>JARYHS010008074.1:219485491-220145423 GCA_031002005.1 Vandiemenella viatica | reverse complement strand
GCTATTTATTCAAAAATGAATCAAATCCGTTGCGATATCTTCCATGGTACATGTCGCAGTCTTTGTCAATAACCAAAAATCCATGTTTACAATCATTCCAGCAGTACCCACATAGGTTCTTAAACTCCTTGAACGTCATGTCGGTGTTGACGTGGTCATTGTAAATGTGTTTGAGATTCATATCGTCCTGTTTAAAGATTACGATCAAGTTAGCATTGTCTCTAACCAACTGTTTCGGTATACGGCTATATGTCTGACACAAGTAAAAAGAATCGACTGATCTGTGCCTGCCCATGCAAAAGTAATCTCGTATATTATTCTGCTTCTCACACGAAACATCATCAAACACAAACACAGAATTAGGTAGAGCTTCACTTGGAGGAGGTACACTTTGATTATCACTAAATGTCAAATACTGAATTTCTTTAATGGGTTCTAATATTTTCCCTAGTAACTGATACTTTGGCTGGTACAACGACTTTGAAAACACGTATACATTTTCAAATCTAAGACCATTGGGGTGTTCCAGCAGGGACAGCACAAGATTGGTTTTCCCACAATTTGATGGGCCACACACTATTGCTCTCACTGTCTCCGGGAACAGAGGTCCGTTCTTCTTCCGTCTAGTATTGCTGCCGACAGAATCAACATTACTCACGGGCAATGTGTCTCGCTGTTTGACAAACTTCATATTGACAAGGTTAGGTTTTTTTTTTTTTTTTTTTTTTTTTTTTTTTTTTTTTTTTTTTTTTTTTCGCTACAGTTCCACTACATTTTGTAGTTCTACTGGTTGGGGTTAGGTTAGATTGTTTTGGGGGCACCGTTTATTTTATTCTTTTGGGGGAGAAACCGGCTATGGCCTCACCTGAAAGGTGGGCCTTAATGGAAACCCCTTATGTTTGTAGTTGAGGTATTTCATTTATTCTATTATATTTAGAGGGTATTTATATTTGTTCCAGGGTTTGGCTTTTTTATTTCCTAGAGTTTTCAGTCTTTCTTCATTGGTTTTTCTACTTTGTTCTAATTTATTGTATAGTTGTCGTGTTTGATGGTGAATTTCATCCTGGATGGTTGGTACTCCTGTCATTTCGTGAAGTTGCCTGATGGGTGTGCTTATTGGAGTTCTTAATATCGTCCTTAGGGCTCTGTTTGTAGTCTTTGTATCCGTTGTATGTTTGATTTTGAAGTCGTTCCCCATACTTGGCAGCCATATAAAATGAATGGTCTGATGATTGATTTGTATATTCTTAATTTTGTTGCTATTGTTAGGTCTTTTGCATTCAGCACTGGATACAGATTTAAGATCACTGCTAGTCCTTTCTTACATCTGTCTTTTAGGTGGTGGTTGAATAGTAGCTTATGATCGAGTGTAATTCCTAGATATCGGTGCGATGTTGTCCACTGAATTTTTGGTTTCTTATACTTATTTTAGGCAGTCGGTCGAAATCCGGTCTTTTTCTTGTAAAGTATATTGCAGCACTTTTGGTTGAGTTGATTGTGATTTTGTTTTTTTCACACCATGTTTCTAATATCTTTAGTGCTTTTTGAAGCCTTTTTATATTCGCTTCGTGGTTGTAGCCTGAAGTAAATATTACTACGTCGTCTGCGAATAAGGCTATTTGGATATTTGGTGGTGTTGGAAGATCATTGATATAAATGTTGAATAGCGTCGGTGATAGGACTGCTCCCTGTGGAACTCCTTCTTCTATTTTTTGTTTCGTGGATTGATTTCCGTCTATTGTCACATAGGATTGTCTATTTTCTATTGCATTTCCTATTAGTTTTGTATAGACCCGGGGTATTTTAGTGTTGGTGTCCATTTTGACTATTAAGTTGTCTTTCCAAATTTTATCATAAGCTTTTTCAATATCTATAAATGCGGCTGCTACTGATTTTCCTTTATTGAAGGCTTCTGTTACTTCCTCTACTAATCGTAGTAATTGAGTTGTCGCCGAAGTTCTCGTTTGGAATCCATGCTGTTCTGTTCTTATTGTTTTGTTCTCTTGTAGATTCGCGGTGATTCTTTTGAGTATTACTCTCTCGGTGACTTTTGCGGTAGCACTTATTAAGCTGATTGGTCTGTAATTCCACGGTTTTTTTATGATCTTTTCCCACTTTCGGGATGGGTACTATCCTGGATATCTTCCATTTGTCCGGGTAATAGCCAGTCTTCATAATTGCATTTGTTATTCTTGTTAGTAGGACGATACCTTTTCTTGGCAAATGTTTAAGGTGTTCATTTTTTATATTGTCGGGGCCGGGGGCCTTGTTGTTGGCCAGTTTCTTGATGATCTGGTGTACCTCTTTCGGAGTTGTCAGCTCCGGTAGCTGGTTTGTTTGTTCGTTTCTTATTGTTGAAGCCTGTTGTTTAATGTGTTCTTCTTCTCTTTTCAGTGATTCGTTGAGTTGTTTCGTTATTGTATTCTGCTGTGCGAAGGTTTCAGCCAGCACCTCCGCCTTCTGTATTGGTGTAAATACCGGTCCTGCAGGTCCGTCTATTGCTATTTTTGGTGGTCTTCTGGTTCTTATCGCTCTTATAAATTTCCAGGCTTCTCTATTATTTAGGATGAGGTTAGACATGACAAGGTTAGGTGGTTGCTCCGGCTATATATAGGCGCGCGATCAACTAAAGTATGTTAGTTGGTAACAATGCCTCCTACGAGGAAGAAGAAGAAGAAGGGTCGTGGCTTTTTAAACAAGCTCATCGACAAGATGCCTTTTGAGGCGCATATACCTACATACCAGTTTTGTGGTCCCGGTACTAAACTGGAAAAACGGTTGGCACTTGGGCAGAAGGGTATCAACCCACTAGATGCAGCCTGCAGGGAACACGATATTGCTTATGCACAGGGGGCAGATAGAGCTGAAGCAGATCGGATACTCGTTGAGAGGGCTGCAGATAGAATGAAGGCTAAAGATGCAAAATTTGGTGAACGTGCAGCGGCATTCTTGGTTAATAGGGCCATGCGTGCCAAGTTAAAGTTTGGCGGAGGTGTTAAGAAAAAGAAACCGAAGAAAAAAAAGAAGGGTGGTATTCTGCCATTAATACCTTTATTTGCTGGCTTGTCAGCTGCTGGTGCTTTAGCAGGCGGGGTGGCTAATGTCGTCAAAGCTGTTAAAGCAGCGAAAGAGGCGAATAAGCAGTTGACTGAGGAGAAACGACACAACAAAACGATGGAGACACTTGCAATGAGGGGTAAAGGTCTATATTTGAAGCCATACCGGAAAGATGGGTCTGGATTAAAAAAAAAAGTCGGTTCAGCCGCTGACGGACGATGACATACGTAAGCATGTAAAGCGTTTGCGCATACCCAATTTTCGTGGTGTTTTCATGCGTGACACATTACCCAAAAAAATTCGTGAACGTGAATGTGGAATTGTGAACTTGGATAGTGCTAAAAGTGCTGGAACACATTGGGTTGCTTACATCAAGTACAAAGATGGTGTAGTTAAATACTTTGACAGTTTCGGTGACTTACCTCCTCCATTGGAAGTTACAACGATACTTTGCAGGGAACAGAATACAATACAATGTGCAGCAACACCAGAAGTTTGGCACACATGTATGTGGACATTTGTGTTTAAAATTCCTGTATGAAAATGTATGACATCAGTCTTGAACGAACCTTGGACAAGATAACACATGTCTGTAACACTCTGCTTGTCAGACACCAGTTCAGTCTTGGGCTGTGATTACTTCCCACCAATAGATTTGAGCCAAGGTGATTACACAGTCGGTTTGGTTGACTTTCAGACTTACAATTCGATTCCAAATATAGACCAATCAAATTGTAAATTTCATTACTCGAAGAATAAAGTGATAGTCATACCCACAGGATCTTACGATATTGACGATTTGGCTAATTATTTGGTTCGACACACTAAAAACGACAAGCTAGTAATTAGAGCAAACAACAATTCGCTCAAGTGTGAGATAGAAACACCTGTGGAAATTGACTTCTCTAAACCAAACTCAATTGGATCTCTCCTCGGATTTTCGAAACGTGTGTTAAAGCCTGGATTTCATACATCAGACTACACTGTGCAGATCTTCAAAATTAACGCCATAAGAATTGAGTGCAGCATATGCACAGGAAATTACGTCAACGATAAGCTGGGACATACACTACACGAGTTTTTTCCAACAGTCCCGCCAGGGCTACAAGATTGTGGAAGTACCCGCTAATGTCATATATCTACCCATCACAGTAAAAACTCTCAGTAATATCAACGTTAGAGTTGTCGATCAAGACGGTAATTTAGTGGATTTTAGAGGAGAGACCATCACTCTCAGACTACATATAAAAAAGAATGGGCGCTCGTTATAACAAGAAGCGTCACCCACGCAAAGCTGTCAGTCGTGAACCAACAGTGAAACGATTAACACCTGAGAACGTCCTCTTCCTACAGTCGTTAGGCTATACAGTTAAAAGTCATGGATGATGTGCTAGACATAACTTCCAGTGTGGAGTTTGACGAGTCGGTGACGCGCAAACAATATTTGAGTCACCAGCCGCATACGCCAGCCACATTTAATAACAATGATGAAATCCGAATACCGATTCAAAACCAAGATACATATACACTACCATGCGAAAGCTACTTGCATATGGAAGGAAGATTCATCAAGTCAGATGGTTCAGGAGCTACAAATTCAATTACCACATCCAATGCATTCGCTTTTCTGTTTGAGGAAATTCGATATGAACTTAATGGAACTGAAATTGACCGAAATAGAAATGTTGGTATCACAAGCACATTGAAAACGCTTATTTCTGCAAGCCCCCCACAAATGGGCGTGTTGATCAATGCAGGATGGGAGCAACGCCCTCCTGGAAATGGCTACTTTGATGTATGTATACCACTGAGTATGCTCTTGGGTTTTTGCGAAGACTTTAAAAAGATACTTGCAAATGTAAAACAAGAACTAATATTGATTCGAGCTAGGGACGATACAAATTCATATGTACAAGCCAATCCAAATCCTCAGGAAAGTAAATTCACCATCAGCAAACTGGCATGGGTGATGCCTCATTTGCAAATAGGTGAAAGAGAAAAGCTAGCGCTGCTTAAGATTGTAGACAGTGGGAAACCACTTCGCATTAATTTCAGAAGCTGGGATCTGTTGGAGTATCCGTTGCTTCCAATCAGCAAGACTCAAATTTGGTCTTTGAAAACATCAACACAATTGGAGAAACCTAGGTTCGTGGTTCTGGGATTTCAGACAAACAGGAAACGGAATGCGGAATTAAGTGCAAACATCTTTGACAACTGCAATCTTACCAATGTCAAGGTGTTCCTAAATGATGTGGCGTATCCATATGAGAACATGAATTTGGACTTTAAGAAAAACCGAACCACGTTGTTGTATGATATGTATGCAAGATTCCAACAGTCTTACTACGAACGAGACCATCCTTTACCGCTACTAAAACGTGAAGAATTTATAGAAACTGCACCTATCGCCGTAATTGACTGTTCACATCAAAACGAGTCTGTTAAAACGGGGCCTGTTGACATTCGTGTCGAGTTTGATAGCAGTGAGAATTTTCCTGCCTTACACCGCTGCATACTGCTTGATCTTGCACGATCGTGTTGTAGAATACGTACCTCTAACAAGTCTCGTGCGTAAGCTGACATAAAATCAAGTAGCAGAGAGTCTTGTCAACCATTACCATGCCGACCATCTTCCTGGACGCACAGGGCTTCACGAAGAAGGATGGTGGGTTTATTTTCAAAGAAGTTGCTGTGTGTGTAACACGGTCTGACAAAATTATCTCTACACATTGTATTTCTGTATCATCACCATCGCGTGGAGGTAATGAACCATCAGTTAGATGGCTAACACATAATTACCATGGAATACCTTGGGATTCTGATGGCGTTTCCTTCAGCAAGATGTGCTCTATACTACATGCAATAACCAATGAGGATGATTCAATCATTTACGTTAAAGGACTGGAGAAGGCTCGATGGTTACAGAAAATCATCAGGAAGAAAGTATGCTACAATATAGAAGATTTAGGATGTCCACCACTGCGAGAACTCAAGAAAAATAATTTGAGAAAACTTTGTAACTTACATATATTTTGTAATAATATGTGTGCAATTGAAAATGTATTTTTAATCGCCAATTGGTGGGCGAAATAAAAAAGATTTTTTAAAAAAATGTATATTCTATCTTATTATTTAATTAGGATAGGTGAAATGATAAAAGAAAAATCTGGTAAAATGATTTTATTTACTCACATTGAAATTCTCTGGTTACAATTTTTTTGACATCATCAAGTACAATTAAATTTTTGTATGCAATGATTTCATTTTTTAGTTGCATATAGTCAATTGTAGAACTGTAAGACACATGACTAGGGTGAACGCCGCCGATGTGTACATCGATTAACTTTGTCACCGAAGCCGTACATTTGTAATAGTCACTCATCACTTTATCCGCCAACTCATTCACAAATACCTTGTAGTAAACTGATGCGTTGTAGCTCCACTTTTTCCTGGCGGACAAGGATGCGGTCACTGCAGGCTGCACGTCGATGAGGTTCTGCCATGTAGACTTGGCGAGGAAAATGCCGCTGGTAGGATCAGTGCTGTTGTGAAAACATAACATTTTCACCCCCGACACCGTCAGGCAGGATACAACATGCTCACCGAGCGGGATGCTGGTCTGGCCGCTGCCGGTGAGCATTTTGGAGACTGCGTCCGACTCCATGGCGAGGACGTCCCATTCTTCGGATGAAAGGGTGATTTTGTTGTAGCCCACCCTCTCAAGTACCACAACAGGCTCGAAATCACGTTGCGGTGACAAACCGAAAGTCAGCCGCTTGGAATCTCCGGCGTTAAGCTGGTACACAGACGCGAAGAACATTACTGGACGACACATCGCAGCGGACTGAGGGACACTAATTATTACCGCATACGTCATCACCGCCTCTGCTAAATACATCAGTTCCTTTTAAATCTTGCTCAACTTTGCGTTTAACATAGTCATACACTAACAGTTTTTTATATGCTTTAATTTCTAACTTTAAACGTTCATAGACTAGTGTTGAACAGGGGCTGTATGACACTTCATTGACATGTACACTATCAAAATGCAAATCTATCAGGCCATTCACAGAACAACGGGGGAAGTCACGAATCACTTTCACTGATAACGTATTCACAAACTCGTTGTAGTACTTGGTAAAGTGATAACTCCAGGGCTTCATGTTGATTCGCCGAGAAACACACCATAGGCAGGCACAGCATTGTTGTAAAACCATATAGTTTTCGCTCCAGCCACTGTTCGGGAAGAGATGGTGTGGTTGCCGAGCGAGACACTCGTTTGCAGATGCTCAGTGTTGTTGAAAAAGCCACCAATTGTATAGACCATCTGTCTCAGTACATCCCACTCATTCATGTGTGAGAGTGACTTTATTGCTTGGTGTCACTGCTGTTTAACTTGTAGCATGTTGAAAACAGGAGAACCTCACTAGCCATAGTGAACTGGACTTGACGATCGCCGACCGGGAACTGAGGGCTAGCTGGCTGGTGTGATGGCCTTTATACTCCGGCAGTGACGTCAACACCCACTTCTGTATCAAACAGTATACATCTGAGAGGAAGTGGATTCGTGACATCATGGAGACCATCATACTCGATTTCCCGATTAATGGATGAACTAATCGTCCATTGTCTACTTATACCAATGGGTCCATTTAAACTAAGACTTTAATTATATTTAAGTTACTCGGTAAAGGTGGAATTGGAATACGCAACACACGATGACCACTAGGAACTAAAGTGATAGACGAATCCATAGTTTTGTCTGACGTCCGCATTCCAGAACAGGGATGAGGAAATAGTTGCAGGCGAGCACACCTGTGTAAACACGCCCCGGGCGGTGGAATTTCCCCGCTAGCTGGGGGAGTGGAATATCTGCGCCCAAAGAAATTAAGCCCTTGGGAGATGGTGCCATCTGTGCGGGCGGTCGGGGAACTAACATATGCGCAAGCCCACCCGGTGTCGCCATCTGTGCGGCTGGTTGAGGAACTAAATTGAGGTTTGAACGCCCGCCAAGGGAGGACCCCCCACCACCTGAACGCTGATTGGCTGATTCAAAAAGCCCGCCGGAGGGGAGGGGAGAGAGGTCCCCCCCACCACTTCGTGACGTCACGGGTTTTCCCGGTTTCTGGCTTGAATACGCCTTCCCCCCCTACTGGCGTGGATTTAAGAAATAACTCAGAAAGGACTTCAATTGTATATATTGGCCACAACATCTTCACAGATGATAGTTGTAGTAACTCAGTTATCGCCAGAGTTGAGTGCAGCACATCTTTTGTGGCTGAATAATCCTATGGCGGAGCCACAAATTTTTGCCACATCTATCGCACTCGAAATAGGGGTCCGGTGGACGTACTTCCCTGTTACGAAGCTTTTCCAGCTTTATTTTATCTAACCATGCTCTGTCATGTTTGGACATGCCGACGGCGATATCATCGCACCATAAATGTCTCGTGCTGGCGCAAGCCTCCCAGTCAGAAGTGCGCATGCCGAAGCTCTCCAAATCACGTTTGCAGGAGTCCTTAAACCTTAGCATCGGGCGCCCTTCAGGTCTCTTAATATTAGCAATCTGACTGAGCATGACTTTCCGTGGTAGTCTTTCAGGGTCCATTCTATGGACGTGGCCAAACCAACGGAGTCGTCTTTGTTCTAGGATGGCAGTAATACTGTGGCACTGTGTGATAGACAGAACAATCTCGTTGTTCATTTTGTCCTGCCACGTGACTCCAAATATTGTCCGCAGTCAGCGCATATGGAAAATGTTCAGCTGTCTCTCTTACCAGGCGTAAATGGACCACGTATCAGATGCAACCAATAAAATGCTCAGAACACACGTCTGGTATACAAGAATTTTGGAGGAGAGTGTTAGCCTGCAGTTCCTCCAGACACGTGTGGACAGCTTGCCAAAGGTCGTTGCGGCTCTGCCGATCCGTGCGTCAATCTCCTTCTGAATGGACTGGTTGGATATAGTGATGGATCCGAGATAGCGGAAGTGTTCTACCACTTTAAGATGGATGCCTCCCAATATTATTTTTGGGAGACAGTCTGTGCCCTGAACCTTGACAACCGTCTTCTTGATATTGACACTCATCGAGAACAGATGACATGCACGACCAAATCTGGTGAGCATCTCCTGAATCTCACCTTCCTTATTAGTGGCAAAAGCCCCATCGTCAGCATAGAGAAGTTCACAAACAATCAGTTCAATACGCTTTTTAGTTTTTTTTTTTTTTTACTAAAAAACTTCAATTAAGGGCGAATTGGATGCATTAAAGACAGAAATAATCAAAGCAGTTAAAGAAACATTTTTAAGAGAAACAGCCACCAGAAAGCCTTGGGTCACGGAGGAAATTTTGTAATTGATGCATTAGAGGAGAAGGCACAAAAAATGCTCAGGACGAAGCAGGAAGAGTGCAGTACAAATATTTTAGAAATCACATAAACGCAAGAAAACAAGATAAGGGTTGCATGAAAACTGGGAGGAAGTAGAAAAGGAAATGGCCATAGGGAAAGCAGATGTGACCTAAAGGAGGATCAAACAAAATTTCGGAGAACTTGTGACCTATAAGGCTATATGCCACATGTAACTAGCCCACCCCGATCTATAATATTTTCTAATTATAGTTGTTTATTTCAAAATTAATTGTAAAGTTTCTTTTTCTTGAAACAGTAATGCAGATAATAATAATGAAGCCATATTCTGGAGTTAGGAAACCCATTGTTTGTTAACAGGCTCGCCAGCCAGCTTGCAGCGCACGGTAGTACTCTCGTAACATAGCTACATTACATTTAGTGCGTTCCGCGCAAGGCCATCAAACAATAAAATAATGGTTTAGGTTTGTATGGAATGAGGCAGCAGCCTCGACTGTATGATAGAGTGGTGTGAAAGCTGTATGTATATAGATTTTGAGAGAATTTGAAGAACATTCTGTGAAGAATTTGTGAATTTTTGTTTTTCAACAAGAACGTAATAAATGAAGTTAATTGGTACATTGTATAATTATTTGTAAAGTAATAATACCACTCATTCAAGTATCTAAGAAAGAAAACAGTAATGATAAAGAAGTAAATTAAAGTGAGTTTTGGTTTTGAATGAAGTGGTAGGAGAAGACAACCTGCTCGAGTGCTCGAAACAGTTAAGAGGGCCAACTGTTGGTAGCGAGAGCAGGGTTGTTGCATATTGGCTTACCACTGCAAGGATAGAGAAGTTAGCGGTGGATAGCTTACATTTGGCTACCCAGGCCAGGATTTAACGATAGGCTATTTGACAGTATTGAAAATATATTACAAATTGTACTCATTACAGTTTAAGAAAGCTATTTTTATTAAATTTGGAAAGAAAGATAGACTATTTTTAATAAAAATAAAAATGAGATTTTTCATACCTCTGGTCACGTGTCGATTGGTGGCCGCTTTAGTGACGTCACGTGCCTGCAAATGCTGCGGCAACAAGTGGAGCGTTTCCTATTATCCAAGTTTTCAACTATTTTGATTGTTTGTTGCTGGTTATTTCGTGTTATTAATTAGATTTCGTGTTGAATTCAAAATAGAGAACAATTTGTAGAAGCCTACAGCGGAAAAATAACGAAATTAGACGCCTTATTTGTCGGGCCAACTATAGAAACAACCCCTGACTTTTATTAAACTAATTTTTTTAAAATTGAAATACTGCGGAGCATAAAAATATAATAACTTCAATTTGAGAATCATTTATATTTAAAATGAATGTTAGAGATTAATAGAAATCGTACATAAGAAGGACTAAAATTTTAAATTAAGTTAGTTTTTTAGGAGATATTTGCCAGAAAAATTCAAGCTATGGTTTAGTTCAAACAATAGAGCTATCCGATGAAAGGAACACATAGAGAAACTATATCACTGGGATGATTTTTAGAACAGTGTACTGGAAAAAAAGGTGATAAGACATTGATGATTTACGAAATTCTGTTTTAAGGATAGAATTTGAAAACATATTTGAAAGATTCGTTGGAATTGATGAGATACCTGTAAAACTTCTGAAATCCCTAGAATAAGGTTGAATACAAAGATTGTTCAAATTGAAATGAAACAGGAGATATTCCAACTGATTTTAATAAGAATGTTATCTTCACACTTACGAAGGAAGCACAAGCTAACAAATATGAGAATATCGCGATATACCAATAACATCACATGATGTGACAATTAAGTTTTTCCCGGCGTATGGTAGACAGGAAATTTTCACGGGTCTTCTGCCGGATAAGTTCTTTTAAACACGACGTTTCGGTGCCGAACCGTCGCGGCAGCTACTTCGCGATGACAGCTCACCAGATGAAGGCAGCGGAGGTGACTGCCGAAACGTCGTGTTTAAAAGAACTTATCCGGCAGAAGACCCGTGAAGAACATCACATGACTTGGCGCGGTGGATAAGTGATAACACTCTGGCCTCGCATTCGGATGGACGCGGATTCGAATGTCCGTCCAGCCATCAAGTTTATGGTTTTTCATTGTTTCCTCCAATTATTCCAGGAGAATAGCGGGATAGTTCTTCAAAAGGCCATGGAAGAAATCCTTTCCGTTCCTTGCCCTAGTCCTTTCCAGCCTCTGATAACCTCTACGTCGTGAAGCCATAAGAAAAAAAAATATCAATCGCTTCAAAGTATAGACCAGAATAAAATACAGAAGATTGCGTAAGATTATGAAATTAAAAAAAAAGTATTTTTTAATTTAGTTATTTACTGCCTTAAATACATATTATTTTCGTACTTATGAAACTAGCTGTTAATTTCTTGTTTCCTTTTAAAATGTTATAGATGGTACCACATCCTACATCCAGTCTACTATGTAATTTCCTAAGCTCACTCATTCACTCACCTCGATAGCTATTGGCTGGAGAACAGTGTCACGTGTCAGCCTTCGCTGGCAAAACAGCGACCAAAGATTCCATTAGAAGAAATTCGTGGTGATGTCCACAATTTAATATCTAAGCAACTGCTAGCCTATTAATTGCCATAATACATTAATTAAGTTTGCTTTTCGTAGAGTTTCATAGTTTTAAAAAAAATCGATAAATTTTAAGTCTGAAAAAAACATGGAGCTACTTTTCAGTAAAATGTTGCTAATGAAACCAATTTAAAATAACTTTAAAAATTAAATTACTCATAGTATTTGCTGTAAACACGAATGCCAATTGTCATTCTGGCTTGGGATAAATTTCAATTTAATTAAAACTTTCACTAATGTTGTTGCTTGACCAAAGTTTATGCATTACGGTTTGTTTGCTTTTTAGGTATATTACACTTTCGTTAGTGGTCTTTGTCCATGTTCACTGTACGTGAGTTATTAGGTTATTTTAAGTGGACATCAGACCAAATATGTTACCGAATCGACTGTTCTGGACCGAGCGTGGTGGGTGAACGGTTAACGTTCTGGCCTCGCATTCGGGAGGACGCGGGTTCGAATCCCCATCCGGGCATCCAGATTTTGGTTTTCCATGGTTTCCCCAAATCACTCCAGGCGAATGCCGGGATGCTTCCTTCAAAAGGTTAAATTCCTTCCCGTTCCTTGCCCCAATCCCATCCCGCCTCCAATGACCTCGCAGTCGACGAGGCGTAAATCCAAAGCTAGAAAAACAAAAAAGACTATTCTGGCAATTCATTTCTTTGGAGTTGCTCAACTGTTTAATAATATGGAATGTGTATTAAGTTCTCTGGCCGGTACAGATACTATGACCAATGTGTTTGCCCAGTCTCAATTAAAAAAAAAAAAAAAAAAAAAAAAAAAAAAAAGTCATGCTTTCGAAGCAAAAAATAATTTTTAAAAACATTTTGCAGGGTCAAATACAAGTCAAGTTTGTATTTTAGCAAGTTTGAGTCAATGACCTTTAAAACAACTATACGAGAGTGTTATCGTCCCTGTTCTGTTTAATACCTATCTCTATCAATGCTCTAGAGATTTTATTCAGCCTGAAGTACAGGTCAAGTTTATATTTGGTCACATCAGGTCAACCTGTCATAATCTTCCATACTAAAAATTGGAACTATTTTAGATCCGTGACGATACGCAAAAAACGGTCACGGGCTTACACTAGTTTATAAATAAACTAATGAAGACATTCTGTTCGATAAATTGTATATTTAATAAAAATAACTGATAAAATTGCGATGGAGCGCCCGCTCCGATGGCAATCTCCCTACACACCCCCCGTTTTCCTTTCCTCTTCCAACCTACTTTTGCCCTCTACTAATTCTTACTTTAAGAATTTATTTCAGTTCTTCACACCCGTCCCTACGAAAGAAAATTTTCACACACCCTTATGCCTGAAATCAAGGGCCAGCTTGTGGTCATGGTCAACCTTACCCTTCCAAGCACCTCTCTTAATTTTCCCACCAATATCTTTCGATGCTTCATCATCAGTATAGGCTTTGTACACTCCCATGATTCTCTTCACCATACTTCTATTCTCCAATGAATCCCACTCCAGCTCCTTTTATCATATTAGTTAACGATTGTGTTCAGCGGTAATTTCCAAACACAAATCTGGCAGCCCTCCTCTGCACCCCCTGCAACTCCTGTATTTGACACTCAAAATGGCGATCCCAAACAACACCACCATATTCCAGCAGTGGTCTGACCAAAGTTTTGTACCCCAGTTCCCTTACTTCTCTAGTGCACTCCCTTATCACTCTTTCCAACAGGGGAAGGATGATTTTGAACCCTTTCCCCACCACCTATCCAATGTTTCTTGCCCAGTTAAGTTTGCTATCAAATATTATGCCAAAGTATTTACATTTCGAGTCTTTAATAAGTAGCTCCTTCCCCACTTTATAATCATAATCAACCTTCAGCTTTTTTCTGTGTACCTAATAAGCTGGCTCTTCTTTGCATTTATCTTCATACCGTGTTTACTCACCTAGCTAGTTATCCTATCTAGATCACCCTTCAGCTGTTTACAGTATTCTATTGTTTTAATCCTTTTATATAACATTATGTCATCTGCAAACAATCTAATTTCTGACAGTAAACCATTAACACAATCATTCATTAGAATAACGAATAACAATGGTCCCAATACACTACCCTGTGGGACTCCCATGCTCATTCCTACTTCTTTGGATACTGCATTTTCTACCCTAACGTTTTGCTTTCTACCTTTTAGGAATTCTTCTACCCAGCAAATCAATTTTTTATCAACTCCAATAGTTTTTACCCTATTTAGCACACTTTATGGCTCACTCTGTCAAAGGCCTTTGAAAGATCTACTATCAACACTATCAACTTGACCTCCTCTGTCTATTTCATCAGAAATATCTTGCATATAACCTACTGAGATTCACATGATTATCCTTGTCTAAACCCATGTTGCCGACTTGAAAACCACTTACCTTCCTCACAGACACTTCTAATATCGTCGCATATTAATCTCTCCATTAATTTACCTACCACTGATGTCAAGCTGATTGGCCTACAGTTTTCAACCCTGTTTGTCACCCCTCCTGTATGGACCGGTACTACAATCGCACTTTTCCAGTCTTCTGGTAAACAATAAGTATCCAGACTCAATTTAAATAATGTTTCAAGGTAAGGTACAATGTCCCATACTACTATTTTTAAGACATTTGTAGTAATATTATCAACACCGGCCGCTTAACGAATTTTTTATTCCTTAGTTCCTTCATGATATCTACAAATTTAATTTTAAAATTTCTAATCTGCTCACTTCCAACTGTGCGGATAGGCTCGTTTTCAGATATAACCCATGAGTTATTGTCCGTAATGGTCTCACTGAACCAGTTACTCAATAACTCTGTATTTTTCAAATCCATCCGTCTTCTCCATCCTTATCTATAATCGTCTCAATACCCTCTCTTCTGCTCGGTTTTCTGATATAGCTATAGAAATTTCTAGATGCATCAGTCAAACGTCCCCCTGCGCCAATAATATTCTTCATAAACTCATATTAAACCAGTTTCTTTGCCATTATTAATTCCTTGTTTAGTTGTTTCACGACTTCCCTACTGCCTTGCTGTTTACTAACTCTGTTATGTTCTAGTCTCATCAATCTCGTTAACCTCGTCACCTCCCTGTTATAGTATGAACGTTCTGTACTTTTCTTTACCAGCATTTCCACATAATTTATGGTTACAGTAAAGTATACCGACCAAAAATAAATTGCGATACTTTATAATAAAGAATATTGGAAACCCTGCTGAACGGTAATGCTCTGGCCTCGCATTCGGGAGGATGTGTGTTCGAATCCCCGACCTTCCATCCAGATTTAGTTTAGGTACTCCAAGCAAATGCCGGGATGATTCCTTCAAAAAGCCATGGCTGTATTCCTTCCTTCCTTGTGCCAAGTCCTATCCCTATAATGACCTCGATGTTCACGAGACATACAGCCAGGAGGGAAAAAAATTCAAAAATATCTTTGGTACATCCCCTCAAATAAGTGAAGGATTTTGAAACCTCTTACCAGCTGCTCAATGGGTCTTGCCCATATTAGTTTATCATCAAATGTTACCCGAATATATTTGCGTTTTAGGCCTTCCACAAGCAATTCCTTCGTTACCCTATAAACAACCTTTAGATTTTTAATCTGTATACTTATTAAGTTGACCCTTCTTGGAATTTATCTTCAGCAAACACAGTAGAGAATGGAAATTTTACAGTTGACTGATTAATATTTTTTATCAAGTTTATTTTTGGACTCATTTAACACACACAAAAAAAGTAAATCTTTACAACAATCTGACTCCGGTATGATATAATTGATCATTGGATCTTCGTCTCGAGGCGTCAGTAGTGTGACATATGATGACTAAACTGTGACAAAATCCTTAATATATAAGGTGAGACGAGAAATTTAAAAAGTAATCAGCTGAGATTGACAGAAAATGTTGAATTCCCTTTGAAATATATATATGTAAAGAAAGCTAAGTAAACGTGAAGTAGAAAAGTGAAATGTTTTATGTCATAAAAGGTCTTACTTGTAGTTTTAGGTAACAAATAAATCTGTTTATTTTATCAGTTAAGACACACAATGCTTCAAGTTCGTTGTTCTATATTGGTAAAAAAAAATGCTGCAATGCACCAGAAAGGCATCACTTTTGATTGTTTAAAAGTGCTTGTGACCGCAAGTGAGCTATTAAGTAACGTTTACTGTCAGCACTGTTTCAACAGCTCTGCTGACTCGTATCTGGTAAACAAATAACTGTAACAGCGTGTCAACAAAACACAACTTTGCAGTGAGTGACAACACAATTACACCAAAGAACTGCAAAATTTTTATTTTTGGCTTTGCAGGATTAAAATAAGTTTCTTAGAGTCAGTTACTGTATTAAAATACTCCTCTCTTATATACTGATATTGTTAGTCCGGATAAAAAGTAACAATTCTGAATGGTTGCATTGTCTTGTATTCATTATCCATTTAAAATCTTGACTGTTTATTTGTAAATTCAGTAATGTGATACATTCGTTTTCGAAGAACTTGGGAACTCACTCTGTTCAAGCTAATGAGTTCCTGTAAAATCTGTTTATACATTCTATGAATCTAAAATACAAAAAAAAAAAAAAAAAAAAAAAAAAAAAAAATCTTTTTCTTTGTTAACACAAAAATACCGTAATATATGTCAGAACACATCAATTCGGTTGTAAAACGTAGAGGGTGATTCTTCCTCCATAAATGCAGAAATTTTGAATCTTGTATTTACTTTGGATGAGTTCAAAAGCACAATCAACGCAATGGTAACTTTCGAGCTACACTTACAGTATTTACCAGTAATTTGTGAACCATAATATTTTTTAAATAATATTTATTTGTCATTATATTTAAATTACACACCAGTTTCGCTCAGCTTATATTGAAAAGTGAAAAAGAGATATTTTGAAAATGGATATCCTATTATATAAAACGCTAAGGTGGCGTCTGCGTGCGTCGTCTATAGCTGCTTCTCCTATTGGCTAACGAACGGCCAATCATCAACCACCATATTACGTTCGCGCCACCATCTTGCTTTTCGTTTATTTACAGCTAGACGCTGAAATTCATATAAGGAGAAGGAGATTCAATATTTGCGCTATTTTATCCGTATCAGTTAGACACAGAAATTGAGAAGGGGATTCAATATTTACGCTACTTTATCTGCATCAGTTATGAGCATAACCTAAGAATTTTTTTGGCAGAAAGTAAGAAGCAAGGAAGTTTATTAAAAACTAGGAGAAATGTACATAATGCGAAATGTATTTGTCACATAAATAACAGTTATCCATTTACGAAATTATAGTCTCCGTAATCTAAAGTGAAATGCATTTTTTTATTTTGAAATCCTGACAAAATACTCTGATAATCTAACGAGAATAACGTTTTCGTATAACTAAAGATATCATTAAGGATGACTTATTCGTTTCTCCTTATAAGCTTTTCCATAATAAATTCCTACTACCATTATATATGATACCCTTAGTTTTTGATACATGTGTTAGCTATTAAATGAGATTTAAGATAACTTTTTTATCAGATTTAAATCATCAAGGATATGACACTCGCAATTCAACAACGATATTATTGCCGCAAAATAGCAGTGAGCAGTGATATAATAAATACTGAGAGTAGGGAAAAAAAATTAATACCAGGCAATTATATGTCACAAAGTTACAATTATTACGTTCGATTAAATTTACATATTGCTTTTTATTTATCTACGACAACCAGATGCAGAAATTAATGTAAGGAGAAGGGTTTTCATTATTTACGCTATTTTACCTACCTCAGTTGTAAGCACCAGTTTAAACCATAAACTAAGAATTTTTTGGCACACGATAAGAAACAACTGAGGTTTATTAAAAACTCAGAGAATCGTACATACGTAATCGCGACATGTATTAGTCAAATAAATAACAGTTTTTTGTTTTCGAAATTGTAATCTCCGTCATCTAACGTAAAATGCATTTATTTATGTGAGATCCTAACCAAGTGCTCTGATAATCTAACCAGAGTAACGTATTCATATAACGAAAGATATAATTAAAAAAGATTATTTTTCTTACAAGGTTTTTCAGAATGAATTCCTACTACCACCATAGGTGATACCCATCATTATTCATTTGAAGGTAATAGAGGCTATAATTTTCGAACGCAATATTAGTTTACCAGAATCGCAACTGACACATTTTGTTACAGCATAATTCACTCTGAAACGAGTTTTACAAACCAATTAAACTTCTTTCATAAGCTCCATGTTACTAAAGGTATTAATTAATGCGGGTGGAAGTAGTTTCATATTTAACGTGCTGAATTGTGCCTGGACCAGGCATAAAACTGATATTACATGGATAGCAAAAGTTTTTGGAATTCCTAATCTGATTTTATTTAATTGGTTCTTTACTTCCGGCGTCATTAATTCAGTAGAAGTTACTACTGTATGGCTATGTGAACGGCAAATGAAATATGTAGAACTTTGCAAAATCAAGGTCATTAGTATTATGTAATATCAGTTCCGTTTAATTAACCAACTGCAAAAAAAATGAGCTGCCAGAATAATGCGTTCAAACCGTCATTTTTGACGGGCTCGAAGCTAGTATATATATATATAGCTTAGGGAACCTTCTGTTTAATTAAAATAGAAGAATGATACGACATTGTAGCAAAACAGAAAAATCATTATCAAAAAGTGAATGTACCGAGAGGAATCGCGAGTTATATGAACGAAAAACAATAGCACTTTTGTCGTAAATATCTAAACAAATACTGTTTACCAAACATATTATTGTAAAGACAGATGTTTTAAATCGACCTTCTGCGTATTAAAAAGAAATGAATAAACTTTACTAATAAAATGGTATAATTAACTAAAACTTCTTTTCTTAATAATTTTGCGTCTACTAATCCATTTTCCCTTACTGAGATAAGACTAAGGTAAATCTTCCCACCAAATGAATGTTTTGAATACGAAGTGAATAATGGCTGTTCTTTAGTAACCTGGTAGCTCAGTGGTAAAGAAAGGTACGTGCTCTCAAGTTACTGGGTCTATTTCATATCCCTGTATTCTGCATGATCGTATGACCTATGCGAGGAAGTTCGTGGTTCAGATTCCACTTTAAAGTGTAGGTCCAGACACGACAAAGGGGAAATCAGATGTGTAGGGAAATTGGCACCAGAGCATGGGCTCCATCGCAATTAAATCAATTAATTAATTATTAAACTGCAATTCCAGCTACCTAGTTATAAAGGACACTAGTTTTGGGAAAGTAATCTGTAGCTTCCAGTTATTATTAACGAAATGTTACTGATTTATTTAGACCTGAATATTCTACACACGAATATCGAATTCGCTGCCCTTTTTTTAATTCAGCCATGGCCTTTTAATGAAACCATTCCGGCATTCGCCTGCAGTGATTCGGGGAAACCATGGAAAACAAAATCTTTATGGCCGAACGGGGACTCGAACTCGAGTATCCGAGTACCCAACACGATCAGTGAATTCTATGAGATATACCAGATAATAACCCATATAAGTGACTTATGTTGTTGAAATACCGTGACAGTTGGCTGGAAACGGTGGAGCGCAGTTACATCAGATGTGTGCCAAAGACCTAGCTTGAATCTTAAACCTCTCAGTAATGTGCATTAAATGAGAATATTTGACTGTAGATGGTTCTTTGCTCTTAGGATGAGGACGTTCAACTTCGCGGCTGTTTCGGAAGAGTAGGTCTGAACAGTCTGGCAAAGGTTTCCACCTTCCGCATTATCTCACATCCACAACACTAACAACGCAATACACTGAGCTCACCATCCCAGTCATCCATAGATTCAGTAACACGATCGACTTTCACACTGGCGAAAACAAAGGGAAATCAGCATAATCAGGCCTACAGTTTCCAAGGAAATGTCAATGAAGAGGTCACTCCTTAGTAGTAGCCAAGCTCAGGACTTCTGTTTCATAAAATAGGCTGCTATTATAATAGCAACAAAGAGGAAAAAAGAAAGTATTTTGATGAAGACTATTGCAAACAGAATTTTCCATCGCTGTGTGAAAAATTAAGAAAGAGAGAATTTAAACATTTACGGACATGAATGGAAAAGAGTTCGAGCACTTGAAAAGGTGGAAAAATTAGGCATCTGATTTGCTTGCACTGATAGGGTCTGTCTCGCAGAAATATCAAGAGAAATATCAGTTTTTAAAAGTAAGCATCAACAGTCTAAGACATCAGAAACTGGTTCTAAGGACATTTAAATGATATTGGTAGATTAATAAGTGTAAAGTGTTTGGTATCAAAACATCAGCATTGATGTGTAAAACGTGGGTGGAGGCGACATGTTCCCAAACCTGGCGTCATTATTTATTCTGAGTCTATATATTTGCTGTATACCACAGCAACGGTCCATAAAGGAGGAGAGACATATGTGATTGGATTACAGATCACAGCCTGGGGGGCACGGCTCCTCCCCCCCCCCCCCGCCCGCGCAGAGGAGCGCGAAGGCGTGTCAGAGAGGGAACGGGGTTTGACGTAGCGTCATCGCCCCCGTAGACGATACCCTAGCTCTACACTGTCGCAAGTATTACGTCTCCTTCGCCTCATCTTAGAGTTGAAAACCTTGATTCTAGCATCTCATATTTAGAGAGTTTCCTCTGAGATGCCGATAGTACTGAAAATTAGGCGGTTACCTTACCAATAATAAAATTGTAGAAGTGGAGGGTGGGGGGCGGGAAAAATTCTTTTGACGAGGACGTAGGACGAGAAAAGTTGGGAACCCCTGGATTAGATTGATCTCTATGGAAGTTTATTTGATGGTGAGCTTGATATCCAAAGACATAAGGTATATCTGTGAGGAAAGTATGCAGTTTGTAAATCATTAGCTTGGATTTAGGAGGTGTAATTCACGTGAATCTCAGTTTGTGCATTATATGAAACCTACTTCATATTAAAAAGGCAAGTGGTTTTGGATATCTCTTTTTTTTTGGCGGGGGGGGGGGGGGAAGGGAGTGTTTTCAGAGCTTTGCAGCTCCTTGACTTCGAGGTTATTATGGCCTGGAAAGGATTGGAACAAGGGAACAGGAACAAATCCAGCCGTGGCATCTCCCGTGAAGCCATGGAAAACCAAAGTCTGCATCGCAACACCTGAAATAGAAATAAAGTTCTCGCAAATGTTATAAGTGTTTACCAGTTTCCCTCAAGGCTGTCTCCTGATCTCTCCAATACACTACACACGGTGAGCCATAGAATGGTGGTGTATCAAGTCAAATTCGTTGGCGTGAATCAGGATATGAGTTGACAGGTAGCTCTTAAATTATCAGCCTTAGTATCATTTATTGCACTCTAAATAATTATAGGCTAACCATTGAAAGAATGTGTAGTTTTTGACGCAATTATACCATAAAAGTAAAAACAAACTCAGGATTTATCATAAAGCAGATACGAAACATGACTTATTTTGTAACTATCACAGATTTGCTGCTATCGAAGTTATCGAGTCAAGACCTATTATCAAAGTTATAGAAGACATTTTAAGCGTCAGAATAGTACATCGGTCATGTTTTTCTGCGAGATACGCATCGAAACATTCAGAAACAATGCGCACAGCTCAGCTTATATACACTCTCCTTCTCCCCTCCTACGCCCCTCTGTCTGCATCATTCTGCCTGCTTGGAGCCAGAACTATTAATTAGTATGCTAATTTATGAAACATTTTTTTATTACTGAACTCGCTGAACGAAATTTAATGCTCAGCTTCATCATCGTCCTCATCATCCGAACCATTATATGACATTAATACATACATTTAGGCCTACTCTGCAATGTCCACACATTAGCGAACACTCCAGCCCAGAAGGCATCCATTCACACTGATTTCCGCAAATGCTCTTGCAATTACAGGACCTCAAATTAAGGAAATTAAATATTACAACTGAGTTTTGCAAAAGTCATTTGAATGTAATTAATTATTTTGTTCAAATTCTTAAATGGAGTAGGAGTTGTCAGTAAGATAATCTCTCAGTTTTTCTTTAAATATATCTTTATTATCTGCAAACTGTTTTATACTCTTGGGAAGTTTATTAAACAGATATATCCCAGAATAATTGACTTCTTTTTGTACTAATGGCAGTGACGTTTGTGTTTTGCGCAAGTTATTTCTGTTTCTTGTATTGAAATTGTGTACCTGTGATTGTGAAAAGGTTAAAATGTTCTGCTACGCAGCACATGAGAGAATATACATACTGAGAAGTCATTGTAAGAATATTGAGTTTTTTAACGAGTTGTATGCAAGAAGTTCTTGGTTTTACCCTACATAGCATCCTAATAGCTCTTTTCTGTGCTATGAAAACTTTTTTACTTCGTGAAGAGTTTCCCCAGATAATTATGTCATATGACATCACTGAATGAAAATATGAGAAATACATCTGTCTTGTTAATTTTAGATCTCTGCTGTTAGAGAAAGTATTTGTATTACAAAGGTAGCACTATTTAACTTCTTCAGTAGTGCAGTGATATGTTCGTGCCAACAAAGTTTTTCATCTATTTTAATGTCAAGGAATTTTATACTCTTTGTATCTAACATTGTGTTATTTTTATAGTTTACTATCTGGTACCCACGACTTCCTTCGTGTTTGTAAAGAATTTGTATTGACAGCTACCGACATCTAACAACCATAGTGCACGATGGGAGACGCGATGCTATTACCACACACAAATGCCAGTCATCTGCGCTATGTAGTTCAGGCAGCAAAGTCAAAATTTACAGACACACATGTCTTTGGATGAAATACGAAAGTATCCTTGAACTACCTCTTTCAACCACCATATCTCCCACAGTTACCGAAATTCGGCCAACGTTGTGATCGATGGGTGACTCTGTGTTACTACCACACACAAACGCCAGTGATCTGCGATAGATAGTTTTCGCTGAAAATTGATACACCATGACACATGCGACTTTGGCAGAAATATGAAATTGCCGCAGGTCGACCACTTTCAACCCCCATATCTCCCACACCCCCATTGCTACCGACATCTAACAACCATAGTGCATGACAAGGAACACGATTATACTACCACACAAAAACACCAATGCTCTATGCTATGTAGTTGTGACAGAAAAGTGACATATGCGGAGGCACATGTCTTTCGTCGAAATACGAAAATATCCTTGATCGGCCACTTTCAACCACCATATCTCCCACACTACCACAGTTACCGAAATTCGGCCGATGTTGTGATCGATAGGTGACTCTGTGTTACTACCACACACAAACGCCAGTAATCTGCGATAGATAGTTTTCGCTGAAAAGTGATACACCATGAAACATGCGTCTTTGTCAGAAATATGAAATTGCCGCAGGTCGACCACTTTCAACCCCCATATCTCCCACACCCCCATAGCTTCCGACATCTAACAGCTATAGTGCACGACAGGGGACACGATTCTACTAGCACACACACACACACACACACCAATGGTCTATGCTATGTAGTTGTGGCAGGAAAGAGAAGTATAAGAAGACACAAATTTTTGGTCGAAATATGAAAACGCCCTACATTGGCCAACTTTAATCACCATATCTCCCACATCCCCACAGCTATCGACATTCGGCCAACTTTGTGCACGACATGAAACTCCATGCTACTTCCACACACAGACACCAGTGATCTGTGCTTGGTAGTGGTGGCTGAAAAGTGAAATATATGAAAACACACGTATATATATATATATATAAGATATGTAAATCCGACTGTGCATAATTTTTTTGTTTTACAACTAATATAATGTGTTTTTTCAACATTTAATTTCAATGAATTTGCCTTAAACCAATTTTGTTTCTCATAACCTTCCATCAGGGACGCACCACAAAGGGGCCTGTACCACTTGCAAAAATAAAAATATATTTGTCACTGTCATTTTGTTGACATACGTGTGTGAATAATTAGAATTTTCTTTCTCTATTGCGTGCTTTGGTGATGTTAATCATCTGTTATCGTTTGCATTATCTTAATAAGTAGACCTACTGTTTCATATTGTTACTAAAACATTTAAGTTTGTTATTCCACAGTCTTTTGCTGAGGGTGTTTGGTTGCAACAACACCACTAAAATAGGCAGCACCTTATCTATTGATCATAAGTCGAAAAATTGAACGTGCGAGCATCATTTGATAACATCGTTCACTTCAGCCTCGGAAACGATACAGAAAGCATGTTATGAGCTTTCGATTCTTCAGTAAGTTATTCTCGTATGTTTTGACTATAATTACATTATTCAATATTTTGCATTAAAAGGTAATAATAAGTAATCGATATTACTAAATGCGGCCCTGCCTTTCATTGCGATAAAATGGACCATTTAGAAGACAAAAGTGTTTAATTGTGTCACTTTTAAACTGTTTAATTCAATCCCATTGGAGCATATACTCTAGAGGAAATGTTTCTAAAGATCGATTTTCCTGTTCCTTTTTTTTTATTTTCGACTTCTATAATTTCTAATGCACTCAGTGTTTTTGGTAAACTATTCAGAACTTCCCTTGGTATTTTAATCTCAATCCCCGACTACCTTACAAACAAAAGAAAAATCCCTATGCCCGAAATCTATTGCCCCCTTGTAATCATGGTCATCTTTTCCCTTCCATGCGCAATTCCTAATTCTTCTACCAATACCCTTTAGAGCCTCATCATCAACATACTACTAGCAATCTCTTCCTCCTCCTCCTATTTTCCAACAAGTAGTCTACCTTTCCAGCATCTTTACCCTATCAGATTCTAATTGTGTTCTGCAGTAATTTACACAAACACCCCCTCCAACTCCTACATTTGATACCCAAAATGGAATCGTTTTAAAGTAAAACTACGTAGGAAATCGTCAAGTATTTCAAAACGCTTACTAAAACTTTTGACCTAAAAATATACGATTTTTTTATTTACAAAAATGTTTAGCCAAACATGAAATAAAAATGACGAAATGTATCGGAAATTTAAAAACATTAAAAACAAAAAATTGATAAATTCACTTTTGCCGTTTATGTAAATCATATCACCAAATCCAACTTTAGTCAATACTTTGCACATCTCGGCTGAAATTCATTGTTGTATTATAATGTCAACAACCAGTATTCAAGTATAATTGTGTTATAAATACAGTGCTTAATCTAAAAGAAATCCAAATGATTACATTGGTAGCACTGTGTGTTGCGCGGTAATATTTCGCCTCCTAAAAAACATTTCCTCAGGCGCAGATCATCTGACTAGCATCCTCCATTTCTTTATATATATAAAGAAAACATTTTCAGACTCACATCCTACAATCAGCGACACAGTCTGCTTAAATAATAATCAATAATCTTAGAAAGAGACACCTTCAGACACAAAGTAGACAAATGGGAAGTTATAACTGAGCAACCAAAACAAAAACAATAGACCAAAGTGGTAATAATAATAATAAACAAAAAACGGTGTAAAAGAAAGAGATGATTTTCTTTAAAAAAAAAAAAACCACATGAATTATGTGTTCCTAATTTTTCCGTCTTTTAATATATATAGGCCTACATATTAGGTAACTTGATTTTAATAATTTTAGTTTTATTAAGAGTAGCTTTTTTAACTGTACTTGGATGTTAAATATTAGGGTATGTTCAGGTACGAAAAGGTCCTAATAAGATTGGATTTATTGGTATTCTACAGCCTTTTAGTGATGCTATATATAAAGAAATGAAGGATGCTAGTCAGAGCATCTGCGCTTGAGGAAATGTATTTTTAATTGTACAGGGCGTTCGCCGGAAAACGCTACCCTCCCAGTCTGTTGCCGTCGGCAACTTGCTCGGGCAGTCTAGCCAGCAGTTTCCGCCATTATATTGTCTCTGGTTTTCGCCACACGGCACCGTGAATCACCGCACTGTTTAACACCTCCGCTGCCCCAACAGTGCAGTGACGCAGTATAATGGGACCCTTACATTGTTAAGAACGGTTTCTTTGCATTGTAGCTAGTTTGTGACTTCAGTCTCTTATTAATCAGTGTTGTGAATAAACGTTTCTTTGCGGTTTGGCTGGTTTGGGGCTTCATACTCTTACTAATCTGTACCGTGTTTGAGTGTGAGTAAAATTATGGTACGTTACAGTTAGCAACAAAGAATATTTCTCTACGATACATATGTGAAGAAGAAGTCGTTTAAAAAGTGTCGCAGTAAATTTCGTCGCGAATTTCCTGGCGCTTTACTGCCAGCTAAATCAACAATTCTGCGTCTGGTTAAAAAAGTGAGAGAAACGGGTTCATTTTTTAACAAAAAGAGACTGTCGGTCAACCGTATTCTCACAGAGGAGAAAATTGACGATATCGCTTTTCGACTAGAACAGTCACCCAAAAAATCATTAAGTCAGTTAGGGCAGCGTGTGTCTCGAAATATGTTCAGAAGATGTGACATGTGCATTACACAAGAGGGTCAACACTTCCAGCATCTTTTATAAGGTAAGCTAATGAATTACGTGACATTTAAATGCTTAGCACATACAAGATTATGAAGCGTAATTATTATGAAATAGTCCGCGGCCGACGGTCGAACAATGGCGGAAGCTGACCGCTCGCTCGCCGGGAGCAGTTTCTTCCTTGTAGCGCTAACAGTGGGTTGCGTTTCCCGGCGAACGCCCTGTATAATGCATTAGCTACTTAACCGTATCTTGAAAATATATTGATACACTTAAAAATTAGTTTTATGTTAAGAGAAAAATAATTGCTTGAAAATGTGACACAAAAAAAGTAACTCGAAAGAGCGAATGAAACAATTTCCAGCTAAATTCGAGTATAGTGGCATTATATAAACTAGGTGAAACGAAATACCCCGTAAATAATTTTTATAAACTGACGATGTTTTTTTTCTAATATTATTCAGTTTGTTAAGTAGTTTACTAATTTTATCAAAATGGACAAAGATAAACTTAATATTCGCCGGGAAACGCTACCCACTGCTACAATGAAGAAACGGCTCGCGGCGAGCGAGCGGCCAGTTGCCCACATAGTTTGGAACTACTAGGAAAAATTACGCACCATAGACGTGTATAAGTATGTATGTGTAAAGCATATAAGTATTACGTAATTTCTTAGCATACCTTATAAAAGATGCTCTTGCGTAATGCATATTTGACATATTTTAAACATGTCTCAAGACACGACATATTTCATATCTCTCAATGAACATTATTACTAGATAGATTGTTTTCTAGTTCATCGAACGTGTGAGAATTTCCTTCATACACCTTTCCCTTAAGTTTACCTCAGAGATAAAGTAATGAGGGTTTAAATCAGGTGACCTGGCGTCACAAGCCACTACCGATTACACGTTACTCTCACTTTTTTAACTAAACGCTGAATCGTTGGCAGTAACGCGCCAGGATATTTGCGACGAAATTTGCTGTGACATCTTTAAAAGGACTGTTTCTTCACATACGTATCGTACAGGAATATTCTGCGTTCCAAACAATAATTCAACACATGCTCACACATGATATTGATTAGTAAGAAACTGAATTCACAAAATAGCAAAACCGCAAAGAAACGTTCACACATAATACTGATTAGTAAGACACTAAAGTCACAAACCAGCCAAACCGCAAAAAAAAATCGGTTTAAACAATGGAAAAGTTCGCATTATATTGCGTCATTTGACTGTTGGTCTAGGGCTGTTGTTTAATCTCGTCGGTCATTCCCTTTGTTGTTTGGTGGGAGCGGGAGCAGGCCTTTCGCAATGAGATGCCGTCGGCAAGACAGTAGGTGAGTAGCGTTTACCGGCGAACACCCTGTACTATACGTACTGTTACATACAGTGACGGATCCAGGGGGGGGGGGCAGGCTAGGGGGCTCAGCCCCCCCTCAAAGGTATTTAGGTCCACCCCCCCCCCCACATCGTATTTTTTTAGATTTGGATCCTTTTTTTTTTAGCTCTACTGATCTTTTAAGGGCGGCATGACTATAAAGCCTACCCTTACCCGACTCAAGCCCCCCCCCCCCAAACGAAATCCGCTCGAGCCCTCCCTCCCCCCAAACGAAATCCACCCAAGGCCCCCTCGAAAGGTGTCGCGAAAACTGCACCCAGTGAAATTTACGACCAGTGAAATCTGCGGCCAGAGCTCTCAACAATGCTGTAACGGTGTGAAATCGGTGTTTATTATTGAATAGGCTCTAATTGGTTGTATTGTTAACAACCGCCCCGCCGGCGCTCTGAGCGGATTGCTATGTTTGCAGCCTATGTTTCTAAACAGCTGTTAGCACTACAGATGTTTTATAGTTTATAATTGTTATTAAAACACAAGTTTTATTCTGCCTTAAAAGACGTAGAAAAGAAGTGCAATAACGAGGCAGATACTTATGGAATGGTAGTAGATTTCATGCAAAATCTCCCTTTCCCTCACATTACCAGTGCAGGAAAAAACATTATATTATCGGTAGTTGTGGGTTAACTGTTTTTGCATTTATGACTTGCAAACCAGAACAAGCAAAATCTATACTTACAATGAAGTCACTGCGGAAAAAGGGAGGGAGTAAAGTTTCCTCTTTCCGTAATCATTTCATATCACTTTTCATCCCCCAAACTATAGAAGAAACCCATCTTTTTCCGACGAATGTACAGGGCAGAATAAGAATCATATGGTTTTACGATTTGTATTTGGCCTTTCCCTGATAAGTAAAGTAACAATCAAGCAATATTTTCCAGTGAGGGGTCACAGTTTTCTCCCATGTGATCGTATCTTTACTGTTATCAACAGACGATTAAAAAGAGTTGACAGAATCTATACACCTGATCAATATTCAAAAATTATTACTTAATCGTCTGCCAATGAAGGGAAAATTGAAACAGTTTTTTTGGGAGACAATGACAGCATCCTAGAGTTTAACAAGTGGTGGCCCAAGCACTTTAAAAAGTATGTGCTCCCAAGTGAAGCTCGGAATCTAAAAACGTTGGGAAAGAAGGAACGACAGCGCGAGGTGTTTAAAATATCAGAACACTACTATTATGAAATGAATGAGGGAGTCTGTTTAGGTTATGATAAAATTGGAGAAATAATAATAACAAAAACGTTTAAGTTGTTGCTGAGCAACACAGGTATTGAGTTTCCTAACGTAAAAACTTTTGCAAACATGAATCCCATAAATGCCAAAAAAAGTATGACGTTAAGAAAGTGCTACAATATGTTCCTGAAGAACATAAGCCATTTTCTATGATGCTATAATGAAGCCATCTGCCTAGAATGATTCTGATAATGATTAGTTACGGAAAGTAATATATATAAGCTGGTTGATTTTGTGCAAAACTACAGTAATTTCAACGGTAAATTAAATTAAATTTCATATAATATAACTTTTTAAACTTTTATTTTACATGTTATGTTCAAACAAACAAAATATCCATACATAATAAACAAAATGTGAAAAAAGTAATATTTTATTTTTCCCTTTGGTTTATTGTTAAAAGGGCAAATGTTCAGGTTACTTAAAAATCTATAGAAAGCACATAATGTACACAATAAATTCCAAATGTACGTCAAAAGTGTATTATATGTTACTTCATCAGTTGCAGTAAAAATATTTTTAAAAAATAAATTTTAATAGAATTATTGTGTTTTCCAGTAAACTTCATGAAAATTGACATGTGCCCTTAGACGACCTTGGCCAGCCCGATCTGGTTAACCGCAGTGGAGTCTCCGAACAGTGTTGCACATCAGCAAAAAATTCAACTTTCAGTAACGACTGCGAAAAAATTCTAAGAAAGAATACTTAACTTGCGAAACAAGGTGATGTGCTTTTTGATTCTAATCATTAGCGTGTCTATTTTTTTTTTTTTTTTAAGAATAGAAACTAGTTTGGCTGTTTCGGCCGTGTAATGTAAAATGTTGTCGCTGACTAGTTTCCTTTCTATTTGTTCACGTACAAACTTCCAGGCCGCGATTTAGTGAGACCAGGTCGGGTCGTCTAAAGGGGTCTTTAGAGTGATTAGGACGGCGCGGCAGTGACACAAAGAGAACGGGTATTGGCCGCAGATTTCATAGATTTTAGGTTGGCCGCAAATTTCACTGGTCGCAGTTTTCACATATCCCCCTCCAAAACAAAAATCCGATCAAGCCTCCCCTCCCCCCCCCAAACCAAAATCTGGTAACTGGTTGGCAAGAAAATAACTGGTTATTAGATGCTGGTAACAAGTGTATACACTGCACTGTTCCACATAATATGTAGTAATTAACTAGGGATTGTATTTATACATTACAGTGGATATTGATTATACTAATGGGGTGTAGCTAACTTGTTATTAATTGCTGGTATTATAATTGACATTATTAATAACTGTATGTACTGTTCCACATCCCCGAGATTATTCTCACATGGGATCAAAGTGAACATATCTATCTATCTATCTTACAAGCCATTAGCTATTTAACTTGATCTTGAAAATATACTGGTACACTTAAAATTAGCAATAATTTTTCTCTTATCATAAAAGCTAAAAAAAAGTCGCCCATCTGGCCTAGGTGTGGGGCCCACTAGCAGACGCGAGGCCTCCCAGAAGGCGCGAGGCCCGTAGCATTTGCTACCTCCTGCTACGTGGTTAATCCGGTACTGGATAACGTTAAGTAGCTAATACGTTATAACATTAAAATGAATTGAAAAAACATGTCCTCATGTGCAGATCCTCTGACTAACTTCCTCCATTTATATATTAACTTGTTCCACAACCCGAAGGTTGGGTGGACCCTCCAGAAGGAGGTATACCATTACCATCTACATACAGCAGGCCTGGTGGCTACGTCACAAAACCGTTGTGACGTTACATCGGTTAGGCAAGACCGTTTGGAGGGCAGCCATTTGTTAGCTGTTGCGCATGCGAAGTGTCAGCCGGTTTTTTCGTAGTTTACTGTTTTCTACGATAGTTATTAGTGAATTGTTATCCTGCAGAAATGTTTTATACACATGTTGCATTCTTAGATGCAATGTAAATTATCCAAAAGGACCGAAAACTGGGTTATTTCCATCTATTAAAGAGTGTGCATTACGCCGGTGATATATATCTGCAATGCACAGAAACTTTACACCACAGTTTCTTCCAAAGTACGTTTCTTTCTGCTTTAAAAATTACATGTTTCTTTCGTCTTGTATTTTTATTGTTAATTCACTGTAACATTAGTAGCCCATCAGTTCTATAAACATGAATACACTTCTATAGCACTGTATTAAATTTTAGTTGCTTGACTAGTTCGTTTATATATGTAATATTCGAAAGTAGTTTACATCGCGATACACGTAGTCGCTAGCAACTTATTTACTAAGAATCAGGGGCGGATCCAGGGGGGGGCTAGGGGGCTCAAGCCCCCCCCTCCAAAAGTATCTATGTCTATCCCCGAAATTGTGATTTTGGAGACTTTTTTTTTTTTTTTTTTTTTTTTTAGTTCTACGGATTTTAGGCCCGAGGAGGTTATGAAGACTACCCTATGTGGCCAACTCAAGCACCCCCCCCCCAAAACCAAAACCAAAATCCACTGAAGGCAAGCGCTCTGAACCAAAATTCGCTCAAGCCAAGCCCCCCCCAAACCAAATTCCGCTCAAGCCCACCCCAAACCAAAATCCTGGATCCGCCCCTGCTAAGAATAACTAAATTTCTCTTATCTTATGCTGTAAGAAGGTAATTTTGGTCCAGGCTGCCTTTCAACCTAACCTTTATCTCCGCTATTATTGCCACTACCAAATCAAACAATACGCACACTCTTTAAATGCATCAGAACTACATTTCAAATAGTAGCAACATTTTCAGCAACTGGATTTCTCGTTTGCGTAGCATTAGTTATCACAATTTCGTTATACATCTTCAGTATGAAATGCAATAATACTGAGGCAAACGCAATACACATTCACTTTATCACGATGTAACCTTGAACCCAATATTCGCATTGGCCTACTAAAAATTTGCTAGCGAATTAAAATTCATTTCAACTTTTGAGATGCAGTAATTTATGATAGAGAAATGGAAGCGTAATTGGCACAATTCACAGTTAAGTAGAAGCGCAGTTTAATGTTACGATTGTGATTGTTAGTATACTAATTTGCACTGTAACAGTTCTATTCTCCGTCACTATGATTTAATTTCCTTTTTCTTTAGAATGTTTATAACTGATACAATTATCTCTTCATGGCAGGTTTTCAACAACATTTTGCTAAAGAAGTAAAATTTGCAGTAATACGACGGATATCAGCATCCAGACACAACTAGAGGCAACAATTAAATTCATCACTACTGACAAACTGCTCAGATACACAAGGGCGTAGCTACTATGGGGCTAGGCGGTGCAGTGCATCGGGGCCCCTACGCTCAGGGGGCCCCAAAGCGCAGTTCAGAGGCCCACGAGACTTCATGGCAAAAACTGCGCCCTTTTTTTTTTTTTAGCTCTACAGTCTTCTAAGGGGGCCCCTGAGACATAGGAAGCCCCTCACTAAGGGCCCTCTCACTGCTCAGAGAGGCCCCCAACCACTGTTCAGGGGGGCCCTAAGCACAACTCAAGGGCCCCATCCTCAGCTCAGGGGGCCCTTACCAGCAACACAAAGCAAAAAAAAAGGTCGCCCATCTGGCCTGAGGGTCAAAATAAATTTTTTGCACCGGGGCCCTTGTTGACCTAGCTACGCCACTGCAGATACACTTTCAAGAGAAGAATAAAAAAGTATTATATTATATGGGACAAGGAATGCACTGAAAGCTCTTCTTTTTTGTGGCCTCTAACATTTCCAATGTATAATGATTCTAATTTCAAGCAGACTAACCCTCCTAATTGTTTTGGCTTACTTTGTTGAATACGATGCCCATCAGCCCATGCAATGCTAAAAAGACTTAAATGTGAATTATGTATTCAATCTGCATTAGTTATGAGAAGCTATGCCTGTTTAGAGTGACAGAACACAAATAAACACTAATATTTCATCATAGATTCAATAAGTATGAGAAATTTTAATTATATTAAGCCTGTGTCTTATTATAGTTATGTGCATATATTTTCCTCAATCTAATTTAAATTTCTGTTATTTACATTTTTTTTAAAGAAACCATGTCTTTATTTTACACCGGTTTTTTCTAAGTACACTGTGGCCTTTATGATAGGATAGGAGCCTAGAAATTTTGACGATCTCTAGCCTAAACATAGAAATTTATGTTTATTCTTCCTTAGTCAAAAAGTAAATAAATATAAGAAATTAGTCTTATATTTTCTTTTGTCATATTCACTGATATCAGCAAAAAATGGAATGTGTTACGGGATAAAAGAGACGTATTTGTGCGAGCATTTCCGCGCGAATATGCGTCCACTGGACGACCTGCCTGAACATTTCGGTCATTAGGCAACCATCTGGAAGTATCACTCGTTTCACAGCTGTGAGTGGATTGGAAGAACATCCTTGCATGGAATAGCGCATTATTATTAAATTTCTTTCTTAAGAAAACAAGAAATTATCAGAAAATTGTGAAAGAGTAAAACAATTCGCTTGGATATACTGTCAGATATTAATATATACAAAAGGGCTAAAACTCTCAAACTTGGTCAACAAGATGTTTATACTAGACTTGCGCATAATAGTTCGCGAAGGGGAGCGCTCAGTTTAGTTCGCAGCTCCCTCGCGAACTAGTTCGCTCTTTTAGTTCGTTAGTTCCCGTCTCGAATTCAGAGAAACAGATCGTTCGCTCGCCTTGCTACCGCTACTGCACGAGCTATTTTGTTTGTTAAGTCAGTTTTATTAGGACATAATCATTTTTTTTGTCGTTTCTAAATGGAATTTAATATGACCTTCTTAACAAAAGCTATTGCTTAATAATAGCCCTTTCAAATTACATTAGCATGAACAGTTGGCGCCGATAAACCAAAGTGCTCATTGTCCTTTACACAAATGGGTAAATTGAATAATTGTGTTGTTTTTGCTATTTACTTTACATGCATTCGTTGAATATTATTTTTTTAAATGGATTTGTTTATTAGTTCATGGAAGAAACATTACTTATAAAAGGCGCTAATGATCCTGCCGTCGACGGGCCCTTAAACCCCAACAACAACAACAACAACAACACAACATTACTTATAAAATATTATAAACGCGTTTATTTTGATGAATTAAAATACCCGTTTATAAGTAATCGGCTTTTTTATATAAATAAAGTTTGGAAATCATGGACAAAATATAATTCTACTATTGGCTACAACTTAAGTACTATATGACAGAAATAGTATTACCTATATTATTAAGAAAAATAACATTAATACTTCCAATGTGATATCTAATAATTAGACATATAAAAATAACAGTGACCCTTGAATGAGAAAGCGGTAGCAATAACGAAAGTGCGTAAATTTCCAGTGAATTGGAAGTCATTGAGCTATTATTTTACTAGTGAAGGGGAGAATAATCCAACACACATTCACAATTTTTTGGCGACGAATGATGAAGACACAAAAGTTAAAATCTTTTTGAATTTCGCAAGTCATTTCTTTACTTAACTTTCACAAATCTGTTAACCAACAGACTGAGATAAGTATTATATTATGTCAGCTTTAAAATCAGCGCTAGAAAAATGTAAAAGATACTGTTTCTTTGGTTAAGAAAACAAGAAAAAGCCTTTAGAAACCAAATTCTTCACAGAAAGTGATAATATAAAAAAATAATGCTCTAGTAAGTAGGTGGATAATAAGAGAGCAAGCCAGATAAGCTCTTTGGACAACTGTAAAGAGACTCCACTCGACCGCGTGACGTCACAAGATGGCCGCCCCGTTAGTTCTTTGGCCGTCCAAGATGGCGGACCGGCCGGCCAAGATGGCCGCCCCGTTAGTTCTTTGGCCGGCCAAGATGGCGGGGACCGTTTGTTCTTTGGCCGACCAAGATGGCCGCCCGTTAGTTCTTTGACCGGCCGCTAGGGAGCAGCATCTCCCAAGGGCTTAATTTCTTTGCCGTTAGTTCTTTGACTGACTGGTAGATGGCGTTCGGTGACAGTATTTCCGGCGTGCTCTGCGAAATGTATACAATTCCCACTCGACTGTTATCTATGTTTGCTTATCCATTAAGCGTGACGAAATGTGTACTCTTCGCGTCGGCTGACTATTTCTGTTCTGGCAAGATGCAAATATTTCAGCACAGTAAAAATATTTTCTTCGGTTCTGTGTCGTGAAATATACTTAAGCGTAAATCATTGCAATTTTACTAAAAACAAAAAAAAGTCCACATTAAAACGACCTCGGCAGTGTTGGGGCTAGAGTGCCGAAGGTCGCCGGTTCGAGTCCGGCCGCAGTGTTTTTTATTGAAAAAGCCGTTCCAACTCGTCAATTTCAAAACGAAAATCAAAATTTCAGTTTCCACACCTTGAGAGTATGGCACCAGCTTGACTTGAATTAAAAAAAAGTTGAAAAGCATACATTTTTCCTTTTAACGTTCGATATGGAAAAAACCGTCATAAACTCAGCAAATTGGAAAGATATAAATTCTATGTGTACCTGTTTTCATGAAATTATTTAGCGTTCTGGTCTTGCATTCGGGAGGACACCGGTTCGAATCCCCATCCAGGCATCCATGGTTTCCCCAAATCACTCCAGGTGAATGCCGGGGATGCTACCTTCAAAAGGCCATTCCTTGCCACCCATCATTTCCCGTCTCTAAAGACCACGTTGTTAGAGAGACGTTAAAAAAAATCGACTGCCGAGGTGCAAAGTATCCCGGTTTTCGATAGATGGCTGGGTGACTGCCGCGTTCTTGCCTCGCATTCGGGAGGACGGAGGTTCGAATCCTCATCCAGGCATCCATGGTTTCCCCAAAGCTTTAACGTTCGATATGGAAAAAAACAGTTATAAACTCCAGATATAAAACCTAGTAAATATTCTATGTGTACTTGTTTTCATGAAATTATTTAGCGTTCTGGCCTTGCATTCGGGAGGACACCGGTTCCGAGCATCCAGATTTGGGTTTTCCATGGTTTCCCAAATCACTCCAGGCAAATGCCGGGATGCTTCCTTTAAAAGACCATGGCCGAATTCCTTCCCATTCCTTTCCCGTCTCTAAAGACCTCGCTGTTAACATAAATTCCGTTCATCGAAGCAGGCAGACATTAAAAATTAATTCACCGACGAAGAGACTGGAAACAAATTCACTTTTTCATATCATGATGGATTCATTATGAACAATATAATATAACTCACGAGTGTCACCTACAGTCCATGTATTTTAAAGGATGTATTAAATTAGGGGTAATGAAACACAGACACTTTTTGAACTCAAAAAGGCATTGAATGGGTTTACTGATGTATGTAAGTATGACCTCGATGAATTGAGAGCCGCTAAAATAAAGCAAAGTTGTCGATTTGAAAACCAGTTTCCTTCGCTACAGACATTTCTGAAGTGAATACATGATGTCAAACCAATCAGCATGTAATTTTTTCAAGCTTATTTCTCAACCCTGCAGACTCAGTCTTTCGACAAGAGCCCCACATGAAAATACTTGTGACAGTCGATTTGAAAACCAGTTTCTTTCCCTACAGACATTCCAGAAGTGAATACACGTTAATCTCTCCACTTATATCAAACCAATCAGCATGTAATTTTTTTTCAAGCCTATTTCTCAACCCTGTCTTTGGACAAGAGGCCACTTGAAAATATTTGTGACAAAGCCTTTCCCACATCAAAGCTAGAAAAAATCAAAGTTTCCAGTATGACCATGGCAAAGCTCATGAAATGCAGTGAGGGAAGATAGAATTAATATTAGCATCAGTACGACGCCTTATTTATCTAACTTATATCTGCTGCCATTGGTATAAAATATTTCATTGCACTCGTAATTGTTGCCACCAAGGTCAAACCTTTGTCGTCTGTCAATCCAGACCAATCTATGTATCAATTCTGTTATGCTTTCGTAAGCAATCACAAATTGAGTGTCCTTAGCTGCACTTTGTCTAAAATTCCAATAAATCCCTTGTGATACATCAATGATTGACACCTTTAACTGTATTTTACAGCTCAGCACGTATGTTCCAGGAACGAGACACCGTCTGTTAATCTTACTAATTTCACCCCTGTCGAATCGAAGTACGCCAGTCCTATGTGATAAAAATCGAGTCACGCTAAGCACAGAACATGCCTGAGACCATCGCCTGTGACCAAGGTGGAGATATAGAAAATTTACCCACTTCCTTATAGAAGAAATCCAGTGCACTATTCCTAATTCTTTCACCAAGATCCACCCCTAGCCTCATCGCCAAGATACGCCCAGCACTTCGTCAAACCACCTTCTGTTTTCCAATGATTCCCATTCAAACCCCTGATCAGTTACAGACAGGGTTACCTTCTGTTCGTGCGTTAAAGTAAATCAAAAATACAAAATTCGCTAAGTCTTCTCCTAATCAGTAGCCAGGTACCAAAATGTTCACTTAAGGTGCTTCTACTGCAGTTTTCCAGGAAATTATTTTTCAATAAATCAGGACCCAGGAGAGTTCTCCATTCGGTTTAAAATGTTCCCATCTAACGCCAACCTTCGGATTCAGGGCCAAGTGTGACATTTGTTTGAAATTGCATGCTTCGTTCAAGTAACCACGATAAAGTTACCATAATGCTCTTAGCTAACTGATAGTTTCTTGGTCATCAAACAGACATCATAACCCACATTTTCATAGAAGATCCCCACACATCGACAAGTATCCATAGGTGCAGACACTAGTTCTATTACGCCTAAGATAGTGCTCACACCTGAACTGTCGTAAATTGTTAGGTCAAAGTGGGTGTTTAGATATTTTATCCACTCAGGCCTCATCACCTAAAGTCTAGTGCGAGATTGTGGTCATGGTCAACTTAGGCTCCATACACCACTCAGAATTATTCCACCAATATCCATTCTAACAGCATTATACGCCACCTACAGCCCCTCAACAATCTTCCTATCTTCCAATGACATACCAGCTCCAGCTCCTTTATTATGTCACTTACTGAATATTTTCCACAGATAAATCTAGCTGCATTCCTTTGCACCTTGCATTTTGATGTACAAAAAATGTGGACTCCATACTACACCACACAAGTCCTTCGCTTCTCTGGTACATCACCCCTCTCTGTTAAATGATTTTTATGTAGTGAGAATCACAATTCGTATGCCAATACAAACGGTAGTAAACTGTAAAGAGCACATCGAAATGGGAGATTGCCTAAGCCCTGAAACAATGGTTAGAAGCACACGTTGATGGTGAGCATAATTCTATAGCCATATATTTTAGACTCAAATCCACATAGGAATGACACGCGCACACACTTGTACATGCATACAGCGAGGTCGACAGAACTAACAGCAAGCATCACGGAAACGATGAAGTGGGGCAGAATTGTCGTTACAACTGATTAACTGGACATTCACATGCCAACACAAACGGCAGTAAACTGTAAAGAGCACATCGAAATGGGAGATTGCCTAAGCCCTGAAACAATGGTTAGAAGCACACGTTGATGGTGAGCATAATTCTATAACCATATATTTTAGACTCAAATCCACAAAGGAATGACACCCGCACACACTTGTACATGCATACAGCGAGGTTGACAGAACTAACAGCAAGCATCACGGAAACGATGAAGTGGGGAGGCAGAATTGTCGTTACAACTGATTAACTGGACAGAACTATCGTTACAAAAATCATCAGACAGACGAGTTACGCTTACATGCACAAAGAGAGACGCAGATACACATGTCCAAAACTACACAACTACCGGTACCAATCATGGAAACAAAAAAGTGGTGTAGTACTCTCTTGCCTCATGACTGGCTGAAAAACAGAAGTCTCCTTACATATCATCAGCCTGGCGAGATAGAAGATGTGCAAAAGATGACATGTTTTCACCATAAACCTAAGTGTTTATACCATAAATAGTGTTCATCGCGCCCCAGTTGATTATATTTACCATCAACACGTCTCTCCCACACCGCAACCCTTTCTACCATTCAGTAAAAAAGTGACGCAAGTACCATGAGTTGCAATAAACACTTGGCTATCAGATCTCACCCACAAATCCATACATCTCAATACACTAGCACAAACAAACATAAGTGGAGGGGCATTATGGTAACTTTATCGTGGTTACTTGAACGAAGCATGCAATTACAAACAAATGTCACACTTGGCCCTGAATCCGAAGGTTGGCGTTAGATGGGAACATTTTAAACCGAATGGAGAACTCTCCTGGGTCCTGATTTATTGAAAAATAATTTCCTGGAAAACTGCAGTAGAAGCACCTTAAGTGAACATTTTGGTACCTGGCTACTGATTAGGAGAAGACTTTGCGAATTTTGTATTTTTGATTTACTTTAACGCACGAACAGAAGGTAACCCTGTCTGTAACTGATCAGGGGTTTGAATGGGAATCATTGGAAAACAGAAGGTGGTTTGACGAAGTGCTGGGCGTATCTTGGCGATGAGGCTAGGGGTGGATCTTGGTGAAAGAATTAGGAATAGTGCACTGGATTTCTTCTATAAGGAAGTGGGTAAATTTTCTATATCTCCACCTTGGTCACAGGCGATGGTCTCAGGCATGTTCTGTGCTTAGCGTGACTCGATTTTTATCACATAGGACTGGCGTACTTCGATTCGACAGGGGTGAAATTAGTAAGATTAACAGACGGTGTCTCGTTCCTGGAACATACGTGCTGAGCTGTAAAATACAGTTAAAGGTGTCAATCATTGATGTATCACAAGGGATTTATTGGAATTTTAGACAAAGTGCAGCTAAGGACACTCAATTTGTGATTGCTTACGAAAGCATAACAGAATTGATACATAGATTGGTCTGGATTGACAGACGACAAAGATTTGACCTTGGTGGCAACAATTACGAGTGCAATGAAATATTTTATACCAATGGCAGCAGATATAAGTTAGATAAATAAGGCGTCGTACTGATGCTAATATGAATTCTATCTTCCCTCACTGCATTTCATGAGCTTTGCCATGGTCATACTGGAAACTTTGATTTTTTCTAGCTTTGATGTGGGAAAGGCTTTGTCACAAATATTTTCAAGTGGCCTCTTGTCCAAAGACAGGGTTGAGAAATAGGCTTGAAAAAAATTACATGCTGATTGGTTTGATATAAGTGGAGAGATTAACGTGTATTCACTTCTGGAATGTCTGTAGGGAAAGAAACTGGTTTTCAAATCGACTGTCACAAGTATTTTCATGTGGGGCTCTTGTCGAAAGACTGAGTCTACAGGGTTGAGAAATAAGCTTGAAAAAATTACAGGCTGATTGGTTTGACATCATGTATTCACTTCAGAAATGTCTGTAGCGAAGGAAACTGGTTTTCAAATCGACAACTTTGCTTTATTTTAGCGGCTCTCAATTCATCGAGGTCATACTTACATACATCAGTAAACCCATTCAATGCCTCTTTGAGTTCAAAAAGTGTCTGTGTTTCATTACCCCTAATTTAATACATCCTTTAAAATACACGGACTGTAGGTGACACTCGTGAGTTATATTATATTGTTCATAATGAATCCATCATGATGTGAAAAAGTGAATTTGTTTCCAGTCTCTTCGTCGGTGAATTAATTTTTAATGTCTGCCTGCTTCGATGAACGGAATTTATGTTAACAGCGAGGTCTTTAGAGACGGGAAAGGAATGGGAAGGAATTCGGCCATGGTCTTTTAAAGGAAGCATCCCGGCATTTGCCTGGAGTGATTTGGGAAACCATGGAAAACCCAAATCTGGATGCTCGGAACCGGTGTCCTCCCGAATGCAAGGCCAGAACGCTAAATAATTTCATGAAAACAGGTACACATAGAATATTTACTCGGTTTTATATCTGGAGTTTATGACTGTTTTTTTTCCATATCGAACGTTAAAGCTTTGGGGAAACCATGGATGCCTGGATGAGGATTCGAACCTCCGTTCTCCCGAATGTGAGGCAAGAACGCGGCAGTCACCCAGCCATCTATCGAAAAACCGGGATACTTTGCACCTCGGCAGTCGATTTTTTTAACGTCTCTCTAACAACGTGGTCTTTAGAGACGGGAAATGATGGGTGGCAAGGAATGGCCTTTTGAAGGTAGCATCCCCGGCATTCACCTGGAGTGATTTGGGGAAACCATGGATGCCTGGATGGGGATTCGAACCGGTGTCCTCCCGAATGCAAGACCAGAACGCTAAATAATTTCATGAAAACAGGTACACATAGAATTTATATCTTTCCAATTTGCTGAGTTTATGACGGTTTTTTCCATATCGAACGTTAAAAGGAAAAATGTATGCTTTTCAACTTTTTTTTAATTCAAGTCAAGCTGGTGCCATACTCTCAAGGTGTGGAAACTGAAATTTTGATTTTCGTTTTGAAATTGACGAGTTGGAACGGCTTTTTCAATAAAAACACTGCGGCCGGACTCGAACCGGCGACCTTCGGCACTCTAGCCCCAACACTGCCGAGGTCGTTTTAATGTGGACTTTTTTTTGTTTTTAGTAAAATTGCAATGATTTACGCTTAAGTATATTTCACGACACAGAACCGAAGAAAATATTTTACTGTGCTGAAATATTTGCATCTTGCCAGAACAGAAATAGTCAGCCGACGCGAAGAGTACACATTTCGTCACGCTTAATGGATAAGCAAACATAGATAACAGTCGAGTGGGAATTGTACACATTTCGCAGAGCACGCCGGAAATACTGTCACCGAACGCCATCTACCAGTCAGTCAAAGAACTAACGGCAAAGAAATTAAGCCCTTGGGAGATGCTGCTCCCTAGCGGCCGGTCAAAGAAACTAACGGGCGGCCATCTTGGTCGGCCAAAGAACAAACGGTCCCCGCCATCTTGTGACGTCACGCGGTCGAGTGGAGTCTCTATACAGTTGTCCAAAGAGCTTATCAGGCTTGTTCTCTTATTATCCACCTACTCTAGTATTCGTTGATAAATGTCTGGAGTATCTTAGTAAATATTTAGATTTTAATGAAAGCAATTGGCTATACAAAATCCAAAAATTAAATTCAAATCACAGGGTTTCATTTGATGATTGTGAGACTATATTAGAGGTTATAAATTTGCGAGAAAAAATGAATATCAAAGTGAACAAACTTTACTCTGAAATAACAATATTATACGAAATCCATCTAAATGTAAGAAAAGTATTTCATGAATAAAAAATGAGCTTTTTCTCGAAATAAATTTGACAACTGAAAGCGATAAAGCATATGACAATTTTACTGTAGACAAAAAAGAATTAAAGATGAAAGAAGTGCAAAAAATATAGCTTAAAAAATGAAATAGTAAAAACATACCTTTTGTCATTTTCTACTCTTTCGTAAAATATTATATTTTTGAAGTGTAGCATATTTTTATAGGTTATTCTTTTTAAAAAATTCCTACCATCAACCGAAAAAATATTGGAAACCCTAGCGGCGAATGGTGCTAGTTCGCGAACGGTAGCGCTCAATTTAGTTCGCGAATGGTACCGCTCAGTTTAGTTCGCGAACTGTACCGCTCTCTATAGTTCGCGACCGGGAGCGCTCTGTTTAGTTCGCGAACGGTACCGCTCTCTTTAGTTCGCGACCGGGAGCGCTCTGTTTAGTTCGCGAACTAGGTCCTCCAAGACAGCTCGCTCGCTCACTTTGCTAGCGCTACTGCACGCGCTCTCCTGTTTGTTATGGTAGTTGTGGTTATCGATGGTTGTCTTTTGATTGTTAATGGGATCAAAGTGTATTTTATTTTCACATTCCACGTTAAATTTCCGTTTGTGACTTCTGTAATTTTAAATAATAAACTAAAACAAAAGTTGGTCTTCGGGAAAGGATCAAGCGAACTAAGGAGCGAGAGATCTGGGAACTAGTTCGCGTAGTTCGCCTGTGGGAGCGCTCTTCCGAACTAGTTCGTTCGCGAACTACACAAGACTAGTTTATACAGAACAATATTTCGAAAATCTGCAATCAACAAAACGAGGTTTCTCCAGGAATAAATAATCTAACGCAAAAACAATCAAACTATATTGAAAAGAAGTAGTTGAAATATGCCAGTAATGTCGCCTACAACCACTCAGAAGGGATCTATCACATATAGTAGTGCAGGAACGGACTTTTATTAACAACAAAGAACTTCTTAACTTGACTTTAAACCATTCTCGTAAAAGACATTAGATTCAAATAAAATGAATTTATCAGACGTTATTAATTTTGTTGCACTCATTTCCACCAAGAAATATTAAAATGATTATTACTTTGAGGTCGATTTCTAAAAAATTAAGTTAAAAAATTTTTTTGGTTTTAAGTGATGTTAAGCTATGTGCTCAGAAGGAGGAAAGTATAGAATTTTAAATGATTAATTAATGCAAAGTGCTACGTCAGATTTTGATATCACAGGTTTTTGTGAGCATTGGGAGGCTCGACCTGAATTCAAATTTGAGTAATTAAATAAATTCTAAATATGTTTTTATGTACCGTCAGGAAAATCGAAATCTGTAATAAAATAGATAAAGTAATAGTAATAGGCAACGTAAATAAAAAAAATATCAAGAACTAAGAATATGTTAACAATTTCATAAAAAGTTCAACACTTCGAGGAGAAAAGTAAGATTTTCTAAGTTTAATTGTTAGGGTACTGTCGATTTACCGCGCTTAAATCTTTAAGTCACGGAGTGAAATTTAGCAGAAGCACCGCGCACACAGGGGTATTTGACACAAAAAGCCGATCAAAAGTCATTTTTTTTTTTTAGCAAATTCAAAGAACCCGTACCTACCTGACTCGAGGCAAATGTCTATAAAATAACAATCAGCTATGTTTTTTAGGTAAGCTCCAATCCCCACCCCGTGAACAGTCATCTTCTGAGCACATTGCAAGACCCACGTACTGTTACCAAGCAAATACTAGAAAATTATAAGGTGTACCATTTTAATTTGTGAGTGATGTTAAGTTAGTAGTGATGATTTTAATCATGGATATTGTTCAGCCAGGTGCCTAGCATTGAAATAATAGTAACACACATCCAAAAGTATCGCACAACTTTATTTCTGTACAGTTTTGTAAGCTGACTCATTTTGTACCGATTTTTTTTATTACGAAAAGTATTAAAGACTGATTTTGTTATATTTCCGGACCTTTCCCGAGTCTGATTTCTTATATGGTATTAGTTTAGTGTACTATCTTGATGTTCCATTGAAAATTTGGTGCCAAAAAGTGCCAAACGTCTATTTATTCGAAAATATTCTAGATTATTTACAATGAAACAAACTTACTTTTTTTCGGTCACATTTTTTTCATGTAAGATTTTCTTTGTTATAGGCTCTTCTGGTATCATGCTCATGACCCGAAAAGTTATTTATGATATGATTAAACACGAGAAAGGAAATTATTTCGTGCAAAAGTTGCAATTAGTCGAGGAAAATATTTTAAATCAACCGACATTCACGGTCGAACAAAGGCAACAGTTCGAACAAAAGTTTTCAAGGCTTAAATTGGAAATTAAAAGAAAATGGCAGGCTGCTAAGAGAATTGAGAGTGTCTTTTTAAATAAATACCATGATTGGTTCAAAAGATCTATCGAAATCCCCATAAAATCCAATCCGACCAATGTGGATTGACCTAGAAAACCTTTAGATGATTTGACCGATTTTAGCAAATGATGTCCGCAGAGATAATAGGTATTAACAAAACATTGATTGACAGGATTTATACTATTATATGAATGATATATAGTGGGCACAAGACAGATATTAAAAAAAAAAATAATCCCCACTTCCAAGAAGAATTTAAAATGTACTGTACACTGAACTGTACTCGTGGCATCCAATGTCACCTATACAAGAAGTATTGATTGAGGGCCCACTTATAATAGAGTATGCACTTTTGCCGATAGGCACTCTGTCAGAAGCAGCAGCAGGAGCTAGAAACAAATATTTTAGACGATTTAGGGAGACTCACTCCAGAAAAGTTAGTTGGGTTTAGTGCAACACAGATGTCATTAATAGGCTTTCATTAACTTAGGATCCATATCTGAGCTTCATCAGGCACAAAATCCCCCAAAACATCTAAATCATTCAATCCAGAAACTTCTAAAACATTACTTTAATGGGGCCCGAGTACTCAAGAAGAGAACGAGCCATAAGCTGAAGGTTCCGACGACGAAGGATGGGACGGTTCGTCAGAATGATATTTAATGTACATATATGATTATTGTTTAGATATTTTGTAAATATTCGCTTAATATGTTATAAGGTGTATGAACACAGTACGTGTTCTTTATTATTACTCCTACTTCACAGTTATAAGTTCTGATACACAAAAGAAGCGAAACAAAAATCCAAATTACGTAGAAATAATTTTGATCGACTTTTTGTGTCAAATACCCCTGTGTGGCACCGTTAAGAAATAAATGGGATCCCAAAATTTCGACCAATTTTCCTAAGAAACATATGTGAGTTACAGCTTAAAATAAATAGGAGTTAGCCAGATAATTGTTTTAGAAGTTGCGGTCTGACGGCAGGCTCCTCATTTTTCCTGTTAAAGGGATCAGACATCTTGTAATTTGCCGGCAGTTTTAATCAGTTTATCAGTAAGGTTAGGTCGCGGCAGGTCGTGTGTGTAATGTATCCGTTACACCATTCAATGGTGGAGCCTGGCAGATACTTTTCGAACTTAAATTCTTATACAATGCAACATGATCACAGAAAGGTTAATGAGCTATGTTGAATCGACAGGAATCAGAAAGACTTTTCGGAACATTTTTCATTAACTTGTTGGAAGAAATTTATGAAAGAAATTGTCTTTAACCGGTGCAGTTCAATCTATCTGCTGTCATTTTCAAAGGATGTGTTTGTCAGGTGCCTTTTCCTTATGCTTACTACTGATACCAGTTAATGAGCCAGAAACTTTTCAGAATATATCTTGAATTTTCCTTAAAGTGACTTTCTTTTACTTCCCATGTGCAACTAGCCACCTGTTAGCAATTACAAGTTAACTTAGTAGCTTGGCGATCGATCTCTCACCCGGCCACTCATGAATCCGATTCAAATGCATGAACAGTATCAGTAAACGGTCAGAGTTCAACCAATCTGCAGGCATAACCCTACCTACCCGCAGGCAGTTTGTCGATATAGTTTTTAATTTACTCCTTTCATGTATTAAAATTGTAAACTATAACTTAAGTTTGAACGCACCTTCTTTGTATTTTTTTTAAATATTCTTTACATTTTTAAAAAAAAATTATTCAGGCTTTATGCCTCTTGGACGTCGAGGTTGGAGACAGGGAACGGGTAGTAATTTGGCCATGGAACCATCCCGGCATTCGTCTGGATTGATTTGGGAAAACTATGTAAAACCCAAATCTGGATGGCCGGACGGGAATTCGAACCCGCGTCCTCCCGATTGCGAGGCCAGAGCGATACAGCTCACACACCACGCTCGGGTTGAACGCTCCTAACAGAGGAAAGTAAGAAAACTGTACCCGGTTCCCCAAGTGAGAACGCCACCTTATTTTGTTTGGATGGAATTGCGTTATGGTAGCATATAGTGGAACAAGTAAATAGTGGAAGAAATTGTGTGTTTTGAAATTAGCAGGACTGGGTAGAGACAAGTATCGCGCCAGTTACGCTATTGGTGCTCTCTGTAAGAGAAAAGTTTTCCAGAGCATTTTTATCGTGTTCCACAGGGAGAAAGTATATAATCCGTTCAATGCAGCGTCTTTGATAAGTGCCACTTTTTTACTTGGATATCTATCCAAAATTCTTTTTAAATGCCTGAACTGACTAAATTGCTTAAGTAGCATCCCTCGGTGTTCCCTAATTCGGACTCCCATAATTCAAATTATTATTCCGTCAATTTGTTAAGTGATTTTAAATGCTGTTTCAGATGGCCAAAACAAATAAAAACCTTGGTGAGAAAAATTGAGATTCCAAAAATGGAATGAGCTCTCACAATTAGAAATAACAAAATGGAGTGGAAAAGGACACTGAGCGTGGTGGGTGAGCGGTAACGCTCTGACCTCGCATTCGGGAGAACGTTGGTTAGAATCTCCATACTGGCATCCAGATTTGGATTTTCCATGGTTTCCTCAAATTACTCCATGCGAATACCGGGATGCTTCGCATCGCATTGAGCGAAAATGCTGCAACGCACATTTGGACGCAGCGAGTCGCATTTCTTTTATTGTCACCGCCTTCGGTTCTCGACGATTATTCAGCCGCTTCTGCACTGCAAATGGACACAGCAGACTAAGGGCTCTTATTTTTATATATTCATTGAAGAAGAAGAAAATTAAACATAAAAGGCAGTGGGTTTAATTTAAAAAGGAATTTTTCGCATTTCTTAGGCACATTAGATGACAAACTTGTTATAACAGTTCTACCGAATTGCGGTTCTCTTTATTTTTAATGCAGAAAAATGAATGTTTTTCATGGTTTTAATAGCTGTGTTATGTCGGTGTTATATAATAAGATAAATAAAGTAATACTAGCCACTTGCTTCATAACCTTTTGATTAACGATATTTGAATTGGGTTGCAGAAGGTAAGAACGACAATGACAACAAAGAAATTTCAATATTTGACTTACACAGGTTTCTAGGTTACATCAGAAATCATTAAGATTTGGAATAATTTCACAAAATATTTGTAAACAATTAGGCCAATTGGTAACACGAAGCTTTACAAGTGGCATTCAAAGAAAGTGATAGAAATTTATAATGCACACGTAAAATAAACAAAAATAAAATACGAAACATGACATTATACCTGGTTGTTTTGACTAGTTTCCTATTTCCTTCCAAATATTTTTTTAAATTATATTTTGCGTCTTGTAAATCATAAAACTCTTTGAAAGTCATTACTAATGAGATGCAGTGGTCTTTATCCATTACGTTTGAATAGTTTACGTTAAAACATACAAGCAAAGAACAAGTGAGCATGAGCTAGAAATTTTATAATTTTTTCATCTTTATTAAAGTTCTTCAATTAATTAAATGTTCAGATTGTAATTACTTATATTTTTTTTTTTGTTTCAAAAATCATCCACCATCCTGCGTGCAAATATGCAGCCAATTTTGTTGAAGTAATGCAGTTAATTCACAGAAATAAGAACATACAAGTTACAAAAGTCAGTACTGTTGGAGCTCCTATCGCAAACCTGCTCGCAACTGAACGCATCGAGGCGCACAGGCGGAAAAATACGCCTAGGGAAGCGATCCGCCAATGCGACGCGACGCGGCTATAAGGATTGCAATCCCGCAGTGTTTTCAATCCCGCGGGATCCGCGCGGGATTAGCGCCAATCCCGCGGGATCCGTGCGGGATTGGCGCAAACAGTTTTTTAACGCATATATTTAAAACATAGTTACTTAAAACGTTAATAAATTAAATAATAATTGAATTAATAAATAATTTTTAATATTAAATAATAAAAATTAACAAAAAACAATATTTTGATTGGCAAAATAACATCAAACTTTTTAGCGTGTCTTAAGTGTATTTCGAGGTTTTACATTTTTGTTTTTTAATCTAAACCAATTTTTAAATAAATAATAAAAATGGAAAATATTGAGTGTTAGGTCATATTATGTGCCTTACAATACATCACACAAGTTTAAAAATATGGTTTGCTTAATGGCCAAGTTATCAGAGCTTTTTTTAAAAAAAACTTCTAAATAAACGTTCCATAACACCGATAAAAGCATTCCATTTCACAAAGTGAAGTGAATATATTCTGTAAAGAGTAGGCTTGGCTCAGAACAAGATCTCATGACTTTTTGTCACTGCACAAGCACGAGACTTGGCCTTTTTTTTTTACGTGATTCATTATTATATCTCCTTATTCCTTGATTGATATTACAGTTGAATCAATCTTATTAAACTACTCACCAACACGTAAACTGTCAAGTATTTCCGATTAACTTATGTGGCGTAATGACGTTTTTAGAGTGGAAATTATTACTTTTTAGTAAGAAAGGAGACTTTCTCGGCGAATGATTGCAGTGAAGTCCTCATAGGTTGTATCTCCGAATTTCATTGCAAACACACGATATTACACACTTGAGTAAAACGGCGGAGGCAGCCGTCGAAGTATGGTGTTTCTACAACTCAATTCGTCGATACACCCGTGAAAATTTCATTATAATTATTTTTACCTTTAGTCGAAAGAATAACAAGGAGAAGAGGGATTAATCGAAAGCCTGAGCGGCACATGTAAGCAGGTGGCTTTCGTCAAAGAAACGCATTGAGGCAGCGGCCAAAACAACAATAAGTCAAAGGATATACAATTTCCTTTTGATAGCTGTTAAATAAAAAGGTACGCGATCGTTAAGGCGCGTCCACACCAGTGGAACACAGAGGAAATTCTTGTTGCTAAACTGTTGCGGTCTGTTTCTAGAAACAGAAACAGATCGCAACTTTCATAAACATTCTGTCCACACCAAAAAACCTAATTTAGGAACAGTTTACTTGTGTTACTGTTTACAGTTGTTACCCGTCTACACCAAGAGCAACAATATTTATTTTTCTGTGCGAAATAAAAACATTCTGTCACAATTATAATTCAGTTAGTATACGATGATGTGGTGCGACAGTGAAGTTTCGTCAGCACCTGCTGCAATTTATATTATTTCGAATCAAAAGAAAAAAATAAACCGCAAATGCTGAACGAGATCAAATCTTTTGGGGAGAAATTAACATGGAGTTGAACGCCTCAAAAAAAAAAAAAAAAAAAAAAAAAAAAAAAAGACGATCTGTTATCAGGACATATTGAGGACGGACACATCAAAAACTTTATTCGAATGAGCAGCACTGATTTAGAATGGTTACTTTCTAAAACTGAACAGTTTATTCGAAAACAAAATACAAACTACAGGGCCGCAATATCTCCAATGGAACGTTTGCTGTTGACTTTAATATTTCTAGCTACTGGAGATTCCTAAACATATTTGCTGTACTTATTTCGAATCTCGAAACAATCTATATCCAAAATTGCGCGAGAAGTTTGTGATGCTATTATTTCAGTTCTTCATGATCAAATACAGGTAAATTCAAATGTAATCGTATACTTCCCAGGCCAAAGTCAGTTGATTCTTGGTTGTCCGGGTGGTGCCGCGTCATATTTCTTGTAGCCGACGTTTCGACCATCATTCTGTGGTCTTCTTCCAGGGGACCACAAGAAATATGACGCTGCGCCAGCCGGACAGCCAAGAATCACAGGTAAAATCAATCGTAACTGTTAATAACTGATTCTAATTCATGAATTATTTTGTAATTTTAATTGTATTTCCTTCTAAAAAATACCAATGATACATGAAAATTGTAAAAATGCTGAAATACATTCCGTTTTAATAGTACAAAAAATCATTTGCCATATCTTCGTAATTAATATTATGTGGACTGGTAGATGCATGTTGAGCGTTTGGTGGCATTTCTTTACTTGTACAAATGTCAATTGTGTCAATTGAAGGAGGAAATGAAGTAGGATAACGTTTACATGACAATGAAGACGAGAGGAGGGGGGTCTATCCTGTGCATACACTGGTGAAAATTCCTGTGCATTTTGTGTATTAGTGTATGGATATGGATGATGGAGGTGTATTTGCAAATACACGTTTCAGGAAGATGCTGATGAAGTATCAACTTAATTTACCACCTGGTCGAACGGAATCAAAGCCTTATATATTTTTGGGCGATGATGCTTTTCCATTATCTCCTAATCTGTTGAAACCTTATCCCGGACACCAAGAAAAAGGATCATTGAAAAAAATATATAACTATAGGTTTTCTAGGGCCAGAAAATGTACTGAGAATGCTGTGAACTCGATTCAGAGTATTGAGAAAACCATTACTACCATCTCCTAAAAATGTAGAAAAAATTGTAACTGTAGCTATATGTATACACAATTTCCATCAAGAAAATTCTACACGCCGCCCTTTACATGGTGAAGACAAAGATAATGGTGAATTAATACCAGGTATTTGGAGGAAAGACGTAAACGCAGGCACAGTATGGTAATATTCCCATTACAGAAACGAGGATGTAATTCGTCCACTGAAGCAAAAATTATTCCACAGGAATTTGGTAACTATTTTGAGTATCAGGAGGAATGGTTCCGTGGCAATCTGTTATTTAAATAATATTAAAATTATGGTAATGTTAAAAAAGTGTAGTAAAAACTAAACAGAGATACACCTACTTCTATAGAAATAATAAAGAATTTACTTGTATATCACTAAATTCTTTTTCTGAACAATGACGCACTTGATTTCTATCCGCAAGAAATTCCAAATATTTGAAAGCCAAAGTTGCTGCAGCACCAGATTATTTTAGTTCCAAATATTTTTTTCTCTCTTTCTCTATGAAAAAATGTGCCACTTACGTCTGCACCAGTTGTTTTACTTAACATCATCCACGAATCGTGTTTCTTTTGCCGATTTGTATAGCTTGAATCACATGGACTCTACAAACACTCTGCATTTCCATATAATTCAATTAAATTTATTAAATCGCTCGAACATTTTTGTGGGAGTTCAACAACTAAGGTAACAGCAACACGAAACAAGCTGTCCACACCAAACTAACAACAGTTTTAAACACGATAATGTTTACCAATGTTCATTTGTTTCCTTTCATCTTTACCGCTACTTCTGGAAACAGTCAACTTCAAGGAACTTGTGTTTCTGTTGACATAAACATTGAGAAATATTGAGGAATATTGGGTAACATGAGGGAACAAGTTGCTGGAACTAGCAACATCAACAGCATGTTCCTCTGTGTTCCTTTTGGTGTGGACGTAGCTTTAGAATTACGATAACATTAGTTTCATATCAACGAATAATCAAATTTTCAGCCGCAAATTAGGAAATTGTCACAATTACTTTATCTGCAAATACATAAAATGGGAATAATGAAACCGTGTATAAAAAGCTGTAACCGTGTAGTTCAGATAACGTGTGCGACACTTAAAAAATAATTATATAGTTAGAAAATCGTACTAAATACGCACCATAACTCAAATTACAGAAATGTGTACTCGAAACAAAAGTAAGTTTTGATGAATACGTAAAAATGTATTTATTTACTTTCGAATGACGAAGGTTGACAAAAACAAACGCTAGCTCACATGAGTCAAATGCCAAACGACTGGGGCAGCGAGTCATGAAGACTGACACACGTTTTCGCCGGATTTTGCGGATTGCGGATCCGCTAAATTTTGTGCGAAATCCGCCAGACTGTCTAATGATGCGGGATCCCGCGGGATTGCGGGATCCTGCTTTGCTGGATTGCAATCCCTAGACGCAGTGGCGTAGCTAGCGTGGGTGACACCCGGGGCGGATATCGATGGTGTCACCCCTCGAAAATTTAAATTCAAAATTAAGTAAAATATAATATCTTGTAAGTATAAAATATCATATTAATAAAATATAATTAAATAAAAATTTATTGTTATTAAAAATTATAGTTAATAAAATTGTAATATTAACTTCATTTTAAAAAAACACAGTAAACTAAAAACAATCTTCTCTTTTTAGCTTTAACAGCTGCAAACTCGTAAATCACATCTTCAAAATTATCAATTTTGGTTACTTCATGTTCAATAGTCAATATGGCAAGATTTTAGCCACGTGTTGTTCACCGGTGATCGAAAGTGGTTTTAGAGAGGCCTCTGGAGATCGGGTCTCAGTTCGACACTCGGCCGTCATTGGATTGGTTTCTGTTTTGACGGTGCGGATCAGTATCGGCCTGCTAGATGTGGAGAAGCGCATCGAGAGAGTTCGGAAATTTACCTTCCCTTACGACTAAATGTTGTTTTCATGTTGTTATTTGCCTTAAAAAATGTATTTTTTTTTCATCCATGTTCATCAGATGTTCGTAAAATGTAGGAAAAGTCCTAGCATCTTCGTATTAAAAAAATCAGAGCTTTGCCAGAGTTGAAGACCAATTTTACTACCCACAAAAATTGCAGCTGAAATTCGCATTTGTAACCGAACCTCCCACACCCGAATAGCATGCCATAACCAGACGCAAGACTGATCTAGAAGTACTGAAAAATATGTATTCAAACACATAAAAGTGGATTCGTGTCTTTTGATAACAAAAATATATGGTATAGAAAAAAAATATGTTTATTTTATCATGTTTGAAAACTTATTTTTCACCACACCTATATTCGGACTGGTGACTCAAATGATTACTGCGTGCGATTTGAAAACTGTAGGTCAGGGTTCAAATCCCGGTCTCGACTGTAATTTTTGCGGGCCTTAAAACTGACTTTTACCATTGGCAACGCTTTTATATTTTAATGCGAAGGACGCTCGGTGGTTTGAATTTCACTTTAATCTGTATGAAATGTCTAGGCTCGTTATGCCGAGAAAACATTTACGTGCATGAGATGCAAGATGTTATTTATTTAAAAAAATGTTATTTTAATATTTATTTTTAATTGCAAAAAGCAGGCTTAAATTTAAATTACACCCTCTAATTACAAAATGACAACACGAGTGCGGAATTAAAAGAAAAAGAGTACATTTATAAAATAAAACACAAAGAAATACATGTTTGTTTGAGATTACACAAGAAATTGAACTCAGCCAGCAAAGAAAAAGAACAGAAACTGACAGATAATAAACAAATTGTTCCCGGCTAGGGAGAGCATGAAACTTCATCAGTTTGGGCGTATACTGGGTAAATGTTTATATGAATTTTTATCACTTATCGTTATGGAGTAAGCTGTCGGTGACCTCGATATTTCCTTCACAATGATGAAACACCTTTCAATGCCATCCACCAACTAGATGGGTTCATTCTTGGCAGCACATGACGAAAAACAGCAAGACAAATGATGTCATGACAAAAACGCGTCCTCCACGTTTCTTTGAAAAATCCGCGTACTCACACACATGCGGACTGTACGGGGTCCAGCCCCCAAGTGTCCGCGACAGTTTGACCACTTCTCACCCCCGGCCTCCGGGAGTGGCATCTCTACCTGCGTCAAACAAAGCAACCTCGCCGACAACAGGACGCCAGCAGGAATTTGCCAACCGTCCCTGTCTTCCGAAACGGCTGGATGAAATGTCTCACAAATGGAGAGGTGACGGAAAATCAATGACAGCAGAGGCTGGACATTACATGTAGGTCTTCTTTTCAAGTTAGGTGACTACGATATAGGTGCACTGCGAGTTTCCAAATGAGAAACTCTGTGGCTAGAACATTGAGATAACAAGAAATTATTATTTTTACTATACACAATCTTTACGACTTATATTTAAATTAAAATATGTTATAATCTCGTTCTTCACTAACAAAAAGTATTGAGTGAATCGAAAAGAACCTCAGACAAAACAAACACGTCAAGTGCGAGTGATTGACATTTCATTGAGATTGCGTTGATACTGTTAATACTGCGCTGGGATACTATTTTTGTACATAAAATATCAATCAGTTAGGTGATTACGTGAGTCAGATAAAAAAGTATTTTAATGTACACACTTTGACAATAAATTTGGCCGCCACTGAAAAATTCTATCACTCTTATCTTGCACAATCTGACATAAATGTCACTCCAGAAAACAGTAATACAATACTGGCAAGCCAGTATTGCGTTGCTGTTTCTTAGGATGACATTGATGTCAGATTGTGCAAGATAATAGTGATAGAATTTTTCAGCGGCGGCCAAATTTATTGTCAAAGTGTGTACATTCGTACCAAAACTGTGCAAAATAAAGTACAGTACTCTATTATAAAGTAGGGTGTCAAACCTACCTGTCGTTCCCAACACTGATTCCCTGAAACAATCACTTGTAAACGTTAAAGGAGACTAAAGACCGGGTAGGAACACGGGCGAGCTATGGAAAAGTGTGGTCACTCGGCCGGCTGTCGTTGCGGTTAGGGTACAGGCCAGTATTGGCAAAGTGCAGTTCGACCTTTACACTTAGCAACTGATACACCAACTGGTGCAAATTAAAATCCCAGCACCCAGACGGTGTTGTGATAAACGAATGAAATTTGGCCCCAAATATGCCCGCATGAAGAGTTTAAATGATTTAACATTAAAAGTTTTACATGTAATAATGTGAGAATTACGGTGCTACATGTTATTTAAATTGAATATTTTTTTTTTTTTTTTTTTTTTTTTTTTTTTTTTTTTTAGCGTATAAGTCGCGAACAGCAGTTGCCCACAAGTTTTTGTTGTCTAAGTATGCCAAGGCGAAGAGTGACAACTCTCTACACCCAAATGTTTAACAGTGAGAGAGGTCGGAGAATTGACGTGTTCTGAAAGGGTGCATCATATCGTGAAATCTCCAGAACGATTTGCCGCAGTGCAATGTCAGTATAAAGACTTGTTACACAGTGATGAAAAAAGCTCTAATACTCCTAGAGCAGGGCACAGGTCCATACAGAAGGATAACAGCACGTGAAGACTGCCAAATGGTGTTGGTGGCTGTTGCTGGCAGATGGTTGACTGCAGGCCAGATCCAAGTAGTGGTTACACACAGTCACACCCCGCCTCCGCCCCTCCCCGGATGATTGTAAACTAATTGCTTGAAGCTGGGTTACACTCTCTGGCCCCTGTGCATTGTGTCCCATTAATCTAATTTCATTGCCATCATCATCTACTCTGGTATAATGCGAAACACAAATGGACATGTGAATGGTGTACATTTGTGTTTAGAGACGAGTCTCGATTCTGTCTGTGGCAAAGTGATAATCGACGAAATGTTCGCAGGCGTAGTGGAGGAACGGCTTATCTGCTGTGATTTCAGAACCTCACGCAAGTGCCGTCACCGGTGTCATGTTTTGGTGGCAATCAGTTTCCATAGCATGACTGAGTCGGCTGTTGTTGAAGGCAATGACAGCCCATCACTATGTGGAAGGGGTACTGCATCTTATTGTGATACCCTACATGTTCAACATCCGAATCGTATTTTCCAACAAGACAGTGCCCGTCCTCATATTGCGGTCATCGTCACACAAGCCTTGCAAGGAGTTTCGATCACAATATGGACAGCACGGTTCCCAGATTTGTCCCAAATAGAGCATTTCTAGGATACCAGAAGTAGACACTTTAAATCACATGGTCACCCAGCACAAACTCTGCAACAACTGACTGCAAAAGACATGCACGCGTAGTGAGACATACACCAAGAAGACATCCGAACACTTGTTGTGTCAATGCCGGCAAGGATCCACGAATGTATTGGTGCTCAAGTTGAGCGCATTTCTCACTGACAACTGTAAAAGGTAATAACTTAGCCTGATCCATTTCCATTTGTTATTATTTCTTTTAGGTATGGCCCTGGATATATTTTCAAAGTTTCCTAAAATTCTACCATTCATGTATGCGTGTTGTGATTTTAATTTTCGCCAGTGTAACTATTGGGCGACCATAAGATTTCGCTATAAATTTAAAAAAGTCGAAAACTACCCATTTGTTATTGAAACGTTAACATAGGCTGTATTTAAATGACTTCACAATCTCGGTATTTGGAGGACCAAGGGATATTGAGAGGAAAGTTAACAGAAGTGGCTTGATCCAAGTAGAAGCAATTCCAGACCCAGATGGGGTCCCATTGGAGCAAACCCAGGATCCGGGTCCCACAAGTTGTGAGACCCTGGGGGATACTGTATAGTCAGAAAAGCAACTCTACATTAAGTTCCTTCATAAAAATAGAGGAATAAATAAAATATAAAATCAAATAAAAAAAAACAACGGTCAGGTAATAAAAGAACAAGCCTTTGAGATATCTTCCGCCTTTACATGAAGTACTTAATAAGTGAAGTATTTTACTACCCGTCTAAGAAATAAGTAGCTACAGACTCCTAAATATGATATGTATCGAGGCCCATCTCCATGTGTAAATTTTATATTTCTAGCACCGCTCAGTAGCGTATAAATAAAGATGTAAACGGCTCGAATGTTCGTTCAGTTTATGATTAAAGCTCAATTTTTGTTCAGGAACAGAAGTTCGACATCCCTGCAGTGGCGTAGCTAGGTCAACAAGGGTCCCGGTGCAAAAAAATTATTTTGGGCCCTCAGGCCAAACGGGCGACCTTTTTTTTGGCTTTGTGTGCTGGTAGGGGCCCCCTGAACTGAGGATGGGGGCCCTTGAATTGCTCTTTAGGGGCCCCTGCGCAGTGGTTGGGGCCCTCCCTGAGCAGCGAGGGCCCTTAGTGAGGGGCTCCCGAGCTAAAAAAAAAGGTCGCCAGTTTGCCGTGAAGGCTCGTGGGCCCTCTAAACTACGCTTGAGGGCCCCCTAGAGGTGCGCTTAGGAGCCCCCTTGAGGTATGCTTGGGGGCCCCCTGAGCGTGAGGGCCCCGGTGAACTGCACCGCCTAGCCCCATAGTAGCTAGGCCCCTGCATCCCTGTCGATTTAAGGAACCCATAAGAATGTAGGTACGTGTATTCGACAAAGAGGTTACCCATAATAGAAATCTTCTTCTGTAGATTTATGATGGAAAATTTGATCGCGATCATATTTGTATATTCTCAATCAGTAGAAAGCATATCAAACTTACATGAAACTAGAGTTAAAGTGCTTAGGGGGCATCCATAAATTACGTGAGGTGAAATAGGGGCGGGGTGCAGCGAAATCTCACCAATTCTCACGTGAGATTTTTTAAAATTGTGTTGGACTGTAGAGCTAAAAAAAAAAAGTGTTTACAAATGACGCGAATGTCGATTTTAGGGGGTATTTCGTCGAAAAGTGTGGGTGTAACCAGCTTTGGGAGGGTGAGATCTAAAAAAAAGGTCTCAAAAATTTGCGAGAGCGATCCGTAGGGGGAGGGGGGGGGGGTCTGACGGGACCAGATCTCACAAAGTCTCACCAGAGAGGGGGGGGGGGTCCGAAAATTCGGAAAAACACCTCACGTAATTTATGGATGTCCCCTTACTAATGTTACGATTTCGTTAGCAAGATACGCGGTTCCGACTGTTTTAAACACATGCCTTACAAAAACTGATTACCGACAGACGATAACACTTGGACTCGTCCGGATTGACTTGAAACCTGACCGTATTGCTAGTTTAATGCAGTTTTCCGAATCATTTTATTTGCATAAATTCGAACATGATATGATTTCATGTCGGGTATAGGTGCACTGTCGACAAAAGGAAGGTACGCAGAGTGTATATCCGATAACACGAAATGTACTCAATTCGAATCTGTCAGATGATAAATTCAAAAATTACTAGAAAATACTTCAAGTCACTTGTGCATCTTAGCTAGAAAGCTAATAGAATTCTAAAAAAGCAAAACAATTTTGAAGCCTAGACTACGCTTATTCCAGCATACACTTGGTTGCTTTTTTTTTTCATTTTCAAAGGAAAATCTATCATTTTTCTTGAAATAATTTCGAGGAATTACAATTTAACTGCCTAATTACCATGATTTTAACAATTTTAGATATATCCTTTAATTTTAAAACTTCCTCTCTTAATACAAGAAAACTTACATTATATCCACCGCCGCTCGTAACAAACCAAACAACTGTGACCGACGGCAAGCACAATGAGTTCCTGTGATTGTTGGAGCAACCGAGCGATGCTCTATTGTTTAAACGTGCGGTGTAGCCAATAATACTGTATTATTATACTCTACTGGATCGTATTTGAAAAAGCGATAGATCAACTTAAAAAGAAATATTCAGAACATTAAAGGTAGACGTGTTTCGACACCAAAGGATAAAAGAAGTCTATCAAATATATATATATATATATAAATTTTGTATCACACTAATTGCAATTAGTATTTTCGAAATGCGGGTGTCACCCCCAAACGGGTGACACCCGGGGCGGACCGCCCCCACCGCCCCCCCTAGCTACGCCACTGCCTAGACGCGGCCCGCCCCGCCCCGACTCGACCCGCCTGTGGTGTGTGAGCGGCCCCTACACGGTCAATATTATTGCACAATATTTACGGTTGCACAATAATATTGAACGTCTGTAGGTTATATTGAGAGGTTGTGCAATATTATTGAGTGAATCTAAACAGTTTGAAATATATTGTGCAACCTGAATTACATTGTGCCGTCTGTGGGAGATATTGCGCAATATACCCTCATAGACACGGGCACGATCACTAGTCTCCGCTTGTATTTTGTTACTGTAATTGATTTTTTCTTCTGAAAATGAATGCAAAAGTGAAGTGAGTGCCAGATTTACCAGCATTATGGAATGTCAATAAATAATAAAAACAGACAGGAAAAAAATAAGGCTTACGAAATTCTGCTGCACAAATATAAAGAGAAAAATGTAATTACTACGAGGGAAGATGTTACAAAAAGGATCGATTCGTTGAAGACCAACTACGGAAAAGAAGTAAAACGAATTAAAGATACAAAAAAAGGTTGTGGATGGAGATGAAGTGGTGGAGCCAACGTTTTGGTACTTCGACCAGCTGAGTTTTATTGGAAACCAGGATTTGGTGAGCTCAAAACATACAATGGGACCACTGGAAGAGCAGAGAAAATTACTGAATGATTTAAGTATTTATTATTTCAGTTTTGTTATTAGCCACAATAATAACAACAAACCTTGAGTTAGTATACAAGTGACCTTAAAAGGAGTTATTAGGTATGAATACAATGCAAAATTTACTCAAACAATGCTAACAAAACTGATCTTTCCAACGAAATTTTCACTTATTGTTTTTTTTTGTGTTGTTTTTTTTTTAACAGCTTAACGTCTCTTAACAACGAGGTCTTTAAAGACGAGAAAGAATGGGGGGCAAGGAATGGGAAGGAATTCGGCCATGACCTTTTGACAGAAGCATCCCGGCATTCACCTGTAGTGATTTTGGGGAAACCATGGAAAATCCAAATCTGGATGCCCGGACGAGGATTCGAACCGCCGTCCACCCGAATGCGAGGCCAGAACGCTAACCGTTACACCACCATGCTCGGTCGCTTATTGTTAAAACAGTCACGCATCGTCACAAGAAAAGAAAAAAAAAAAAAATGGTGCCAGCTTATTACTGTTTATGAAAAGTTCTTGTGATGTGATTGATATGCATATCTCCAAATTTGGAACATTAAGAAAGCCATCATCATATACACGATGACACATACATTCGATCCGACGTCTACCATTAAAAAATTGTAATTCGCGTTTACTATACGGTACCCAACAGAGCAATACTGAAAAACTGTTTAAACTTATAAAAAAAGAATTCAGAACCAGGAGGTATCTTGATACCTAGATGTCTCCTGCGTAAAGCACCAAGACAGTTCGAAGACAATTCCATCATGTGTGAATATTTCCGCTTCACATACCAATTCTTTATCCGTCTTACATTTTTTTTTTTTTCCACGCAGTGCAGTGAAGCAATAGCAACAGCTGTTACGTCCTGCTCGTCCGTCATTTCGAAGTCAACTAAACTATTGTACAATAAATATTGAGCAGTGTAGGGAGAACATCAATATTATTGCGCAATATTATAAGACTACATTGATGAGACTTTCAAACGATAGATATAGTGACCCAAAGAATTCAGCTCGCACAAAAATAGGAAGGCCAACAGTTCTTGGATTTGGACTTAAAAAGAAGCTCGTTTAATACTGTCTCAAAAAGTAAGATACTTACTTTTGGCTAAAAAGTGATGACCTGAAGGATGGCACTAAGATTAACAATATTAAAAAAAACACTCTCAAGCAATCATACCAAGAAAATAATTTAATTGTAATAGAGCGCACACACTTGTGGCAATTTCCCTGCCCACCCTCTCTTCCCCTTCCTGTACGCAATCACTTTTGCCCTTTACAAATTTCAAATTTAAATTCTTTCAACGTTTTTTGTAAATTATTCATCATCTCTCTTGGTAATTTACTCCAATCCCTGTCACTCTCACATGCGAAAAAAATCTTCCCACACTCTTATGCCTGAAATCGAGTGCCAACTTATGGTCATGGTCAACTTTTCGCTTCCAAGCACCTCTCCAAATTCTTTCACACCTCATCACCTATATATTCCTTGTTCACTCCCCTTACTCTCTTCCCCCTCCTCCGATCTTCAAATGAATCTCATTCCAGTTCCTTTATCATATCATTTACTGTGTTCTGTAGTAATTTCCAGAGACAAATCTAGATGCCCTTCTCTGCTCCTCCTCCAACTCCTGTATTTGATACCCAAAATGTGGTTCCCGTACTCAGCGCCGGCTTTAGGAGGGGGGGGGGGGGGGGGAGGGGGCGACCCGAACGGCCGCCCGGTCTAGAGGTCTCCGCGGCGGCCAGGTTAACTTAACTACTTGTTGCGTCCTGTCGAAGAACTTGTGCAACAGCGAGCTGAAAAGACTCAAAAAGAAACAAGCGGGGTGTTGATTTTTACAATTTGGGAACTCGGGATAGGAAAAGTTATGGAGAAATAAAGGAAGAACACAAGAAGTTATGAGAAACAACCTTGTAACCCACGAAGCCGACAATCTCCCACTGAAAATATTCAGAATAGCAGTAGGGGTATTCTACTCCTCATCAGATTCATCAGATTCTGGGAATAGCATAACCGCCGGTTCCGCTGGAAGTTCTCCGGTTGCCAGGCTCTGCTGGTACCACAAGGCTAAAAGTATGAGAAATCTATAGTGAACATACAACCCCTCTGGAGTAACGAGCTCAGGTCCTTCTATCGGATGGTCCGTCATCTACAAAGATCCATAAACCCTAGAAGAAGCTGAATAACTACAACGGCGACTACAGTAGCTGACCTACACGTTGTCTTTCCGCTGTTCTCTTGCACTCCGTACTCGCTGACTCGTTGGCTGGCTGTCGAAGAAGTTCCTCCTCCCTCGGAGGCTGCCCCTCTTTATAGCGGTGCGTGACGCACCCTCCTGCGCTGCGCGTGCCTTCCAGAAACTTTCATCATCCCCCGCGCTACGTGGACCCTAGCTGATGCAACATTGTCCCGACACACGTTCACTATTGGCTCTCTTTGCTACGCATTGCACAATCTTAACACTTGGGCGTTACTAACACTTAGGCGTTACTTTTATCACTTCGTAACCACTTAATTTAAATACTTGTCACTATCGATAAAGGAAAAAATTAAATTCAGCGTATTAACTTTTATGAACTTGTCTCTTAGTAGTATTAGTAGATATTCTAACATAACCGGTCATTTTGTCGCTTATCGTATCCCTCACTAACTTAAGTAGAACGAAAGAGACGCACTGAGCGACAGGCTAGAAATGGTAACTGGTATTAGGCGTCCTGTATTATCCTTTCTTCGCTTTCTACTTAATTGTTAGTTCACAAACAAATTTAAACAAACCATTTTAGAAAAACTTGTACGTTATCAATAACTTACCTATGAATTGTTTACTTATTACTTGTGTGGTAGCTAGATTAAGTTAGTACCATTAGGGCGCCCGTTTAGTCTCATCTAAAAAGCCATTTACATTTCTGGTCAGGAAAGTCCCTGTAGAGCGAATGAGCTTAGAATAACGTGCAACACTTGCGGGAAGATTAAGCCGTTTTATTTGCAGGGAAGTCCCAATAAATATTTTTCTGAAGTGAGTAGTTCGTAAGTCATTAATGAATGATTGAAATGATAATAGTTCATTTAATTACACTTCTATCTAAATATTGACTATATAGTAACGTAGTGAGTGGTGATAAATATTGTAATTAACTAAGACGAAATTGTAAGACTCTGTACGAAGCTAAATAGTTAAAAAAAAAAGAAGAGATTATGTTTTACTATTATTACTTAGCCGAAAATTATATACTGACTGAAGTGAGTATCGTGACCGTGATATTATTTTTTATAAGTCTGAACAACATTTTTATCTTTCAGTTACATATTCAATGTTTTTTTCTAATTACATTTAGTTACAGATATTTTTTTATATATTATAGATGTAATATAACGCTTTGATCGTGAAATAGAGTAGTGCTCACACTGGATGAATTATGGCAAAAAATAAATAAATAATTTAAAAAAGCTATCTCGTTCAGAAAATTGTAAAATAAAGGCTGAAAAAGACAAAGTTTTTGAACAAACTAAAAAGCATATAACTGTTATTAATACTTGAAAGGATTTTCTAAGGTGAGTACTTCAGATATCGAATCCTGCTTCAGCAGTTTTACATCAGAATATTTCTTTAGATTCTGAACAATTAGGCACTAAAAATACGCACTCATCTATTCAAGGTGACCAAATTGACCATCCCATTATATCCTTACATGGTCTATCTGAGTACCCTTAAGAAATGATTTCTCTGGATGATAAAAGTAATAACATACAGGGAATAAAAGAATACAATGTTTCTGATGTAGCTACGAAGCCAAAAGTACTTCATGCGGGGAATATAGATCACATTATTTTGTGTTGACCCTCACAAGTACATTTAAATAATTTTCCGAAAGACGAAAATGGGCGTCATTTCTCTTCAACTCATTACTCAAGAAAGCTTCCAAACGAAGAAACTACCAGAAGTCGCGTCGGTGGTTAGTGTATTCAGTATCAAACGATAATGCCTTTTGCTTTTTGTTGTAGAATTTGTGATTTAAACTCAACTACAAATTTGACCACTTCTGAGGGCTTCAACAACTGAAAACATTTAAGTGAAGTTTCGAAAATGAAGTCCTGCAGTCCTGCACATAAAAAAGCATTTATCCAATTGACTAAGCTGAAATCAGGTTCAAAGCTGATTCAACTATTGAAAAGGAAGAACAAGAGGGTAATTTATAAAGAGATACTATGGTGGAACAATGTGCTTCGAAGATTGATGCAGATAACCTTGTATTTGGCTGAAAATATGGCATTCAGAGGGTCTTCCGATAAATTATTTACTGCAAACAGCGGAAAATTCTTAGGCCTTGTACAGTTATTGTTGACTCCATCATGGAAGAGCATGTCAGATTGACAGTGAACAGAGGGTTGGCTGACCACTATTGCGGCAAAAATATACAAAATGAGTTTAAAGAACTCATGGCATCAAAAGTTATATCTAAAATAGTATCCCATATGTAAAATGCAAAGTATTATGCAATAATATAGGAGGGATAGGCGGTGCCGTGCACTGGGGCCCCCCAAGGTCAGAGCTCAGGGGGCCCCCAAAGCTCACCTCAAACCTCACAAGACTTTGTAGAGCAAAAAAAAAAATCTTTTTTTCTTTTTTGCACCGGGGCCCTAGTTAACCTAGCTACGCTACTGTACTCAGTGGCGGCCCTAGCAAATTTTTCAGGTGGTGCGAGATTTCATTGTGGCGCCCCAAATGTGCAATCGCTTATTCATTATTAAGGAGTTCCTATAGACAGATTGATGACAACATACATGGTTTTTACATCCTAGTGATATTATAAATGTAAAAGTTTGTTTGCTTGGATGTTTTTACTGTTTCATGTCGAAACGGCTGAAAGGCTTAAGATAAAATTTGGAATAATGTTATTGGCTATCTACTTTTATCCCGATCGAAAAAGTAGTTCCCGTGGGATTCAAATACTAATACATGTATGAATGGTTTATGAATTCCACACGAGAAAAGCCGCAGGCAGAAGATAATCTTTATATATTAATAATAATTCAAACCTCAGAATGATTACTATAGGATAGCAGCGGTTTGAATGAGAAACAATGGAAAACATTATGTATGAAAAGGTTTATTTACTATGGCGTACACAATGCTCATATCACGTATATATCAATTTCACATAATTTTAATATTTTTTTCAACAAACAAATGAGGAAATAAAATTACCATCTTCATCGCATTTGTCCTTTGGCAAATATTATTTTTATAGATAAAATTTCAATATCTGACAGTATATCTAGAGTCTGCGTTTACCGTAAATAAGTTTTGATAAGTTTTAATTTACGGAAACTTTGTTTTCCTTTAGCGACAGTTACAAGTATGGTTAGCAAAGTTCGAAGTGCTGTCCACACATACGGAAATATATCCTGCCAACCATTTTGTTTCATTAGTTGAACTTTCATTGTTTCTGCTGATTCAAGCCCCGTCAACAACAGTTTCAGTTAGAAAGTTTCTAACCAATTCACAGCCAGATATTTCCAAATCTGCACAGGATGATTCCAGTTAGGTCTTTTCAGAATTTTTTTGATAATACGCATCATTAAATTTGGATAGTTGTGTAAACTGAGTGACCAACTCGTTCTCAATTGTATCGATGATATGATAAAACACGTTGATTGTAAACAATTCTTCTGGATCTATTGCTATCTCAAATACGGCCTCGTACTAAAAACAAATCTCTGCTTTCTTTGGGATCTGACTGGCTTAATAATAGAATATGGCCCAATCTGAAAGAAATTTTTCTAACAGTTATCAGAGCAGACGAATAACCAGGGTATTTTTTCTCAACTTCCGTGCTGTTTCCCAGCAATTGTGAAGCGTTTCATAAATCCCCTTTCAGACTACATAGACTTGCTTACAATATTTACTTGAAACAACCGAATTATTCGTTTCCAGAATGGCGTCACGAACTGATGATTACTGATAGCGAACTCCAGCGAGACTAGAAACTCTATTCTCCAAATGACATGCGCAATTTTTTTTGGCGATAGTGTAAGTGATTGGATACCACTTCCCATCACTTTGGTGATTGAGATTCTGTAATAGAACAAATATTCTTTAAACAAATTCCGACAAGGAATCTGATTTAATTGATGTTTTGGCGGCACCTGCTATCACCAAATTTAGTGACAGCTACATGGAGGATAAAATGCTGTAATATATTCATTCAGAATTCTGTTTTGGTCACCTTTGTTTCCTCCTGATGAATTGGATCTATTTTCATATCTTTGGCATCGACATTCTTCCATATCCAAATCGAACTTTTGCAAAGTATCATCGATAAACAGGCCAGTGAGACCATGGAGGAAAGAAATATATGGAGACGACGCAAGAGACCTTCACCACGCATTGAAGTAACGCCGGGCGGAGGAGGAGTGGGGGGCTAGGCGGTACCCATACAGACACGGGGTATATGTACTAAAACCTCAAGAGGACTCTAGGATAAACGTAACGCTGCAATCTGGTGATGGATTATTATTACAACTCGATGAGACAAATAAAAAATGAAGAATAAAATTGTTTGATATCCTGCTTAGTTTTCGAGATATTCTGTCTCATACGTGAAATGTTTTTGGTTGAAATTCAGAAGAAAAAATCGGTCAAAGTCAAATTTGATGGTGGATTCTTATTTAAAAAGACGAGACAAATAAAAATAAAGAATAAAAATTTTCGATATCTCGCCTAGTTCTCGAGATATACTGTATTAAAAGAGAGGTGTATTGAGTTGAAATTCAGAAGAAAAATTTCTAAAAACTCAAATTTAATAATCGATTCTTATGTAACACGACGAGGAAAATCGAAAATAAAGAATAAAATTTTTCGATATCGTGCTTAGTTTTCGGGATATACTGTCTCCAAATTGAGGGGATCGGGTTGCGATGCGGCCTCGAACAAAAATTAATTCTGCCAAAGCCACAATGAATTACATGGTGGACATGCAGAATGCATGTTTCAGTTTTTTTACTACCACTTGTGGTTAGGTTGAAATGCGGCCTAGACCAGAATAAAAATAGTTATCTTGTTTCCATACATCTTAAGCTTAATTCGGATTACCTGGAAGTAGTTTATATCGTGATACACGTTTTGTCACTAACTTGGTTCTCATGATATTACCAACAGTAATAGATAAATTCTTTTTCCCTTATGGAACAACAAAACCATTCTGGTACAGACTGCATTTAGACCTAACCACAATCTCCATTAAATTGCCGTTACAGAACCAAAGTATGTAGACACACCCACATACACGTATTTGAATCGCAAACTGTATTTGCGGTAACAACATCGTTTGCTTCATCAAGATTCCTAGATTGCATAGCATAATTTAACACATTCAATTTCATCATACACTGTCAGTATAAACTGCAATGTGAAGAAAGAAAGCGCAATACTAAATTCACTGTATCGCGATGTAAAACACACCCCTTTTAAATCTCATTTTCAACACTCGTTAAAAAGAAATGCTAGTCCATTATGTGCAAATTAGCAAGGTATGCTGATCTTCTACACTACACCAACAAAAATTTGAGAACAAAGTCATCCCTTTGAGAGCTATGACTAAATATTTATAGACAGGCACGAAAGTTTGCAATTCCTACTCCCCACTTCAACAACAATAATTATAATTCAACTTACTTATGAAATGATATTCCAGGTTCTTTCCTCTCTTGCCTATTTGTGCAACCGTATGCAACACAAGATGGCATTATAAAACACTTATACACATTACAAAATGAAATAATCACAGCATCAAATGTGAACTTTGCATTTGTTTGGGTTCGCAATATCGCCGCTGCCGCCACCGCGCATACGCGAGAGTTTAGAGCCGGCGTCACAGATTTAACGTCACTTCTGCTCCATATATTTTCTTCCTCCATGAGTGAGACCAGCTCCCAGGTCCCTAAGAGTCACTTACCAGGTTGTAGGCAACGGAACACTCACGCACTTGGACTTCATTAGTGTCAACAAAAGCAACGATAAAGATAATTGTTCGACGTGACTGACATCATGATATTCGGTATGATGGAAAATTATTTAGATAACTTATCCACAGTCAAAATTTTATTACGAACTTCATTCATTTTGAATACATTTGCCAAAATAACAGATATTAGTATCCTTATTGCCAATACAGCGGATATGCTCCATCATTATAGGGTCATATTTTCCTATTATTTGCAATAAACCCAGGAAGTTACTATTATTAGAAGTATTTTGTGTTTCAGATCCAAAGCTTCCTCTAAACAAGAAATTATTCCATGTTAAAAATAATACTTTGGACATCATTCATTCGAGGATAGCAACTCACCATGTATTTTCGTCTTCAATCTGTATTTACAAATGCTTGTCAATTACACCGACGTTCTTTAAAAGAATCAACGCTTCTGTCAAATTGAGCATGGTGTACTGATGATTTGAGCAGAATTTCCTGACTTTTGGGACACTCTGATAAGTAGTTCCAGTCATCAAATCCTTCTTTCCCCAAATAAGAGTTTTTGCTGTTGAATAAACAACAATATACTAAAATTCAATATACAGAAACAATATACTTCATCTGCAGATTTAGAGTGAACCAGTCATATTTTAAAAGTTTCTCGATTTGGCATTACCTTTTGAAAATACATATTTGAAAAATGACGTCCATGTTTTTTTTTCTTGAATTTTTTGATTACTCGAATAATTATTTCATCTGTGGCTGCAGAGTCAACGAGTGACCATTCTGAAGTATCGCCATAATTTTGTATTTTGAAAAGGCGGCGATGGTGCTATGTCTGGAGTACCTCATTCTGTAATATTTTGAACTGCGGACGACATTCCTGCTACAGCTAAATCTTCTCGTACATGCTGCTCTTTATCATCATGAGCCTCGTCTGCAGGACTTCTATTAAATAAGTTTTCTTCTGTTCCGGGTGGATCTAGTTCTTGTGACGACGATTCAGATGACTTCGCAACTCTAAAAAATTTTGCAAGCAATTTTGAAGCCTTCTCAGATTCGCCTTTTTTCTCAGATAACACATGTCTTATCTGTAAAAGGTAAATATTTACAATATCAACAGTAGTTGCAATCACCAAAGGTCTAGCACGGAAGAAATAGATAAGTAGGTTGAATCTAGCGCCATGCACATGCACATGCACCCGCATGCGAATGAACTCCAAGACGACAGTCTAAGAGGCACTAAACAGGTATGAGATGAGATGTGAATTTTTTTATTTGAGCAAGATGAGCTGACTCGAGTCGCAGCTCGAGTTGATTCGATTCTATGAGGATATACGACTAGGCACTAAGCTGTAGTTCTTACGTGTATAAACTCTTCTGGATAATTAGTGTGCTAAAATCATATGTGAACAGTAAGCTGGGTTATTATAGAATTTATTTTTTGCGCAGGCGATCTCTCGTTGCATTTTCGGCGCCCCCAATATAACGGCGCCCGGTGCGGTCGCACCGCTCGCACCGCCCTAGGGCCGCCCCTGACTGTACTCCTGATATAAGTCGTAAAGAACAACTTTCAATTCCATTAAAATGCGCCGACATAACACAGGATGCCGTAAGTATAAAAGAATATTTTATTTCATTTTTGCAAATAGATGATACAATGGGTGCAGGTGTGACATAAAACATTTTTAAAACATTTAGTGATCATGACCATAAGATTAATATCGGCAGAGGACAGGGTTATGATAACGGCGAAACATGAAGGGGAAAAATAAAGGTGTACAGAAAAGAATTACGGACATAAATCCGCTAGCTTTTTTTCGTACCATGTGGATGACATAGTTATAATTTAGTATTGTGCGAAGCGGCAAAATCATCGGTAAAATCCGTTACCCTGTTCGGAATTTTACAAAAAATATTTAATTTATTTGCAGGATCGGTAAATAGATAGAAAATTTTGACTTATCATTTGAAAATATACACCCTGAAAATTTTAAGTAACGCGTTCCGGGAAACTCGAATTAAAAGCGTTAAAGTGGTTCGTTATCATGATGCTTCGTTTCCTTGGCCGATGTTACCAATCAAAGCGATGCTACGACGTCACACGACGCGACCATACTAGCAGGACAAATAAAAGATTTTAGCTCTATTGTTTTTCTTATAATATGGTATGATGTTCTTTTTCAAATTAACGTTGTGAGAAAAGCAACTTAATCGAAATGCTTGACAAATGTCGCTCTCATTTGAAAACATACAGACAAACAGGTCTCGAACAAGCTATTATATCAACTGAATTAACATCGGAATTTAATACGCAGCCAATTTTCAAACCACAAACGCGACTAACGTAGACCGGGTGAAGAGGCTGTTAATAAACCAATAACGATAAAAAAAAAAAAAAAAAAAAAAAAAAAAAAAAAAAACCTTTGAAGCGGAGTTTTTTTAATGTTCTTTTGGACACCGATATTAAATCTATGAAGAAAAAATTCCAACAGATGCAAGATTTTTCTATCATTTGGAAATTCTTGTTTAACATAAAAAAATTTAGAAGAACAAATGCGACATTGTTCTGTACTGCATGAAAAGTTGTCAACTTTAAATCTGATATTGATGGAGATTTGTTGTGCGACGAAACTGTCTCGAAGACAGTCAAGCAACAGCTATCAAAACATTAAACTTTACCAAGAAGTACAATCTTCAAGATTTATATCCCAACACCTGGATATCGCTGCGTTTTCTGTTTACAATACCAGTGATTGTTGCAAGTGGTGAACGCAGTTTTTCTAAACTAACATTGATAAAAACTCACTTGTGGTTTATAATGTCTTAAACAAGATTAACCTAGTTTTTTATAAATTATAATCAAAAACTAAAGGGTGCCAAATGCATGACTTGCCCGGGGCGCCTAGATGGTTAAGGCCGGCCCTGCCCGTGCTATAACCAGGCCCGCCGCTAGCTGTTTGAGCGCCCGCGTGCAATACCGATTATGCCGCCCCCTATCTAACTACAGCCAGTGGTGGATCTAGGAATTTTCCGAACCGGGTCAAAAGAATGTGAGATTGCTGCCCCTTCAAACATTAATTGCCGCCCCCATTGTTGCCACACCGAGTGTTGCCGGCCGCCTGAAGCAGCTGTTGAGCTAAATAGGCTGCAAATTTCATCACGGCGACAATGGAATGACAACTATCCCGGGGCGGCGACTGTCGATCACTCGATTTACCGCCCCCCTCGACCTGCCGCCCGCGTGCGGTGCGCGCCTTGCACGCCCGCTTACGGCGGCCCTGGCTATAACCACCATATTCAAACAATCGTCTGACCAAAGTTTTGTAACCCAGTTCCCTTACTTCTAAGAACTACAATCAGAAAGTTCAGACAGTGAAGAAATTTTCTTTATTGACAGTGAAATGTCTGATATTCCACAAGCGTGACATCAAACTAAGGATGTTACTGACTACGGTGGAAAGTTTTCAATGAACTACAGAGAAGAAATATTGATCCAGTGTACCATGTGTGGATTGTGGGCGCATGAAGAGTGCACGGGAAATGATAGTTGAAGAATTTATTAGTGAAGAAACAAAACGCTTTTTTCTTGGATGATAAATTTATCAGATAAAGCTGAATTGTTTATAGGCTCTTCTGATAATTTTATGTACGGTAGGCCTATACTCTTAGCTAGAGTCAGACTTTTGCTACCATTTCCTCAGAGACTGTTTCCACAACTTTTTACTAAAAATGAATTTAGAGACAATAGTCCGATATTTACTAACTTCTAAATTCTGTCAACCAGGCTATTCGAGAACATACCATAAAATTTATTCAATTAGATTTAAAGTAAAAGTCACTCAAATGGAAAACGAGACGGATGAAAAAATGGGAGGTCCAAATTTAGTCTCTTTCCTCTTCTAGTACAGCATCTGTCTACTACAGCATCCCTCTCTGGAAAAGATACAAGAGATTTATTCTACACTAAAGTTAGGATCACCACCAATAACATTTTGTATTTCTACTTTCCTTCGGTTTATTTTCCAATTTCTAGTTTACATAATAAAGTTAACCCTTATGAAGAAACCAGCCGATCATTCGCTTGGAGTGATTTCGGGGAACCTTAGCTGGCTAGATTCAGGAATTTAAAGCGTGTTATCCTGATTACACGGCACGACTATAATCCGGTAGCCGTTTTATACTTAAATTTGTATAGTGGAAGATAATTTCAAAAAAGTATACGTTTTTATGTTTTCTAGATCCACTGATTTTTTCTTCCTCTGTCTGTGATAGCAGAAGCAGATGAAACAAGCGAAGACGCTGTCAACCGTAAGATACCGTAAAAGTGTGATCCATATGGTGTCAAAAGCTGCAATAGACGTTTCATAAATTGACGACGTGTCGCATTTGAACGAATCAACTGATTTATCAAAATCACATCAATATTCGGCAGTTTGCGGGAAGGTTCCCGTTACCAGTTACTGAAATTTTGCCAAACTTCAACAGACGAGGTAAAAGGGATATCACCCAAAGACGATCCTTTCGTTAGTGACATTAATAGCCATCGCAACACTGATTTCCGTAGTTTTCTTCTCAGAGTATTTAAAATTCCGGATTAGAGAGCGACTATAAACCACGTAGCTCCATTTTGGCCTCCTGTGATACCGCACTCCCCCTCCCCCCTACCCCGCCCCAGGCCGACGCGGCTTTTGCCTCTACTCCCCCATCCCACCACGAAGCTTTTTTCCCTTTTGATTCCAGAAGACATTTTGTACTGTTTTCTCTTGTCAGACTATTGTAAATTACATACGGAGATTATTAAATGAAGGAAATAAATATTCACATGCTGTTGTGTGTTATGTACCTCACTTTAATTTTAATTAATCATAAGAATGGAAAGCTACGTGACCTGGCTTGGAATCTCCCCCTCCCCCAACGTAGCACAGCGTAGCCTTCCAGCCAACACCTTCCCCCCATCCTTAGACCGAGCCACGTAGTTTATGGACGCTCCCTAGCTGAAAGGGGCTGTATCCACCTGCGAACCTACAAGGATTCGCATAACTGTCTGGATGTTAACAATTTTTTGGAAGAAGATAACCACAGTTGGAGCAAAATATCATTGCGTTTCAAGAAAGAAACAGATTAAACCGGAAATAATTGCTGCCGATTACATTTCCTTTCAGACATAAGATATGAGTAATGTACTGGGAAGCATTGACAACAGTTTCTTTAATTTGAGTATCCGCCCTGACAATCTTGGAATTACAAACAAAAAATTGAGTTTCAGGTATATTGAATTAACAGTTGCTCCTTTCAGGAAGTAATCTGATTTTTCAGCTGATTTTGATGTTTTAACCAGACCTGATCAACTTAAAAAATATTTATTTAATTGTGATATCTTGTTTATTCTTTTTAACTCAATTCACTACTTATCTGATTGCATTTTCAGTCTATTGTTTCCTGCTTCATTTATTAAACGAAATTTATTATTTATTTTGAACACTATATTTAGGAAAAAGAGTATTATGATTTAAAAAGATGTTAAAAGAGAATACAGGTACTCGCTATTTATTTATTTTGTAGCCGCTTTATTAACCTGTATGTTACAAAACTTCAATTAACAAAGCGAAAAAAGGAATGCATCGTGTTTAAGAATTTAACATCAATAATTTTGCTCCAGTTTTGTCTTTGTACATAAATTTCGCTGGATTATTTGCAGTAATTAACCCAGGCAAATAACCGAAGATCTAACAATGAGTTGTTAAAATAATGTAAAAACTTTCAAATTTATACTTCAACATAATTTCAAAACGTTGGAGAATCATTTCGTCAGTACATGCTTTGTGTGGTGACCTATTTGTTTTGGCGGGTGCTGTGTGCTGCTGATGCAGCTGCCGAGTCAGCGGTAGATGCAGTACTGAGTGAGGCTAGCCGTCTCACCGCCAGCATTGCAGCGGTAGACTTCGCGACGCCCCACACGCAAAAAGGTAAGTCTCGCTTGCACTGAAGGCTAGAGCACTCAACTACACACTTTAATTAAAGTAGGGTTACAATTCACTATATTGCATCAGTATGGGACACGCGTTTGGGTATCAATACAGGAGTTGGAGAGGGCACAAAGAAGGGCTAGTAGATTTTTCTATAGAAATTACGGCAGAACACAACCAGTAACCAATACGATCGAGCAAGAATAGGATTCATTGTAAGACAAGAGGAGGGTGTAGAGCAGTGTTTCCTAACGTGGGGCCCACGCCCCACAGGGGGGCAATTTAGAAATTGACTTGATACGACTTTACCACTTTCTCTTCGGGTTATTTAAATGTAATGCTAGATATAGGTACAAAATATAGCAAAATAGCAAATTCTTAAAACAGTGCTGTAAATAATTATTAGGTATAGTTTCGTTTGATGTTAGCAAAATATATCATCTGGATGATTTGAGTCGTCAACTTGACCTTTTTGGGATTCACCGCGTAATGTGCCACCTGTCGGCCTGTTATCAGTAAATGATTTACTGATAAAAAGAAAAAAAGAAATCGACTGGATATATCACAACGTGGAGACTTGAGATTAAAGCTTACTAAATTGGAGCCTAATATAAAATCTCTATGTCAAGCATCAAGCGCAAGAATCACACAAAATTGCCATAATAAATCTTTATTAAAAATCATTTGAATTTTAGTATTTCATTATATGTTTTTTAATTTTACTTACTGTGTTTTATGACAATATTAAGGTGTTATCTTTCAAAAATCATCCTATATGATTTTCGTTAATAATAAATAATTTTTTTATTTAAAATTATGTATGGGGGGGGGGGGGCTAACAAATGTTAAAAGTGGGGCATGACCCAAAAAAGATTGGGAAACACTGGTGTAGAGAGTCATGGGAGTGCGCTAGACGTTTAATGGTAATGAGGCGTGGAAAGATATTGGTGTAAGAATTTGGAGTAATGCATGAAATGGAAAATATGATCATGCCAAAAAGCTGGCCGTCGATTTCAGGCACAATGCTGTGGGGAGATTTTCTTTAGTAGGTAAAGGGTCAGGGTTTGGAATAAGTTACAAAGAGAAATGAAGAATAATTTACCAAAAACACTTAAAGAATATACAGTAGAAATTTGTAGAGGGCAAAAGTAGATGGGTACAGAAAAGGAGAAAAAAGCATTTGTAGGGAAATCGTCACCAGATGTGCTCCATCACAGTTAGATTAAATTAAATATATTTGACAGACATGTGAAATGTAACAACTCTACCTACTTCTCAAATTTCTTCCACTTCAGTTCTGTGCTATCTTTGTCTTCTCTCCTAATGGAGCCTCAGTATTCCAACTGTGTTCATTTTCTGTGATGATCCTTCATTTACAGTTGTATAATTTTCGAGTTTACTTCCATTATCTATAAGAAGGTAGAATTAATGAAAAATTATTGCAAATTAGAAAATTGATTTTTGTCTGTGTATGCTAAATCAATTTCAGTTCTGTATAGTGTGAGGAAAGTTATCTGTTTCTTAATATCATCAGTGAAGGGTTGGCAAAGTTTTTGCCCCGGCTCAGAAAATTCGTAGTTCTGTTACTGCACTCATGATGCTTCTTCCTTCACAAACTGATAATGAGAATTTAATATTGAAAAAAAAATAGTTTTCGCTCTGCTATTATACACAGTAATGAGTTTACAGTACAGAACAAGTGAAGTAATTCTAAAAACAATGCATTTTAAAATTTGTGGAGCACTGGGAAATTATTTTAACTTTTTTTCCATTTGTAGTTGCTAAGTTAGAATAAAGAGGTCTATATTTTTCAAGTTTTGGTGAAAATTTTCAGTACCATATGGTGGAAATTCAATAGAAGTCTTGGCAAATTTTAAATTGAATGTTTGGTTTACTAATTACTCAGATCCTACATCTTAAATCACCTGTCTACTTTGATCCTAATTTCTCGCACATATTATACAACCATATTTGGAATACCAGATCCAAGAATTAAAACATAATAAGCAAAATTTTTTTACCTAGACACTAAGGTAATTCTGATCCATTTCTATGACATAATTTAAAAGAAACTACTCCAGAAAATAAGATCAACTGAGGAAATCAGTATATTAAAATCAGTGCTAGAATTAATTAAATTAAATTAAACTGCAATGGAGCGCATGCTCCGGTGGCAATTTCCCTAAACACCCATCTTCCCCCTTTTCTGCATCCACCTACATTTACCCTTTACAAATTTTAACTTTAAATTCTTTCAACGTTTTTTGGCAAATTATTCATCATTTCTCTTGGTAACTTATTCAATCCCTGACACCCTTACCTAAAAAAGAGAATCTTCCTACACCCTTGTGCCTGAAATCACGTGCCAGCTTGTGGTCATGGTCATCTTTACCCTTTCATGCATTACTTTCAATTCTTACACCATATCTTTCCATGCATCATTACCAATATACGCCTTATACACTCCCATGACCCCCTTCTCCCTCCTTCTGCCTTCCAATGAGTCCCATTCCAGCTCTTTCATCATATCTGTTACTGATTGCATTCTGCAATAATTTCGAGAAACAAATCTAGCAGCCCTTCTTTGCACCTTCTCCAACTCCTGTATTTGATACTCAAAATGTCAGTCCCATACTACACTACCATATTCAAGCAATGGTCTGATCAAAGTTTTGTAACCCAATTCCTTTATTTCTCTCGTACAACCCCTCATCACCCTCTCCAGCAAATGCAAGATTTTTAAACCTTTTCCTACTACCTGTCTGATGTGATCTGCCCAGTTAAGCGTAGAAAACATTATCTGCACCAGGTTTAGCTGCCCTGTCCTTACCAATAATCTTTTTTCTGCTTAACATTAACTCTTAATTAGGTTTTAGTTAAAATTTTGGTTATTTATTTTCATAATTAACAGTTGTTAACATAATCAACAGTAATTGACAGTTGTTGTAACAATATTGTATGCAAATCCAGTTAAATGTTACAGAAGGTCTGGTGGCCCTAATTTTACCAGGGTATAAGTATATCATTTTCAACAGAAAATAAGAACATGCAATATGTTCTCTTAGTCTGATGGTTTAATGAATCTGTACATGTTTTAAAATACCTTTACAAGCTGCATACTTTTTTTTTTTTTTTTTTTTTTTTTTGTGCTAGACAAATAGAACTTTTCACTACCACATAGAATCAAACAATTATTTAAGTCTCTTTGAAGGAAATGTTCTAGCCTTGCCGTTCTGCCATTGCTTCTTCAAGCGCTATGCCCTTTCTTCTGTTGAAAATATTCATGCCATGAGTTTCTTTCTTGTGAGTGTGATGCAAATGTTTATATTCTTAAATTTATTGTTATATTCTGTTTTTTCTGTGATGTCTGCATGTTCCTTCAAATTCTCTCTTATTTCTCTGATCTATCCGCAACCTGTTGTAGTACTTTTTGAATCAAGATTTAATTTTTTAATTTACTTTAATTGAGATGGAGTGCACATTCTAGTAGCAATTTCCCTACACCCCAATTTCCCCCCATTTTCTGTACCCACCTACTTTACCCTCTGCAAATTTCAACTTTAAATTGTTACACCATTTTGGTAAATTATTCACCAATTCTCTTGGTAACTTATTCCAATCCCTGACCCCCTTACCTACAAAAGAAAAACTTTCCATACTCTTGTGGCTGAAATCAAGTGCCAGCTTGTTGTCATGGTCATTTCTTCCCTTCCGTACATTAATTATAATTCTTACACCAATATCTTTCCACACCTCATCACCGATGTATGCCTTGTACACTCCCATGACACTCTTTAACCTCCTCCTGTCTTCAAGTAAATCCCATTCCAGCTCTTTTATCAAATCGGTTACAGATTGTGTTCTGCAGTAATTTCCAGAGACAAATCTAGCAGCACTTCTTTGAGCCTCCTCCAACTTATGTATTTGATTTCCAAAATGTCCCATACTAAACCTCCATATTAAAGCAATGGTCTGACAAAAGTTTTGTAAATCTTCAACAAGCAATTCTTTCCCAACCTTATAATCATAATCAAGCTTTAATTTTTTTATCTGTGTATCTAATAAGCTGATGCTTCTTTGAATTTATCTTCATCCCATGTTTACCAACCCAGCTAGATATCCTGTCCAGGTCACCCTGCAGCTGTTGACAGCCCTCTACTGTTTTGATACTTTAATATAGTATCATGTCTTCTCACAGGTGGGCACAGTTAATCCAAACGTTAACTTCGTTAATCATTATTCCGCTACTTAAAAAGTTAACTTCGATAATCGTTAAAGCGTTAAATGTTTATAAATTTAACGCAAGTTAAAGTTATCCGTTAAAAGTTAACTAGTCAAAAGTTGTACTGATGTATTAGTATTATAGTACGGTAGGTATAACTGCTCTCTATCTCAGGTGTTATGTACAATGATGCAAGTGTGGATTTATTTATAAAAATTAACAAATTGTGGTTACGCTATCGCCACAACAACGAAGTGGTATTCCTGTCTGTTTTTATCTAAGGTACTCGTGACTTTATATATATATGAAAACATGAATTCAGAATGAATATTATAGAAAACAAGTTGGACTGGGACACCTGAATATGTGAAAACCGCGACCAATGAAATTTGCGACCAAATCTACGACCAATGCCTGTTACGGTTACCTTTGTGCCACGGCCTACCTGTGACCTGAAGGCCCCTTTAGACGACCAGGCCTGGTTTCACTAAATCATGGCCTGAATGTTTTTACGTGAACAAATAGAACGGAAGTTAGTCAACGACGTCCTTTTACATTACACGGCCAAAACTGCCAACCTAGCTTCTACTTTAAAAAAAAGACACACAAATGTTTCGAATTAAAATTGCACATCACCTTTTTCGTAACTTATGTATTATTTCTTTGAATTTTTTCGCACTGGTTGAGTTTTTTGCTGATCTGCAACACTGTTTGCAGACTCCAGTGCGATACTAACTATCGATCAGGCGGCCGGTCATCCACTGGCACAGAATTTCGTCCGAGTAATACCCGATTTGACGGCCGAACAGTTTGTCCGATTAACCTCTTCCGACAAACACTGCAGATCCGTCACTGTTGCTTCAACACCAACTGAACGCGATGTTTTTACTAAACGTATAATATCGACATACATTTTGTAATAATAAATACACCTCATTACAGATAATAATGTTGATTTGTCAATAAGATAGGTTATGACACTTTTTAGTTTATTTACGTTTGCAGAATTCACAATATAAAATAGTCACGCCGCCGCCGGCTGAAAATGCTCGGCGCGCTGCCGCCAAGATTTTAGCAGGCGGCGCCCACTACTACACCGAATATACGATATGAGTGGTGGCGTGGCGCACAGTTCAAACAAACGAAAAGACGTCAACAACCTATGTAACGGACTAATGTTAACGGAAGTCCAATGTAACGGAAGTTAAGAAGACCGTTAATGATTTTTTAGATTAACTTAAAAGTTAAATTTTCGCAATTTTTTTAACTTCGTTAATTAACGATTAACGGATTAACTGTTATAAGCCCAGCTGTGTGTCTTCTGCAAACAATATAATTTCTGATAGTAATCCATTGACACAATCATTCATTAGAATAACGAATAGCAATGGTCCCAATACGCTATCCTGTGGCACTCACATTTTTACTTCCACTTCTTTTGATACTGCATTTCCTACCATAACTTTTTATCTTTTAAAAATTCTTCTACCCAGCAAATCACTTTCTCATCTGCTCCAATAGTTTTTATCTTATTTACCACCATTTTATGGCTCCCTGTTTTATACTGTATTGTACCAGTTGTTTCAGACGTCTGGAATCTTTCAATTTCATTATTTTCCCAAGGAATCCCATTTGTCTCTTAGACATTGTTTCAGTATTAGGTTTGTGTCCCTTATACAGGACTTGATTGATCAATATCTGCCATTGTCCAATTTCCTGATATTTTTTGTGGATGCAAAATCTTCCAATTTGTCATTCTGATATTACGTGACAGTCTTCCCAATATATGTCAATCACATATTGTACAGAAATCATGAAAATAGCATCAATGGTTAGATCATTGTCGCAATAAAATTAAGAGATTGCATACAGGATGCGATAATGTATGCGGAAATGTGATACTGTCTAGCTCACTGATTGTTAGGCTTGCAGATTCGTTTATGTTAATAAATTATAACATGGTTCACTTTACAGATCACTAAAGATTTATTCAGATTCCACTTACAAGTTTCTCCATTACCACCAACAGTTATTTTAGTTACCTGACCATGGATGAGGCATATCGTACTTCTCTTACAATTGCATGTTCTTACCACACACAAATTCTACAACACAACACGTATTACCCTGACACATATTACCAGTAACTCTCAGTTCTTCCTAAGAATTTGTGTAAAAGTATAACAAAACTGCATTATGCTGCTTTCTTCATAGCCACTTCAAACTCAAACATAGGAAACCATATTGTGTGATCCTCATACACTCGATGCGCTCGTCTGTTCACTCCACTTCCCACGACTACCAGCTTCAGACTACTTACAACAAATACTCGACTGTTTCTACACTGTGTGCTTCCACACTCTTTTAAATTTCAAAATGTTTTGTTAATTCTGAATATTACCCCCAAACACATTAAATTTGCAACTGTCTCTCCATTCCTTCTGCATATTTACTGATCTAATACTGTCTCGTCACACCATCTTATTGTTATGAAGTCTTGTGACAATAATTGGTGAATCAAATAAATATTCTTAACTTTAAACTTATTATTTTATGAGAATTACCAGAATTTTTGAATCATTCCTGTATCACTGACTTACAAATTGCAGCTTACTTCAGTTTCCTAAAAATTTGGTTCCCTTAAAGTACAGTGTATTACTGAAATTTAACTTGCCTCACCACAGCAGCCAATGGCCCCAGAAGTAAAATAAGGTGTTACATTTTGATTTGATATGAAAAACATAGAAATTTAACATAAAGATTCCATAATATAGTATTAATTTTTTGTTGAATACAATTCACACAGAAACTACTGGTCACATTTTCTACATCAACATCTTCATCTATACTCTGCAGTTCTCAAAACTGTGTGTGGCAGAGGGTGCATTGCACCGGAACCAAATCGGTGCATTCCAGTCGCCAAAAACATAAGGGAAGAAAGAATATAAATAAGCCTACGTATAACACCTAATTTCTCTTCTAATTTCTCATGTCCTAGTGACCCAAATAGCTTGGTGGGAAAAGTATTTCACTGCACTTGTAAATTAAAAGTGTTGTTCACATGTTTACCAATGAATTCAGTCAAAAACCTCCATCATCTCTCTGCCAAACAATTGAATCAAAATTTATGTATCAATTCTATGACATTTTTGTAAGTACCGGTACTGTAATATGTCAGAGTTTTCTGCTTCATGTGTGGCTACTGGTTAAATAACTATATTATAGGGTTTTATTTTTGCATTTATGGATAGGCATTTTTGTTTTTAAATGTTCCAAGTTAATTTTTGTGCCTTTGTTCTATTTTAGATTGAGGCTTTTTCATTTAGGCTGTTTTGTAATTATTTTTCCAATATATTCGAATTGGGTAAAAATTTTAATTTTATTTCTATTAATGTTTATTTCTTTTACTGATGTTGGTTTTGGGCAAAATTTCTGTCTTTTTTTAATAATATTTTGAGGTCAATATTTTTTGTAATATTTTGATGTTCCTATATTTGTATTTTTTCTTTGCCCAAGTCATTTGCTAGACATTTCAAGTCATCTGACAAACCAAGGCAGTTTTTTTTTCCAATATTCCTGCCTATTTTTATTTTTTGAAGACTTTTCTTAATCCATTCCCTCATTACCATTTCTAGAGTTCAATTAAAAGTAATGGTGAAAGTTCATCAGCATGTTTTGATCTCAAATAATTTAGATAATTTACCTCAGAATTTACTTTTGATTTGGTGTTTGTAAGGGTAAGTTTTATCATGTGTATTAATTTGAGATAAGTGCCAGTTCAATAGTAGGTGACTTATGAACTTGCCTGTTACTGAATATTTAGTAAAGATTTTCTGTAAATGCAATCATTTGATTTTGTTATCGTCACATCTGTATTTCTCTTCTTGTTTTAATCTATTATTAGCTTGAGACTCTTGATTTGGTTGGAACAACTTTTCCAGGATCTGAATCCTCCTAATATTCTCCTAGTTCTTTCTCGAGTTGTAACTTAATTCTGTTAAAATTGATTATTTAAAATATTTAAAGGAAATCTCTCAAAATTCTCATCAGAATAACAAAAATATTTACCCAATAACCATTATTTAAATATAAACATTATTGTAGACTGATATTATTATTTTATGATTGTTAACTGTAATTTTATTTACTTAACATATATTTTTGTCTAAACTTATGAGTAGCATTTTACACATATTTATTTTCTCAATGTTTTCAATATGTGTTTCAGAGAATTTATTCATGATGAAAGTTCTGCATCTTCTGGTGATTACAACTTGTGTTGCAGTAAGGTAAGTAGTATGAACTACTTGAACAGAATTTTGCAGTGAACTCAATACATAATCCAATTTCAAAACAGAAAACATGCTTGTTGCTACAAGGGATTTATATTTTTTGTACCCATAAACCCAGTGCGACCATCCTGCATATTTTTTATGATGAAATAATGATAATTTACTTCAGAAAAGGATATATAGCTAACCCATAATCAAAACACAATTTTATAAAAATGGTTGTTATGATATAATGCTCCCTTTTAAATCTATATCTTATCGTTAAGCTACTGTCATCTTAGATACTTGTTTTCTTCCTATGTTTACAGTTTGTAAGTTTATAAGTATTAGACCATTTTTATGAGTAACAGATCATACTTTTCAATGTTATTAACTATTCACTGTAATAGAGCATATTTTCCAATGATAATTTCACTACACAGCATCTATTCAAATTTTCACTTCAAGTTCTTTCAGCGTTATTGATGCACAAATTTTTCCCTTGTTAGTAATATGCAAATTTAACTAGTTACTAGATTCACTCACGGATGATCATCAAAACTCTAGAATACTTCCTATAGTAATAGACAGATGTAGTTTTGTACAACTACCAAATCTCAAGGAAAGCCTAATAATACCAATTTTCCTTGTATTTAACCCCAAACATAAAGGTGCTTTGTATCTTAATATTTTTGATCTGAATGACATTATATGCCACATATTTTCATTATAAATGGAATTTACTAAACTTTATTAATGCATTAAATTTTACATCAGTCCTCTTCTTACTTTGGAATTTAGTGACATTCAAAAATTTTAACTGATTATGACATTTACTTACCAGTTGTCATCAAAATTCTAGGATACTTACATGGTTCTATATTAAGATAATTTGGCACTCGGATGTAGATGCACCTCCTCCCCTCCAAATTGTAAGAAAAGTTAATATTTCAAATTATCCCTATCTTTACCCCATTTCAGTCCAGCAAATCTAACATACCAGATTTTATAATTGTTGCCAATCTTTGCACTGAGTGTGTGTTCACCCATTCACATCACACATATCTGATATTGGCATTGCTGATGGAGGAATATTGAAGGGAACATTTAATCTTGGTTTGTTGTATGGAATGAATCTTGTTGTTTGAATTTTAAAGTATCTGAAAGATCCAACAAGAATGGTGAATCTTCTGACATACATACATGAACAAAGAAAACCTCATAAATTTTCCTGGCCATAGTGGGCTTTCAATGAATTTTTTTGAATTGTGAAGGTAGTCTCACCTTAACCACTGAGCCACCAGACTGCTTATTCAGCATTTATAATTCTGTAGTAATACATGAATGGAAAGGCAATACAGATATCCAATATTTAGATGAAGAAAATATATCCCTCATTACTATGTGATGAAGTATACAACTAAAAGCTAATATATGCCTGCTGTGAGAATACTTAATAATGTTAATTCAACAAAGAGATTGGGAAGGTGACCTGGGCCACATTTAGGAATGGGCTAGCTAGGCTATAGCCCAGGGGTGTGCACCTTAAAGGAGACCGCTCCACACACAAAAATAAAAAAAAATATTATTTGCTGTCTTCCTGTTGACATGAAACAGTGAATAATCAATATTGTGTTTTTAATGTTTCTATTTGGCATGCTTTGGTGACCATAATCATATTATATTATTTGTTTTGTCTTAATATGTAGGACTACTGTTTCATATTGTTATTAAAAGTTTTGAGTTTGTAATTCTGTGCGAATTTGCTGAGAGTGTTTGGTCGCAACAACACAACTGCAATAGGCAGCACCTTGTCCATCAATCATCAGTCAAAAAAATTGAATTTGTGAACATCACTTGCTAACCTTGTTCACTTCAGTCTCAAAAATGATACAGGAAACTTTTGATTCTTCAGTAAGTTATACTCATATATGTTTACTATCATTAAATTATTGAATATTTTGCATTAAAAGGTTTATAAGTAATTGATATTGCTTTGTATATATATATATATATAATAACAATGAAAAAAGACGCTAAGTAGCGGAAAGGAATCAAATTAGTCGACGGTCGACCGTCTATGTGCTTCACCTTCTGCACGTTTAAGGCTGCTGTATTCCCCTGTGTTTGTTTTTTGTTCGTCGTCCCAGCCGCCTTCATCTGTGGTAAGTGTTGGGTCATATTTCCCTATCCTTCCTTAGTTTTATTGCCTTAAAGCTTTTTCCTGCTCATTGTTATTATATATATAAGGACTTGCACCACAGTTACAGCCTAGGGGCCTACAGATCCTAAATGTAGCCCTGAAGGTGACTGTATAACACAGACATAGGAATATTGTCAAATTGATTGTGTGGTGCTTTAGAAAAATCAGTGACACATTGTGTGGTATTTCATTACATGGCACCGATCCTCAGAATAGTATGATTAGATGTTAGCATCAGTGACAGAGAAAAGGTGAAAACATGCAATATAGAAAAAGTTTCTAACATTAGAAATTAAAACCAAAATTAGAACAAAAAATGGGAAATGAATAAGCAATTAAAAAGTTATGATATATTGTTCTACATCAACTTTATGCTCTACAGTAAGTGTTCACTTCTCTTTTTAAAACAGAATGGTTTCTCTTGAATTTTCCTGCATGTCATAATTTTTACTGAGATGAAAGGTTCTGAAGCAATTGAAATTAAAATTAATTGAGGTATAAGGTGTATATGATTTATTCTGAATTAAATTTTCTCGGGTAACTAGCAGAGTTAGTCCATCGTTTATACACGACATTTTGGCGGTCACAATCTCTGTTGCCATTGACCCTCACACCTGTTTTGATGCTGACAACTGTAAGAATAAATCATATATAAGATTGGAGATTTTCTCAGCTTTGTAAATAAATAAAATTTTCTCGGGTAATTAGCCGAGTTAGTCCATCGTTTAAACACGACGTTTCGGCGGTCACAGCCTCTGCCGCCATTGTCAAGTGTCCTTGGATTCATATGTAGATCTGGCAAGAAAACGTTTCTCTGCCTTTGTCAAACCATTACTGGAATATGGTAGTATTGTCTGGTCACCATTTACAGATCAACAAATTAGCGGTGTCAAAAAATTTCAGCATAGTTGTGTAAGTCCCTTTTACACTATCCTCATAGGGAAAACTTTACAGATGTGTGTGATGTGTATCACTATTATAACATTAACAGCCTATGAAGTCAGAGGCAATTGACAGACCTAGGCTTTTTCTACAAAGTTGTCAATGGTGTTATTGATTCACCAGAAATACTTGAGCAATTCCGATTTAACTGCTCTAGGGTAGAACTTTGAACAAGAAGATAGCTGGATGCTGTAAAACCCAACAAAAACTATGTTGCTTTTGGACCATACCACAGAATAGGTTAACTTACATGGTACCAACATCTACTTATTTGGAGGATCTCATGCTGGACTAATCTCAAACATTAAAAGACTTTTAAGAATTATCTTATACAGTGGCGTAACTGGGTCAACAAGGGCCCCGGTGCAAAGAATTTATTTTGGGCCCTCAGGCCAGATGGGAGTCCTTTTTTTTGCTTTGTGTTGCTGGTAGGGGTCCCCTGAGCTGAGGCTGGGAGCCCCCTGAGCAGTGGTTGGGGGCTCCCCTGAGCAGTGAGGGGCCCTTAGTGTGAGGGGCTCCCTGTGTCTCAGGGGTCCCTTAGACGACGGTAGAGCTAAAAAAATAAATAAAAAAAAGGTCGCCAGTTTGCCGTGAAGGCCCGTGGGACCTCGTAACTGCGCTTTGGGGCCCCCAAAGGTGCGCTTGAGGTCCCCCTGAGCGTAGGGGCCCCGGTGCACTGCACCGCCTAGCCCCATAGTAGCTACACCCCTGATCTTATACGTTGATGTTAAGAATTATTTATTTATGTACAAAGCCGATTGGCATATAAATAAATATAGCCTACCAAACAGTCCATAACATTCCACCTGTAATTTCAATTTTAATTAGTAATGCAAGATCTTCAGAACACGCCAATAATATTATGAAAGTTTTTTAAACTTACATTAATTCTGTGTCCAAAGTGTAATTTTTTGTCAAGACTAGGATTTGTTAAAAAAAAAAAAAATAAAAAAAAAAAATGGATTTGTTATGAGAAAAGGTTGCTTGAGGTACTGCAACATTCCACGTAAACTATAACCCTTATCGCATTGCCTGTATGTGTAATAGCCTGGTACCTTTACTTGATTTTTTTTTTTAGCTTATGGCTTTCCACCTCATTGACGTTGAGTTCATTAGAGGTGGAAAAGGACTGCATACAAGGAATTCGGCCAAGGCCTTTTAAAGGAAGCATCTCAGCATTTGCCAGGAGTGATTTGTGGAAACTTTTCTTGAGGATGCTGCTCGTTTCATATACTATCTTTTGGTTACCAATCTGATTATTATTATTACCACAACAGATAACTTTGGAGGGGTTACAAATCCCAAAAAAAGTCACTGCTGTTACTAATTTGATATATTTTTGATGGGTTGATGAATTTAATACTGGTATCAGATCAAATGTTAGAATGATCAATGAACATTGAATCGGACATTTGAAATCAGATATGTAGATGGCAGGTTATTCTTCAAGTCACAACACTGGTTAAAAGCATTCACTCTTGCAAACATACTTAGATTTGCAACTCCAAATTAGAGTGTGCTTGTTAAACTGTTTAAACAATCCTATCACAGACTTCTGAACACATTGTAAGAAATGTTTCTGTAATTGAATTTAGTTTTACATTTCTTTTTCTATTAAAACATATATAACAGTCCATGAAACTTTACCGAGATCAGCTGATAAACTTTCAGTGGCTACTTACTTGAATACTCACTTATGTGGCACTACACATGTAGTATGACGGTTAGATTGAGCCTGCCGCCCTCAAGGCAGAGCAGGCTGTTTATTTATAGTCTTGGCCAGTCTTGAGCTGGATTGTTCTGGAATATCGGCTTACTCCTAAGGGATTTCATTGTTCTCTTGTGGGTTATGAAAATCCCATTTCATGGTTCATTATTTTTAATCAGATTTTCCCAAAACTTTTATATATTATAGCCTGATTTATTTAAAATCTTTTAAGTTATGGCAAAATTTCTCGTAATTGTTCTTGTTTAAGAGTTATTAATTTCTAAAAGTCACATGTGGCAATGTCATCGTGTTTCTATACTAAGATTCAGTCTTCCTCTCTTTAAATCTCAAAAATATTGTAAACTATTATATTATTATTATAAAATGAATTTTTCTCTCTTTTTGAAGCCTAGTTTTATCTTCCTAGCTCTTTTATTTAAAATTATTTACTTTACTAAAATGTATCTAGAATTGACTTATCTGCTCTAGTTCTATTCAGAATGTGTCTACCTATGCTGGCAACAAACTGTGATATTAAAATTTTGAGGAAGTCTTTTAATTAATTGCTAATTTTTGATTTAACACTTTTCTCCTTTGTTTGCACCTGCATAGCAAAATACAACTTGAAATATCTTTCTTCATAAAATTTTTAGGCCATACAAATTACACCTCAAACTGATCTTAATTTGAAGCTTTATTAGTGAACATGGAAGGAACAAACAGGTGTAACATTAAGTTTTAACTTCTAGATTTTTATATCTTCTTATGATATCATTTTATTTCCGAGTTGCAAAGTGATTTATTATTAAGTAAATGGTTATAGAAGTTATTCACTATATAAATGGTATTTTATAGTCCTCCTCCTAAATGATTTTGATTAGATTATGGATATATGACAAAGTCATCAGTTCTTTTTGGGGCTAAATTCACATGGGTTTCTTTTTGAAATTATTATTGCTATTTTACAATCAATGGTAGCTCGTGTTTTAGGACCTACCCTAATCAAAATATGGCTGTTGGTAGGTGCAAAACTTTATCAAAAAAGTAATTTCTTGGAAGGTTTCAACTGCAAATTAATTTTCAATGATTCTTCAATACTTTCTGGCAATTTATGAAGTTGAATACCAGGAGTGAATATTTTTAATACCACTGACAGTACTTGGCATAATTTTTTGAGCAATATATCCTTTCAACAATTATCTCAACTAGCAATAAACATGCTATCCAAGAACCATAAAGTCACTGCACAAATAAATAAAAACTAATAACAACTGTTACAGCCTCAAGTAAAATGCAAACGTTTAATTTAAAATATTCATAAAATTCATAATATTAATATTCTGCCATTAAACTCTTGAAATAAGAAATTATGTGATAAATCTTTTAAAGCATGAGCTTAGTTTACAAATGAAAACTAGGTAAAGGTATATATGGTAATGTAGCAAGATATCACAGAGATGATTATTAAGGAGAACAGTAACATCTTCAAAATGTTGTGTTCTTGATTATCTCAATTGTTACTATGTATTTATGTTTATATCTGTGAAAGAAATATTAAGATTTTGTACTAACCTTACTATTTTGTTTAGTGTTGGTGACAATGCAACAGTTGTTAACACTGTTGCCCCTCAAGAAATGCCACAGTCGACAACTCTATCAGTTATCCCGGCATCAAACATCAGTGTCACAACATCTGCACCTGTAGTAGCAACAGATGTGCCTTGCACGTGTGGGGTTTTCCTCAGTGGGCAGTTTGTGAAAGGAAGTACTGATCAACCTCGTGGAAATGCAGCACTGCTGCATGAACTTATGTTACCATTTCCCTGTACACCTATTGGCCTGAAACAATGCATCAATCGTTGCCTCGATACTGTAAGTATCCAAGATTGTATCTATTCTGACAGATTTAACTTATTTAATACAGGGCTAGTCAAAATGATTGCTGTGATTTTAGAAAATTACTACAGATTTATTATTTGCCACATACTTACAAGATTACACAGATATATAAACAAACTACGAAAGTTTTTTTTGAGTGTCTACAGATGCTCAATATGTGCACCTTTAGTGACTCTGCACACATCAAGTCAATAATCAAGCTCTTCCCATACCCGATGCAGCATGTCTCTGTCAATGAGAGCAAATGCATTGGGTGATGTGAACCCACAGGTCTGGTCTTTGTTTGGGGTTTCGTAAAAGACACAGTGTTCATGCCACCAGTACCAGTTGATTTGCCAGACCTTTGGGCAGGACTGAACATAAGGTCTACATATGCAATATTTGATTTCAGTATAATTTTGCTAAAGCAAACATTTTCTTCACCTTGAGAGATATTCAGGATAATAAATAGGAAAGAGAAACATAAATCTTGTAGCTAGAGAATCCTGCTATGAAGTTTTAATACATTGAAAGTGAAAAGCTGTATGAAAGTTTTAACACGCAATTACACACTTTAAATTCAAGAAGTAGCACTTTGGAAAAAGATAGAAAGTCGCTTTATTGGTAGAAAGAAACTTAATTTTTGCTGATGCAATGTATTAAAATTTAGAGAAGTTCAATAAAGTTTAAAGGTTGATTTTTGAACAGTTTGTAAAAAACTTTGAATGCATGGCTAAGGAAAAAATTAATTAGTTGAGATAGTAAGTAAATTTAAGGTAAGAAACTGTATTCAAAATAAAGCTTAGTCAAATACAAAGAGTTTCCAGTAAGTTTTATTTAAATTAACAAAGTCATCTGATCAAGATAAAAGAAAGTAAATTTTGGCGGCAACGATACTTTGATAAAATGGCCACACAAATAGCCTTCAAGGGAAAGATATTTCAGAAATTCATAGAAAACAGGTAGTGACTTCAAAATCGCTCAGTAGTTATTTTGGAATACCATACATAGAATCATTTAAAGCAAGTTTTAAAGTCATCATAAAGTTATTAACGGGGTCAATTTCAGATTGCATCATAATTCATATTTTTCTGTTAGAGAATAGTAGATATGGCTTGCTTAGAATCAAATGAAAGAGCAGTCAATTTAAAGTAAAATAAAAGTTATTTCAGTTTCGTAGCTGTAAAATTATAGAAGTTATTAACAAGTTTTGGGAATCTTAGAAAATAATTTTTACAGCCAAACTATTGAAGCTATAAATTTTTTTATGAGGGTAAGAATTTACACTTTTTAATCAAACTAGCTACTGTCAAAATTTCAGAGCAATAGGAATATTTTAAGTCCGAAAGGTCCTAAGGATGACGAAATTTTCAAGCTTTAAGGTCGACATTTGATCAAATCACGGGACTGATCTCATGTGAACGGGAAAACCGTAGTGTTCCCATGGGTGTTTCTATATATAACAGCCCTAGGCTTTCCTTGCTCTCAGTCTTTTACAAGTCGATCGAGAGAGCACAACGCTACTTTGTGGTGTGATTCGGGCATGATGTAGATGCCCCCACCTTCTTGCAGATTCAGTTAGAGAGTGACTATGTTACTGTGTGGCATTATGAAAACACTGGCTAGTCTTTCACAAGTCATTCAAGCAAGCGCTACACTACTCTGAGATGGAATTTTATGCCATGTGGCATGACGGTGTAATTTAAGTAAAGTTTGTTGACAGATAAGTTGAATTTTAGGTTCATGTGACAAAATTTTATCATCTTCAATGTATTAGTGCATTTTATTTTGAACAATGGGGTTTGGTCTGGCTCGATTGTGTTAATCGTACCTGCATTTACATTTCTTTGGAGACTTTGTCAGATGCCAATTTAGTTTTGTGAATTTGTTTGAAATTGAAGAATATAGTGATAATATATGAGCATTTATCAGTGACTTTTATTGACTGTTACCTTTCCTAATTTGAGGTTTAATCAAATTAGGTGGCAGCCAAGTTAATGTTGCAAATAACAGTCTAAAATTATCCAAGGCATAATCACGGTTACAATTGTGACAGAAGATTTTGCAGTAACCCCAGTGTACATTTTTTTTTTGATTTTCAGAGAATGAGAGTGATGGGATAAAGGATCGATAGGAGCATGCCAGCTTTGTTATTGGATAATCTTACATTGTCGGTACCAGAATTGTGGATAAGACATTGGACAACAGTTCCATAAAAGATTGACAGGCTAAGCGCATTCACACGAGAAGACAAACTCACTAAGTCCTCCTAACATTAGTGAGAATATGACTACGGGATACTACAATGTGCCGCGCCACTGACCCAAGTGGAACAGTTCGTTCCGTGAACTGACGCGATGTTAACAGTTTCAAATCTGGTGGAAGACTAGGCAATTTCAAGATGGCTGTGGGAACTTTTACCATCTTTTCCCTTCCTATGATGTCAGCAAATTCTATCAGAAATTAATATCTCTTAATATCTTGCAATACTACAAGTGTTTCCTGTGATCGTATTCTATCTATTTTAATTTAATTCAAAATGGTTTCTATAAGATTAACCTTTAAGTCTCTTACATCATCAGCTTGGTGCAATTCATCCCACTCCAATAACAATTAAAAACAATCTATCTTCAAAATCTTAATTATCTCACTAATGCTTAAACTTTTTACCAAAACCACTATATAATCTTAATCCTCTAACTTTAGATTATTTACTGATGTAAATTTCTCAGTTCTATTCCTTTTAGTTAAAAACTTCATTTTTTCTCTTAATTAAAACCACTAATTAAACTTTGCCAAATTAGTTAATTGTACTATGAAAATATTCTAGACAGTGCTGACTATAACTGGTGATAAAATATCAGCTGTGACTTTACTCAATTCAGAATTATATCAAATCTTAAATATTTGTTTTCCTGACAGTGTGGTTTAAAACATAAACAAACCAAATTATCTCTTGAATTAAATTTTTCCGGACATAATGAATACATTTAAAAATGATTCTTATAACGAGTTTTCACTGTGGAAATGAATGCAGGAAAATCCCTTCAAGTTGAAAATTACTTTATGAAAAATTTCTATGTTATACATAAGCAACTTCAAAATCAAACTATAGATCTGCTGGGGATATCTAGTGGGAATGCTTTTGGTGAGCTAAAGGGTATCTTACAAGTGGATTGCGAGAACACAAAGGGGATTATTTGTAAATCAAGATGTTGATCAGACTGGGTGGTTTGTTGAAGCATGTGTGGGAGGCAATGGGTAGCATTTTGATGAAAAATGAAAGCATTTCAGAGAAGGAACATTGGAAGTCATGTGCACATCGCAGGATCTGGTTTATGGAATCAAGACCAGGAGTGAACTGCATGACAGATGGGACTGTGGTTGATTTTCAGAGGTCAAGAGTGGTTGTTGGGGGTGGTGGAGCAGATTTGCTTTCATATGCAGGGTGTCCAGGAATGAAAGGATAATCCTGCAACTGCAGATAGGTTACATCATTACATTTACTACTATTTGACAAAATATTATTTTAGTAAAAGTCTTGCCATTTTTGAGATATGCTATGAATGAGTCAGATCTTATTTTGTCCTACTACAAACTATTGACCTTTCTATTCATCACATTTTATTTGCAAAATTTTCACATGGGATATCTACGAGTATGTTCCTCTTGTCTCTTGTATGTTCATCACTGCCTTCCTGCTATAAACTTTGTTGAGTGTGTCGCACAACAAACACATAGTGGTCACAACAAATTGGCTCAGTCCAGTTGCATTATGAGGTGGCTTATATAAAATGATACACACATTGTTAGGTTTATAGTTCGATCAGCATTTATTCACAAATCACAAAAAAATCCTGCACCACCACTAATTAATTTGACTGTGCCTAGATAATGATATAACAACTTCATTTACAAAATCTGGCCACACACACACAGTCACACACCATTTTGCCACTATAAAGAGATACTGCCCTACCAAACTACCATACTGATACTGGAAACTACCTGACTTGAATTGATGACAACAGTCAAGAAGCTACGGCTTTTATAGTGCACCTGTGGTACCTGACCATACCTCTCTAAGTCTCTTGAATGCCTAAAGAATTTGTTGTATTCAAAATAGCTCTTTAAAACCTAAAATTGTTTTTTTTTTACTCCAAATAATTCCTAAAAATATCAACCTTAATAAATATATTACTTCAAACCCATTTTAATTAATTATTCTACAAATAATGCTCTACATCAGCCTATCACTGTCTCATCACAACTGATAGGTCTTCCCTATAATTTTTCATTCAGATTCAGGAATCAAGTTCTAGACTGTAAAACGTACCCAGGAGCAGACATAGACTCGGACCATAATTTGATAGTAATGAAGTGCAGGCTGAAATTCAAGCGAATAAGGAAGCAGTATAAGCAGAACAGACTGGCAGTGAATAAGCTGAAACAATCTAGCACAAGAGAAAAATTTGCAGAAATGGCAGACTTAGGTCTAAGAAGTAACTGTGAAAGGAGCTCAACCGAGGATGAATGGAATGCATTAAAGACCGAAATAATGAAAGCTGGCAAAGAAACATTAGGCTTTAGGGAACAAACTGCCCGAAAACCTTGGATCACAGAAGAAATTTTGGAGCTGATGGATCAGAGGAGAAGGTACAAAAATGCTCAAGATGAAGCAGGAAGAGAGCAGTACAGGCAATTTAGAAATCAAATAAATAGAAAATGCAAAATAGCAAAAGAAAAATGGCTACAAGAAAAGTGTGAAGAAGTAGAAAAGGAAATGGTCGTAGGAAAAGTAGATGTTGCATATAGAAAGATCAAACAGAATTTTGGAGAAATGAAGAAAAGAGGTATGAACATTAAAGCTGCCGATGGGAAACCTCTTTTAAGCTCAGAAGAAAGAGCTAATCGATGGAAGGAATACATTGAGAATCTGTATGATGGGGACAACTTGAACAATAGTGTATTGGAAAAGGAAGGCGATGTCGACATTGATGGCTTAGGAGATCCTGTTTTGAGAACAGAATTTAATAAAGCTCTGCATGACTTGAAAGCAAATAAGGCAGTTGGTATTGATGAGATCCCTGCAGAACTTCTTAAATCTCTAGGAGAGGAAGGAATCGAAAGATTATTCAAGCTGATATCAAAAAGTTATGAAACAGGAGAAATTCCAACTGATTTTAACAAAAATATCATCTTCACACTTCCAAAGAAAGCACAAGCCGACAAATGTGAGAATTATCGCACCATTAGTCTAACATCACATGCTTCAAAATTACTAACCAGAATAATATACAGAAGGATGGAAAGGGTAGTAGAAGAGATAGTAGGTGAAGATCAGTTTGGGTTTAGGAAAAATCGCGGTACAAGGGAAGCAATTCTGTCTTTAAGATTAATACTTGAAGGGCGGATCAAGAAAAACAAAGATACTTTTATGGCATTTGTTGATTTAGAAAAAGCTTTTGATAATGTTAGGTGGGACAAGATGTTCAAAATTTTAAAGAAGTCAGGTCTAAAGTATCGAGATAGAAGAATACTCTATAAACTATATAAGTATCAAGTGGCTGTAATAAAAGTAGAGAATCATGAGAGACATGCATCGGTTAAAAAGGGTGTGAGGCAAGGTTGTAGTCTGTCCCCGTTAATATTCAAGTTGTATGTAGAAGAAGCAATGAAGAAAGTCAAAGAAAAATTTCCATGCGGCATAAGTTTTCAGGGAGAAAAAAATCAGTATGCTACGATTTGCTGATGACATTGTCTTGTTAGCAGAGAGGGCTGAGGATATTGAGAAGTTATTGAATGGCGTGAACAAAATACTGAAGGAAGATTTTGGACTGAATATAAATCAAAGTAAGACAAAAGTGATGAAATGTAGCAGAAATGATACCAATAGTAGCAGATTAAATATAAAAATAGGATCGGATGCTATAGGAGAAGTGAGTGAGTTCTGTTACTTGGGAAGCAAAATTACAACCGATGGCCGAAGTAGGAAGGATGTTAAAAGCAGAATAGCACTAGCTAAAAGAGCCTTCATGAAAAAGAGAAACCTTTTAGTTTCAAATATTGATCTAGGAATTAGAAAGAACTTTTTAAAACTCTATGTGTGGAGCACAGCACTTTACGGTAGCGAAACATGGACTTTAGGAACACCGGAAAGAAAGAAACTTGAAGCATTTGAAATGTGGTGCTACAGAAGAATGCTAAAAATTAGGTGGACAGACAAAGTAAGAAATGAACGTGTTTTGGAAATGACGGGTGAGAAAAGAAGTTTATGGAAGAAGCTTACAGAAAGAAGAGACAGGCTGGTAGGTCATATTTTAAGACATGCTGGATTGGTTAATTTGTTAGTGGAGGGAACAGTTGAAGGTAAGAACTGTAGAGGTAGACAGAGATTAGAATATATGAAGCAGATATATGAGGACGTGGGTTGTAAGGGGTATGTAGAAACGAAAAGGTTAGCACAGGATAGAAAGGGATGGAGGATTGCATCAAACCAGTCTAAAGACTGACGACAGCAAAAAAAAAAAAACCTTTCCTATTTCATTAGTATCATTATATAGCAAAAAGAAAAATAAGGATGCAGAAAAAATCCATTACTCACCATAGATGACAGCAGGATGGCATCGACATACAAATAAGATATGAACACATAAAAGAAACAAAAAGACAATGTGCTTAAGGCAGGTGTCAAGTGCCAATTATTTTGGCAAATTGTCATAAAGAAATGCTAGCTTGGAATTTAAACACTACTCTTGAACTTGATCATGTTGGTACCTTTAAAAGATGCTTGCATGGATTCATTACTTGGCCGTCAAACTATTTTGATTACGCCAATAGTTAAAGGATTATGGATCAAATAGTTCTTGCTTAGACAAAGTTTATATTCTTGAACTCTGAGTAGTACAAGTTACGGTACCAGAAAGATACGGCGTCGATACTGTCATCCCTTTGAATTTAGATTGCAGGTTGATGTCACTCACACACATTGGGGCAATCTTTCAGAAAATACCCCCCCCCCCCCCCTACATTTGAAAAACCAGTCTACGGCATCCTGGAATAGAACCAAAGTCAACCATGCTGATCATTAATAGAAAGTTTTTAACATCTCAAGCTTTTCCCAATTTCATCAATACTAAAAGTCTTCAAAGTCTCTAGCCCCATGACTTACTGCCCATCAGTGCTCTTAAGTTGCACATTTTCTCACCTCGACTGTCTGCTTATAACTGCTCCTCCATGGGAATGTGTATTGACTTTTTATAGTCTTGGCCAATCTTCAACTGAAATATTCTAGAACAAAGGGATATTCCTGAGGGGAAGTATTCTTCTCTTGTGAATTACAAAAATCCGTACTTCTCATGGTACCCTATTTTTTTTCAGATTTTTCCAAAACTTTTCTATAATGTAATATGATATATTCCCAATTTTTTTAAGTTATTACAAATTTTCTCATAATTATCCTTTTTTAAGAGCTATTAATTCCTAAAAGTCACATTGGGTGATGTCATCAAGTTTCAACACTAACATTTCGTTTTTCTTCCTTTAAATTTCAAGTCACCTTCAGACTGTTATATTGGATAATAATCATTATTATTGAATGGACTTTTCTCTCTCATTTAAGCCTACTTTTATCTTCCTACCTCTTTTATTTAAAAAGTTCAAATTCTTTACCTTACTAAAAAATATTTAAAATTTCCTTAACTTACTCAAACTTTATTCAAGATACATCTAGCTATGATGACAACAAACTGTGATATTGAAATTTGGAATAACCCTTTTCATTTATTGTCAATTTTAAATTATGTGCTTTCTCCTTTGTTCCCTCTAGCCTCAAGGCAAAATATGATTTCAAATTGAAAAGTCTCTTTAAAGTACATTTGAAGCCTAGACATATTACACATCAAAGTAATTTCAAGCTTTATTAGTGAACATGAAGGCAAGAAATGGGATTAACATAAAATTTTCCTTTTAGCCTTTTCTGTTTCATTTGGAAAATGGTTAGAATTTCATCTGAAAAGTGCTTTATTATTAAGAAAATGATTATAAAAATTGTTTTCTATATGAATTATATGTAATAGCCCTCCTACTCAATGGTTTAAGCAAGACAATGGATATATAAAAAGGTTATTTTCTACACTGAAAAGTGGTTTATTATTGTGAAAATGATTACAAAAGTTATTTTCTACATAAATTATGTGTAATAGGTCTCCTGATAAGCAGTTTAAGCAAGATAATAGATACGTAAAAAAATAGTCCTGTCACCTGCTTTATGCAGGCTATGTTCTTAAGTACAAGTAGTATACCCCCCAAAATTTAAGTGCTACCTGTGTATTTATATATTCAATTGAATTTAATTAATCTGGTGGAAATTCCTGTACACTCCTAATTTTTCTTTTCTTACTAATTTTTATTAATTATCCCACCCACATACTTTTACCATTTAAAAATTTTAATGTATGGAAAATTAAAATTAAAACACCCAATAATTGCCATGTTTGTGCCTGTTATGTGCATGCACACCATTCTACCCTCATTTTAGATAAGTGGTGTTTTATTTCTATGTCCTAGTATATAAGAGATGAGAGCTGCAGTTACAATGAACATTGCACAAAGAAAAAACAGTATATTTTGGGTTATGCTCTTACTCATGTAAATAGAAGCATATGGCTGACAACACACCGACATCCAAAGTCAACACAGCCACATGAATGATTTATGTTTAGAACAAAAGTGGCAAGTATTGCAGAGATTGTGATGCTGTGTTATACGTGAGTGTTTTTTTGTGTTCATTGATGCCTAACATCCTTCATCTAAGTTAACTGTTGAGTTTTGTTTCCCTATTCTTCATTATTTTTGTAAGTGTAAATATGTGACATTTAAAGAGAAAAAAAATGTGTCTTTTTTTTTTCTTCAAGTTAATCAAGTGTGAATGAAAAAGGTACTATCTTACATCAATGGTCTGTAGACAAGATTTAAACATCAAAATAAATGTAATGCAGAATCTGTATAATTCACAGAACTAATAATCATTATTTTTAAACATTGTTCTAGTTTATAGTCACTGTAATCTAATATGTTTGCCTCTTCAGTGAGATTGCTTCTTTTTTTCCAGATTGTAAAACATTTGCCTAACAGTCCAACTATTTTGTGTGGATCAATTGATCGTGACTGCCACAAGGAGAGGGTAAGTTCCAATTCAAGAGTGATATTTTGTTATATTATGTATGATTATGATTTTAATTAGTATTTTTTCAATATTTTGGTATTTTGAAAAGTAAAGAAACAGTGAAAGAAAATTAGTTTCTATGTTTCAAGTAATTCACTTTAAAACTTCCTAAAACTTCACTTTAAAATTCTCTGTGATAACTGATACTGGTAATACATAAAATATGTTGAATGTCTGTATTGTTAGATAATTGTGGAATAGAAAGTGAACCTTTATTGGTGCAAAAGACAAGGGATATAAGAAAAAAATCACAGTGATTATAAATGAGATGCCAATATATTAACACCTTCAATAGAAGTGATGTCAATGTAATGAGTAAACATAGGGAGTTGGAAGCATTTAAGTAATGTTTAATTTAATTTAATTGCAATGGACCACAGGCTCCGGTGGCAATTTCCCTATACCCCCATCTTCCCCCTATCCTGCAGCCATGTACATTTCCCCTCCACAAATTTATTCTTTAAATTCTTTCAATGTTTTCGGTAAATTATTCATCATTTCTCTTGGTAACTCATTCAAATCCCTGACACCCTTACCTAAAAAAGAGAATCTTCCCACACCCTTGTGCCTGAAATCGGGTGCCAGCTTGTGGTCATGGTTATCTTTTCCCATCCATGAACTACTTTTCATACCTACTCCAATATCTTTCCATGCCTCATCGCCAGTATAAGCCCTGTACACTCCCATGACCCTCCTCATCCTGTCAGCATCTGAATGACATATGTTAGCATTTTCAGAACTGGGTTGAACGATATCGCAGTTCAACAAAGAATGTGTGCATTAGCAAATGCTCCATCTTAATCACTGTAAAATGAAGGTGGATGGATGGGTTAATAGTGCAGCTAAACATGAGGTCTAGCACCTCACAACTTATCACTCATTTCATCCATTATTATATCAATGAATATCCTATCATAAACCCAAAACAAACAAATTGCAATAGGAAATATTGGCTTAAATTTTCCATTATCATTTAAATAGGAACTAGAACATATGTTTTGATAAATGTAGATTTTCATTGGTATGATGCTGGAAGAATCTTGATGTAATGAAATGAACAGTTTACTTCAATAATTGCTGGGTAGTTTTTCCTGAGTACCATTTCAAGAAAAAGCTCAACCTCATGTACTCCTTATAGCTGAAATGATAAATAAATAAAAGCATTCATCCCAGTCAAGTACTTCACACAACCACAGTATTACAGTAATATAATTCACACACACACAGTGTGATTGTCTAAAGTATATTTTGATGATAGTAATGTTTGTGTATTTTTTTTTCTTCAATTATCTTGGTGATTACCTTACCCAAGAGATTACTGTACATACCCCTTGAAGTATTTTTATGACAGAAATTTTTTGTACCAATAATATTAAACCTTAAAGTTGATATACAGTATATGAGCATAGTGCTGGTAATGAATTTACTACCAAAGAATATTAGCAATTATCAACTGTAGAGAATGAATAAATTTTTATGTACTTTTTAAATTAAATTTCTGTCAGCAATGAATCAAATGTACACTACAAATTCCATCTACCACATATAGTTCATGGGGTAAGTCTCAATGTAAATACATCTGATGACCTTGCCATATGTCTCTTCTCTTACATTGCTAAGGTTTCCTTCGTCATCATCATTATTCAGTTCCATTCTCATGGATGCTGGCCATTAGCGCTCTCCACTTCTTCCTTCCATGAACAGCTGATGTTCACGAGTAACCCAACCCCAATTATTTCAGATCCTCCTTCATTTCTCCCATCTATTTCTTTTTAGGCCTTCTTATTTATCTTTTCCCTTTGATGTCCATATTAAAGTAGACCATTGTTTTTCTTTCTTCCTCCACTATTTGGAGATATTCATACCACCTCAGGTGAGACTACTGTAAGGATTTTGCTACACTGATGTTGTACTGACTTCTGAACAATTGATTTAATTCCTTACTTTGTCCTGTCATGTTCTCTGAGGCACGGTATGCACAAACTTCATTTCAGATGCTTGAAGTCTACTGTTGTCTCTTCTGGATAGCTTATATGTTTCTAGGAGAAGTCAGTATGGGGAAGTAGCAGGTTTTAAATAGTGTATGTTTGCACGTTATGGAAACTTTTCATCCCATAACAGCATTCTGACTTAGTTATAATAGACTGCTGCATTCATGGGTGTATCCAGCGAGTGGCAGAGGGGAGCTGCTGCCCCCTCCCCTAGAAGAAAAATCAAGTTACCTTCAGTATGCTTCGATGAGTGAAGAACTGGCCCAGGAGCATTATGGGAGAGTAAAGATTAACAGGATTATGCCTGATGAGTATGCATCGAAATTTCGTGAAAGTACACAGTAAGATATTGACAAATTAAGTTATTGAAAATTTTTCTGAGAATCCGAGACGATTAATGTTTACATAAAAAACTAGAATTGAGTTACGATCTTGATTAACTGCATAGAAGGTCCTTTGATTACTATGTTAATCAATAATAAAAATAGTTTCCTCAATAAGTTTGAGTTTTATTTTGTAAGAAATCATCATATTTCAGTCCCCCCACCCATTTCCTAAAAAATAAATACGAGTTGCCCCCCCCCCCAATTCAGATGTTGCCTCCCCACCCCCTACTTCTGATCCTGGATACACCCTTGGCTGCATTATTGGTTCTGTTTGTAATCTCATATTTACTACTGTTGTCGTTACTCATAATACCAACAATATATTTGAATTGGTCAGTATTTTGGAGTTGTTGATTGTTTTGGTTAATATTCGCATTAGAATTACCTGTAACTGTTGTCATGCCACCATCTTACATTGGCTGATTTTCAATCTGCATTCCTCAGTTTGTTCCAATCCTTCATCTTTTCTTGCACCTCTTCTGCACTTTTACCCCAAATCTTCAGTAAAGAATAGGACCTTTTTTTCTGTGCACTTCTTTGAATATCTTCAAGACGTCATCCATAATACCAATGAAAAGCAGGGGTGACAAAGAACTGCCCTGTTACATTCCTCTTTTTTCTCAAATCACCTGCTCTCTCCATTGCCTATTTGCACACAGGCTTTATGCTTTCTTACATTTTAAACTTACTGATTAAGGATCCTGGTTCCTTTCTTCTTTCAAGACGTTTCCAAAGTTTTGATCATGCAATGCTGTCATAGGCCTTACTTATTTTGATATAGTCCTGGATAGCAGTCATTACTAATTGAAAGAAAGTTCCCTTAAGACAGAATTCAGTGAATGAAGCCCATTTCTGTGAAAGGTTTCTTAGTACTCCTTGTCAATTGACTCCTTAGTGATGTGACATCAAAGCTTACTAGCATGTCACTTTCTTCCAGTGAAGAATTTCTACCAACTAGGAAAATTTTTTGAAGATGGAAGCCATACTATTAAAATCCATTCTTTGCGAGTTAAAAAAAAAAAAAAATCATAAAGCTTTAGCGTCCTTCGACAGAATCTGACTATATTTTCTAAGCAAAATGCAGGATGTATTCCCCCATTTGAACTGTAACTTCCATGTTGTTACCATGGGTTGTTAGCCAATGGATATGAGTAAATAGGAGACAATAGACTCTTCTGATGATACCCATAGCAACATGGCAGAAATATCAGGTTTTAATAAACTGATGTGACTCCATTCAGAGAATAATCACCCCATAATTCTCAACTCCATTTATCTCTCCTCTTATATTGATTAGCAATACTATGCAACACTTCCAATCTTCTAGTTTTATGCAAGTCTTCAGACTTAATCTTAATGACATTTTCAGGCATGAAAAGATATCATACTAATCTATATTTAAAGTATCTGTGGTAACATTATCCAAACAAGCCCCATAACGAGTTGTTCATGTACGTAACTATATTATAATATTCCATTTCCAATTTTCTAGGATATCATAATACCCTTACAGTGTAATTCCCTAGTCTGCTCATTACTATTTATACGGAAAGTTGCCTTTACTAACATTTCCCCTGCTGTCACTTGATACACACCCTAATCTTCCCATAAAATTATATGATTAATATATTCTCTTGCTTCTCTATGTAAAGTCACATTGATTTATTAAAACCTAATGTTTCAACCATCATGCCGTGGCACTTATCAGAGGATTGAAAAATTATTAGATTATTAATATTTACATATTTTTTATATCATCAGTAACAGTTTCTCCTTCTTTATCTTTAATGTCAAAATTCACTCTATCGCTCAATTTCACAGTGCACCTACAGAAATTTTGAGTTGCATCATTTAGTGTTCTCCTTCAGCTATAATATTCTTTATAGAAATATCCTTAGCTTCACTCTCTGCTGCTTTTAATTCATTGTTTAGTTGAATCATGTGTTCCCTTTTCCTCCTCTTAATCTATTATGCTTTCATACAAAATTCTTCAGCCAGCTCTTCTCCCAACTTTAGTATGTAGGTTCTCTTCAGTTCTTAATTTTTTGTTTTAGCATAATACTCTTCATGACAAAGACCCACTAGAATCTTGCACTGTCTCACTTAAGTTGCACTTTCTTCAATATTTTTCTAAAAAGTTAATACCTATAAAATTTTAACAGATAATCATAGCGAAATCCTTTTCTATGTGAAGAATTGTTCTAATACATGGAAAAGTTAATTTCATAAGTTTTAAATGTATAATAAATGATTTGCTATGGTTTACAATATTACTGCTGATGTGACTTTAATAAATTTTTAAGGAATTTCAGCAAAGATAAATGAAGTCTACACATCACTAACCAATAGAAATGATAAAAAGGGTGAAACATATGACAAAAAAAAAAAAACTGTATGTTGCTTCTGATGAGCCATTAATTATATGCGAGTGTGAGTGAAACATTCAGCAAGTCTTACAAGTATGCATGAGCACAGCAGCACCCTTCACACAAATGAGACAAGATCATTGGTTAGCATCACGAAGAACTACCGTATAAAGTAATATACCTTTGTAACTTTCCTTTTCATCACCTTTTCCTGCCTCTGTTTATTGGCTATCTGAAATTCAAACATGATTATATAGTTATCCCTTTAGCAGTTCACATCACCTAACTTTTATTCCACATCTTAACACTGGACATTCCAAATTCCCTAACAATAAAACTTTCCATATCTCGATATTCTGCTCTGCTCTCTACATATTCTGCTTCAAAGAATACTTAAGTCTAACTCAATTCATCCATGAAGTGAACCTGTGCTCCCTCCAATTTATTGCATTATTCAGAATCTTCCTATTATTCCTTAAACAATTCCATTAAATGCATGTTCCTCTATCTGAAGGTGGCTATTAAAAAATTCACAGTAACAATTTTCTCCTCACAGGAAAAGCATGCTAGGCTGTGAGCTTTGGGGTGGTCCTTATTTTCCAACCTTATTATTTTTAAGGTCTCATCCTCTCAGTTTTTTCTAATTGATTTGAAACTGACACAAAAAATAGTTCATTTGTATATCTTTAACTGGTGCCCCAAGGGAAGTAAAAATTACTATTTTTCCATTCATTGAATGAAAAAAATTAAATAATATTTTATGTACTGTACACAGGGGCGGATCCAGGGGGGGTGGGTAGGGGGCCCAAACCCCCCTCCCCGAAATATCTAGGTCCACCTCCGACGTATTTTTTGGAGACCTTTTTTCTTTTTTTAGCTCTATGGATTCAAGGCCCAAGGAGACTATAAATACTACCCTTTGGCTGACTCAAGACACCCCCCCCCCAAACCAAAATCCACTCAAGCCAAGCCCCCCCCCCAAACCAAAGTCCACTCAAGCCTCTCCCAAACCAAAATCCTGGATCCGCCCCTGACTGTACATAAATAAACAAAACTCTACTAAATATACAACAAACCAGAGTTATCAAATAAATTGTCACCACATAGAATACAAACTTTTGGATACAATTGAAGCCTTGTGCTGTGACACCACTGCATCAGATACAGGAAGAATAAAAATTTCTTGTGTTATGTAGAACAAAATCTGGAAAAAGATCTTTTACAGACACCATATATATTAATTGGTTTTTAAAACTACTTTTGAAGTGTGCATTGCTACATCATCTGGAGCCTTTGTAGAATTATTTTGACATTATCAAAAAGCCTGGACGAGCACAGACATTTCGACATATGCTATTATAATTGATGAATGGAAAGGACTTAGAGATTACACTTAATTTTGCCAAAACACAAACTGTAAGACAGTACACAAGAGACAACTATAAAGATATAAAAAGCTCTTAAATAAATTGTCACCACATAGAATACAAACTTTTGGATACAATATATTTTTATGAGGTTACAAAACAGAAGTAATTGAATTGTGATTTCCTGCTGCTTTTCACCACATTATATGGAAGGCAAAAGTTAAATATTGCTTGAAAACATTTATTTTTTGACATCCGTATAATACCATGGCAGTAATTGCAAGGGTTGAGTAATATTTCTATATTGTGAAAATATACCTTCAAGCTTGGTACATTGAGCCTTGACCATGAAATTAATAAAGAAGATTTTTCAAGCAACTGAAAAAGGTGGTGATTTATGATATCTTAGTGAAAGAACTGTGGCCTTGGCATATTTTGATGGCACACTTCCTGCTGAAGAAAGGGTAAAAATAGCCAAAGCATTTCAAGAAAAATAATTTTGACTCCAAGCCTTTGAAGTTAGAACTTGAGGTAATAACTGAATTTACCCTCAAGGAATTTTGTGTCAATTTTTAAGCATTTTAAAATCTCATTTTATTTTATTGCTCATGATCCTGCAATCCTGAATTCTATTCCTGTTCACGGTAGTTAGAAACCTCACAATAGTCAATGATGCAGCAGAAAGAGGTGTAAAACTTTTGGAAGAATAAAGCAATTTCATAACCAAAGATGGACACTGAAAAAAAAAAATACCTGTTGCAAGTAGTAAAAGACTATCAGGGCTCTTTCCTATCTTGCTAAAAGTAATCATTATCAAAAAATATTAAAAAAATTTCTGTAGGGCAATTTAATGTACCGGTACGCAAAAAAAACTTGTTACACCACTTAAAGTACTTAAGTTGTTCTAAGCCTTATATCAATTATTCTTAAGTTTAAATATATTTAAAATTTATAACTGAACAACAAATTATGAAATTTTCTAATTGGGATGAATGAGTTCTTGTCATTAACTATAACTGTGATTGCAATATGATACCTCTGATAACTATTGAAGTTGATGCAAGGTTAATAAATCTTAATCTGGTCACCAATCTGTTTACTACTATCAGCACAACAGATATCAGTTTAAAATAGTGCATAGAAATGAAAGTCAATACAAAAAAATTATCTTCAAAATTGATGAATTTAAGGCTGGTACCAGAATCATTGAGCACTCTGTAAACTGCTTAATCAGACTTCAAATCCTATATAGGGGATTGCAGATTTCCTTCAACAATTATACACTGACAATGAAATATTAAATTGGATTGCAACCCCATCAGAGTGAGTTTAGGAGAACTGTTAAACTCTTAGAAAATTTTCTGTGTTGCACTTGGTTACTAAAAGTTTATCCCTGAACATCATGATTACATAAAAATTTTACTTAGTCCAATGCCACGTTATGTTTCATTCGTACTACATCTTTGAACATTTGAGATGCAACTGAAGTTGCTAACACTTGACAACTGACAAGCTGCACTGCAGGGGTTGTATAATTATCCCCTGAAAGCTTCTGGATCTAGTGTGTTTCTCCATGGTAAATTACCATCCTTCTGTGAATCCTCAAAGTCCCAGATTATAATCTTATACAATTTTACTTGGATTTTTCTGAAACTTTACTATATTAGAGTATGATTTGTTTTGAGTATTTTACATTATGACAACTTTTTTCTTAAACTTATCCATTTACTTGATCTTTGTAATATGTGGGATGACTATTATAGTTAATTCTTCATCTCTTTAAGACTATTTAATCTTTTGCAACAGTACTTACATCACTGGGTCTTTTCATTTTCTATTTAACGTGAAATATGACTCGGTTCTGTAGCAATCTTTATGTGGATGTAATCTTTAATTTTTTTTATAAATACTTGGTGAGTAGAGTTTCAAATTTGATTAAATAAAAAATTTTTTTATTATAAACCTAATAAAATGTTTGTTTTTTAACTTTATGCGTAGTGGAAATGAATGTGGAGATTTCTATACACTTATGACTTTTATTTTTGAAATAAGGATTTAATTTTTAATTGAAAAGTCTTTTATTCTTAAGCTTATGTTTATATTATCAATTTACTGTGTTAAAGGTCTTCAAGTTAACCCACTTTTATTGGTTTTGGAAAGCTTATTCATCCATAACATAATGCACACTAGCTTTACAACATTTCTACATTCCTGAACTTTGCCACGTTATTGGTTTTCTCCATGTACCCTTCTCTTCCACCATTCTCTGCCTTGAAAGAAATCCATAATGTTAGTTACAGAGCTTGAACCAAGTATGATAGGTAATCGGTAACACTCTCATCTCACATTCTGGATGACATGGGTTTGGATCCCTATCTGGCCCTCCACATTTTGGTTTTTCAATGGTTTCTCCAAACTGCTCCTAGTGAGTTCTGGAATGCCCTTAAAAGGCCATGCCAAAATCCTCACCATTCCTTGTCCCCAGTCCTTTTACACATCTAATGACCATGACGAGATGTAAAGCCATAAACAATAAAAATTGACAGTGCCTTCCCTACTATCCTTGATTTCCAACTTTCATTCTTTCTAAGAGTGTTACATTTCCTCCTGTTCCAAATTTCAGTTACATAGTGGACCCTCTTTAATTGCATAATTGTTTACTATCACATTTCTATCAGTATCACAAATATCTTCTTAATTATAGTTTTCAAAAACACCTCCATGCAGTGTCCCACATTTGCATATGGTCAAAGAGAGCTTATTTTCTATTTCAACAAATCTTCCTCAGTTTTTCTCATTCCAGTTTTTACATGACATATGAAATTTTTTACTGTAATTTCTATGGTTAGTATTTATACAAAACACTGATGCAATTTTTTCTTCTTCAACAGGCATACTTGTTTGTAAAGAATTGCAATGATAAATGGGTGAACACAAACCTGTCAGCTGGAAGAGAATATTGCTGCAAAGATGGGGTACCCTACAAATGTCCTATTATGTCTAAGTAACTAGTTAAATATCATTATTTATTTTTTACTTTTGTTTCCCTTTTATACTTGGCAATGGAACCATTATTATCTTCTTAAACTAAACATATCTGTAATTTTTGTAAGAATAAAAATATAGAGTACAAACAAAATATTATTATTTAGTGTGAAGATATATGCAAGATGTTGGAGCAATAAATTCAAGTTACAATATACCATATTATGTATTTTTATTAATTTCCCTAAATTCACTCTGCATGAGGCTGTGTTGACAGCAAGGTTTTCACTAGCTCAACTATATGCTTCTTTCCACTTGATAAAGGGTTAACCTCGAAATATTGTGTTTATATATTATTTTGTATCTGATGGCCTCCTCCCTTCAAATTTGGTGAGTGTTGGGTATAATTTATCTTTCCTTTCAACATAAATATCAACTCTGGGCAGTTCTTTCACTTCATTGTTACCTATATGTGATAATGTTTATAGAAGACTGAATCCATAAGAAAAATATAATAACTACAAAACTCATGATGTTGTTTTAACTGTTTTTGCAGCATAGCGCTACAAACCTTTATATTAGACTATCTATTATAGATGTTTATACTATGAATTCCATCCCAGCCACTTTATTATATCAGTTACCAATTGTATTCTGTGGTAATATCCCTTCTTTGCATTCCCTCAAACTTCTATAGCTGATTCACAAAATGTGTGTCCCAAACTACATCATCACATTCAAGCAATTTTTTGTCCAAGGTTTTGTAACCTAGTTCTCTTAGTTCTCTATTACATTTTGCCATAACCACCTGCAATAAATGAAGAATTTTGAAACACCCTACAACCTGTCAATATGATCTGTTCAATGTGCTCTGTTCAGTAGAGTTTATTATCAAATGTTACTCCAAGATATTTCCACTTAGCATCCTGCCCCATCCTATAATCATAAAGAAATGTTATTAATTTATTTTCATATGCAATCAGATATACCATCATAATTGTATTTTGTAACATCATGTCATAAGAAAACAATATAACTTCTGAATGTAAACCATCAACACAATCAGACTAATAATCAGGAATTATCACATTACACTACCCTGTGGCACTCCCATCTTCATTTCCACCTCTTTGGATATTGCATTCTTTTAATAATTTCTCTATCCAGCAAATCACTTGTTCCTCCACTCTGTTTTTTTACCTAGGATAAATCAGAGTCAATGGCAATCACATATTTATTTATAGCATGACCAGATGGCTTACATGAATATCTTCAATGGGTATATGAATACATAACAGAAAGATCGTGTGTTTGACAGGCACATTTAAAACATGCCAAACAATGAGGGTGAACATTCAGCTTATGAGCACTCTGCAGCACAAAATAACTGGAATATTCATATGATTGCCTTCCTAGACCTTCCCATAATATGGAGACTATATCCACTTCCCTGTATATCAATAGAGCCCATCTGCTACCCATCATCTGCATTGGTTGCAACTACTGCCCTGTGGCAGACTGGCAGAAATGCCGTCGGCACCTATCAGCTGCTTTGATGTAGTACACTGAGAGACTTGCAAGAGGGAGAGCACCTCAGCTCTGTCTTCGACCTATCATGTGGGGACAGCTTCGTCCAATTGGAAGCCCTCATGACATTGTCCTGTAATCCTTTTGGAATTGTCATTGCACCATTACCCACTAATCAGTTATCTATTCTGAGGACTCTGCCACAGAATATCTGTAACCTGCCTTCATTGTGGAGGATTTATTTGTATCACAATCTCCCATTTCCCACTCATACCTACTGATCTTCTGCAGAAAAAGAAAAATCACTCATGCTACCATCCACTATTCCTACAACTCCTGTTCTGCAGCCCCTAAACCTGAATGCAGCTCCATATTCATCACCCAGTTCTCAACTGTCCTCAAGTCCATTATCTCATCCTTTGTGTGGGCATGACTTTCTATGTTTCTTCCCTGAAATGTGTGTCTTTCTTGCTAAAATCATAGTCACTGTTCCACACACATGCTTCAGCAGACCATCTAATCTGAACATCTTGGTCCACAAATACTCACCTTGAGATTCTTCTACACTACCACACTGATTTTTTCCATACAGTAAAACTTTGCATGCATCTAGCCACCACAACCTATTCCTATCACAAAAAAGATTTTTCCTAATTTTGTACAAGCCCACTTACATAGCAACATCTTATTTACCAATATAAATGCCTTCTTTTATTGACCTCACCACTAACAAATGTCCATAGTGGTGAATGGCCTCAGACAAACCATTTACGCTGGCAATCTAGACCACCCTGTTTCGCAGTGAGAGCTGTCAAAGTTATTCCTGATACTTCCATTTATCACACTGGCCTCTAACTCTGTTAAGATCCCATAGTTAAAACCACATGAACATACATTTAATTATTTAATTTATTTTGTATTTTTGGGATCCAAAATATATTTATGCCCATATTATTATTTTTAATTCACTTTATTTTGCTTTGACTGGCCATTACAGAAACTAAACTTTCCCATAATTTTCATCAGTCAACTTCTTCCCTCCCAACATTGCCATCACCATCCTTCACACCTTGTTTACCTCTGGCTTCAGTCACATGGCATGTCTCAAAATATCAATTTTTGAACTTCATACTGTGCATGGGAATTGCTTATGGAAGTGATAAACTCTGGGAATAGTATTTGATAACAAGCTCATCTGGATATGGCACATTGGAGAGATGGTGGAGAATATTTTCAAAGTTTTACGTGCAGCAGGGAGCATAGTGACAAAACATATAATGGAAGTGAAAGAATATTGATCATGTCCTTGGTTGAGTATGACAGAATGGTATGTCTCACATACAGGGTATCAAATATAAGTGCTGGATGGCATGAAAAGGAGGGCAGCTAGATTTCTCTGTGGAAATCACCACCAAATATATTCAGTTATTGATATAATCAAGGAGTTGGGTTGAGAGACATCAATAGGAAGGAGATGGGTAAAAAGAGAGTGGGTAAATATGTATGTATGACACTTAGTAATGAGGACTGAATATGTATTGCATGAAGAGTTGTGAATGATAGGTCAAAGTGATAAGATGATCATGACTATACATCAGCATTTCATTCTAGGCATAATGAAATGAGAAATATTCTTTAGTGGCTCAGGGATTTTTACTTAATTAGCATACGGCTGCACACTAATAAAAAGTGGCTAGTTATAGGCATAAAAATTTCTGCATAAAAGTTTCTGAAGAGAAAATCAATTTCTTATAGTATTACTTTAAACAAAACCAAGTAAACCAAAGATTTTCAAACTATGCTAAAAGGTGTAGCAAAAGTCATTAAGAAAATTCAATTAACCAAAATTATAGCAAATGATAATTGTATTCACGAGGTTGAATAACTGCCTGAAGCAAGCGGGCCAGGAGTGGTGAAACTAAACAAAGGATTTTGGACAGAATAATAAAATGGACTTTAAATGAAGAGATAAAAGAAAACTAACTATGGTAGTGTGTTCAAAGTACATAAACAAATGGTAGTATGAAATTTGCTATTAATAGACAAATTTGAACAAGAGTTATTAATTACTGAAAATATATGACTTCATAATAAAAATGCTAAACAAGCCATGCTTAGACTCAAGAGAAATGGAATTACACATAGAATAAGAAAATAATAATAGATAAATAAAAAAATAATAGCTACATAGTAAAAAGGTTAATTTTTAGGCGATGTATAGATATTTAACCATTGGGCAATCTAAGATATCTTAATCTAGTAGGATTTATAAAGGGTGGTGCTAAAAAAAAATAGTTTGAAACTTCAGTAAGAAAAGAGAAAATTCCATTTTGCTATATGCATTAATAAAAAAATTAAATTTAGAAGAAATAAATGTAATAATTGTAATGCCTTGACCTGAAATTCAATACCACATTAGAGGGCAGAACATCTAAATTAAAATAAATACAGCTTCAAACTCTGTAGGAGTTTCACAAATGACAATAGAATAGTGATAGTGGGAGATGCGGGGAATGCTATTGATGGAAACACAATTTGTAGTATAGAGAGTGACCTGATGAAAGTGATGAAGGAGGTGCAGCCTACTAGAGTTGAAAACATGCAGGAACTAAGTTGCGATGACCCATGCTGTTAGGCAGGTAAATATGGAAACAGGTGTTACTTCGGAGAGGCATTAGTTCCATTAAACACCCACTATTTCCTCTACTCTCCTACTTTTGGCCTCTACAACTTTAAATTCTTTCAGTGTTTTTGGTAAATTATTCAGCAATTCTCTTGGTAACTTATTCCAATCCCTGACCTCCTTACCTACAAAAGAAAATCTTCCAACAATTCTCTTGGTAACTTATTCCAATCCCTGACCTCCTTACCTACAAAAGAAAATCTTCCAACACCCTTTAAGATACATTAGAATTTTGTAAATTCTAACAATGAAGTTCATTTACAGTAGAACAGGCATAGGTGAAAGACCTGATACCGCAGCCTTAGAACCATCTATGCAGCAAATTAAAGCCACTAAGAAAACTAAACAGTAAATACAGATAAGAAATCAACTTTAAGCAGTAAAAATCTCAGTTCTAAACTTACCTAAACAGCTGTAGCAAATATAATCCATCACATTAGAAGCAATAGTTTATTACAATCTAATTTCACTAAAAATTCAACACTTTTCTTCACTCTGTGAGTTCTTCATCATAATAAACAGCCTAAAGTTAATAAATTTTGTTATAAGGAAAGCATAATAAAAAGTTTAAAGTCATTTAAAGCCTGAAAAGCTGGTATATTAACTTATCACGTAAATATGCACTATACAATTCATGAAACCATATGCTAGAAGCGATGTTAGGTGTCAGCTGATAGCATGAAACAAACTTAATTTTCTCCAATACAACATACCTAAATTTGAGGAAGTTTTATACAGTTTAAATGTTGTTTTTAAATAAAACAAGTTAAAGCACCCATGTGCTAGAAGAAACTTTTAATTATTGCAAAGCAGTCACATAAATTCAGTGGAAAAAATAATGCTTAGAATATACAACAGTAATTTTTATACTATATTTGGTAAACTTTTCTGAGAAACATGGAGTATCCTAATTATAATTACAGGAAGTAGTGATGTTTTGGATATCGCTGTGATGTTCTACATCTACATCCATACTCTGCAACTCACAAAAATTGTGGGTGGCAGAGGGTGCTGAGCACCAGTCTTAATTCTGCACATTCCAATCCCAAATGGCACGAGGAAAGAAAGAATGCATAAAAGCATCATTACAGCATCTTATTTCTCGAATCTTATCCCTCCGGTCATTGCGAACCAAATAGGTTGGTGGAAGAAGTATCTCACTGTACTAGTAGGTCATATTCTCCAATAAATGTAAACATAAATGACTTCGTCTGTCTTCCAAATTATCCCAGCCCAATTTATGTATCAATTCTGTGACGCTTTCATAAGGTCTGTAACAACCAGTCACGAATTGAGCAGCTCTCCTCTGTACCCTCTCTACTGAGTCAATCAGGCCCTTGCGATATGGATCCCAAACTCCACAACAGTAATCCAGATGCAGACGCACTAGTGTTTTATACGCTATTTCTTTGTATGAGCATTACAATTCCTTAGACTAGAAAGTACATTATTTCAGAAATTAATTATCAAACAGATAAAGCAGCTAGAGAGTTGAAAGACAAGATAGAGGTATTTGAGAACCTGTAGAGTCATTTAAAATATATCTTAAAAGTCAGCTTAGTATTTCCCTACTCAAAAACTGAAATTTTGGTATCTCAAGTGAACTTTTGTAACTAACATGTGACTTTTAAAATTTCAAAATGGGGTTTGGTCTGGTCTGATTGCTTTTCACTACTTGCAGTCTAAAAATTTTGGTAAAGAATATCCGACCGCCTTCAATTGCTGGAAACTTGTAAATTTATTCTAGAATATAGTGAATTTTGACTTTGAAACAATAGTAGTGACCTTCATTATGATGTTAACCTAACACTTCCTACCTTAGGGTATAAATCAAGATTGATGGCAGCCATTGTAAATTCAAGCAATCGATTATCCAGTGGCTACTACTACATGGTTGGAGATAGGTGATAAACTATATCATAAACCCAGTATAGGTTTAGTCCCTTACAACCCCTGTGGTTGAAATAAAGTGCCAGATAGTGGTAATGGTCATCTTTTCCCTTCCATGCGTTACTTTTAATTCTTACACCAATATCTTTCCAAGCCTTACCACCAATATGTGCCTTGTACACTCCCATGACTTCCTTCACCCACCTAATGTCTTCCAATAAATCCTATTTCAGCTCTTTCATCATAGCAATAATTTCCAGAGACAAATCTAGCAGCCTTTCTTTGCACCCCTCCAACTCCTATATTTGATACCCAAAAAGTGGGTCCCATACTACAACACCATATTCAAGCAATGGTCTGGCCAAAGGTTTGTAATCCAATTATTTTGCTTCTCTTGTACATTACCTCATCACTCTCTCCAACATGTGATGGATTTTGAAACCTTTTCCTACTACCTGTCCAATTTGTGCTGCCCAGATGAGCTTATTATCAAATATTATTCCAAGATATTTACATTTCAAGACTTGCACAAGCAATTCTTTCCCCATCTTATACTAATCATACTTTACTTTTTTTAATCTGTGTATCTAATAAGCTGACTGTTCTTTGCATTTACCTTCATACCATGTTTACCAACCCTATTAGATATTCTGTCCAGATCACCCTGCAGCTGATCACAGTCCTGTACCATTTTGATCCTTTTATATAGCAGTATATCATCTGCAAAATATTAAATTCTAATAATAAACCATCAACACAATCATTTATTAGAATAATGAATAGTAATGGTCCCAATATTCTACCCTGTGGCACTCCAATTTTTACTTCCACAACTTTTGATACTGCATTTCCTACCCTAACATTTGCTTTCTAGCTTTTAAAAATTCTTCTACACAGCAAATCACATTCTCATCCAATCCAATAGTTTTTACCTTATTTACCACCATTTCATGGCTCACTCTGTCAAAAGCCATTGAAAGGTCTAGGGGCAATATTATCTATTTAGCCTCCCTTGTCCATGTCATATGAAATATCTTGCATACCATAAACCAAGGCTACTTTGGTAAACTTTTTATACTATTTTGAGAATTCAAAGAATATGGTTCTAATTTAACAAAATAAGATGAATTATTTGGTTAGATCTGACCTTCCTCTTTCGGCTAATGGTACTAAAAGCCAAATTATGGTTATTTTTCACACAGAAAATTTCCTCTGTTTATGTACCAAAGTCACCCTTTACTGTTGGGAAACTTTAAGACATACCATTTCTTTTCTTTTTTTTTTTTTTTTTTTTGTTAAAACCTATGGTGAAAATAGTTGGTACATAAGTTAGAGTAGAAACATTTTTTTTTTCCCCTTATTACACATATTTTCAGCTACTGTGGGTTGTGTTTCTGTGTGCACCTGAATGGCAAAGGCTTAAGCAGAAATATTTTGACCCACTTTTTGACTATCCATTTAAAAACTTGCGTGACTTCAGTGGTCTTTTTGATTATGTGCTCCATGAAGTATTTATCGGTGAATATTTGAAATTTTGTATTTAACTTGACTTACAGTGTGTGTGTGTTTCATATTCTCAATTTTATTGAATAATTTTCTGTAATTTTTTATGCTCTCCTATTGTTAGAAGAATTAACTATCAAATGCCATCACTGTAAGGACTTGTCAGATTTAGTAATTATTAAGTTCAAACCTAATTTAGATCTTTTTGCAACTTAATTCTTTATTTATCTTCTAATTTCATCACTCAAAAATTGGAAGAGGCTGTGTGGGAAAAACATGCCTGAATTGACTTTGATCGGTACTAAAAATATACTTTTCACCTTTTTTATGAAACAACATTTACAGAAAACATAGTTTTTTTCATAATTAATTGGTAAAATTGCTTTGATATTGTCCAAAAGTTGCCCTGCGAAAGTCTCGACATTAGAAAACAATACCAAAATTTCTAGAAATTGTAGGTTATATTGCTCGATTATTGGCTAAAAAGGTAGCTAAGGCATGTATTACTTGTTGTAACTACTTGATTTTTCATATTTTCTTCTAGATTTTCTTTGTGTTTTGAAAGTTTGCAGCACAACAGACCACTTTGAAAATCGGCCCTAAATTAAAAATGGCTGTGCTTCATGAAGGTTGGTGAATGAAATTCCTGAAAAGAGCTAGAAAGCAGAAAATAATAACACTTTGAATGACCATTACAAAGATATAATACTTTACAACTGGTGGCTGTGGGAGATTTAAAATACTTGGAAAATGTCTCAAAGGCCCCCCAGCTGTCACAAAGAAACCCTGGTTTATGGTATATCCTATTAACTGACATTTGCATGAATCTCCTCGCTTAAAGCCATATTGCCAACTTGAAAATCACTTACACTCCTCACATATATTTCTGATGGGGTAGCATATCAATATCTCCATTAATTTATCTACCACTAATGTCAAACTGATTAGACTATAATCTTCGACTCTATTTCTTACCACTCCATTATGTACCGGTAGCTACTACTACCGTACTTTTCCAGTCCTCCGGTAAGCAGTAAGTATCCAGACTCAATTTAAATAATATTTCAAGTTAACGTAGAATGTCACATCCTGCTACTTTTAAGCCAAACGTAGCACTATTATCTACATCTTATAATCATAATCAACCTTTTGTTTTTTTAATCTGTGTATCTTATAAGCTTTCTTAGTACCTTCATGATATCCTCAGGATGAATTAAAATTTTTTGGTCTGTTCCATTTGCTGAATCATTCCCTGAAATATCTCTTGAAGTTCGAAATCTGTGCCTTTTTATAATTGTATACATTTCAATTGCGCTGCTGGTTTACTAAATTCTCTAATATCCATCAGAACTGCTTCATGATCACTTATTCCTTAAGTTAGTTGACACCCTCAAAGGTTACTCCAGCTTTATTAGGAACTAGCTGATACCCGCGACTTAGTACGCGTTGATTAAGAATTTCTTTGCGAGAATTGAATATAGAAAGTTGTTGGTAGCGAAGGATTGGTCCCAAACAACTCCGAGTCGGCATAATATGACCGGAAAGCCATCACTATATCATTCTACCATCGAACCTGTCTCTTGAAGACAATCAATTTCCAACATATGTATTTAAAAACAGAAAAAACAAACGAAGGTGAGGAGATATTGGGAGGGGAGAGGGTTTAACTAAGGACAGCTTTATTGCAGCTTGGTCTTTTCTTCTTTCTTTAGCATGAGCATCCGATTCTTGGGTTCTAATAACTTTAGCTGCTTGTGCTCTGCTAGAGCTACAACTTAGGCCAATTTACGCCTGCAAGGCATGTAAAAAAAAAGGCAAAATAATCTGGTGCCAGAACCATTTAAGCAGACACAAAGTAATATGACAGAGAAAATCGACATCTGTACTAAATAATACGTTTTTTCTCAAAACGAAATTTATTAACAAATTATACACTAACATAATGCGCGAGAAGCATAGCTTGAGCAAGTGACGTAACATTACAGACTAACATACACATCCGTCTCTCTGTCACCATTCGATAAGTTCTCAAAATTTCGTGACTTCAACTGTTAATCAAACAGAAAAAAAAATGTCCTCTGCCCTCCATACAGATTTTCTTTTCAAATCCCGTCATTATCGGTATAGGCACTTAGTCATAAAAATGTAACAAAAGACAGAGACTTACTTCAGGATGAAAACTGAGGATTTGTATGAAGAAGAAATAACCAACAAACAAACATACATTCATCTTTATATATATGGATTGATAGATTACTGCATGTCACACACACACTGACTGCAAATCATCCATAAGGGATCAATATAACGTAAATAGGTGTACACCTACAGCATTGCAAGACTACCTACGACTTGCCTCGAATTGCACCCCTAACTTTGTAATATCTACAGTTTAACATTCAATCCGAATAACCGACGGCCCAGGCGTGACTCTTACGATCAAAAACAATTTTTAAAAATCTTAGCCTCCACGGAGATTTGAACCAGAGACCACAACCCAAACATTAGCAAGCAATTGCTTTAACCACTAGGCTACCTGACTGCTACATGGAAAAACAGTACAGAGATCTCCATATCCAACACGTCTGTCTATTGCCATTCAGTAATTTTTCGAAATTATAAAACAACATGTATTATTTACACAAATAATTTTTCAACCAAATGTAGACAGTATTTTTCTCCTTGTTTCAAAGGATAAGTGTGCATAGTTTCATCGATATCGTATGAAAACTGTGGATTTGTATGAAGAACAAACAAACCAACCAACCAACCAACAAACAAACAAACATACATACGTTCATCTATATGTCGAATCCATTCGGGAAATAACAGGAGTCAGGTGGGTCGAATGGCATTCCCGCTCGAGGTAGATGGCTCATTAGCGAAGGTAGGCTGTGGATATCTCTCGGACAGTGGAGAGTAACTTCGAGAACACAGCTGATACAAGGATTCGGTTTATTAGACTCGGTCTCACAATACACAATGACAGATAGTGGAGTGATGTTGCCTCTATGGACAGGCACAAAGAGAGCCTCGTGTGCTGTGCGCTTCCCTTTAAGTAGCCCCTCGTTGTTGTGACTGCAGTCACTGTGGCGCTGGCATCCTGCTCGCTGCGTCTGTGGCTCCATCTAGTAGCTAGCTAGCCCTATACTCCAGATCCGACACGGCCATCCTGCTGAGACAGCCGTTCCTGGCTGTCGGTCATAGCCCCCGGGTGTGACTTGTAAAAGCTAGAAATGAAAAAAAAAGACATGGTAGCCTTAGGAAGGAACCATCCTGGCATTCGCCTGGAGTGATTTCGGGAAACGATGGTAGTTGGTTGTTGCAATGGAGTCTTCAAGAATGCCCGTCTTCGGCAGTGCACTGTTGCTTCTCTTGTGATCCCGGAAGGGTTTTTAGGATCCGTCACGACTGTCTGGTTGCGCGGCTTGGTGAGGTTTGGCGTTGCTTCACGGCCGTCTCCTTACCACAGCATCCGTCGAATGTGTGAAGCTTCTGTGAACAAAAGATGGTTAACCGCAGTATGTTCGGCTATCCTGACTTAAAGAACAATTTTACTGAATAATGACATTATCAAATTAATGAGGAAAAACAAAGATAATCCCTGTTTAATGTATGCCTTTCAGATTTAACATGAAATTTTTTTTTTTTACTGTCGTCATAACATCAAAGCAAGTTTTTAGAAACTCATTTTCTTCCTGGCGAAGTCCCAGAGAAATCTGAAAATTGTTTTCTGGATACTAACGTGGACGAATTTTCTCTTTCCAAGACTTGCAAAAGAGCGAAATTAATTTCCTGATTGGACAATCCATAGAATTTCTTGTAGTGATGTCTGGACGGTAAAGTTTTATGGTGCCCGATTATAAAATTCTCTTCAGGGCGAGGTCCAAATAAAATCATAAAATTTACTCTTCAAGGCGAGGTCTCGTACAAATTACAAAATTTGCTCTTCGTGGCGAAGTCCGATACAAATTACAAAATTTTGGCGTTGGTATCTTAGAAATTTTAAAATTTCATCCCTGGTAATGAAGTCCTTGGAAATTGTTTGACTTTGATGGCAATGTCCAACATGGATTGAAAAGTTTGTTTCCTTATAAGAGATGAGAAGCTTCGTTCATTGGATCGCGTAGGTAATATTTTGAAAAGAAGCACTTTGCTGATGTTATTGTCCTGGTAAATTTTCGCTCTTAGCGCTATTAATGACCAGATGTTTTAGTTCGATACGAACTGCTACTGCTGAGAAATGTATCAATATGTCGAAGACTCAACGAGAAGTAGTGCATGAGTTATACTGCTGAATTTTACCTTTGTGCCGGTGGTTCTGGAGTGTAGAAATGAAAGGTGAGAAAACCCTGTACCCCTGGGTGGTAGGGAAGGCAATGATCCGTTGCTGTTTGGTTTTTGAATTATAAGTTTGTGATTTTTTTGAGCGGTTGAGTAATACGAATTTTGCATTATTGTGGAAACACTGTTTTGTGTCGTGCTTGCTGCAGAGATTTTCGGACGCATATCGGCATGAACTTTTTAGACTTTTGGGTGTTTTACTCTGCGGATAGCCAATTGTCTAGCAAAGTTGGTTTCCTGTGGCGTGTAGGAGCAGTTTTTGTTAACACCGGCGCGACTGTGTTCCTGGTTCAGAAGTAAACATATGCCTTTCGTTTTCCTTTCCTGTACTGTAGGTGTAAATCAAAGGCCTGTTGGTACACTTTCCCTGTTCGCAGATTTCCTCGTACTTTTGCTCGTTAAGCGACTTTGTGTTTCCTCCTTGCGAGTTTGAAGAGAGCGGCCATAACTTCGTAAACTGAAGTATGCATTGTCGAGATTTTAATCCAAGCCTTATAAACTGTCTCAGTTGCGTGATGATCCATAGAGGGGAGGAGGGAGTTTATATGTGCGCGCGGGTATCTTGTTTAGGTTGGTTTGAATGTTTCCATCTGTTATGACAAATCCTAAGTATTTGATTTGTCTTTTAAGAAATGTGTATCTGGCTGTGTTAAAGAAACTAGCGGCGGTTTCGATTTTCAGCCCGGCGAATGGCGAAGGTCACGTTATTATACTTGCGCTTAATAGTTCATATGCTTTCTGCCTAGCGGTCTATTTTTATTATTATTATTATTATTATTTTGTTGTTGCTTAGTGTCATTTTATGGGGCCGACATTGTATTATGCGACATTGGTCTACGAGTCGCTTGTACGGTACGCCCATGTTGGCGCGTATTCCGTTACATATAAAGAATGTCTTAAACGCTAGCGATTTACAAGGGCGGGTGATATTGGGGTGGGACATCTGATTATTTTGGTGGTGATTAGGCTGGTCGGGTTCCCGCAAATTTGCAATATCCAAGCGCTTTTCGGCATCTGCTAAAGGTGACTAGTTGACTTAGGAGTCGATTCCTTGTTACAAGATTTCTTGCCATGGTAATATTTGTTTACTAGCTTGCAGTTAGAAAGTACGTGAAAAAACGTGTCTACAGTCATAACATCTTTGCCTGGCTCGATGATCTGGCAGTTAGCGCGGGTAGTTAAAGCGTAGCGGCACTACGGCCAGGTGTATTCTTTTTCCGGACAATTTGATAGCGCTACTCCTTGACGGAGGATCATTAGCACCAGAGGCCAAAGTAAAATGGAAGCGACTCACCGTTGCTGCTCAGCCTTCAGCCTCGTAGCTCCTGATGCACCAGTTGACCCGTCTGTAGGCAGCGACGACGAAAGCTGCTCCGCCCGCTCTCGTGGGTACTGCGTGCCCGATGTCCCCCGCGTCTGTAACTGTAGCAGACTGCTTGGCTGTCCGCTGGGACTGATTCTGCTGCCCTGTTGGGGTCGGAGATGTCTCGGCCTGTCGTCGATCGGTGTAGTTGTTTTCCCCAGGTACTATGCGGCTAATGTTGCGCGTGTTCGAAGTCAGCCCGTTGCCATTTGTTGCCCTTTTCTTTGGGCTGTTTTGTTGGAGAGTGTTGTCTTTCGACATTTTCTCCTCATGTGAATTTGGATAGTTCAATTGTCTTTACGTTTGGTGCATCTTATTTTTGGCAATTTTATTTATAGAATTAATGTGAGGGGTCTTTTGTATGTATCTATATCGGTGGTGTATTGGCCTAGTGGCCTGATGAGTGGGTTCGCTGAATTTTTCGTTGATTTATAAAATGCTACTGCCCTTTCTCGAAATCGTTGTTGTACTGTCTGTATGTTGGCTGCATTGTGTAAATCGTCAGTTGGAAACAGCGTTGGGAGGTGCAGAGCTCTTTTCAGCGCTCGGTTCTTGATAACCTGTAGTTTTTTGATGTGAGTGTTGCATGCATAACCCCAAACAGGGCATGCGTACTCTATTATGGGTCGTACCAGACTGCAGTAAATCATGACGCCAACGTCCGGCGCCAGGGAGCTGTCCCTGTTAAGTAATGGGTAGAGCTGCTGTAGTGCAGCGCTAGCTTTGCGCCTGGTTTCCTCGATGTGAGCTCGCCAGGTTAGCTTGCTGTCGAGCGTCACACCGAGGTATCGCGCAGTGTTGCTCCATGGGATGACCTTTCCTTGGAGCTGCACCTGAGGCTGGTCTTCACCTCTTCGTCTTCTCCGCTTGGTAAGTAAGATGGCCTGAGTTTTGTCCGAGTTGATGGTGATCCTCCATCTTCTCGCCCAGGCCTCGATTTTGTCCAGGGCTTCTTGTAGTCGCCTCGTAGCCAACGCTCTACGGCGGCTGATGGTGAATACTGCCGTGTCGTCAGCGTACTGGGCCATTTTGACATTGTTGGTGAGTGGTATGTCCGATGTGTACAGGGAGTACAGTATCGGTCCCAGTACGGACCCTTGTGGGACCCCGGCGTTTATTTTTCTTGACGTTGAGAGTGAAGTTCCCACGCGTACCCTGAAGGTTCTGCCTCTCAGGTAGGATTCTATAAGTTTGACGTAAGAGCCCGGAAATCCAAGTTCAAATAGTTTGAACAAAAGTCCTGTGTGCCACACAGAATCGAAAGCTTTTGAGATGTCTAGTAGCACGAGTCCGCAGTGGCTCCGATGGTTGAATGCTTTCGTGGCTTCTTCGACTACCCTCATTAACTGGTGTGTGGTGCTATGGCTCTTACGGAATCCCATTTGGTGATCCGGGATTAGATCACCTTCGGTGATTAGCTGTTGTATCCTTTTTAAAAGTATTCTTTCGAATACTTTACTAATTGAAGGCAGCAAACTTATTGGTCTGTAGTTCTGTGGGAATATGGGATTCTTGCCTGATTTGTGTACGCCCACCACGATTGCTCGTTTCCAGCAGCTCGGGTATTTTCCACTCCTCAGTATGTCATTGAAGATATTGGCTAGAAAAGCGCAGGCCGCTGGTGGCAATTGTCTCAGTAGTGTGTTGTTTATTTCATCCACCCCTGGAGCCTTTTTGTGGGGTAGATTCTTCAGGCTGTTCTTGACTTCCTTGATGTCGATATCTGGAATTTGTTGTTCTAAATCTGCAGCGGCTGCTTGCTGGTAGGTTCGTAGGCGCCTGCGTATATTGACTACGTCTTCATCGTCTGCTTCTGCTGCGACAAAATGCTTCTCAAAGCAGTCTGCTAAGGCGTTAGCTTTCTCATGCGGCAGGTATACTATGCCTCTCTCGCCGTGCAGTGGTGGTAACCTTTTCTTTTTCTTGGTGAACCATCTTGTGTGGGTCCATGGGGAGTTGTCATTTAGTCTGATCATGGCAACACGGGCCCTCCATTCTCTGTTTCGATGTTCATTAAGTGCTACTTTCAATTCTTTCTGCAGCCTATTTAGCAATGTTTTAGTGCCGCGATTCCTGGTCAGTTTCCACTCCTTCATGATCCGATTTTTATGTCGGATCATAGCCAGGAGTTGTGGTGGGAGTTGGCTTGATTTTTGGGTGTTGGGACGTACGTATTGGGATTGCTGCTGCCGCTGCTTCCTTCACTGTCGATGTGAAGAATTTAAGACCATCTTCCGCACTGACCGGGAGGTGATTGGAGAAAGCGTCTGAAGTGAGCTGACGATAGACATTCCAGTTTGCTCGCCTGTAATCTGGGGTTTCTTGTGTCTCCTGTTTCCAGGGCCCGGTTGAAACCTCGATCAGCACGGGGCAGTGGTCTGATGACAATCTGTTGACTGTACTGGCTGCCATGTATCCGGTTATGCCCCTGGAGATGCATATATCCAGGATGTCTGGTCGGGTTCCGTTTGCGGGGTAGTGGGTAGGTTCTTCAGGTGCCGTCACATTCATGTTATACATCTCGATGAGGTTCCTCAGCTGTCTCCCGGCGTTGTTGCACACGCGACTGTTCCAGTCTGTGTGCTTGCAGTTGAGGTCTCCGCCGATCAGTAGTCTTCCTCTTATGCCGGCTAGTTTCTTGATGTCTTCTTCAAGTAATTGGCGTCGTGGTGGTCGGTAGACTGCGACGACAGTGAGTTTGCCAGCTGAGGTGGCCATTTCGACCCCAATGGCTTCAATCTGTGTCGTTGTGGGGAGTAGCACCTGGTTGTGGGGGATGCCTCGTCTAATGTAAATGGCGACTCCTCCTCCAGCGGTAGGGCGATCGTATCTGTAGCAGTGGTAGTTGGGTACTGCTACTCTTATACCGGGCTTAAGATGGGTTTCAGATACCATGCAGATGTCAACGCCTTGCTCCTTGATGAACTGCCTGAATTCTATTTCCTGGTTATGTATTCCATTTGCGTTCCAAATGCAGAACGAGATTGTATAAATATGTGGTGCTCTATCCATTTTGTTGTTGGTTGGAGCTGTAGAATGTAGCCATTGCTGTCGTTACTGCTGCTTGGATGGTGGTTGGCAGCTGGTTTAAGGTCGCCACGAGGCTTGTGATCAGCGTCATCATCGTCTCCATCATACTCGTTAATTTTGCAAGGATCTGGGATGTGGGATTTTCCGCTGCACCTTGTGGGCTTGGCTTGTTGGCGGGTGCTGCTGCGTCCGATCCCAATGTGGAGGAGTTGGGTTGTTCTTCCACCATTGCAGTCTGACTTGGGTCCGATGCCTTACTGTAAGAGGCTTGAGCAAATGTGCGTCCATCTGTCCTCTTGGGTGAGCGTCTGTTCTTCTTCTGGTTTTCAGGGATCTGCTTTTCTATTATCTGTTGAGAGGCGTCCTTTCCTTCTGGGTTTCGGTGTTCCTTTTCCTGGCTGGGATTGTTCTGGTGGCTGGTCCCCTGGTTTTCTTTGCGGCGTTGGTTACCGTCACCTGTGGTGAGACCCCTCTGTCGGTCACGTGCTCTTTTGTACGCTGGGCAGCCTTTGTAGCTTGCTACGTGGCCGCCGCCGCAATTGTAGCATTTTGCTGTGTCCTTTCCTTTCTGTGCCGTGCACTGGTTGGAATCGTGGCATCCTGCACATTTCACACAGACGGGTGGCATCTTGCAGTTCTTTGCTACGTGCCCAAACGTTTGGCAGTTGTAACACTGTGCTGGTCCGGGCGACGAGCGTAGTTTCTCTACTGTGACCTTGAGATGGCTGATAGAGTCTACTTCAAAAATGGATTTGTTTTCCGGGCAATCCGGCAGTACCACTAGGAATAGTGGCATTGCTACGTTAGTTCCCGGTCTGCGGAGCTGATGGACACTTTGGATGTTGAATCCCTTCTCCATCAGTTCCTCCTTGAGTTCGGCCGTTGGGAATGTCCGAGGAATTCCTCTGAATACAGCCTTCAGGAGTGGTGCTGCACCTGTTGGGAAGGTGTAATATGGTATATTGGCATCCGTCAGCATTTCAGTTACTCTTACATAGTCAGCTTCTGTAGTAAAGGTGAATTTAATTTTGTCGCCTCCTGCAGTTTTGGCGGTGAATGGGTCCGTGGTGTTGGCGTCTACTCTGTCGTGCAGTGACTTGTAGTTATCTTCGAACTGTACCACTATCGGTGGAATGTGTGATGATCTTTTCGCTGCTGGCTGCGCCGAGTCGTCCAGAGGTTGGAAGCGATTGCTGGTGTCCATCACCAGCTGCGGGTCCAACGCTGGGGGCGGCTTAGCTGTACGTCGTGGGGTGATGAAGCCCTCTTCATTTGACTGGTTGACTTGCTTCTTCTTGCGTCTTTCTTCCACGCTGGCTGCAGTATTCGATTGTTTTGTGAAAGTTACTTTTTGAAGTCTGACGACGTTGGTGTAGTCGGTGGTTGAAAAGGATAGTTTGCAGCCGAGTGGGCAGTCATCTCCTTCTTCTTTTTCTTTGCCTTCTTCGCCTTGCCAGCTGTAGCATTTGACAGTTGCTGAACAGGCACGCTGAGTTTTGTACCACTAGTGCACTGTTCGTTCCTCGGTAACTTTGCTTTCCCCGTTACGGGCGGAGAGGTACGTCTCTTGGAATGACGAGCATCTGCTGGTCCGTAGGCGGGCCTGGTCGTCATCAGTTTAATCCTTACAGATCCGTCGGCGGCCGTTCTCTTCTTGAATGGGAGTTGCGTGGTCGTCTCCAGTAAAGATCCGTCCATGTCCATGGCCAAGTCCGGTGCGCGTTGCCAGATCGTCGAAGTGGTGGCTGCCGTACAGTTTGTCGCCGTGTCTAAGTCCGTTTCCGTTAGCCGGGTCGTCGATGGGGCCGCAGCTGCCGCCGGCAAAGCCGAGTGCACTGGGGCACTCGACCCGCCTGGCGTGGCAGCGCGGCGAGCGCTTTCCTCTTCGTCCATCCTCGAACTGGAACTGAACTGAACTGGAACTGGAGCTGGAACTGGAACTCCCGAAGTCAGCGTCCTCTACTGCAAGTGGTTGCTTGTACTTCTCGAATCAGCTTCTCTGGTAGTTGTTTCCCTGGTGTGTGCCGTCTGTTGCGATTGGGTTAGGTTGGCCCCAATATTAGCCACGGCTATTTGATGTGCAACGCCGCCCTGGCAGCGCGCTGTCTGTGTTGACATCAGACAGACCGCATAGGCCGCGTGTCCGTCGTTGGAGCTGGGTTTTCCATGCTGCGATTCCTTGAAGTGGTCGTTCGCTTACGTGAGGACAGTAATTCGCTGTCGGAAGTATGGAGTCGAGTTCGGCGAATGTACCGGCTGTAGGCGGCTTTTTCGCCGCGACGTTTTCCATCGGGTTTTGCTGCACGGCATCCGGGAAGGCACGAAATGTTACTGCATTGGGCTGTGTCGTTCCGCAGCACCCCCCAGTCCGTGGGCGATCCCACTTCTGATGTCGAATCAATTCGGGAAAGATCAGGAGTCGGGTTGGTCGAATGGCGTTCCCGCTCGAGGTAGATGGCTCATTAGCGGAGGTAGGCGGTGGATATCCCTCGGACAGTGGAGAGTAACTACGAGAACACAGCTGATACAAGGATCCGGTTTATTAGTCTCGGTCTCACAATACACAATGACAGATAGTGGAGTGATGTTGCCTCTATGGTCAGGCACGAAAAGAGCCTCGTGTGCTGTGCGCTTCCCTTTAAGTAGCCCCTCGTTGTTGTGACTGCAGTCACTGTGGCGCTGGCATCCTGCTCGCTGCGTCTGTGGCTCCATCTGGTAGCTACTAGCCCCATACTCCAGATACGACATATATATATAGAGATTTACTGAATTCCACCTTGAGATATTTACTATGCTTCAACGTTGATCTTCCGTTTGCGGTTTTAAAGTAAGAAAACAAATAAGAAAATAAATAAATATTTTGTGTTACTTGCACGTAATCGCTCAACTATCTGATTCGATGACGGAAAGAAACTGAAATACATAAGCTGGACGATAACCTAATTAGAACAGAGCCATTAGGATCCAAGATATGCACTTGATTACAGGATAGTATTTACTATAAACTGCACGGCCTGCATCTAGCTGAGGTTTTTAACTATGTCTTCAACTTATCATTTACCGATTCCCTCGGGTTTACATGACAGAGCCAAGACATGGGGTATACAAACATACATACATTCATCTTTATATAGATATATCCAAATATTTTGTTCCCTATTCTTCTGCTCTACCACTTGTGGAAACCCTCGTCCCTTATTAAGGTATTTGCAAATCTCTGTTCCCTTGTGTTATTAATCTTATTTCTCACCCAGTTTACACCTGGTAAATTTAACTTCCCACCATCAATGAGCATTCCACTCACCTTTGAAATCTTAGTATGAATTTAATTTCCCCTAGAGGAGTGATGGCCAACCCGCGGCCCGCCTTGAACATTTTTCCGGCCCGCGAGATTCATCACTCTTTTACAAAATATATTTATTTTATAATGGCCAAAGTAGTGAAAACCAATTTTTAAAAAAAAAAAAAATACATTGTTTGTTTATCCATATATTCAAAAATTAACTGTCGAAATTATGTGAAAAAGTTAACTTTGATTAACTTTGAATGTATAATTTTATATGCGACCCGCGGAATTATGATGCATTTCCAAAGTGGTCCGCAAGATCATTTGGGTTAGCCACCCCTGCCCTAGAGCCTCATCTTCATCAGTCACCCTTCCACTGAGGCAAGCAGCTAATACTCTGATTTTTTTTTATTACCCTCGAAATCAACCCCATGTAACTCATGGTCATGATTTATGAACTCCAGTGAACTGTAATAGTGTTTGCTAACCAGTATGAAAACTCCTCCACCAATTTCTCCTTTATCTCTGATATAGTTTGTAACCATTGGGAAAGACCTCAGTACCTAGCACATCTTCCTTTAACCAAGACTCGACACCTACAATTTCTTGTGGTGTGTGCATCTTTATTATGTGTGCAAATTCTATTACATTGGTCATTATACTTCTACAGATCACCAGTAACTGCCTTTGTGATATTTTTAGCATTTACCTTATGTTCCTATTAGTTATTGTTTCAGCTGCTTCATTTATTTCTTTAGCATTTGTTTTTTCCTATCTTGGATCTACAGTCAGTATACCTTCGATCACCTATCACTAACCAGTGCACGAACAGTAAAGAGGAAAAATGGTTGTGTAGGAAACTTGCCACCATAATTAAATTAAACAAACAGAGAGGGAAACATAAATTAACAACACAGGACATAAATAATTAATGAAGGACATATGATTAAGATTTCGAGAGTGTTTGTCTTAACAAATATGTTAAAAATCAATTGGTCTAGCATATTCCAAAATATGTATAGAATTGGAGCAAGTTTTAAAAAATTTGTGAAATTCACTAATTTCGAATGGTGCGCATGCGGCACCAAACCTTGTGTACATGGCACCAATGCTTTGGATTTTCCTAAATCCAGGCCATGCCAAAGCTTTAAATACAGGCAATTGTCTAGTGATCAAGATTTTCAATTCTGCTGGGAGACTGTCAGATTCTTCGTGGTTTAATTAATACGGTAATTAAGTAGTATTTCAGTTTAGACTTGCATTTATTTTCAAACACGATGTCAACGATACAGCTTACATGCATTCATACAATCCAAAGATTGCATACAATACTATAAACACAGTCTTTGGCAGTCGCAAAGTGAAGCTGTATGAACCATGGAGGAAGGAATATATGGAGACGACGCAAGGGACCTTCGCCACATACTGGAGTGAAACCGGGTGGAGACAAGTGGGGAGGGGAGGCCGCCATATTGCTTGACCAGAGAAACACGGAAATATGCACAAAAACCTCAAGGGAATCATAAGACAACCGTGGCACCGCAATTTGATGATGGATTATTATGTAACTCGACGAGACACATCAAAAATGAAAAATAATTTTTTTTGTATCGTGCTTAGTTCTCGAGATATACTGTCTCAAAAGAGTGGAATTTCTGGTTGAAATTCAGAAGAAACGTGTCCCCAACGTCAAATTTTGTGATAGATTCTTATGTAACACGACGATACAAATCGAAAATAAATAATAAAATTTTTCGATATCTCGCTTAATTCGCGAGATATACAGTGGCGTAGCTAGGTCAACAAGGGCCCCGGTGCAAAAGAATTATTTTGGGCCCTCAGGCCAGATGGGCGACCTTTTTATTGCATTGTGTTGCTGGTAGGGGCCTCCTGAGCTGATGCTGGGGGCCCCTGAGTTGTGCTTTGGGGCCCCCTGAGCAGTGAGGGTCCTTTGTTAGGGGCTCCTTGTGTCTCAGGGGCCCCCTTAGGCGACGGTAGAGCTAAAAAAAAGGTCGCCAGTTTGCCATGAAGGCTCATGGGCCTCTGAACTGCACTTGGGGGCCCCCACAGAGGTGAACTTTGGGGCCCCCAGTGGTATGCTTGGGGGACCCCTGATCGTCGGGGCCCCGGTGCACTGCACCGCCTAGCCCCATAGTAGCTACGCCCCTGGAGATATACTGTCTCAAAAGTGAGGTTGTTAGGTTATGAGGGGATTCAACGATAACCGTGGCGCCGCAATTTGATGACGAATTCTTATGTAACTCGATGAGAGAAACTGAAAGTAAAGAATAAAATTTTTTGATATCTCGCTTAGTTCTCGAGATATTGTACCTTAAAATTGACGTGGTTAGGTTGAAATGCGGCCTGGACCAGAAAAAACTATCGCCATATCCATATTTGATGATGAATTTGGACGTAACTTAATGAGCAGGTAATTCTTTTTAACTTGAATAACAAACTGTTTATTTCTACAGTCCTTAAATTTTAGTTGATGTTCATATAGGTTATATTTTTACATTCTATTTCAGTAATTGACAAGGAAGATTTCAAAATCTAGAAATATACTTGTAGACATATTTACAAACAGAAACAAGTTATATCCGAAATTTTTATAAAAAAAGCACAAGTCAATGTTTAGAGCTTTAAAAAAAATTAATACTTCATAAAAACTCATAGTTTCTGAGCTTACCTAGAAGATATTGTACTGGTAGTGGCCTATATAATTTTGCTAGAAAAATCAGTACATTCAAAAATCAGAAGCTAACAGCTAATAATAAATAAATTGTTTGTTCTCTTCAGGTATACACCGCATTCAAACCTGCCAACATTTCCATTAATATTGCCACTACAAAACCAAACTATGTAGACACATCTAAACACAACAAATGCATCGCGAACTACATTTCGGACAACAAAGTTTATTTCATCACGTTTAGTAGTTCGCACAGCACAAATTATCACGATTAATTTCATCGTGCAATTTCAGTGTAAACTTAAACGTGAGTAATGTATGCAGAATACCATATTCACTGTGTCGCGATGTAAACATGACCCGTTTAAATTAAATTTCCAACTTTTGTCTACAATAAGGCTAGCTTTTCAGGTGCAAAATAGTAACATATGCTAATTGTCTACACTACACCAACAAAAATTTGAGAATAATATGATCCTATTGAGAGCAATGAATAAATTTATATCGAATGGCGCTAATGTTGCGGTTGCCTGTCAGATACTTCAAGAACGATAATTACAATGTGACTTACTTATGAAACGCTATTCCAGGTTTTTTCCTATCTCGTCTGTTTGTGCAGCCATATGCATCACAACTTGGCATTATAGAAAACTTTAGAATATTAGAAAATAAAGTATTTTCAGCAGCTGACACATTGCAAACAGCCCAATGTTTTGGTACTCCTACGATGTCCGCCGCGCAGGCACAGTTTTTTCACGAGGTTTCACGGATTTCGCGTTATCTCGTCTCCATGTATTCCTTCCTCCATGGTATGAACTACTACTTTCCTCAGGGCTGGCGTTAGGGGGGGGGTTGTAAGCGGGTCAAATGTACCCGGGCCCGCCGGCTGAAGGGGGGCCCGATCACCGGCTGCAGGGGCCCCTGGCTTTGAAGCCAAGAATCCGCCTATTGTCGCCCGGCTAGTTTGAAGAGCTAAAAAAAAAAGGTCACCCATTTTACCCCGGGCCCGAAATTCCTAGCGCCGGCCCTGACTGTCCTTCTGCTGATTTCTTTACATAGGATCTATCGAAATCTCTAGAACTCTTCAAAAGCTTCCGCCAGATATTTCTCGAGCATTAACAATTACTTAAACAATTGAAACATATTAAAAATAATCAGAATTAATAATCAGAATTAATAATCATTTAACATCATTACAAAATTTTCAGAAATGAAAGTTAAAAATATTTAAACACAAAATTATTCACAAAAATCATTTTAAACTGTAGCAAATTGTCCTTAGACATGGTAACTTGCATTAACACTTGGAATTACGGACATTTAAACAATTCTCTTGCACAATTTGGTTCTTAAACATATTAAATGGCGTTTAAATAATTTCTTTTCATAAAACAAATTCTATATACATTGATTTACAGTTAATTGTGAAACAAACATACTAGACCATATTCAACCAAACTCTAACTTACTACAAATGATTCATAAATAGAATTCTATTTAAAGTTCAGGTATGAGGGCTGTTACAACCCCTCCCCAGGATTCACTTAATTTTACATAGTTAAAATCATGGAGGAAGGAATATATGGAGACGACGCAAGGGACCTTCGCCACATACTGGAGTGAAACCGGGTGGAGACAAGTGGGGAGGGGAGGCCGCCATATTGCTTGACAGGAGAAACACGGGAAATAGGAACAAAAACCTCAAGGGAATCATAAGACAACCGTGGCAACGCAATTTTATGATGAATTATTATGTAACTCGACCAGACACATCAAAATTGAAGAATAACATTTTTTGATATCGTGCTTAGTTCTCGAGATATACTGTCTCAAAAGAGTGGAGTTTCTGGTTGAAATTCAGAAGAAACGTGTCCCCAAAGTCAAATTTGGTGATAGATTCTTATGTAACACGACGATACAAATCGAAAATAAAGAATAAATATTTTGATATCTCACTTAGTTCGCGAGATATGTCTCAAAAGTGAGGTTGTTAGGTTATGAGGGGATTCAACGATAACCGTGGCGCCGCAATTTGATGACGAATTCTTATGTAACTCGATGAGAGAAACTGAAAGTAAAGAATAAAATTTTTTGATATCTCGCTTAGTTCTTGAGATATTGTACCTTAAAATTGACGTGGTTAGGTTGAAATGCGGCCTGGACCAGATAAAAACTATCGCCATATCCATATTTGATAATGAATTCGGACGTAACTTAAAGAGCAGGTAATTCTTTTTAACTTGAATAACAAACTGTTTATTTCTACGGTCCTTAAATTTTAGTTGATGTTCCAATGCGTTATGTTTTCACATTCTATTTCAGTAATTGACAAGAAAGATTTCAAAATCTAGAAATATACTTGTAGACATATTTACAAACAGAAACAAGTCATATCTGAAATTTTAAAAATAGCGTAAATCAATGTTTATAACTTTTTAAAAAAATTAATACTTCATAGAACCTCATAGTTTCTGAGCTTACTTAGAAGATATTGTACTGTTAGTGGCCTATATAATTTTGCTAGAAAAATCAGTGCATTCAAAAATCAGAAGCTAACAGCTAATAATAAATAAATTGTTTGTTCTCTTCTGGTATACACCGCATTTCAACCTGCCAACATTTCCATTAATATTGCCGCTACAAAACCAAACTATGTAGACACATCTAAACACAAGAAATGCATCGCTAACTACATTTCGGACAACAAAGTTTATTTCATCATGTTTAGTAGTTCGCACAGCACAAATTATCACAATTAATTTCATCGTGCATGTTCAGTGTAAACTTAAACGTGAGTAATGCATGCAGAATACCATATTCACTGTGTCGCGATGTAAACATGACCCGCTTAAATTAAATTTCCAACTTTTTTCTACAATAAGGCTAGCTTTTCAGGTGCAAAATAGTAACATATGCTAATTGTCTACACTACACCAAACAAAAATTTGAGAATGATATGATCCTATTGAGAGCAATGAATAAATTTATAGCGAATGGAACTAATGTTGCAGTTGCCTGTCAGATACCTCAAGAACGATAATTACAATGTGACTTACTTATGAAACGCTATTCCAGGTTTTTTCCTATCTCGTCTGTTTGTGCAGCCATATGCATCACAACTTGGCATTATAGAAAACTTTAGAATATTAGAAAATGAAATATTCTCAGCAGCTGACACAGTGCAAACAGCCCAATGTTTTGGTACTCCTACGATGTCCGCCGTGCAAGTGCAGTTTTTTTCACGAGGTTTCACGGATTTAGCGTTATCTCGTCTCCATATATTCCTTCCTCCATGGTTAAAATTGATTGAATCCACCATGAATATAAGCAGGTTCTATGTACACATAATGCCAACACAAACAGATTACAATCAATGGACCATAATGACTTTTACAATTATACAATGTACACATACATTGTCTTTTACAGATCCAATCATTTTCTAAATTACTGTTTTACACAACAAACATTCAATTCCATCACCTTAAGTTGCAAATTAATTATTCACTACAAATTACATACTTGATGTCTGCTTGTTAATGACAACAGTCTGTTTACATTTTACAGCTGATAATTTGTCACCACAATGCAGCAAGTCTCAACAGCATGAAAACACTAAAATTCTCTAGACAAAACTGTTACAAATTGTTTTACACATTGGAATTCTTATATCTTAAATATCTACATCTACTTCATTCATTCATTTATTTGGTCCCATTTTTATCATTTACATACAATAAATTGTACAATGAAATTTAGGACAAGTCAAAGATTAAAAGTTTAATTCCTTAAATATAAATATCTCTACTAGTACATTTTTAATTTAGTGTCAGTCACGTACTAATCATACATTTACATTATTTTTTACCTTATTATATTTTCATTGGCAAATATGTGATAGAATTATACACTGTTTATTCACAATTTCTTTACTCATGCTATTGTTTCCCTTGTTTCATCATTTAAATATTCTTTGATTGAGTAGAAAGCTTTATTACATAAATACTCTTTAAGCCTAGGTATGCTTGAAACTGTTCTCTCTTATTGCTGATGAACCTTAATTCTGTGGGAAGCTTATTGTACAATTGGGCTCCAGAATAGGAAGGGCATTTTTCAAAATTTTTTGTGTTGTGTACTTGTAAATTGAAGTCAGTTTTAATACGGGTTTCATACTCGTGTACATGTTAATTCTTTTTAATAACGTTCTTTTGTGAGTGAAATCATTATAGTCTTATATATATACATACAAGGAAATGTCAGAATCTTAAAATCTACAAAATATTCTATGCATGATACTGTTCATTTTTCTTTTAGGATAGCTCTAATTATGTGTTTCTGAATTTTCAGTATTCTCCTCATGTTATTCTCTGTGGGTCTTTCCCCATGCTGATATACAATATATTAATTGACTTTCAAAAAGAGAGAAATAATGGTCATTAAAATATCCCTAGTACAGAATTATCTACGGTAGCTGACCATAAATACAATAGGGGTTAGTTTCTTACAGCACTGATCCACCTGATTTACCCAGTTCATGAAGTTGTCAATTTGAAATCCCTAGCGAAGTTGGCTGCTTTTGTATCACACATTTGCTCACTGCTTATATTTAAGTTTACAGAGTACCTTCTTCTTTTGTTTGAAATGTAATCATTTGAGTTTTATTTAGGGTAATTACAAAGGTAATTTTCTTCCAACCACATTGTTAGTTTCTGAAAGTACAGATTAAGATTTGTCTCTAGATTCTGTAGATTGATATTTGACATCTTTACTGTTGTATCGTCTACATATATAATCATTGCATCATTCTCTCCATTTGGTCTTGGGATATCATTTACTGAGCCCTCATCATTGAGCCCTGAGGCACTCCTGATTTTATAGTGAGTGTGTTTGATGTAACATTGTTAAAGTCTGCATTGCTTCTTATAACTGTATATTGTTTTCTGTTTGACAAATATGATTTTATCCATTCGTAAGCTTTCCCCTTATACCCCATTTTTCTAATTTGTTGAGTAATCTTTGACGATTGACTGTGTCAAAGGCTTTTGATAGATCTATAAGAACTGCTGTTGTATACTCTCCAACATCCAAGGATTTTTTTACCAAATCTACAAATGTTGTAACTGCGGTTTCTGTGGACCTATGTTTCCTAAATCCATGCTGAGCATCTGTAATTATGTTATGCTTATTAAGGAAGTAAATAAGCATCTGTTCCATTGCTTTCTCAAAAAATTTTGATATACTAGAGATTAGTGACAATGGTCTATAATTGTTTACCATCAGACCGTTCCCCTTTTTTGAATACTGGTATAACTTTAGCAATCTTCAGAGATTTTGGGAATATTCAACTTGTAAATGAATGATTTATTATGTGTACCATAGGTTGTATGAGATAACTGTTACATTCTTTTAAAAGCATATTTGATATCTCATCAATTCGGGTAGAGGTTTTGGTTTTTAATGACTGTATAGATTTTCTGATTTCTTTTTCTGTAGTCGGGTGAAGAAATACTGAATCTGTGTTAACCATAATACTTAAGCATTCACTGCCTTTTGACTTGTTGCTGTGAATGTTTGTCAGTTTGTCTGCTATACTAATATAATGTTCATGCAATTTGTTTAGAATCATCTACTACACCCTCATTATAAAGAATCTGCTCAATAATTTGATCCTGTTTCTTAGTCTGATTTTTCCCCCCTCCCTATTTATAATTTTCCATAATGCTCTCTGTTTATTATCACTTCTGTGTAGTATCCTAAGAATGTCATTTGACTTTACCTTATTAATCTTTTTTTTTAAATTCATTCTTCAGTGACGGGTATCCCTCCCTACATAATCTACTAACCCATTTTATATGTTCCTTGCATTCTATAATAACTTCCGTATTCCATTTTTTCTGTGTTGTTTTATGTATTATTTGTTTTTTCTTTTTTATTGGGAAGGCTATGTCTTTGTAATAATTAACTACACTTATGAATGCATTAAATTTTCCATCTGTTGTGTCAAAATTAAACATTTCAGTCCAAGTTTCTCTGCTTAAAAGTTTCTTAAATAAGTCAATATTTTCTTTAGTGTAGGACCTATATTCTTGAAGTAGCCAATTTTCCTGATATTCTACTTTATTTTTAATACTAATTTCTTCTGCATAGTGATTTGATATTGATGTGTGTAATATCTTTGTTGTATATTCATTCTCAGGGTAATTAGTTATAACATTATCTATTGCTGTTTTTGAAGTACTAGTTTCCCTTGTATGGCTGTTTATGCATATTTTAAGTCCAAAACTACTACAAATGTCTGCTAGTTCTTTTGAAATCTTATTGCTCTTTAATGCATCAATATTCAAGTCCCCCATCAGAATTACATAATTATAGCTACTGCATACAGAATCTAACAACTCATATAAGTTTTTGTAGAATATTTCAAAGTTTCCTACAGGCGCTCTGTATATTCCCACCACAGCCACTATTTTGCCTTGTATATGGATAGAAATACCACACATTTCCAAATTTTTTTCTGACAGTAGTTGCAACTTTATTTTTAACATTTTAAAATCTTATCTATATTTTACTAAAATTAAAATTCCACCTCCTTTACACCTTTCCCTGCTGTAACTATTTCCCACTGTATACCCTTCAATGTGTAGGCCTGGAATTACTTCATTTTTTAATGCGTGTTCAGTAAGTATTATTATACTAGGACTTATTTCATCAATCAGTATTTTTAGCTCATTATGTTTGTTACTGATGTATTGTACATTTTGATGTATGATTTTATAATGTCTATTTTCACTATCCATAATCTTATGCTTTTCTCTAGAATAGTTTTGATACTTAATCTCATTTCTTTGTTTCTCTGCTATAATATTGTTTGATACTAGGTTACTTTGCATAAAAATTTACTTGCTTTTGACTCTGTTGACGATTTGTGTGTTTCTAGTGTGTTACTTTTCAATAACCATTTATCTAGGAATGTGAGTGTACTGTTATTTGTCTCTTTTTTTTTATACTGTTTCCTTTCTTGTCATTGCCAACATTTTTATTGCTTGACAATTACTTGTCCATAAAAGTTAATTTCTTTTGATGGTTTATACCTTTTTTACCTTGAGTTTCTGTATTTTTTATTATATCAATTATTCTGCTACAGATTTTGATTTTTCCAGTATAGTTTATATGCAGCCCATGCCTGTTGTAGTGGTAACGTTCTAATCTTTCTAATTCAAAATTTAAGCTAAGGTTTTTCTTATCACTAGTTGAATTGTTAATGTCCTTTAACATGTTAGTATTAAAACCCCTAATTAGATTGTTCATATATGGTCTGTCATGCCTATATGGCACTGGATGTAAGATGACATTTGTCCTTTTATTAACATCAATCAGTTTTTCTGATATTTTATTGAAGATATCATTATTATGTCCTATTTCTATGTCATTTGTTCCACCCATCACTATGACTGTATCATTAAGTCCATAACTACATGTCAGCTCAGAAATACTACTGACAACCTCCGAAATTGTCGCATTTGGTTTCATCACACTTTCTACTTGATAGTCTTTGCCAAGAAGAGAAATTAGAATGTTTGCACAGTACCTCCCTTGACTGTCAGACAGGAGGAACCCTTTTTTCTTCACATTGTTTTGAGACTTCAAAGACTTGAGGTTCTGCAAATCTGGTTTTTTTCTTCTGTTTGTTGTTTTCCGCTTCTCTTCAGTTGTTATGTGGTTCTGGTTTTTCAGTTTATGCTCGCTGTTGTTAGTTTCATTTGCCTCTTCATTGATCACTTCATTTTGATCACTTCACTCATGCATAGCCATAGAATAGCTGAGACATCAAATGGTTCTGTTTGTACAAATTGTTTGTCCCTTAACAGCAATGTTGCTGACTCAAATAGTAATACAATTTCACAGTCATCACTACTGCAGTTTAGCCTGTCATTACTTCCAACTCCACTCTCCATTATCTGATGACTACCTTCAATTAACAAACTCTCTGAATTAGTACCTACAACTGTTTTAACATCTGGCTTAATGACTTCTTCCATAACATGAGTATTTTTCTCAGCTACTATCACTTCACAATTATCTCCTACCTCAAAGATTGTACTAAATATTGTGTCACCTAAGTCACATTCTGTACATTTTTCCAAATCAGAAACTGGTTCAGATAAATCCTTACTCCCACTCATTTCTTCAATATCATTATCCACACCAAATAAAAAGCTAAATAATGTATCAGCTAAGTCACATTCAGAACATTTTCCCAACATAGGGATTGGTACATGGGCGCCGGCAGGATTGCTTCTAGGGGGGGTGCACCCGGGATGTAGGGGGGTGCACCAGGGCTGTAATTGGTGCTCCCCACCCCCTATCGGCCCAAATTTCCGGGCTACCCGGGATGTCAGGGGGGGGTGCAAATGCACCCCCTTGCACCCCCCTCCCGGCGCCCATGGATTGGTACACAAGTCTTTTCAACCTCAACCTCAACCTCAACCTCTCTCTCTTCAGTAGACAAACATTCTAACTCACAATTCTCCTCCTGAAGTAGGTCTCCTTCTATCGACACCACCATATCACCCTCCTCCTCAAGATATCTGAGAAACTCTCGATTTCAGCACTTTTACAAATTTTCTTCCCACCTTTATAAGCAAACATAGTCCCAACTAGATCATGTTGGATCCCACTAGTTTCAGATAGCCATACGGTACTATATACTACAAATTCTGCATTATTTTTGGTGATTAACCTGTAACCATTCCGTAAATCTTCTACACAAAATTTATTACCTTCACACACTGACCAGAGTGATAAGGTACTATGGTGGTTCTTAAACATATTAAATGGTCTTTAAATAATTTCTTTTCATAAAACAAAGTCTATGTACATTGATTTACAGTTAATTGTGAAACAAACATACCAGATCATATTCAACCAAACTGTAGCTTACTATAAATGATTCATAAAATACAATTATGTTTAAAGTTCAGGTATGAGGGCTGTTACAAGACCCTTCAGAATCAAAAAAAAAACAAACACAGGAATTAATTCAGTATTTGAATAGTCAGAGGCATAGGCGTCAGTCCTGGCATTGTACCTACGACATCAGATATGTGAGATGCGAAGAGGGGCATTCCTTTGCTGACTGCCCGTACCCGAGGCATCACATGTGATACTGCAACTGTTTTTTTTCTCAGCTAGTGTGCATCAGAGACTGTCCTGCACTTCTGACGCTCCCCACGACTAGGCTGGAGCAAAATACAAGATCGCGGGTTGCATTAAACCATAGTGGCCAGCCAATCAGATCGCTCGACCGGCAGCAGCTGAGGAGAGACAGTCGCACTGGTGCCCTATGCACCCAGCTGCTCCCGCCATGAACTCAACAGCCACTGCACTATTTCACATACAATACAATACATTCTTATCCATAGATCGCAATATAAGAGACTGGCTCTGTGGGATGTGAAAAGCTATCAATTTACAGTCAAACAATTGCATAACATAATGATACATACAGAAGATGTACACGCATTGCATATGTGGTACATTAAATATGTCAACTACATTTAAAAAAACTACTGCCAACTATTTTGTAGACACCTCAGAAACAAAATTCTTCAACAGAGTAGAAGGGGTTGTCAATTAAAATTTCTTTCAATTTTTTCCTGAATTTAATCTTTTCATCTTCTAGACATTTAATATATGTTGTGAGCTTATTGAAGTATATCCCTGAATATCAGACCCCCTTTTGAACAAATAACAACGACATGGCTAGGAAGATTGAAGTAGGCTCAAATCAGAGAAGAAAATTCATGTAATAACAATAATATAACAGTTTAAAGGTAACTTGAAATTTAAAGTAAGAAAAAACATGTGATGACAACACCATGTGTGACTTTTAGAAATTAATAGCTGTTAAACGAGAATAATTACGAGAAAATTTGTCATGACTGAAAAGATTGGGAATAAATTAATCCATAAGATATTAAAATTTTGGGTAAATCCAAGTAAAATTAGTGTTCCACAGGAATGGGGGATTTTGGTAATTCACCAAAGAAGAGTGTTTCCCTGCGGGAATATACCGTTGTTCTATAACGATTCAGTGAAAGATTAGCCAAGGCTATAAAAAGCCAACCAGTGTAGGCAGTCTCAAGCAAACTTGAGAGGCAGTCTGGAACAGTTTTTTAAGCAGGCCAGTTTTGAGGAACCAGTTTTGTGAAGCAGTCGCGTCGCAAGGTAAAATTCAAAATGGAACTACTAAAAGTTGAACTATCTCGCCTCAGAACAATTTCGTGGACTTTCTCATTCACTTTATGCTAAACTCAATGAAAGAACTTCTTTTCAATGGTTTAAGAAGTCATTAGTAGCAGTGGTTAAAACTATCACTAAGCTCACTCTGAACTTTGGGGTGCAAATGTAAGTATGTTTGTCAGATTGGATGCTTCCTTACAGTGTTGTCCTTGGAGGATAATCTGCATCTTCATATGTGATTTCGAAGTTCGATATTGCCTTAAATGTCCTTTTTTTAAATATTTTATTGACACTTGGCCTGTTCTCCAAAAAAAAACAAGATACATTATATTTAGTGACGTATCTTTATATAAATACATACATGCGCCCACATTTACAAATATGCATACAAGTCACTGTTTATTAAAACTTTTTAACAATAAAACAGTAACCTCTGTAAAGAATAATTGTTTGAAAGATTGAGTAGTAGAGTGGGTTTTACGAGGCTATATTTCTATATGGTTTCTTGTTATAAAGTGCACCATCCTCTGGTATATTGTGATATTTTCTAGAGCAAGGAGGTGGCCTACATTATTAACTGGATAACTTATGTCCCAATGTTTTAGGTCTTTCCATAAAGTATCTGTTTCTTCTTTGTAATTATTGCATTCGAAGAATAGGTGGTTTGTATCAGCCTCGTATTCCCCGTCGCACTGACAAAGTGGGGAGTTAACTAAATTTATTTTGTACAAGTGGCTTCCGAACCTGCCGTGATTGAATTTTAATCTCGATATTATAGTCACAGCTTTTTTGGTGGCATATTATTTTTGAAACCATTGTGTTGACGATATTTGCGGTTGTATGCGCCTATAGTCTCTTCCCGTGTGTTGTTTACTGGATTGCCAAATATCATTCCAGGCCTCAGTTGTTTTGTGGCGAAATAATGAGATTAAGTCACTTCGTATCAGAAGTTCCGCTTGGTTTTCTGTTTGTGCAACTAATTTTGCAAGAGAATCCACCCTTTCGTTGCCAGGAAGCCCGACAAGTGCCTTAACCCAGGTAAAGGAGGTCTTCATTCCTTGTTTATTTATGTTGGTCAACAACTCCGATATGCTATATAGAAGTTGAGTCCACCCTCTATCTTTGATTCCATCACCCAGCTTTTGAAGTGCCGATTTGCAATCTGTAAGAATTATATTATTCGGAATGTGCATTTCTAGCACGTATTCCAATGCTTCAAGTATCGCAAACAGTTCAGCTATAAAGAAGGATGTATATGCACGTAGCTTAAATAGCCTTTCTACTCTGTTAGTGCTGTCAAAAAAGGTGCTCCCAACCATGTTGCCAGTCTTGGACCCTTCTGTGTAAATATGTACGACTCGACCCATGCCGCTTAGATAATCACTTAGGAAATTATTGTTACTTAAGGCATTCTCTGAATAACTCAGATTTTCTACGATGTCGCACCCAATAATAAAGGTTTCATAGTTAAACTCATAGCATGGTAATCTTATAAGAGAGAGCACTTGTGACTGCTATTCATTAAGGTCGGAGATGGCCGCGGTTAGAGGTGGGCTGTTCCTATGAGTCCAGTATGTGGAGGCTGATGTTGCCACCGACAGGGCGCGTATTTTTATTGTAAGCGCATTTCCGGTTTTTTTGAAACTGTTTTACTATAAACTTTTTACTGAGATATTGGCGCCTCAGTGCTACTGACATTTCCTTGGATTCGACCAGCAGTGCGTGGCTTGGAGTTGATAGAAATGGCCCTAAACAAAGTCGAAGAGCCAGAAACTGACATCTATCCAGGCAGTTCAATAGTTGATTAGATGCGTAGCCATGAAGTTCACAGCCATAATCAAAGTGGGGTCACACCATAGCTTTGTAAAGTGCTATTGAGATTTTGGGATCCGCGCTCCACCATGCGCAGTTAGTGGCTCGGAGTATGTTTATTGCTTTCTCGCATTTTCCAACTGTTTCAGATATCTGACACTTCCATCTTAGCTTGTTATTTAAGTATAATCCTCGATATTTGACACTCTTCACTAATGGGAATGTATATGGGCCAAGTCTTATGTCTTCAGCTGCTGGTACCCTATGTCGGGTAAAGGTTATTACTGCGGATTTTCCTTATGATATCTGGAGTCTGTTTTCCTTTAGCCAAGTCTTGAGTTAAGTTAACGTCTGGCTAAGGCAGAGGTAGGTGTCCTAGAGATTCCTGGAAGTTTTGTAGATGCAGAGGTCATTCGCATATCGTATAAACCAGGTGTCTGGTGACAATGCTGTACCTATATCACTACAGTATATGATAAACAGGAGTGGTGCAAGGATCGAGCCTTGTGGGAGACCAAAACTTGTACACCGAGGGCTAATTATGCCAGTTTGTGTCGTAATTATCAGGATTCTAACCCGCAGAATGTTCCAAAGGTTTAGTATAAATATTTCCGGAAAATTCATTAAAAATAGCTTTTATACTAAAATTTCTGGAACTACATTATCATATGCTCCAGTTAGGTCTATAATCACACAGGTTGTGAAGTTGTTGGCTGTCAAACCCTCTTATACCTCAGTAACTAGGCAAGCGAGGGCATCAAGTGTGCCAAGGCCTATTTGAAAACCGTACTGAAATTGGGGAAGTTTTACACAGTGTTCCACGTGCCACTCTAGTATGAGCCTAATCATACGCTCCATGGTTTTATACATGCAACACATGAGACAAATCGGCCCATATGACGCTGGGTTGCATGTGTCCTTGTCTGGTTTGAGAATAGGGACTATTCTTATAGTCTTCATAGACCCAACAGTGTAATCTGAAACCAATGTTAACTTCATAAAACTTTCAGAATATATTCCAATTAGTAACTACAGTAACTTTCTTTCATTTATGTATGACCTGTTAGCTAATAGCTTGGCGGTCGGTTTACAGAACTATAGCATCTTCGAGAAAAGGTATCAGTTATATAGGCAACACGATCAACAAACAATAAGTCCCTTGAATCTAATATCTAGAACAAATGATAAAAGGGACCCAAGCCTTTGTACTTATTAACAACAACAAAATGCTGAATGTACAGTATTATTAAAAATAATAATAATATTGTCCCTGAAAAGAAAAAAAAAGAATCGTTTCACTAGCACATTGATTGTTACTTGGATGGATGCGTTAGGTTTATATGCCGGCTGTCTGTACGCACGGCAGTAAAATCCGCTGACGGGTGTCTTATCTTAGATTACACTGCTTGCGTAGGAAGAGGGCCCAGCCGGCCGCTCGAGGCTTATTTTAATGATGCATGTGGAGTGCGTAGTAGCCGTCTTGAAGCCTGTCACTGGACTGAGTCGATTATCAGCGCCCGGATTGCTGACTCGCCTGGAGTTCTCCGTCTCTGCTGCCAGCTGCCCGGCGCACTGCGTCACCTGTAGCTGCTAATTCTGATGCTTGGAACTGTCTGGATGCCTCCGCAAAGATCTCGTAGCACCCCGCTGTTCTTCTTCAGGTGTTGAACTCAGGTCCCTGTGACTGCGAAATTTCGCTGTTGCTGATACACCAACCTTAACCAAACCCTGCGAGCTGTTCCCTATTCCTAATCAAATACAAATAAAGCTTCTGACACCAGTGTCGCTGACCCTCTATGTATAGGATCATGCTATGAATATTGATTGGGTGTGCCAGGATGACTGACACTTGGGTTCTAAGGGGTTAACCTACCATGCCCTATGACTTGCGCCGACTTTCTTTGTATCTTCTGCTCTTGAATTCTTCTCTCTTGCGCTAGTACATAAACATGAGCATCAATGGTAACTTGTAACTAGAAGAGGGAGCGGACAGCTACGAGCTACTTGAAATGAAAGAATGTTTCTGGAAACCCTATTTAATCTGCACTGAACCGAAAAACATCTACAGTCGATGTTGTACAAGATTTGAGGTATTCCGTAACACGTACTACTGACCCTAGGGATAAAACTTAGCCCTACAGTTCACAACTAACAGAGTATGGTAAGGTTGGTGCAGCGAATATCTATCTCCGAGGCCTAGATGTTAACTCGTAGCTCGTCAGTGAAGAAGTGAGAGTAATCAATGTATTCTAGCTTGCTGGAAAAGTATTGGCTTGCATGCTCAGCACTGCATGTGTAGCTTTCAACCTGAACTGTCGATCGGCAGAAAGTCGAACAACAGGACGTGCTTACTCGATGTCTGGCTGCAGTGAAACTTAGAAAATTTACATGATTTATATATTAAAATATTATAATAAATGACATCCAGTCACAGCATCAAGGCGTTAAACACACCCTACTGCACATGCAACGGACAGGCACTACAGGACCTTAATCAATTATTTTTCAACTGCTCTAATTTTCAGCAACAGCAATCAACATTCATCAAGTCTCTTGTGCGAGCACAGCAGCCACTTCCAACCAGTATTATGGTACTACTCAATACAAATAGCAACAAAATCTGTAGTATCATTAAGGATTATATTAAGGACAGTGACATACATATTTAATGTACCAATATATCTGTATATTTTTAAATATTATTAATATTACTAACTAGTAACTCCGCCAGGCTGAAATTATTACAATTTCATTATACACCTTCAGTGTGAAATACAATAGGACTGAAGCAAGCGCAATAACACATTCACTGCATCACGATGTAAACTTAACATGCAATTAATGGTCGCACCCTTATTTTGTAAAAACAATCGGTGAAAATATAAGATCAAGTTTCATGGCTCTTTTGAACTAAGTCGTCAAATAAAATAATTGTTTAAAAAACATAAAAACCGCCTTAAAAAAAAAGCACTTACGATTTTAAAATAACTTTATACCTTGCTTAGGAAAAGGTAAATCTAAATAGACAACATTTTACATTACTTTCATTGAAATTTTGACATTAATTAGTTATTTTTGGAGTCGGTGCCAGCTGTCACATCATGAAGATCGAATTACTGAACTTCTTTTGGCATTAGAGGCGAAATGGGGAGTACAAACAAAAATTTCTAATATTTTACAGCATCTCGTGAGGAAGATAGTGTTATTGTGGGAGACTGCTTAGGGAAATAAATTAACAGTATTTTAATATGTGGCTTGGCCTTATTGGTCATCCAGGCATATCTCTGGCGCTTCAGTGTCAGTTGGTAGGTTGCATCATGCAGTAAACGATTTACAGAGTATAATATCGGCGTATCATCTGTATGTTTCAGTTTTGTTGAAACATGTTTCTAGCATTAATTGTAGGTAAGCAGTAACATGATTTTTTATGTATTATTGTTATTCCTTATTGTTTTTATCTTTTTGTTTTTCTTGCTTTCGCTGGCACAGACTACAAAAATAACTAATGAATGTCAAAATTTCAATTAAAGTAATGTAAAATGTTGTCTATTTAGATTTACTTTTTCCTAAGCAAGGTATAAAGTTATTTTAAAATTTTTAGTGCTTTTTTCTTAACGCGGTTTTTATGGGTGTTTTTTTTAACAATTATTTTTTTTTAAATTTTTAGTGGTATTATAGTTCGTTTGGTATTTTAAATATGCCGCATCACTTCCCATTTTGCGAACTTCCTGGTACCTCAGAGATTAAAGCGCTTGCTTTCAAAGAAAAACTCTGTCTTTATATATCACAACCACTTCCAGAACGGGCTGAATTGGGCATTGTGTTGAGGAATGTCAGGATATGTTTCGATCCTATCATAACATCTGCTAATGCTGCTGCTCGATAACCGAAACATGTAACATCTGGGCGTTAATACATACCACATACAGAAATCTCTCTGGAATAAATCTGTTTACTCCAGTAGTGTCTAAAGGCGGGAGTGAGCTCGTACCCTGGACCAAAATACCCCGTGTATTCTTACGGACGCGGGAGTGAGCTCAGATCTTAAATCATTTAGCTGTCAAAAAGGCCATTATAATATTCAAATGAGGCCACGTTCCACTTCTTAACCCAAGTTACGGGTCATAAATAATATGCTAATGATTGTCGGTCCCTTTTTATGGACGCAGGTGTGACCTCAAGTCATAAATCGTCGTAATAGGTCGGGCATAATACCTCAAATATTAATTCATGTGATTACGCTCAAATGTGGTGTAATATTCGCTTCTGGAGTCCTTTGTTCAATATTTTATAACGAGTAACACAATTTATAATTTTAAAATAGCGTTATTACATGTCAAGTAATAAGGATTTTTTCTGGCCATTACAGAGGTAATGATCCCAAAAAGATCGGATAAGTACTTTCCGAGATATGAATTTTAGTATTAGCGTATGTTTTTTAAACCTTGTTTCTCAGGGTGAATGTCGCCTTCTAAACAGTAGCCGCCCCGTTACAGCGCACCTGCGTCATAAATATTCACCCGACGCGGCATCTATTCACCCGCGCTATAGACCGCGACCCTCATAAATATCGCCTTAGCCGCCCCGCCGACCCTCCGCAGCGTCACCCTTCCCGGCCTGCATTTTAAATGAGTTGCCATCTGGTCCCCTCGGAAGGTATGCGGCAGTGTTGTGTGCTAGAAGCTAAAACATTTTTCAACCTTCACGGTATTTTACGATTGTGTTCTGTCAGCGGGAGGAATATAATTTACCCCGAGAAATGTAGCTTTGTAATTTATATTTTCCATTTGTATGGGAGATTTAATGTCTGAAAAGCGGAACAAATATTACTCTATCCCCTGCCGCCTTAGATCCCTCGGGAGACTAATGTCGGTACTAATTCAAGACATCACAGGCACAGCAACGTGTTCCCACGCCAGCGGGGATCCTTGCGTGTATATAAAGGGTGGAACTCTCCCTTGGGTTATCCAGTGTTCTCTGAGTCATCGGACGGAACACTACGCTCCTCGCTATGTCGTCTGAAGATCTTGGGAAAATGATCTTATTCAGCGATATTGGTAAGTAAATTATTGTTATTTAACTTGTTTTCTGGTTGTTTTTTTAATTCTTTCACATATACTGATGGGGTTTTTTCCCCCTCTACTTCAGACATTGAAGAATTTCTCGCTGAGGGCCAGGAAGAATTTGGTAATGATATATTTTTTTTAAAGTAACTGGTTTATGAAACTGTATACTGCAGTAGTCTATATTATTAACTTATTTGTTCGCAGGTGATTTGGATATTTGCTGCAGTGACCTTTTTTATTTCAGTACGTATTTGTTATGTATCTGTATAGATTATTTTTTCCCATGTCTTTATAACTATTGCTAAAATATTTTTTTTCTTTTTTCAGATGAACCATCACGCCCAGAGAAGCGAAAGGGTAGTTCTGAAGAATTAACTAGCCCAAAAAGAGCAAATATCAGCCCTGGGATTGCTCACACCCAAATATTGAAGTGGATGAGTCGCAGAGCAGTATGCCGCCAACTCCACCACCACAATTGGTTCTTCCGCAACCACCAGCACACTGGAATAATCGGTAAGTCCAGTACATCAGTAATTTACCTATATTGTGTTATCCCTACGAAATTATATTTTTCATGATACAAACACATTTTTCTTATTTTTTTATGTTTCAGAGGGGGTGGTCGGACGTTTAGCCAACGAGGAAGTTCCGCCGCCAATATGGAGATCATGGGATGCCCACCACAGCCGGGCCGAGCCGACCGCCCGCCACAGCAGCAGCAGCACCTCACCTGCCCCCAGCCACAGCCGGGCCCAGCCGCCAGTTCACCAGTCCTTCGCACGGACCCAGCCGCCAGTCCACCAGCCTATCGCCTGGACCCAGCCTACAGTATTCCAGTCCATCGCCCGCTATAGCCGGACCCAGCCGACAGTACGCCACCACAGACGGGCCCAGCCGACAGTACGGCGACCCTCTGCACGCTATAGCCGGGCCCAGCTGACAGTACCCCACCACAGTCGGGCCTAGCCGACCGTTCGGCGGGGCAGGGGCAATACAATCAGCCTCTACGCCATCATTCAGTCATGACCCTGCAGCAAGGATGGGTGAGTCAGCAGTTGCGTGCTTAGTCCTTGAAGACAGGCTTAGTGCATTTAAAAATAGAATTTATTCCGGGACAATTTCAAATTCTCAAAATTTCATTGATCCAATGAATTTCATTGATGCTTGCTTTAAACTTGTTGCCGGTAAAGTTCGCGAAATTGTGGATAATCGGTCCTCCCCATCTGTAAAGGTGCAGGTTGGACTGATTAACACATATAAAATACAGAAGGAAATGATTTTGGAAACCGCCCGTATGTGCTTTTTAACTAAAATGCGTGAAGTCACAACCAGCACTTGCCTGTCGGATTGGTATGAAAAATATGTGAAGTCGGAGCTCAGAGTAAAATTGTGTGAGTTTCAAGAAAGGACAAGTGGCAAAACTCTCGATAGAATAGAATCCCTCGACATTAGCATTTCTAATTTTCAACCTTTCTATCGTGGGTCTTCCTATGTTGCTCTGCCACTTGATATCTGTAGAAAGAAGGCCGTCATCAATGTTGAAAACAAGAATGACGAGTTGTGCTTTCTATGGACAATTCTTGCATATCACGTAAAGGCGCTTAAAAAAATGGTGACAGGGTTATATAAAGAAAGTACGTTCACTCTACCCCCTCGATTTTTCAGGTATTGAGTTTCCGGTAAAACTCTCTGACATTTCTAAATTTGAGAGGCAAAATCCAGACTATTCTGTAAATGTTTTCGGTCTGGATGAAGTTAAAGGTAAACATGTAGTTTCCGGGGCCCTCCATCACACTGCAGACAAACGCGTTCACCACATAAACATGTTGTTGATTACCGACGGCAGTGGGAAAAAATTCCATTACTGTTGGATTCACAACTTGTCGGCGTTAGTCAGTCTTCTTTAAGTTTGATAAGATGCTATTTTATTTGTGACAGATGTCTGCAACATTTTGGACGCAAAGATCTCCTGGACCGCCACGAGATTGACTGTGCAAGGGTTGATCCTGTAAGAGTGGATTTACCCGGCGACGACGATAAAACCTTAAAGTTTAAGGATTTTGTGCACCAAGCGTGTACCCGTCGTCGTTTACGCGGACTTTGAAAGTTTATTGCTACCTTATGATTCTTGCAGTCCCCACCCAACGCCTCTCACACTACTTTAGTCCAGAAACATGTCCCTTTCGCTGCCGCATACCAGGTCGTTTGTCCACTCGTACCTAGTCTGTCGCGTTTCAACTCCTTCAGGGGAAAAAATCCTGAAAAATGGCTTGTTGGAACTCGTCAAACTTGCCAAGAAAGTTGATAAAATTTACAAGAGGTGCATTCCTCTTGTAATGACAGACGAGCAAGAAGCAAAGTTTGCTGATGCTACGGTATGCCACATCTGCGAGAAAGACATTGAACCGGGGACCGTCAAGGTCCGCGATCATTGTCATATCACAGGTGAATTTAGGGGGGCTGCACATAATGATTGCAATTTGCAGTATAAGACTAAAAAGTACATACCCATTTTCTTTCACAATCTTTCTGGGTATGATGCTCATTTCATTGTAATGGCATTATCAAAACTCGATTCCGAAGGAATGGACGTGCTTCCCATCAACACAGAACGTTATATTTCTTTTTCGAAAAAGATTGAATACTTCAATCACGTTAAGGTTTCTGGACTCATACCGGTTCATGCAGCTCCCATTAGATAAACTGGTTGGAACCCTTGAGGACGGCGACATGGCATTACTAGTGCTCATTTCACCGACCCCGAGAAGTTCCAATTAGTTAAACGGAAAGGTGTCTTCCCTTACGAATACATGGATTCGTGGGATAAGCTCACCGAGGCCACGCTTCCTCCAAAATCAAAATTCTACAGTTCGTTGTCGGAGTCACACATTTCTGATGAAGATTACGAACACGCGACAAAGGTGTGGCGGACCTTCCAGATCAAGACTTTGGGCGAATATGCAAGTCTGTACATGGACACAGATGTGCGGTTACTTGCAGATCTGTTTGAGAAATTTAGGAGTGTATGTTTGGGGAAGTACACCCTGGACCCCGCCCACTATTTCACATCCCCAGGCCTTTCGTGGCAGGCTATGTTAAGGAGCACGCGTGTCGAACTGGACCTTCTGACGGATATCGACATGCTGCTCTTTTTCGAACGAGGTATTCGCGGAGGTATTTGCCAGTGCGTCCACAGGTATGCGAAGGCAAATAACCGGTACATGCCGGAGTACAACCGCGAGGCGTCTGAAGATTTTATAATGTACTTCGACGTAAACAATCTTTACGGCTGGGCCATGTCGGAGTATCTACCCTCTGGTGGGTTTCAATGGCTTCGGCTAAAGAGATTGCTAGCATAGATTTCATGAGCGTTGCAGCTGACTCACCTAGGGGGTTCGTATTGGAGGTAGACCTTACGATTCCTCAGGATAAACACGACGTTTTAGCAGACCTGCCGCCATGTCCAGACACAAAGCCCAAAAGGTTCTAACCCTCCCCAAGCTGATGACCACACTGGAGAACAAGGTACGGTATGTTCTCCAATTACCGAGTCCTCCAGCAGTGTGTAGGCTTGGGGCTGCAGGTGGCCGAAATATACCGGGTAATATCTTTCAATCAGTCACCGTGGTTGAAAGAATACATATCTCTCAATACGAGTTCTCGCCGTTCAGCAAAAACAGATTTCGAGAGAGATTATTATAAATTAATGAACAATTCAATTTTCGGTAAAAATATGGAGAACATTCGAAAACACCGTGACGTGAAATTGTGTACAGTTGGGTGGGCCGCCGCGGTGCCCGCAAACACATAGCTTCACTACACTTTAAGCAAGTAACAGTTTTCAACAAGAACTTTGTGGCCGTGGAGATGGCGAAAGCTAGGATAGTTTTTAATAAACATCTGTATGTCGGAATGTGCATTCTTGACCTTTCTAAACTGAGGATGTACAGATTTCATTACGAATTTGCCATTCCCCAGTTTAGAAGCCTTAAAGTGCTATATATTGATACAGACAGCTTCATCTACTTCGTGAAGGACTGTGATTCCATATGAAGTGATGCGACGCAACAGGGAGGAGTTCGACACGTCCGGATATACACCGGCAAACCGTTATGGGATAGAGTCCCACAGTGAAATGGTTGTCGGTGTTATGAAGGACGAGGCGAATGGTACCCTGATTGCGGAGTTTGCGGGGTTAATGGCAAAAATGTATGCATTCCGGCTCTAGAGAGACCAGACCTCTAGACGGGCTAAAGGTTTGGCTGGCTCAGTCATTCGAAAAGCTGCAGATGGAGGATTATATAAATTGTCTCCATGGGGAATCTCCCAGGTACCATCTGCAGCAAAGGATCACTCCAACTCTTCATATTTTAAATACAGTTCAAATCTCCAAACTGGGTCTGTCTAGAACGGATGATAAGCGGTATATTTTCCCCGACGGTGATAGAGACCCTACCATGGTGGCACAAGTCTGTTCCCGAGTCTGTAAATAATGTGTGATTGTTTTGTAAATACCGTATGAGTGAAGAATAAATATACCGTTTATTCCGTGTATCTAGTTTGTAAATATGTACAGTGTACTGCTTAGAATGCTGCAGAAACATGTAAATATTTAATTTTTTTCCAATGCTGTACAAACTCTAAAAATACATTATATTTTTTGCAGTGCACTGATGTTTTGTTGTACATAGCCCGAGAATTTATTGTAAAAAAAAAAGACGAGCACTATGCTCTTTAAATTCATTTGTAAAGTATCTAGTCAATGGAAAAGTAGAATAAGTGTACAAGTTTGTTGAGACTGCTGCTGCTGTGCTCAGTATAAATAATTGTTGCTGAAGGTTATGGAAAAAAAACACAAAACTTTTAAAAAATTTATTTATTACAGAAAATGAAATGTACAATTTTGTTACAATTTGAATAAATCTTTTTTATGAATCCATGTGTTATGCGATTTATCAAAACCCAACCACTTCACCAAGATCATATTGTTCCTTCTCTTTATCACTCGTTCAACCAAAAATGTCCTTGTAAGTTTTGTTAGTTGTAATTCTTGGTGGTAAAATGCTCCTGCAATATCTTTACCTTGATAGTCTTTAAGTAAATAAATTACAGGATTTGTTAATTTCACTTTACTGATGGTAAACACTTCCGTTGACCAGTTGGGCAAGTAGCCTTTCTCAAACCTCTCTTTAAATCTACTGATTCTGACACGGTCACCAACTTTCAATTTTGCTGGAGTAGTAATCTTAATATGGCTGTACACTGTTGAAAGAAGTGAATTGTCTTTCCCATCACACGGTTTCATCTTGATGGTGCGGTGCCACTTGTTATTGTAATTGGTCATTAATTGAGGAAGAAGTTCAATCCACTGATGTGAACCACGTCTGCTGAATTCTTGCCACATTGCATTCTTGATAGTTCTATTGAGTCGCTCAACTATTGATGATTTAAGATGAGTATATGTTGAGTAGTGATTAATACCATAACTTGTCATGAGCGATTTAAACTTTGAATTATAAAACTCGTTTCCGTTGTCAGTCTGTAAATTTTTAGGAACACGATCACCATTAAGTTTTTTCTTCATAGCGTCGACAACCACACTAGCCGTTTTGTTATTGAGGGGTAGAGCCCATGCAAACTTTGAATAAGTATGAATCACCATCAAGATATACTTGTAGCCACTGTTTTTACGAGCATACGGTAAAATTTCTACAATATCACCTTGCCATAGGTCGTCAAGGCCTTTGATTATTACCCGGCGTCTTGGGAAATTCCTTCTAGCCGGTCTATGGAGTTCAGCTACAATTTGATCCATGTTACACGATGATGTCTCTCTCACGTAGTTCTTCAATCACCGACAAAATTTCGTTGGAGTGTGCAGTGTGTCCTGCTGTTGTTGATGCGGTAAGTAATTTCCATCTTTCAACGAGCTCATTGCCGGCCTCGGTAGCGTAGGGGCTAGAGCACTAGATGTCACCACGTGCCGAAGGTCGCCGGTTCGAATCCGGCCGCGGGCATGGACGTTTAAGTGTTATGTGTCTGTGTGAATGTAATGCATGTCTGTCCTGTCCTGTGGTGTCTATACGTAGGAAGCATAAACGCAATGGAAAAACTAAATTCACATGAAGAGATATCATAAAAAAAACATTGAACTGGCTTAATGGCTTAGTTGCCGAAAGCCCAAAAAAAAAAAAAAAAAAAAAAAAAAAAAAAAAAAAAAAAAAAAAAAACGAGCTCATTCGGATCGTCCCAATACACATATTCCTTATGGTTTTATACTTAGTGGTTGTATTTTCATAACTTTTCCAGATGGAATAAATTTCACTCTGTGGGCATTCCTGGTATTTAGTATTTCATAATAACTTTTCAAGTCCTTGTTGGTATTTTTTTTTTTTTTAAGAACAAAAGTTCCATTAAGCCTTGAGTTCTTTCATATTCATTTCCAACAATCCGAATAATATCTCCATCCATAATCATAGGAGTATTTCCAATCATTAGCGAATCATTTTTCTTCCCGACATCATACACCGAATCATAATCTCTTTCACTTCGATTGAGTTACTTCAAGAACTCTTTGATCAAACCTGGAGATTGCTGCTTCTGTTGCTGCTGATGTCGCGGAGGTAAGAAAACATTTTCTATTGTATCCGTCACAGGCTTTAAAGAATCTTTGAAAAATTTCTCAGAGTCGATTTGGCCAGTTTTCAATTCAAGTAACTTGCGTCGAATTGTATTTCGGGCATTTATGATGCCACGTTTAGTTGTTGACGTATCCATGTTTAAGCATCGAATGAAGCTTATGAGAGTTTATTGTACTATTTTATACTTGATAGTTAATGTTGCTGTAAATGATTTGTGGGGTTGGGTATTTGGGAGAAAAATAAGTTGATCACCCTGCTGCACAAAGTGTATCCTTGCAGTTTTAATCCAATTCACTATTACATCAACCCTGCCCGGTTTGGCTATAGAGAGGATTACACCATTGACGGGATTTTCATAATAGTTAAGACCTGTCTCTAGAATGTGTGGTGATCTCAAAAAGTCACCACATTTTTCATTAGAAAGGGTGATTAAAAATGCCAAGATTTGCGTTTAGTGAATGTGCCTATAGCCATCGAATTCGGTGACAAAGGACTCCTTCAGGCTGGTGCCGGCTTGTCAGCTAGCGGGAAACACACAATAGAAAGACCTTGAAGTATGCACGTTCAGGGAAAGGAGGGGGTAGGCGAGTCTACCTTCTGCATGCTAGGGTGTGGAGAGTGGAGAGATGGCTGCTAAACGTGACACGTGGAGGACGAAAGCTGTGGTGATACGGAAGTGTTTCTGTATGGTGCTACGAATACAGTTTGCATCACTGATCGTATTGCATACGGGTTACAGCGGCGCATCAACGATGGTAATGTACTGCATCCGCAAATGAGTAACTCTCACTGCCATAGTGATTAAAAACCCAGTGCGACCCTGACAGCAGTGAAAATTGCTTATTGAGTCTCCAATTATCCATTAAACTTCAGTGAGCTAGCCGTGGAACTGGTTATTGATAAACCAACTTGCGCCCTTCTGGAACAGAACTCCAAGTTTTAATAATGATTCCTGTGAATGTATTTCAGATTATTTTAATATTTTTTTATTCCTTATTGCTACAATAAAATACAGTTGTCTTTAATTAATTTCATTTATGGTCCTATTCAATTGTGAGGCAATACTCTGTCCTTTAATCTTCCCCTTTTTGGAATGGAGCCCTTTGAATCATTTAATCATAGTAATTAATTAAATGAATTAAACTGAGAAATCAAATTACAATCATTACAAAGTGCTCACTCAGATACGAGAATAGACAGAGCATTTCATTGGCTATCCCAACTCGGGGCTTGTCTATATCAGAATGATTAAGGTTCTGATACTAAATCATTATTGGCAGTGAAAGATTTTTCAAAAATGAATAATAATGCATATCAGCTTTAGCCACGTTTAAGATGATCAATCGGGAAACAAGAAATGCATAGCGTAGCCTCCAAATTACTTATTAAATTTTGTATGTATGTTTTTTTTATGTTTTGAGTTGGCAGCAGGTAACAATTTTTGCCCGCTGTCTTCTTCATTGTTTTTTCGTTGTTTTGGGAATGATCAAACTGTTTTGACCAGTTATATGTGATGATAATTCTTGTGTTTGTTCGCTTTTGTAAGGATTGCTTGTGTTCCTTTGTGATTATTTTTTGTTGTTGTTCATTCGCTCTCGTGATGATTGCTGATGTTCTTGTGCTGGTGATTTCTGTTTCTTTTAATTTATGATGGTTTTTGTTTTCGCTTTGTCTTGTTATATACAACTGTTCTTATCAGTTCTATAAGATGATGACGTGTGTTGCAGTTGATAGTGCGGTAATTGATTCATGTTTTGGGGCACGTTATTAATATCGCGTTGAAATTCATTTTAAATTTTGAGGGCTGTTCATGCCGGAAACAATTTTAGTTTTGTTTGTTGAATAAATGTTCGTTGTGGATAAATTTGTTGGTTTTTGATGAGAGCGACGTAAAACATAATAGATTCGTATGAAACTTCGTTCTGGGAAAATCGCGAGTGATATTTCTGTGAAAATTTTAGACACAGACACTGTCACTATGGGAACACACGAAGAAATTTTTGACAATGAATTACACCGTGCGTCTACAGAGCTAATCGGAGACTTAGAATCACGAGAAGCAGAACACACCCCGACTCACAATGTAGGGGGTCACAGCACAACAGCCGGATGTTTCATTAGAAAATAACCACACACAGATATCGGAATCTAACGAAATCACACCACCGGAACTAAACGCTTCATTGTTGATTTTACAGAAACTGAATAATTTGGAACAAAATGCTGTGGAACAACGTCAGATATCAGAAAAGAATGCCGCGGAGTGTCAGCAATTTCTAAAACACAGTGTGACGAGTTTAAGATGGAAATTAAACACCAAATCCGTACTGAATTGACCGCAGTGAATGACAAACTGAATGAAGTCACGGAGCAAATGTCAATTGTAAATGCCCGACAGGAAGCGATGTGCTCCAAGCTTGATGAAAAGATAGATGCTGTCAAATCGTCTCTTACTGTGGACATGCAAAATCTATCTTTGCGAGTTGAAAGTGACTTGAAAGTGGTTCAGTCACAGGTGGGGACGGTAACTGTGACTTGTGAGGATCTTACAAGATCGCAGGAAGCTGTCACTCGTCGGGTGACCAGTTTAGTAGATAGCGTAGAGGGGTTGCGAAACGAGGCCACTCGAAACATCGATGCGCTGACCACGTCAATCGTGAGGGTGCAAGATGACGCGAACAGTCAGCATTTGCAACTGACCAGAGAGGTTACTTCAATAAGTACCTCGGTAATAACCTTGAAAGGAGGACGCGTCTATTCTGAAGCAAGAGCAAGTAAAATTGCGGGAGGAGCTGCGTGCGGTGGAGAAGAAAAGACAGGTTGTTACAACAGAGGTAATAGGACCAATTCATGTTGACATTCCATTACCACGGTTTGGAATGAAGAGAGGAATCAATCCTCGTGAGTTTCTGACTAACCTCGAGGAATATTTCCGTATAAAGGCCATGTCAGAATCTTTTTGGATGACCTTGTTAAACCAGGCACTTGACTTCCAAGAAAGGTCTTGGTTGGCCATTACTTGCGAAGCGAGAACAACCTATACAGAGTTTAAAGAGGCATTTCTACGGACGTATTGGTCTGTGCAAGAACAGTCACGATGTCTGCTCCGAATCTGCCAAGGGAAGTACGATCCACGCAAGCACGGTTCAAGAGTGATGTATGTAAGAAGACTAGCAGTACTCTCGCGACTCCTAGATCAGCCTCTTAAGGACCAGCAGTTCATAGCAGCTGTTTCCACGCATTTCTCAAAGCAGACAAGGGGTCTTATTAATCCAGTTGTTGCAACTACTTTGGAAAGTTTCCTTGAAACTTTGCAAAATATAGATGCAATCGAAGATGGCCCACCAGGCAACTTTGACCATCATGGTGGACAACCGCATGATAATAATAATAGGAACTCAAATAGGGATCACAACCGCAAGCCCTACGATAAGGGGAAACAATTCTACAATGAAAATCGGCGGAATGACTTTAACCATGGACGTAACCAGTCACAGGGGCAGCAACCGCGTGTAAATGCTATTGTGCGGGAACAATCTCCACAGCGAAACTCTTCGCCGGTTTCAGCCGAACCATCGCAGGCAAATGCGTGCGAAACATCTCAGGATGCGCGAGTGTGCCAACAATGAGCATTTCAAAGGGCACCACTAGTTCTAAAAAAAAATAATTATAGTTAAAGATTACATACTTATACCCTCAAAATTATACAGTTTGCAACGCATTTTAAATCCACATGTCCACATGATAAAGAAAAACAATTTGTTTTACAATATTTGAAGTAGACTGTTCAAATATACTTTGATATGATAATTTTAATTTAAAAATGTGAGTTGATAGTGTACATGTTTCTATTGTTGAGTTTGATACTGGGTTAAAAATTACATAATAAGAGAGCTTATGTACAGACAAGTTAAAAGTCTTGTTAACGATTTCAATCGTCATTAAACGTACTACACATTTCTAAATCTTAATTACCTTCCATGAGAGAGAATGATATACAATTACTAAGGGGTGTGCTAAGATGAAGTTAAACAACTCTTGTAGGGAAGGAGTAAAAACACTTCTTGAGTCTTGTTAGATGATTGCCGAAGGAAGGAAGTTACCTTAGTTAATTTAATTTGTTTGCTCGGACGAAAAGAATAGATGTCGGAGTAAATAAGGCAACGGATTTGACTCAAATGGCTGCAAATTTCTCATTAGTGGCAATGCTATGTAAGTCAACAAAGTATTTAAAATAAGCGCCCGAAGCAATCCGATTGCATGTTTAAATGTTCGGTGTGATACAACACCATGACTTCTTTATTAATTTTTTTGTTTTAGGGACTCGTTTCCCTAGGTAATTCTTCACTAGTACTCAAGTTGCTAAGGTCTAGGACTGTTGTGACCATAAAGGAATAAATAAATGTGTAGCTCTGTGGGAGTTGTAAGGTAAAGTAAATGTTAAGTAGTCTTTCCACACTTACTGGGTCCGCGGATTTAACTCAAAATCTTCTCCACTTTTCTCAATAATGTTTTAAGCAAATTACTCACACTATCAAATGGAACAGCAACTCGGAAAAAAGGACTAAATAAAGAAATTCAATTGAATTGTTTTCTTAATTGAGAATCTATATTATGCAAGTAACCTCTGCAAATATTTAAAGCAAATGTATGTATTTTGAGGAAATAGATGTTTATGATTAGAAATATATTGATAATGAAGGTAAATTAAACGCATTTTTTTGAGAAGTTTAAAGCAGTAAGTTACTAGATAATTAAGGTTTTTTTTTGTGGAACTAAAGGTTCACATGTTGGTGAACATATTTATGCTAGATGTGAGGAAAAAATTGTAGATTTTCATTGTTTTTAAGGATGACAAAGCACTAACTTTGGATGTGGAATATTTGTCATAATGAATGCGGCTGAGGCTGTTACCAACTAGTGGTAACAGATTATAGTTTTAGTGATGTTTATATATTCATCTAAATTTGCATCATAGTGTTGTATATATGTTTTAGTCTATATTACGTACCTAATGGTTAATTATAATTGATGCTATTTACTAGACAAGGTTGGCACATAACGGTTCAATATTTGTATATTTCTCGTTATAAGTTATGCATTTCTTGTATCCGTTGGCCAGACTGATTTAGGAATGTGTTAACATTCCATTTGTTGATAGGTTGCAAACATAAACCTTTTTTTACAGTGATGGCGATTAAGACAGAGTTATGCCAGTAGTGATAAATGAAACACTTTGTAAGAATATAGATATAATAAAAAGTTAGTTTCATAAAATGGAGTTCTGTGAAGGGACAAGTCAAATTAGCCAGGAAAGATAAGGGCAGACTTTAGATGAACCATCAAAATATAAAGTGATACAGGGAAGAAGGTGTGTGACGTAAAATTTTATTTCTGTGTTGCACAAATAAAATTTTAATGTGGACTGGAGGCTATGTGGTGATCTCAAAAAGTCACCACATTTTTCATTAGAAAGGGTGATTAAAAATGCCAAGATTTGCGTTTAGTGAATGTGCCTATAGACATCGAATTCGGTGACAAAGGACTCCTTCAGGCTGGTGCCGGCTTGTCAGCTAGCGGGAAACACACAATAGAAAGACCTTGAAGTATGCACGTTCAGGGAAAGGAGGGGGTAGGCGAGTCTACCTTCTGCATGCTGGGGTGTGGAGAGTGGAGAGATGGCTGCTAAACGTGACACGTGAAGGACGAAAGCTGTGGTGATACGGAAGTGTTTCTGTATGGTGCTACGAATACAGTTTGCATCACTGATCGTATTGCATACGGGTTACAGCGGCGCATCAACGATGGTAATGTACTGCATCCGCAAATGAGTAACTCTCACTGCCATAGTGATTAAAAACCCAGTGCGACCCTGACAGCAGTGAAAATTGCTTATTGAGTCTCCAATTATCCATTAAACTTCAGTGAGCTAGCCGTGGAACTGGTTATTGATAAACCAACTTGCGCCCTTCTGGAACAGAACTCCAAGTTTTAATAATGATTCCTGTGAATATATTTCAGATTATTTTAATATTTTTTTATTCCTTATTGCTACAATAAAATACAGTTGTCTTTAATTAATTTCATTTATGGTCCTATTCAATTGTGAGGCAATACTCTGTCCTTTAATCTTCCCCTTTTTGGAATGGAGCCCTTTGAATCATTTAATCATAGTAATTAATTAAATGAATTAAACTGAGAAATCAAATTACAATCATTACAAAGTGCTCACTCAGATACGAGAATAGCCAGAGCATTTCAAATGTATACACGATCTTTAATCAAATCTGTTACCGCAATAGTTACAACCGTAGTAATCACTGTCGATTGTAATTCCTTCAGAAGCATTGCTGAATCGGTAGTTGCCTTGTCAATGTATTTTTTGGATACAACATCATCATCTTCGATGGGTTCAGCTACATGTTTGAGTATTCTACCTTGGCAATCCAAATTACCGTCCTTTGTAAGAAGTATGTTTTGAGGTGGGTACACCAAAACTCTCCTGCTCTGTGTCGTCGAAGTTCTTCCAAACCTGTCCATGGTTGCAATGATGAAAGTACCTAGTGTGTTTGTATATTTATTCAAAAACGAATCAAACCCATTGCGGTACCGTCCATGATACATGTCACCAGGGGCGTAGCTACTATGGGGCTAGGCGGTGCAGTGCACCGGGGCCCTCACGCTCAGGGGGCCCCCAAGCATACCTCAAGGGGCCCCTAAGCGCCCCTTTAGGGGCCCTCAAGCGCAGTTTAGAGGGCCCACGAGCTTTCACGGTAAACTGCCGACCTTTTTTTTTTTTAGCTCTACCGTTATTTAAGGGGCCCCTGAGAACACAGGAGCCCCTCACTAAGGGCCCTCGCTGCTCAGGGGAGGCCCCTAAAGAACAATTCAAGGGCCCCATCCTCAGTTCAGGGGGCCCTACCAGCACACAAAGCAAAAAAAAAGGTCGCCGGTCTGACCTGAGGGCCCAAAATAAATTTTTTGCACCGGGGCCCTTGTTGACCTAGCTACGCCGCTGCATGTCACAGTCTTTGTCAATAACTGCAAATCCATGCTTGCTCGCATTCCAGCAAGAACAACATAAGTTCTTATACTCGTTGAACAACATGTCAGTGTTCACATGGTCATTATAAATGTGTTTGAGATTCATGTCGTCCTGTTTAAAGAGTACAATAAAATTAGCATTGTCTCTTACCAGCTGTTTAGGTATATGGCTATATGACTGGCACAAGTAGAAAGAGTCTACTGACCTGTGTCTCCCCATACAAAAGTAATCTCGTATATTATTCTGCTTTTCACACGAGACATCGTCAAACACAAACACTGAATTTGGTAGTGCTTCACTAGGTGGAGGCACACTCTGATTATCGCTAAATGTTAAATACTTATTTTCTTTAATGGGGTTCAGTATTTCACCTAGCAACTGGTACTTTGACTGGTACAAAGATTTTGAAAAAACATACACATTTTCAAATCTAAGCCCATTTGGGTGTTCCAGCAGGGATAGCACAAGATTGGTTTTACCACCTTTTGACGGTCCACAAACTATCGCTCTCACTGTCTCAGGGAACAGAGGTCCGTTCTTCTTCCGCTTGGTGCCGGCAACATCCACATTACTCACGGGTAATGTTGCTTGCTGCTTGACGAACCGCATTTTGACAAGGTTTCATTGCTGCACGGGGTATATATAGACGCGCGAACACGTAAAATCATTCAGTCGATAAAAATGCCTCCTATACGGAAGGTGAAGAAGAAGAAGGGTCGTGGCTTCTTAAACAAGCTCATCGATAAAATGCCATTTGAAGCACACATTCCAACTTACCAGTTCTGTGGACCCGGTACGAAACTAGAAAAACGTCTGAAACTCGGTCAGACGGGGATCAATCCACTAGATACAGCATGCAGGGAGCATGACATTGCGTATGCACAGGGTGCTGACAGGCGTAATGCTAATCGCATACTCGCGGAGAAGGCTTCAATCAGAATGAAAGTCAAAGATGAAAAGTTCGGTGAACGGGCGGCCGCGTTACTAGTTAACGGCGCTATGCGTGCCAAGCTAAAGTTGGGTACAGGGATTAAAAAGAAAAAGAAGAAGGAGACGATGAAGGGTGGAATCCTCCCCTTAATCCCTATTTTTGCCGGATTGTCGGCTGCTGGAGCTCTTGCTGGCGGAGCCTCAGCCATCGCCAGAGCCTTCAAAGCTGCTAAAGAAGCAAAAAAGCAGTTGACTGAACAGAAACGACACAATGAAACCATGGAGGCAATTGCAATGAGGGTAAAGGTCTGTATTTAAAACCATACCGGAAAGATGGGTCTGGATTAAAGAAGAAAAACAAAAGTTAGATCAGGCGTTGAATGATGACGATATACGTAGACATGTAAAGCGTTTTCGTACACCTGATTTTCGTGGTGTCTTCATGCGCGATGCATTACCTCAAAAAATTAGTGAACGTGAATGTGGAATTGTGAACTTGGACAGTGCTGAAAATCCTGGGACGCACTGGGTTGCGTACATCAAGTACAAGGATGGTGTAGTGAAATATTTCGACAGTTTTGGTGACTTACCTCCGCCATTGGAATTGCAGCGATACTTTGCAGGTAAAAGAATACAGTACAATATGCAACGACACCAGGAATGTGGCACATACGTATGTGGACATTTATGTTTAAAATTCCTGCATCAGAATGCATAACATCAGTCTTGCATGAACCTTAGTGGGGGTAACACATGTCTGTGACACTCTGATTGTCCGGTAACAGTTCAGTCTTGAGCTGTGATTACTTTCCACCGATAGATTTGAGTCAAGGCGAGTATACGATCGGCTTAGTAGATTTTAAAAAATACAACTCGATTCCGAACATTAATAAGTCAAATTGCAAATTTCATTACTCGAAGAATAAAGTGATAGATATTCCTACAGGATCATATGATATTGACGATTTGGCCAGTTATTTGGCTCGGCTTGCAAATAACGAGAAACTGGTTAATAAAGCAAACAACAATTCACTCAAGTGTGAGATACAAACACCTGTGGAAATAGATTTCACGAAACCAAACTCAGTTGGCTCACTGCTTGGATTTTCTAAACGTGTGTTAAAGCCGGGATTTCATACCTCAGACTACACTGTACAGATCTTCAAAGTTAACGCGATACGGATAGAGTGCAGCATATGTACGGGAAATTACGTCAACGATAAGCTGGGATATACACTACACGAGTTTTTTCCAACAGTACCACCAGGGTACAAGATTGTAGAAGTACCTGCAGACATTATCTATCTTCCCATCACGGTGAAAACACTCAACAGCATAGACATTAGAGTTGTCGATCAGGACGGCAATTTAGTGGATTTCAGAGGAGAAACTATTACTCTGAGGCTACATATAAAGAATGGGCACTCGTTATAAGAAGAGGCAGACTCAAACAATTGTCAGTAGTGAACCGACAGTGAAACGGGTAACACCTGCTAACGTGCTCTTCCTACAGTCGTTAGGCAATACAGTAAAAGATGGATGAAGTGCTTGATATAACTTCCAGTGTGGAATTTGATGAGTCGGTGATGCGTAAACAGTTTTTGAGTCATCAACCACATACACCAACAACATTTAATAATAATGATGAAATTGGGATACCTATTCAGAACCAGGATACCTATACACTGCCAGGGGAAAGTTTACTGCATATTGAAGGAAGATTTGTCAAGTCAGATGGAACTGGGGCTACAAATTCAATTGTTACATCCAATGCGTTTGCGTTCCTTTTTGGAGAAATTCGGTTTGAAATGAATGGAGTTAAAATAGACCAAAATAGAAATGTAGGTGTCACAAGCACAATAAAGACTCTTATTTCCGCTGGTCCTCAACAAATTGGTCTGTTGGAAAACTCAGGATGGTGGCAACGCGACCTTGGAAATGGTTACTTTGATGTATGTATTCCGCTGAGTATGCTCTTGGGTTTTAGACTTTAAAAGGATACTTGCAAATGTAAAACAAGAACTAATTCTTATTCGATCTAGGGACGATACAAATTCATATGTACAAGCCAATCCAAACCCCCAGAAAAGTAAATTCGCCATCAGTAAACTAGCATGGGTGGTGCCTCATTTACAAGTAAGTGAGAGAGAAAAACTCGCGTTGCTTAAGATTGTGGACAGTGGGCAGCCACTTAGAATTAATTTCAGAAGCTGGGACTTGTCGGAGTACCCGCTACTTCCTATAAGCAAAACTCAAATTTGGTCTTTGAAAACATCAACACAACTGGAGAAACCTAGGTCCGTTGTTCTGGGATTTTAAACAAACAGGAAACGAAATGAAGCATTAAGTGCGGCCATATTTGACCACTGCAATGTTTCCAACGTCAAAGTGTTTCTAAATGATGTGGCGTACCCCTATGAGAACATGAATTTGGACTTTAAGAAAAATCGAACCACAGTATTGTACGATATGTATGCAAGATTCCAACTGACTTACTACGAACGGGAGCATCCTACGCCGCTACTAAATCATGAAGAATTTGTCGCTACGGCTCCTCTCGCAGTAATTGACTGTTCACATCAAAATGAGTCGGTTAAAACGGGGCCTGTAGATATTCGTATGGAGTTTGATAGCACTGACAATTTTCCAGCCTACACCGCCGCATACTGTCTAATCCTTCACGACCGTGTTGTGGAATACGTACCGCTAACAAGTGTTGTGCGTAAGCTCGCATAAAACCAGATAGCGCCCATCATTGCCACCCAGTATCATGCCGGCCATCTTCCTGGACGCTCAAGGATTCAAGACGAGAGCAGGAGCGCTTATCTTCAAAGAAGTTGCCGTCTGTGTAGTGCAATCAGACAACATTATCGCCACACATTGCATCTCTGTAAACTCACCATCACTTGGAGGTAACGAGCCAACAGTCAAATGGCTGACAAATATTTAGCATGGAATACCTTGGACTGCTGCCGGTGTATCCTTTAGCAAACTATGTACTATTCCACATGCAATCACCAATGAAGATTCCATTATTTACGTTAAAGGACGGGAGAATGCTCGATGGTTCCAGAAGATTATCCGCAAGAAAGTCTGCTACAATATAGAAGATTTAGGATGCCCGCCTCTACATGAACTCAAGAAAAATAATTTGATAAAACTTTGTAAAGGACATTTATTTTGTAACGCTATATGCGCTGTTGAAAATGTATTTTTAATTGCCCAATGGTGGGTGAAATAAAAAAGGAATAAAATAAAATGTGTTATTTATTTAAACACTTTCACATACAAGTATAAATACATAATTAGGTCCATAAACATCATATCTGGATTCATAATTCTTAATTACAATATTATTTACATCATCAGATACTAACAAATTTTTATATGCAATGAGTTCAAGTCTTAATTGCGCATAATCCAATGATGAACTGTATGTCACTTAAGCTACACGAACATTATTAATATGCATGTCAATCAGTTTTTGCACTGTAGCCATATTGAAGTCACGCATCACTTTATTAGCTAGAATGTCCTCAAACTCAGTATAATATCTTGTAACTAAGTAGCCCTACTCCTGCTTGACGGTCAAGGTGTTGGTCACTGCCGGCTGCGCGTCCATGAGGTTCCTCCAAGTAGACTGGCCGAAGAAGACGCCGCTAGCAGGATCAACATTAGGGTGGAAACAAACAGTCTTCACCCCGGCGATCGTTCGGCAGGAGACGGTGTGCTCACCAAGTGGGATGCTGTCGGTGCCGGTGTTGAATAACTCGGACACTACGTCCAATACCTGGATCAGGACGTTCCATTCGTCGTATGTTAAAACAATTTTATTGTGTCCCACTTTTTCGAGAACTACAACAGTTTCAAACTCGTGTTTGGACGATAACCCTATCGTCAAACGTTTCGAGTCACCAGCGTTGAGTTGGTACACAGAGGAGAACAACATTACTAGACGAGACATGGCTGCAAACTGACGCCGGGTCGGCCGGGAGGGGCGGAAAACGGGTCTAGACTAATTAACATAACAAGTCTGCAGCAAACGTGCACGGAGGTTTGAGAAAATAAATTACCCCATTTAGACGATTTATGACATGAGCTCACACCTGCGTCCATAAAAAAGGGACCGACAATCACTAGCATATTATTTATGACCAGTAACTTGGGTTAAGAAGTGGCACGTGGCCTCATTTGAATATTATAATGGCCTTTTTGACAGCTAGATGATTTAAGATCTGATTTCACTCCCGCGTCCATAAGAATACACGGGGTATTTTGGTCCAGGGTACGAGCTCACTCCCGCCTTTACACACTACTTACTCCGGCATCACACAAAAAATATAGATTTTTAATTGGTTTTCACAATGTGAAAGCTTGGGATCAGAGTTGAAATCTGAAGTACATGTTGAGATATTAGGACACATTTATTTTATAAATATTATGCCATGACTTAAAATAGCTTATTTGATTTTGACGGGATTTAAAACTGTTGTTTTTTTGTAAAGAACATTGGAAATTAAAAGGGGTGAGGGTAAAGGGGAAGAAGGATTCAGCTTTTGTATACCAAATGTAGACTGCCTTTTCTGATTGATTTAAAGTATACATGTGTAAATTTCTATTGATATCAGATAACACTGTAGGTATGTATAAAAAAAGAATTAAGGGGTGTGGAGACGAAGAGTAGTTTGGTTTTTGTAAAGCTAGTGTGGGTAGTATTTTTCTCTTTGTTTTAATGTATACACGTGCAAATTTCCACCAAAACCAGATAAAAATTGTAGCTTTGTGTAAATTACATTTGCCAAAATTAAATGGGGTAAGGGAATGAGTGGTAGGGTTTTGTAAACAGAATGTAGACACTATTTTTATTAATATTAATATATTTTTCTCGGGCTTTCAGCCGTGTTAATATATCATATTCGCGGGATGTTTCGAAGGCGTCCATCTCTGCCTCCATTCTCAACCAAATGTCAGTGTATGACTGTTTATTCAGCCGCTGCTATTTTTTTTTTTTTTAAGTATACATGTGCAGTGGTCCATGGAAATCTGATAAAACTGTGGGTATCTATAAAGAACATTGGAAATTAGGAGGGGTGGACGTAGAAGGGAAGAGTGGTTGGGCTTCAGCAACCTAATTTAAACACAATTGTTCTGCATGTTTTAAAGTATACGTGTACAAATTTCCTTCAGAATCGGATAGAAACTGTAGATTAGATGGAAAGGAAGGAACGGAGTTTGGACTCTCGAAACCAAATGTAGACAGTATATTTCTGTTTGTTTTGCAGTATACATGTGCATACTTCCTGCAAAATCAGAAAGAAACAGTAGCTTTGTATAAAGAACATTGACAGTAATTAATGGGGTAGAAAGGGGGATAGGGTTTGCATTTTTGTGAAAGTTATGTGGACAGTATTTTTCTTTTTCTATTCGTTTTAAAGTATATGCATGCGAAGTTCCACCGAATGAATAAAAAGTGGGTTTTGTACAAATATTAAGGGAAGGGGAGCTAGGGTAGTGTTTTTTATTTTTGGTCAGAGATCTTATCCATAAAAAATTACAATATATATGTGCCAACTTTAATAAAGATCGGTCAAATGGTGTCGACTGTAGCTTTCTAAAAAGAAATTGACAAAAATCAAGGGGGTGGAAAAGGGGAGAGGGTTTCATTTTTTGCAAACCAAGAGTTGGCATCATTTTTCTCTTTGTTTTATAGTAAAAATTTGCTATGTTCTGTCTAAACCGGATAAAAACTGTGGTTGTGTATAAAAATTAAGCAGTATAATGGGGAGAGGGGGTGGTTTTTAGATCTATTGGTCAGACACCTTCTTCGTGAAAAAAATACATATAAGCACCAACTTTCATGGTAATCAGTCAAACGATTGCGACTGTAGCTTTTTATAAAGAACATTGACAAAAGTTAATGGGGTTGAAGGAGGAAAGGGGTTGAGCATTGGCAAAACAAATATTGACAGGATTTTTCTCTTTGTTTTAAAGTATACATGGGCAAAATTCAATAAAAATCAGATAAGAAATGTAGATTTCTTTAAAATTAAGGGGTGTAAAGGGAGTTATTGGGTGGTTTATTTATGTATTTAATTTTTTTTTGGTCAGAAACCTTCTCCATGAAAAATTACATGTATATGTCAACTTAATTGGAGACCAGTCAAATGTGTCGACTGTAGCTTTGTGTAAAGAACATTGGTAAAAATTTAGGGGATGGATAGGGGGAGAGGGCTTCAGTTTTTTCGAACCAAAAGTTGACAGTATTTTTCTCTTTATTTTTTACTATACATGTCGAAAGTTTCATCGAAATCGGATAAAAAATGTGGGTTTGTATAAAAATTAAGGGGTGTTAAGGGGAGAGCGGTGTTTTTTTTTAAATTTATTTTTTGGTCAGATTCTTCATGAAAAATTACATGTATATGCAAACTTTGATGATAATCGGGTCAAACGGTGTTGAGTGTAGCTTTTTATGAAGAACATTGCCAATAATTAAAGGGGTGCAAGGAGGTGGGGAGGGGGGTTGAACTTTGGAAGACCAAATATTGTCAGGATTTTTCTCTTTGTTTTAAAGTATACAGGGGCAAAGTTCAGTAAAAATCAGATAAGAAATGTAGGTTTCTATAAAATTAAGGTGTGTAAATGGAAGAGGGGTGGTTTTTTATTTTGATTTTTTTGGTCAGAATCCTTCTCCATGAAAAACTACATGTAAGTGCCAACTTTAATGGAGATGAGTTAAATGGTGTCGACTGTAGCTTTGAATAAAGAAAAGTGTCAAAAATTAAGGGGGTGGATAGGTGGAGATGGGTTCAGTTTTTTAAACCAAAAGTTGACAGTATTTTTCTCTTTATATTTGGCTAAATATGTCCAAAGTTTCATCGAGATCGAATAAAAAATGTGGATTTGTATAAACATTAGGGGGCAGAGTGGGGTAGAAGGGGTGGTTTCTCAATAATGATATTCATATGGGACCACTTTGGAGGTATATCCTATCCACTAAAAAAATTTAATTTAAATCGGTTCAAAATTGGTAAAGATATCGCTGGTAATACATACAAAAAAAAAAAAAAAAAATTTACAGACGAATTGAGAACCTCCTCCTGTTTTTGAAGTCGGTTAACAACATTCCGACCAGGCCATTATACATGTCATAATTTTTGCTAAAATGAAAGGTATAATGTGTGCAATGCTAGACTCATAAAACCCAAAGGTGTTTCGAGGGAAATCTTGTTTTGTCAATTTGTAAGATCAATAAAGTAACGCAGTAGAAGCATTTATTAAGGTAGAAGTTTTTCTATCATAGTGTACATAATGGCCAAATCACTTTTTTTCTACAAGAATTGTTTTATGTGGAATTTCATTTATTTTTGTAAGTTGATAATATATTCTGATACGACTCAGTTTCTTTGGGTCTAATTTTTGCACCTTAGCATACCATCACGAAATTCATTACATACTACGCACCCCAAAACACTGTAAAAGCAGATAGCTCCTCTGAAAGAGGGATTCCCGTCCATAGAAATAGCCCCTCAACTGACAATATCGGCCCCATCTAAAACCCTGAAAACCATGCTCCCGCCAACAATGCCCTGTAACAGCTGAGAAGAAATTTTCTTGTATCCCAAAAATAACAAACTTGACCAAAGAGCTTAATATAATTAAAATCAAGACTCTTTGCTGCTGAACACTTCCTCCACATTGGAAACCTTGGGTACTTCCCCTACCAATACTCGCCTCTCCCCCGTTACACGATTCCCTAAGGCAAGGGAAACCTTCCTCATAAAAAATCCCATTAGTAAAAAAGGGGGAAATGACAGCCTAAAAAAAGCAGACATAAGAAAACCAACCCAGAATAGTCATAGAGCAAAACTCCGGCCAACTATCCCTCGTCACACTTAATGTGCCACTCAATGTATTAGACGAATACATGGCACTAGGTTGAAAAATCAGTGACTTTCAAATATTTAAGGCGTCCCGAATCATGGGTCAGATATCAGCAACCAGAAAGATTAAGCTGTTCATGGATAGCGAGGAGACATTGCACCATACCCTAAGCAATGGTGTATTACTTTCGGCCATCTGTTCCCAACGAAACCCTCGCGTGTCTGTGAAAAACACAAACCATGCTGCCGTTGCCAGCAAAACTGTGTCAATAAAACAAGCTGCAAAGCACAACCTAAATGTTTGAAATGTGTGGGCAAGAACCTTAGTCACCAGTGGAGGCACAAAGGGAAAACCCCACCCAAAATGTATTGCGCAATTCCTGACTCGAACAGTCATTACACGGGGCAAATGAAATGCCCCAGGCACCCAAAAACTGGAGGCCATAAATAGAACAGAAAACAGGCCTGTTAAACTATTGGTGATCATGGAAAACCAGATACCAGCACCAGCAAAAGTTATGCCACAAGCCAACAGATAAAACGTCGTTATCCTCCGGAAGTGTCTGACGTAGGTGTGCACGATAATCCTAACTCCATTGCCCTCTCTCCCTTCAGAACCGAAAAAACATTACTATCAAAGAAGTAGCCAATGGGCTAATTGCACTTCAGACATTAAAGACGTTGATTTTCCAAGCATTAGTATGCGTCGTAGCCAAAATAAAATTATTCAAAACTGCAATCCACAGTAAAGCAAATAGCAAGGTACATCGTTAAATGGGAGACAACCTTCACAGACCTTGGCAACAAGTTTTCCATAAATGATAAACCAATACCGGATCTAGAGAAGTGAAATAAGCAAACTCTAGAGTTTACGAGCGTCACACTCCCATATACAAAACAAAATGGGTCACGCCGTTAGGAGACAAGATTTGCGAGCATTATATGTCAACGTTAATGGGCTCCACACCATCCAAGCGATGACAGACGAGATCATTAGCGAAAAGGAAATAGGCGTAGTATTTCTGGTACTGACCTTGAGGATGAACATGAAGCGGTCGCCATGAACATCCTGCTGCTTCCAAGACAAATTACAATTATAAGTATCTATTGTGCACTGAGAAGAACATCGGTGAGTATTTCGGTCACATAGAGGGGTGCTTATACTTGCGGATGTGAATGTTTACTATCAAACATGGGGGGGGGGGGGCCGTTAAAACAATTGCTATGAACTCACGCTACTGAGGGCTAACCGTCGACTGGAGAATATTAGAACACCTGGGCCCACGAGTCAGGCGAATAAGGGGAAGATATCTGCTACATCCACTGATAAAAATTTCGCGAGCCACGCCTGACATCCTTCAAAAGTCACTTCCTTACCAAGATTCGGCTGTTCGTACAACACCTCCAAAATCTCCTGAAACCACTACCGACCTTTCCTGAAATATCAGAAAACCCGAAACCCACTTACCTACACAATCACCGCAAAAGAAATTCGAGAAAACTTAAAAACCCTAAAGCACACTGCTCCTGGTCCTGGGCCAGAGAAAATACCTAACTCCGTCCTGAAGCTGCTACCGCACACATTCTACATCCAGCTGGTGACCTGTCCTTCCTATATAATGCTAGCTACTATACAGAGCACATTCCGCAAACTTGAAATATGCCCACGTTCTCCTTTTTCCTAAAGCAGGAAAGCTGGCGACAGGACCAGGACCAGGACCAAAAAATAAAAATAAAAAACATCGTACTATCAGTCTGCTATGTGCCTTCCTAAAATCATGAAAGTCACAATCACCTCGCCTTCTCAAAGATAGAAACCTTGACTACACTACAAAAAAAGCCTACCAACACTACACAAATCCGTTAATCCGACCGTTCCTAAAGTATGTGCATGTGCTCCTACATAAGCCTCAAGCACCGGACTGCTCCGCCTTCAGCATGTAGAGCACTGGGCACTACGCCTGACACCACGGGCTGATAGGAGGACGTGGATCGAGGTACTACAGACACAGACGAAAATACAACCACTGGACGAGTACTTGCGGGAACTAAGCAAAAAGTTCCTACTACCACAAATATTATACAGACCATTTTTCAGGTAGCTGACGGATAATCTAAACCACATGGACAATCAACAATATAATTATAGTACAGCACTCACCACAGCACAAAAACTAATGACTCCATATAACGTCTCCAAGACCAAATAGAAAATATATAACACACAAAAAAACAACCCTCATACGAAGCAGGTAAATAAAAGTCAATCGCGAAACACAACACGCTATCAACTTCCTCTTGCTCTTGTTCTCCTATCTTTTCCAAAAAGGCAAGCGTCCCAATTGGGCTTGGGTGCGTTCTTGCGGACAGAACTTAACTTACGACACAAATAAATACAACCGAGGCTGAAGACCGGCTTATAGTAAACCAGCCAGCCAGGCAGGCATGCCAGACTGGCAAAAGACACTAATGCTAATGCTAATTCTCCTTACCTCCTCATTATACTACATTCCATACTTTTCGTTGTGTTTTTTCCCCCTCTGTTTTTTTGGTTCCTTCAACTGTACCCATTTTCTCTTCACTCTACTACTGCTCTTCTTTAAACATATTATAGTATTTTTATTTCTCCCACTGTGCATCTGTGTTAAGTATCCCTTTAGTTTTGTAATAACTCTTTTGGTGGGGGTGTCTCTACTTTGAACCTTTTTCGACACCCTGTATGGCGTCAGCAATTAAAACTACTTGATCTTTTCTCTATCAAACATGTTAGTATTGGGCCTCACACATGACATGTCTCAGAGGTTACAAGAATATGAAAGATGGGTCACAAAAGACATGAATTTATTCAACAAATTAAAAAGACATCTAATTTTACAGTTTTTGCAGATGGCTAGCTCAGTTGGCTCTCCCAAACAAGTCTCTAGCTACTCAGGGGTATTTTTCGGGCCATGATGTGTTGCAAACATCTTGCATGGTTAGAATCACTTTACCGTGGGAACTGCTGTCGATACTGCTGGCGACGTGATGCGCACCTCAGTCGCTCAGAGGATGGCAGTAGACCGGCCACAGCGTCCACTCACTTCCACCCAAAGTCCACGAGTGCCTCGTCTCCACTCCACCTCCGAGCAGCATACAAGAATATCCAAGTGGTGTGTCCCTATTGTTCGTAGGTTGGCTGTCCCTGCTGTTATTGTCAACAGCGCAGCGGATGGCTTGACAAACAGGCCCCCGGCTTCCGCTCGCCGAAAAATAGGCCTCCCTCGATACGTGCAGACTGCCTCGCTTTCGGAACGCGACTTATTACAACTTGCCGAACAACCCACCAAAATTTAAATTCCATGGAATTTAAATTTGCTTATAAAGTCTTCTCTGCAACTTTGTTCACAGTTCAGTTCCTGCCCTCTTGATAGCAATATCCTTGATTTACAAAGCCATAAAACCCTGCAAACTTACAATTTCATAAGATATTTATAAACTTCACCCATTTTCAAACAAAATTCTCCTGCGAAAATGTCATGCGAAGACGCGTCAATAGCGCCAAACAGTAAATGTTTACAATACAACTCGCTTCGTGTGCAAAACTCCCCAATGCATCAGCCATCCAAAGTGTACCATCCACATAACAGCAGGGTCAGCCTTAATCTATCATTATACATTATACACACGACATAAAAATATACAACCCTAAAATAAAATAAAAACAATGTTTCACAGTACTTATCATAGTGTGTCATAAGCACTCACTATAGATTAACAATGGAATGTCTTTAAGCGTTACAGGTCCATCAAAAATAAGAAACTATGAACATTTTTTACGTGAGGTTGTCCCTCCACAACTCTTCCTCTACACAGCTGAAGTCTTTCAGTACCTATTGTTCTTAATCTATAGTCTATGCATTTTCTACTATTCCAAATATCAGTTGAGAACATGGAGCTCTGAGGAATCGTTATGATCTTAAAATTTCCAAAACATAAATCTCCCATACAGGATAAAAGATAACCCTCCATAATTCACATAGACCGTCACATATAATACAGTTACAGATTAAAACACGTGGCCATATCAATCAGTGGCCCTCAATAATCACATAAAATCTAAACTTAATGATCCAATTTCTTAGAACATAATTACATCAGACTATAGGGGAATAATATTAATCAATGTCTCCTAATATATACAAAGCGTAACATAACAAAGCTCATGCTACAAAACCAATTACTCTAACGACAGATGATCACAACATTTGTACACATACCTTCGAATCTAAGAGCATTTACTAACACGACTCATCTATTGACAACAGAACACTATTCATAACAATACTACAATCAAGCGTTACTAGCGAAGGTAGTTGCCTCTTCACAAACAAACAGTCAGCTCACCCTGTTCATTTACCCAGAACAAAGTCAAAGGACACACACCTGCCTGCATCCAGTTCCAGTCAAATGACTAGGGGAGTAGTCTACCTGCCGGTCCGCTATTCCGAGAAGTTCAGAGAGTCAACGCTGACCACACGCTGTCATGGACAACTTCCTACCCAGTCAACATCGCCATAACCACAGCAAATCCCATGCTCTGCGGCGGATCACCATTGAAAATCCATTGTGCATGAACTTCTTACTTATATTGACAACTCGATTAAAGTCAAGACGAATAATCTGGATTACTGTCGCTTAAAAACTACCACAACGTCGCCATAACCATCTTCACGGCAGCATTATCACTTCGCCATCACCACTATGCTCTACATCCTCGCATCAAGCTGGAAGAAAATCACCAACAGCCTCCACATCTATGAATGATGGTATTGCCTTAGGCTACGAGCATTATAGATTCCCACCTCAACATTGCCGTCTACAAGTAAATACGCATTTCTGCCTACAGATTTTTTTATACAGAATGGCCCTTTGAAAAGGTGGAAGAATTTGGCAATTTTTTTTCTCAAAGCATCTGATTGAGGTGCACAACGAACCAATACCAGATCACCGGCATTGAAGACATAGGCTTCTCTACCCGTCTCCCTCTCCTGCCGCTTCCTCGCCTTCTCCATCAGAAATTCCTTCGCTTGCGCCAACCTCTCACTTGGTTCAGTGCTCACCACAGGTTCTGGGCAACCCACTAGTTGGTCGACCAGCGTGTCCGCGGGCGTACCGAAATGGAGTTCCGCCGGCTTGTGCCCAGTGCTGCAATGAATACTGAGATTAAAGAAACCTTCTATTCTGGGTAAATGCTTCACCCAGCCGGCGTGATTCTCGCCGACTAACATCCGGAAATATGCTCCCAGCTGACGATTATACCTCTCTACAATGTTGCTCTGAGGGTTTCTGATAGAGCTGAATATAGCTTTTATTCCTGCCCTTGACAGGGCATTCCCGCCATCTCTTGCTCGTGAAAATCGTTGCGTGATCACTGAGTAAGCGCTTCGGACGGCCACACTCCGGCACGTACTTGTCCAGAATGATCCGGAGGCATTGCCTCGTCGTCGTGGTATTAGTAGCATACAAGCGGACCAGCTTGGTAAATGCGTCGACAACCACTAAGATATATTGTCGGCCAAATCTGCCCCGCGGAAGCGGGCCGAAAAAATCCAGGCACACCAACTCATTTGGTGCACTCGGGGTTATTGGACTGAGCTCTCCTATGTAACATCTGTTCGGATGTTTGACCCGTTGGCACAGATCGCATTCGCGAATCGTCTTCGCTACAGACATTTTTAAAGCGGTCACATACCACTCTCGACGTAACATTTTAATCGTCCTTTCTGTGCCTTGATGCCCGAAGTGCTCGTGGTACATCTGGACCACCTCTCCTGTCATTGTCCGTGGCAGCCACGCGAGCCAGTTCTCCATGGCTTGGTCCAGCCTGAAACACACACCCTCATGAATTTTGCACATCAGGGCTACGCTACGGATCCGCTGATCTACTCCGTTTTTTTCGTCCTCGATGAACTGCCTTACTTTCCTTATTTCTTCGTCCTTGCATTGTTCACGGATCAGTTTACTTCGGAACTGGCAGGGGTCGACGCCAGCGATCACTCTCGCAGCGGCGATCATAATCTCATGTCCCCTTGCCGCATGGCCTATTGAGGGAATAAGATCCTTAGGATAACGGCTTAACCAGTCCGCCATCTTGTTATCCACCCCCTTGCAGTACGACACTTCTATATCGTACTCCTGTAATAGGAGTGCCCATCGAGTTACCCGACTCGAAGTGAACTTCGACTTCATTAGGAACGTTAACGCCTGGTGATCCGTCCTCAGAAACGTTTTGCTACCGACCAGGTACGGCCTGAACTTTGTTACTGCAAACACCAAAGCAAGCATTTCCACCTCGGTGGTATGGTAGTTCCGTTCCGGCCCTCGCAATGTGCGGCTAGCCGTCGCCACTATCCTTAGACGTCCATCATCAGCTTGCTGCTGCAAAACTGCCCCGACACCCCTCCCAGAGCCATCACAATTCAGGAAAAACGGCCTCGTGTAGTCTGGATGGGCGAGCGTCACTTTGTCCCGAAACGCGTCTTTCAACTGTTGGAACGCATCTTGCTGCTCTTTACCCCACTTCCAACGGGTACCCTTTCTGAGCAGAAAATATAGTGGTTCATTTATCTGTGCATAATCCTTAATACCATTTTTAAAATAGCCACATATTCCCAAGAATTGCCTCACCTGTTTCACACACGTGGGAGGTGGGAAATGTAAAATTTCTTCCACCTTTTTCCGGCGCGGCCTCTATACCTTCCGGAGTTACCCGGAACCCAAGGAAGCTGACCTCTCGTGCACAGAGGTTTGATTTGTCCGGCCGCAGCGTCAGCCCACGCTTAGCCAGAACACCGAACAGTGTATTCAAGTGGTCTACATGCTGTTCGAAGGAGTCCGAAAATACCAGGACATCATCCACGTAGACTGCACAGAACTCCTTCACCTCGGCCGGCAGTACTTCATTCAGTGCTCGCACAAACGCACTAGCCGAATCACGAACCCCAAATGGAACTCGGTTGAACATGAACTGGGTTCCTTCGAATAGGAAAGCAGTGTATGGTCTACACCTATCGTGAAGCTCTACCTGATGATAACCAGCGGTCACGTCAATGGTGGAAAACCATCTCTTGCCATGGAATCTACTAATAAGATCAGCGATTGGTTCCGGGCGTTCCGCATCTCCTACTATTCGCTCATTCAACTTCCGAGCGTCAAGGCAAATACGTGCGGTTCCATCTCGTTTGACAGCAACTGCAATGGGGTTCACGTATGGCGAAGGGGCCTTCGAAATTATTCCATGCTCTAGCATCACACGCAGAACATCCCTGACCGCCTCTCGATGCTTTGCTGGTACCGGGTAGCTGTGTGCTTGGAAAGGACTTTCACTGTTTAATTTGAACTCATGCGTTATTCCTATGATCTTTCCTGGGCGGTAAGAAAAACGGCCAGATTTCTGCGAAGCACTTCTTTCAGCTTTCCCCATCTGGTGACGTTCAGAGTGTCATTGCGCATTGCATTTCGCTCCAACTCACACAGAATCTCATTTCTCTCATCCACGAGCGCGCATACCTGCAACAATGTAGCGTCGCTCAGTTGCTGGGGCAGTCTTTCACTCGCTGGCTCCTCGATGCGGACCAGTCGCAGGCCGTAGCTTTCGCTGCTTGCATCCCACTGTATCTCTTTAGCCGTCAATCCCGTGATCGTATTTTTCTCCCAACTTATGCAAGCCCTTTTCTCACTCAAAACATCAGCTCCCACTATGAGACCAATGCTGAGTCCTGGGACAACGTATGCCAGCAGTTCCAGGCTCTCTTCGCCAAGCGTAATAGTAACGCTTGCCTATTAACTGTTTTCAATTTCTGCCCAAATGCTGGCACCAGTGACAACTTCTCACCCTGTAGGAATTTTATAGGGATTCCCGACTCTATGGCTTGTTTTACCAATCTTTCCGCAATCGCCGTTATAGCACTACCGCTGTCGATGAGGGCGACGAACTCCATCTTCTGAATGCAAACATTTATGACTGGGCAAAGCCCTACTCTCCCGTGGTGTTGTCGTGTTGGGGGGTCTGTTTCCTCCAGGTTACTCAAACCATCCTTCCAAATGTTTAAATCATTGCCGGATACGTGTCTTTCATCACTTCCCGGAGGAACCCCTATCCTGTTTCATGCCATCCCACCGGTATTCTGTGACGACACAGTGAGACCACTATCCTCACTGCGTTCGTGACCTTGCGCCGTGAGTGCAGGAGACAGATCTTCCTGCACCCTCAGTGCATGGACGTCGGCCTCATGATGTGGTGGTGAGCGATTTCCGGAATTCTCGGATCGTTTGTTACCGAAGTACCCTTGTTTTCGGTCGCCATTCCCTCTCTGGTTGCTCTGGTGTCCCCCAGACTTTCCCATATTCCCAGAGTTTCGGCCGCCGGCCCTCGCGTCGTATGCGGAAGGCCCATATCTCATACGTTCTTCTCCTTCTTCCACCATCCTCAAGGTAGCCACAAACTGCTTAAAGGTGGTGATAACAGCGGGGTTCAATAACAATTGTACCTGCTGCGAAAAATGAGCCCGCAAAGCCCCACAGAGCTCGCTTTCATCGAGCGGCTGATCTAGAAACCGGGAATACTTTGCGAGACGCTCAGCATACGTGGCCATAGATTCTTTACGATCTGCGTAGTAGCGTCCCTGGTACAGCCTTCGTCTCAGTTTGGTTTGAGCCGACCGCCCCCAAAATACTTCCAAAAATATCTCTCTAAAATCCTCATACGCCGTCCCTTCTTCACAAGTGGTATCGAACCAGACTCTCTCTTCTTCCCCGAGAGACTGGTAAATAACTAGCATTTTCATCTGATCCGGAACATTCTTCACCCGAAAGTAACTCTCCAACTCTTTCAGGAAGCTCTTCGGGTGAGTACCTGTCTTTCCGCTGAATCGGGGGAGAGGCAAATCTATCGACACGTGTGCGGCGTGGCACACATGCATACGGTCTACTCCCGGGGCACTCGCGCGTGTCATTTCCTCACGCATCCCCCGCAACTCACTGGTCACTTTTGTTTCTAAACTTCCATGTGCCTCGCGAAGACTTTCACACTCCGTTCTTGATTCAGTAGCAGTTTTGCTGACATCATTAATCAGCTCTCCAAGTCGAGTGATCCTCGCATTGTGGCCTAATTCGACTTCTCCGAGACGCTTTTCCAGCTGGTTTGCTCTTGTTTCTGCTTTCTTACTTGTCTCCGACGCACTCTTCTGCGTGTCCGCCACCTGTTCGTTTGTGCGATTCAGAGCACTGGATAATCTGCTTTGTTCTTCCTGCAACGTTTTCACTGTTACCTCGACTTCCCTCATTTCTGCCGATATGGTGTTCTTAAAGCCTTCCATCTCTCGCTTCAGCAGTTCACAAACCTCCGACTTTATCTCAGACTTCAGCTGCTCTTGTCCGCTCTTTATCTCCGTCATCATCGCGAACAAACGGTCAAATTTGTCGGCTTCGCTCAGTGGATTTTTCGCTGCTTCCTTCTGTTGGGCAACCATTCCTTCAGAACCAGACTTGGTATATCCGTCCCCTTCCCTCGTTTCGCCCAAAATGCATGGAGAGGACATGGTTTCTTGGCGACTTGAAGAGTCGTCTATGATATTCGTGTTAGGGTGTTCCGAAATTGCACTTCGCGTACCCTTTTCAGCCATCTTCACGTTCTTCACTCTCAGGTATGATGAGACGGACAGCTTTTCTGTCTTTTGTAACTTATTTGTGGTCTTGCCCTGACCTCAAACGCATTGGCAACTCTCACAGGAATTAGAAGCCCCCAACGACAAACGAAAACATTTAGAGGGAATTGCTTCTTCCGATAGAAAACCTACAAACTGAGGTACATAGCTCGGAATCCACGAGTTTTTCAACGCTGATCTGTCAGACATCAACTCTGCTTCCACAACAGGACAACACGAGCACCATAAACTCTCTAACAAACATCGTCAAACAATGAAACATCAACAAACCATCAATTAGCATAAGACACATATACCAATTACAACGCTGGTTGGACCGCCAGGCATGAAAAACTCAACATCCAGAACAGGAAAGCACTATCAACATCCAATTGTCTAAGCACCGAAACAAATGCGAACATCAACAAATATCTTTTAAACCTAAAATTCACGTATGTCAGCCATCACATTTTTTTCTCCCTTAACACCAATTCAACAGCAGAATAACACAATGTACATGACATTTTCCAAATAATGTCAACCATATGCATGAAAATCATCATAGGTCACATCAATGTAACCCCGATATACATTCTATCGCTTAATTCCAACCGTCAGACATTGAAACCTCTGCTCTCACAACCAAATTTCACAACAAAAATACCATTATCATAAAAAAATACATATATAACGTGTGTGGAAACAACTGATAAACAGGTCTTTAGTGTATCACACATGTGCTAGCATTCATTTCATCAATCAACTTCCCAATGGAGCAACACAATCAACATTACATATTTCAATATACATCAATAATGGCTGTGAAAATCAACAAAGAGTTCTTCAATGTATCCCACATGTACAGCCTATAACTGCGTCCATATCGCCCTTACAAATCCCAGCTGTTACAAGATACAAACATTACACATGACATAAATAATTATTGTACATGCTGGATTGCTGCTGTTACAGCCACACCGGAAAATGCTGAAAACACAGAGAGTTCTACTTACTATTACGACTTGTTTGTAACATATCAAAACAACCGGGCCGCAGGTTTGCGCGCCATAATGTAATAACTCTTTTGGTGGGGGTGTCTCTACTTTGAAACTTGTTCGACACCCTGTATGGCGTCAGCAATTAAAACTACTTGATCTTTTCTCTATCAACATGTTAGTATTGGGCCTCGCACATGACATGTCTCAGAGGTTACAAGAATATGAAAGATGGGTCACAAAAGACATGAATTTATTCAACAAATTAAAAAGACATCTAATTTTACAGTTTTTGCAGATGGCTAGCTCAGTTGGCTCTCCCAAACAAGTCTCTAGCTACTCAGGGGTATTTTTCGGGCCATGATGTGTTGCAAACATGTCGCACGGTTAGAATCACTTTACCGTGGGCACTGCTGTCGATACTGCTGGCGACGTGATGCGCACCTCAGACGCTCAGAGGATGGCGGTAGACCGGCCACAGCGTCCACTCACTTCCACCCACAGTCCACGAGTGCCTCGTCTCCACTCCAACTCCGAGCAGCATTCCATGCAACAGCATACAAGAATATCCAAGTGGCGTGTCCCTATTGTTCGTAGGTTGGCTGTCCCTGCTGTTATTGTCAACAGCGCAGCGGATGGCTTGACGAACAGGCCCGCGGCTTCCGCTCACCGAAAAATAACCCTCCCTCGATACCTGCACACTGCCTCGTTTTGGGAACGCGACTTATTACAGCTTCTTGTTTTTATCTTCTCACCAGCAACCACTAATCAAAAATACGACACAGTCCTTGTTCCATCATAACTGAAAGTGGGCTCCCTGTAAAGAATTAACTAACAACTATGAAATTGCCACCTTCTACGTTTTGTGCTTAGGGCTTTTAAATGATCGTTAGGCTTCTTTCTATGACCGGTTCTATGACCCTTTCTGTGCAGCCAAAAGTATATTACATAATTTATTAGTTCTAGATAGCACAAACATCTTTCCTAATGGAAGACAGTCGCCAATTTTTCAATGAAGGTTTTCACCGACTAAATGCATACAAATTTCAAAAATAAGAGTTGCACAAAGTTTTATTTATTTACTACATTTATTTCGGAATTTTAAAACACTCCATGGTATCATGTTTAATCAGCTATGAATCCTTACATTTCAGATGTAGCTTATTTTTCAAGACCAAAAATCACTTATGGCACAATACTCAAACACATGATGAAATTTCAGATGTTTCTCCAATGTTTAGTTCTGCATATTTCCGAGATACGAAAAAAGTTCCTTTTGTTGAACAATATTCACAGTAATAATGTTCGAAATCCAACACGTCTGCTACAACTGTCTTCTAATTATCAGCCTCCCCTTGCTACTAGATCTTTGCTATCACTTTCGTCTTCAACACTTACTAGTCCACTTCTGTTCACAAAATGCCTCTTGTGCTTCCCTGCTACTATATTTACACCCTTTTACACCATTTTACCTGATTTCACTAGACTTGAGTATCTATAACTCATCTTTATGATTTACAAAACTAGAACATAAAATTTCTTCCTTAACCCCCAACGAAACACAAAATCCTTTTATACCAATATACCTTGTTATTTCTAGTTTAGTTTACTACCCTTTTCTCTTCTAAAACAATCTTTAATTAATCAATAAAAGCCAAAATACACACATTACTAAAAACCTGCCAGTAGCATAATAGTTTAGTGATTCAATATTAAATACTTTCCCTTAATTCTTCAGTCTAGAAATACCACAATTCCTTATTTTTTCTTCTATTTTCTGGTTTTGTCATGTTCCAGAATCTAGCTCTATGCATTTAAAATTGGATAATTCTCGACATTTTTCTTTGTTCTATATGTGGTTTCCATCCATCTTTAAAGTTAAATAATTTTCCTTGAAAACTCCCCTCAAATTTGGGACTTATACAAAACTTCTTCTCTCATCACCTAAAAACTATGACATTGACATGTATGTAGGGCATCACTGCATTGATAGAAATTGACATTACAGTCAGAGAAATCTTTGTTCTTGCCCATATTCCTTGTTTGTGTAAAGTGTGTCTTATTGTGTATACCTTCTGCAGTTAGCGAGTGTATTCTTTTAAAATAAATATTTTTGGGCATATTGTGTGCAGTTTTATTTTACCTTAATCTAGTTAGCGATAGTCAAGAAGAATGTCTGTAGAGATCACTGTTGGCAATCAACCCATTGACGAACCGATTTCAGCGCTAACGGAAGAGCCAGGTGTGAGGCGTACATCAGCCTGGTCTAGTGTTGGACAGAGGGTCGTCTAAACTTATCTTCACATCGGATGGAAGCCACCGATGTTGTATTGACAATGTAAAGTGAAAGAAGTGAGAAAAAGTGAAAATTGTCACGTAGCAAAGTGATATAGTGATGCTGCACAAACATGTGTAACGAAATGAATAGACAATTCCCAGGCAGGAGGGCTGGGCGAGCCCTAGCTCAGCCTGCTTCACAATTGGCATATGATCTACGGATCATTCAGGTGAACGCCAGGAGATGCAAATATGTTCTCCCACAATTATTAGATCGATTCTCAACCGCGGAGACTGACGCACTCCTGCTTCAAGAACCTCATTCTGCATACGGAGCTGTGAGAGGCTATGAACATAGAGTATAGCCACTAATTGACATGGGAACAGGATCCTATATCGGCCATAATAATAAGGAATCCAGCACTAGACAAACTACTACTAAATCAGTTATCTGACAGCCACGTGGTATGTGTGGAAATTACAGAGGCATTTGGAACAATCCACTTAGGAAATGCATCCATTCAATATAGGCACACTAAAGGCGATTACATACTGAAACTAAATATCATTCTCAATGCCCTTGCAGGCAAGCCTGTCATCATAACAGCAGACGTAAACGCCACTTCTCCTTTGTAGCATGGTCCAGAAACTGATAAAAGGGGTGCAGCACTGGAAGCGTTTATAGCCCAACATCAACTTGTTGTCGCTAACCAACAATCAGAACTCACAACACTCTACATTGAACGAGGGGAATCCAACATCGATGTCATCATGTACAAGCGGCAAATCTTATCTCAAACTGAATGGAAATCAAGTTAGCTCAGGTGCATTACATATACCACGCGAACTAACATCACAATCCAGAGAACTGTAACCACTAACAGTTACAACAGCAGTCGTGTAAAGTAGGACAAATCTGACAGGTTAGTAGGGGAGAAGTTTAAGGATGAAAGATTACAGCAATAAGACACCTTGAGCGCAAACCAAATGTCTGATTAGTTCTAGGACCACCTAAGGAGATATGTAATGCTACCGTCCCTAAATATGAAAGGAAAGCCAGGGCGAGATTTAACACGTAGGTGAAATGAGGCGACCAGACTTAAAAGAGCTTTACATTGCGCCAGAACAACTGGAGGCCCAACAGCCATCAATGCTGCTAGCAATAGGTAGACAGCTGTAAAAAAAATAAAAAATAAAACCAGTATCACCTTCTGCAGAAAGAAGAAGGCCTTATTGAAAAGTCTTGTTATCAACCAAGGAAAATCATCCATAGTCAAATAAGGACAAATAATGAATGAAATTTTCTCAGGTAACTAGCCGAGTTAGTCTGTCGATCAAACACGACGTTTTGACAGAGATTGCGACCACCGAAACGTCTTGATTGATAGACAGACTAACTCGGCTAGTTACCCACAGAAAATTTTATTTCTTTAAAACTCCGAGAAAACCTCTAGTCTTATATAGGACAAATAATGTTCACCACTCAATACAAAAAGTGGATGGAGTGCACGCGGGACTCTAAGTGCGGAACAAGAAAAAATCATGAGGCGCAATAACGCATACAAGGAAGAAACGGTCCACATGATTCCCACCCAGGAGAACAATAAGACAATTAGCGCCTGCAAAACTAAAAAAGTGCCACGACATGGTATCGACGTACTAATAAGAAAAAGGTTGAGGACAAATAGACCTGGAATTCTGGAACTTGCGATCAATCGATGCTAGAGAGAGAAAACGTTCGCAACTGCGCGGAAAAACGGCAAATTATACATTCTTCTCAGATCAGATGACAGGGCAAAGGATCAACCAAAATCTTATCGCTCTGTGAGTCTCCTCCCAGTCCCGGGGAAGGTTCTCGAACGAATAAAATAGTGAATAGACTCCGCGCGACATACAAAGCATCTGAAATGTCATCTCCCAATTAATTTGGCTTTAGAAAAGGACGAGGCACAGAAGATACCGTAAAGAAATGACTAAACACCCCAACACCAGAGAATAACCATGCTGTGACCATCTTTGTAGACATAGCATTTGCTAATGTATCGTGGCCCAGCATCATGCATAGGCTGCGGCTAGCCGATTGCGATAGAGCTAAAAAAAAATAGGTCACCACCACATACATTTTGACGCGCCATTTGTCACCCCCAAAAACATTATTTTGTCCTCTGTTTGTCTCCCCTCCCCCATACCCGGCATTAGCTGAGCATTGGATCTTCATAACAGAATATTGTTGGTTTACGAGTATTGTTACAATATATAGGTTAATCCTCAACAACATAATTAATAATTTCTCAATTATATTTTAAATTCCAACTGTCCATTACTATTGCTACATAAAAACAATTATTCATAAAAATTTATCTTATCTGATGAAACTAGATGATATAAATAAATTTTAAAAAATAAATACTTACCGATTATGCTCAAGCTAGGTAGTAAAAAGGTGTGCTACAGAGTCCAGGTTTACACTCATGAATTGTCTCGACCCCCCCCCCCCCCGCCCCCAAATTTATCAAAAGCCACTTGTAGTTACAGATTGCAGATAACACCAGTAACACAGAAGTCAACACGTTTAAGGTGTGTCTACAGCACAGTGTTAAAATGGCACAAAAAAATTATTTGGAGCATTCTAAAATTGATTAGCTATAAGTCATTCAATAGATGGTAATATGAATGCAGTGAATTTCTATTGACCTGTCTTAGGAGATTCTTTAATGAAAAAATTGTTATATTTCCTTCTGAAATAGTAAATCTTCAACCAACAATCAGAACTGAGTCATTGTTGGTTGTTACGAAAAAGAATGAAATTCTGTATTTCCCTTAGACTAAATGGAATTTATTTTCGTTATGTACATTTTCCCACCCGACTTCCACAATTGTGAGAGCTGGTGGCAAACGTGAACTTATTATTTAATTTAATTGCGATCGAGAGCACACTGCGGTGGAAATTTCCCTATACATCTATTTTTCCCCTTTCCTGTACCTGCTTACTTATGCCCTCTACAAATTTCAACTTAGTTGGATCAAAAACAATAATTCTTCCTGTAATGAGATTTCCTCAAAAATGAATGTTACGGCAAGAATAATAAAATTCATGAGTTAAACTGACTTCGAAATTGTATATTTTAATGGTAAAGATAAGAGAATTCATGCCACTTGGTGTGTATCTCTCCTCCAGGGAAAGTACTGCTACATTCTTCTACAGTAAATCTGTATCAGTCTTGTGAAGAAAACTGATGGCTCATTTGTCTCACTGGCAAATGTAAGATATTGTATTAGACATTGCGAATAATTCAGTATGTGTAACAACAATCAGATCTCTATGGCACTTTGTTGAGAATTAAATCTATGCCCTTCATTACTTATACTATACAATCATCATCCAGTGTGGTCACGAGGATTACCTGGAGGGAGGTGCATCTGCACCTTCACATTATATGACACTTATTATTTGTTAACTAGCTAAGTAATGAGATATAATTTACAACAATTCATTTTTATAATTAAAGGTAGGTATATAAAATTAGGAATTAATGTCATGTTAATTAAATTAATGTCAAATTTAAATCAAGCTGGTTTTAACTTGCGTATCTGGAACGTATTTTTGCTGGGTGTTTCGCGTTCCACGCGATGGCGGAAGTGGGGCGAAAAGGGATTCACTCGTCCGCGCCATGCCACGGATTGCAAACAAAAGTTTGTACTGCGTCGATAGCGTTAGCCACAGCCGACAACGCCGCAAGACGAGTAAATGATTGTACGTGTAGGCCTTTGTTCAAATTATGAACGACATAAGAATTTTTCGTGCAAAAAGCACAAGACTGATGTTATCAGTCTGATAAAGGTTGCCAATTTATTTGTAATTACAAGTTTCTAGCAAAGCCAGAACCTAGTGGTCATACAGAATAAATTACATTATAAATAAAGTACAAATACAGTAGATACATTACAAAACAAAGTGTATTCTTATACAATTCATCAAGTTTGTATTACGCCTTATTACATAAATAGTTTTTTTTTATTACAATTTTAAATGCATTAACATTCAAGAATCTGAGATAAGGTCGAAGATTGTAATATAGACTCAATCTCATTTCGTGGGGACGCTCATCTGCTGCCTTCAATTTGTATCTTTTAATATGTAAATTAGACTTTATTCGAGTGTCAGATTCATGAATTTCACAATTAGTATTATTAAAGTTTCGATTACATCGAATCAGTAATAATACCCTATATACACATGATGAAACAGGAAGAATATTTTACTGTCTAAATATTTCTCATCATAACGCATTATTGTCCAGCTTGCATTGGCGAATATAGAATATATTTTCGGGGGGGGGGGGTGCAAGATTAATATAAGGTTAGGTTAAGTAATTTTAAGTAGACATCCCATAATACTATATATCAGTTTTGCTGCTCATATTCAGAGGGTAATTTGCGCTACATGCCCCTTTTAATTTACCGAGATCACGTTTCTTTATTGTTCACATTAAATAATAAAAAATATATCTATTTTTAAACAAACCAAATGATGAAAAGATCTCAGTTACTATTATTTCAAACATTGGTCAAAATTTTAATAATGTCTCAACTATAAACACTTATCCGAACTAAAAGAGTCAAATACGCGATTTTTACTATCGTGTTTGGATGGTTTCTAGATATACATAATGTTTTGTTTTGTAATGGATGTATAAATTGCCTAGACCCCTATTTTTTCTTTTTATATACACATACATATATGTGTTTTATCAACTATCATTCAAATGACTCTTTTGAGTATCGTTTTGGAGAGGCCTTAAAAGAAGGTTTAATAAATGCAATGTCAATGAAAATGCAACTAAATTTGTTTCATTAATCGTTTAGCCAACTGACAAAAAGAATACAATAAAAGAAAAACAAAACTAACAAAAAGGAACTTCACTTTTTATATATTCAATTATTACAAAACAAAGTCTAGGTTTCTTGGTACACTTGTAAACTTATCCAGAACTTCATTGTCACTAACGATATTGTCTCTGTAGATAGAAAGTAAAGCAAATCCGTTAAGCCTACTTTCAGATGTGCTCTTCCTTAGGTAAGTCATCAGTCTTCTCAGGCTGGAGAAAGTTCTCTCTACGGTTGCGACAGAAACAGGAAGAACTGCGAGTAATTTCAGAAGGGTATAAATGTTGAGGAAGAAAGTCTTGTCACATGTTTCTAGAGAACTTATAGCCGTTTTTGGAAGATTTGATGGATTTACCTGACTCCACTTCTCTTTCCATAACATAAACTCCCTTCGCACAATCTCTTTATGTGACAAATATTCTTCATAAAAACTAAAAGCAGCCTCCAATGAACCGAAATCAGTTGTGATACACAATTCTGGAAGGATGTTTTGTAAGGATGGAACTGTTTCCTTGTGAGATTCAAAGAGTTCTTTCAGTGAGTCACAAAAATCGTCCAGGTATGGCACATAAACAGATCGTCGATAGAATTCTTCTTCTGTGCTGTTTGAAGGCTGCAAATTCTTGGAATCTCTTCCTTAATTTCAAGTTTAGCAGCGAATGACTTTATTTGATTATACAAGGCTTTAAATGAGTTATCAGCTTCGACAGAAGGTGTAACACACTCGTAAGGTTAGTCAAGGCCTGTGGAAGATCTGTATTTTTGCTTTGAAGCTGCTCAGATAAGTTATGCGTGGTTGATAGCATCCGGTTCAAAACAAAAAGATTAACAAGATATGCAAATTGACCAATAGCACTGCTTAGAGTATGAGCCTTAGATGCTGAGTCACTGAATTCCTCTTCTATTTTGCAAAGGGAGAAAAAGATAGGCTCCAAAATGTCTTTAAATAAAATTACTGAGTCGTGTCTTTCTACCCATCGGGTTTCGCACAGGGAAATAAGTTTCTTTTTCTTTTGTTCTGGACAACTTTCAGAAATCGTTGATTTCAATATTTCTGTTCTTTTTGCTGCCATATGAAAGAATCCGCAGATTTCTTTTATGACACCCATACAGTTTCTTATAGAAGGTATTCTGCTCACATCTGACAAACACAAATTTAGAGTGTGTGAAGACCAATGTGTATACAGGGCCAACGGTAGCTTTTCTCTGATAGAAGCTTGTACTCCTCTGAATTGCCCACTCATCGTGGCAGCGCCATCGTACCCTTGGTCTCTTATTTTGTTTAGGTCAAATCCTAATGTTGACAAGATCTCTAATATTGTGTTAGCCAAACCTGCTCCAGTGAAGTCATAAACGGGAACGAATATGAGAAAATCTTCTCTGATTTTGAAACTTTGGTCCTCTACGTAACGTACACAGAGAGAAAACTGTTCAATTTGGCAGATATCAGAGGTTTCATCTGCTAAAACAGAATAAAAAACAGACTTTCTGATATTTTCTACAATTTATGATTGAATTATGTGACCAAATGTGTTAATAAGTTCATTTTGAATAAAAGAACTTGTGTACATCGTCTTCCCACCACTGGTCGTTAACTGGTGTTTAAGAATATTATCTCCACTGTTGGCTCGGTATCTCAACAACGATCGAAAATTCCCATCATTTTGGTCTGGTTCTTCAAGGCTTATTCGCCTAGAGTCACGATGACCCCTTAGAGCTATTTGTTGCCTTCCGCAAGATAGTATTGTTTGTATTATAGGGATTAGCCGTTTTCTATTATTCTCAATATCCAGTCTTCTTTGGGCATTTATTTGATTGATAACACTTTCTGCCTTGTTCTTAACTATCGCTTTTGTGTTTTCAGCGATCAAAACAGATTTCTTATGGTAGGATAACTTCTCATGTTTGCTAAACATTTCCCTGGATTTTTTTTAAATTGGTAAAAGCTTGAGTAACCAATGCCCCTATTATTTGATGTTCTCCTTTCCCTACATTTATAGTATGGGAAAATAACACGCAGTACTTGCAAAAACATACCGATTTTTCCTCTGAATAAGCTAACCGCATAAAATCTTTTCGCAATTCATTTGAAAAGATCGAGTATGGTTTGAACTAGTGATGGGAAATTTGTAGCAAGGCTGAGGTTTCCAAACATTTTCTAACAAAGCAATTTTTTTTTCGTTTGTGAAAGACTGAATGGAATTGTTTTGACAGTAGTTTCCAATATCATAAATATTTTTCATTACTTGATTAGGCCTACTATCCTCCATAACCGGAAATACATTAATTGAGCTCGAAGTAGCGACATCACAAGAAGCAATTCTACCAACGCAGCCGAATTCAGCAATCAGCATTGTCACCGTCAGACATAATCCATTTTGTCCTTTCTTAACACTACCGACTTCAGTACTATCACCAACAGGCTTATTGACACTTGGTTTTTTGGTGAAAAAAGTTTTGAATAGAAGCTTGCCTCTTCATGACGACTGTGGCTCACTTACGGTCAACTTCAATATATATTTTGTTGAAAATTTGGAAAAAGTATCTCGTTTATTGAAGAGAAAAGTGTTTATTAAAATAATCAGAAAGTAAAATACACTCTATAAACACAGACCGTCAAAAATGATTGCGAACATGAAAGTAATAGGAGCCACTCTTCGTCTGCCGAGACTACACGAGAGTAAGGCAAAATCATGTACTGCCGATATCCTCCCTCTTCGCCATTATTTGCCCGTTCGTTTGGGCTGTGGTATTAAAAGTTGTTGTCTCTCGACATTTCCTTCTCATCGTTTATGGTAGTTCACTTCTTCTCTATTGGTGCGTCGTCTGGTTGGCTATTTTATTGGATCAGTGACAGTGGACGTTTATGGAAATCAATTTCTGTTGTATATGTACCTAGATTACTGATGAGTGGGTTGTTGTTTTTGTGTGCGGATCTGTAGAAGGCGGCTGCGCTTTCTTGAAACATTTGCTGAATTGTTTGGAGACCTGTTGCTTCATAAAGGTCATGTGCTGGGAATCGTGATGGCCGATGTAGGGCCCTTTTGAGGGCTCTGTTTTGTATGACCTGCAGTTTATGGATATTTGTCCTTGAAGCATACCCCCACACTGGGCATGCATATTCAATGACTGGTCTTATTAAGCTGCAGTAAATTTTTAATCCAGTCGCTGGCTTTTCTCTTCATTTCTTCTATGTGCGTGCGCCAAGTTAGTTTGGCATCTAAAGTTACACCGAAATAGCGTGCGGTATTTTTCTATGGAATGGGCTGTCCCTGGAGCGTAACTTACGGATGAACTGCGTTTCTCTTTCCTCGTCGGTGTGCTAGCATGATGGCCTGCGTCTTTTCTGGGTTAATGGCTATACGCCATCGTCTTGCCCAGGCTTCAATCTTATCCAGCGCTTGTTGGAGGCGATGTGTGGTCAGTTCCCTTTTTCGGCTGCTGGAGAAAACTGCCGTGTCGTCGGCATACTGAGCTGTTTTGACACCTGGCTTTTCCGGGATATCCGATGTATACAGTGAGTATAACACCGGTCCCAGAACCGATCCTTGAGGCACTCCGGCGTTTGTTTTTCTTCTCGAGGAGAGAGCCGTCCCTACCCTCTCCCTGAACGATCATCCCCGCAGGTACGATTCTAGCAGCAGTACGTATGGCCCGGGGAATCCCAGCTCAAACAGCTTGCATAGCAGCCCGGAGTGCCATACGGAATCGAAGGCCTTAGCTATGTCAAGAAGCACTAGTCCACAGATGTTCCGGTGATTGAAAGCCTTAGTCGCCTCCTCGACCACTCGTAGGAGTTGGTGGGTGGTAGAGTGCTCCCGGCGAAACCCCATCTGATGGTTTGGGATAAGATTCCCTTCATCGATGATCTTCTCCATCCTTGTAAGCAGTATTCTTTCGAATATTTTACTAACCGATGGAAGCAGGCTAATAGGACAGTAGTGCTGGGGAAATACAGGATCCTTGCCGGACTTGTGTATCCCAACGACTATTGCCTGCTTCCAGCATTTTAGGAAGGTCCTCGTTCTGAGAATGGTGTTGAAAACTTCAGCCAAGTATGAAAGAGCTTCCAACGGTAGGTGCTTAATGAGGGTGTTATTTATTCCATCTATTCCTGGTGATTTATTGGGATTTAGTCTCTTGATGCTTTTTTTGATTTCTGAGACGTCAACTTCTGGGATGTGCTGTGCATCGTCGGTGGCGGCTGCCTCCATGTAGGTTCTCAGTCTCCGCCTAATTGCAGTCACCTGCTCTTCGTCTATATCCATATCTAAGGGGGAGAAATGCTTCTCAAAGTTGTCTGCAAGAGCATCCGCCTTCTCCTGCGGGAGGTAGACTAACCCCCTTTCTCCGAGGAGCGGAGGAAGTCTTTGCTTCCGTTTCGTAAGTCTCCTTTTCTGTATCCGCAGGGAGTCCTCATTGGGCCGTATCATTGAAACTCTGGTCTTATTTCTATGTTCTGTGAGGGCTGCTTTTAATTCCTTTTGAAGTCTATTAAGCAGGCTTTTGGTGTTTAGATTCCTCGTTAGCTTCCACTCTTTCATGACCCGGTTCTTATTCCGGATCATAGCCATAAGCTGAGGTGGAAGCTGTTGCATTGCATGGTTGTTGGTTTGTTTCGAAGGGATGGCGGCTCCCGATGCTTCCTTCACGGTTGCTTCAAAGAACTTAAGGCCTTCCTCCACATTTTCGTGATGTCTTGTTTCGAAGGCGTGGGCGATGATCTGTCGGTATCTGTCCCAGTTGGCGTGTTTGTAATCCGGAACAGTTTGCTGTTCAAGCTGCCATGGTCCTACTGCTATTTCGAAGAGTACAGGACAATGATCGGGCGACAGCCGGTTGATGGTGCTGGCCGCTAGGTATCCCGTGATGCCTCTACTGATGCAAATGTCCAACACGTCGGGACGTCTTCCATTCGCCGGGTAGTGAGTAGGCTATTCGGGGGCAGTTACATTCATGTTTAGCCATTCTGCCAGTCTCCTTAGCTGTCTTCTTGAACTGTTACACGCTCGACTGTTCAAATCAGTGTGTTTACAGTTCAGGTCGCAGCCTATTATCAGGCTGCCCCTTATGCTGGGCAGGTTGTTGATGTCTTCATCTTGTAACTGCGCTCGTGGTGGACGATAGGCTGATACTACAGTGATTTTTCCATTCGCGGTGGCTACTTCGACTCCTACCACTTCAAGTTGGTTCGTTGGTGGGAGAGGCACTTGGTTGTGTGGGAGTTCCCGTTTAATATATATAACTACGCCACCGCCTGCTGTTGGTCGGTCATAACGGTAGCAGTAGTAATTTGGTACTGCTACTCGGATGCCTGGTTTCAGATGGGTCTCAGACACCAAGCAGATGTCCACTCCTTGTATATGTATAAACTGTCTGAACTCAGTTGACTGGTTGTAGATACCATTTGCGTTCCACACACAAAACGCGATTCCATGTATATGAGGAGCTCTATCCATTATGTTCTTGGCTAGTGCTGGTGGTTGCAGCTAGAGCTGACGTAACTGCTGCCTGAACGTTCATTGGCAAGCGATTTAGCATTTCTATAATGTTAAGCATCATTTTCATCATGGTGTCCATCATTCCAGACAATTTATCCATGAGACCATGCACCAGGCTATCAGCTGCTCCTTGTTGACTTGGCTGGTTGGAAGGGGCAGGCTGGGTGCCAACCGTTTCGGCTCGATCCGCAGTCAGGTTACTTTTCCTATCTGCCCTTGGTGTTTCGGTGTGGTTGGCGACCTGGTTTGCACAGGTGTCCGCGTATGTCCTCCCATTCACACTACTAGTTGGATGTATCTTATTATTCTTCTCACGTTTGGGGTTCTGCTTTTTCTGAGTCTGACGTGGGTCTTCTTTCTTGTTAATGTCATTTGGTTCTTCTTCTTGCTGGCCAGCCGTTGGTGGGATCTCCTGTTGATTTCTCCCTTGCGGTTTCTTTCGGCGTTGGATAATTTTGTCTTGTTCCGTGGGCAGTCCTCTTTGTCGATCCCGGGCTTTCTTGTACGCCTGGCATCCTTTGTAGCTTGCGACGTGGTTTCCACCACAGTTGGAGCATTTCGCCGTGTGACGTCCTCTCTGCGCTGTACATTGGTTGGAATCATGTTTACCAGCGCACTTGACACAAACTGGTGGCATTTTGCAATTCATTGCCATGTTCCCGTAGAGCTGGCAATTGTAGCATTGAGGTGGTCCAGGTGATGAGCGGAGTTTTTCTGTAGTTACTTTGAAGTGGCATATTGTCTCTAACTTGAAGATCTCTCTTTTTTCTGGAGTGTCCGGCAAGATGGCGAGAAAAAGGGGCATTGCTACGTTGCTGCCCGGCCTCCTTAGTTGAGCTACTGTCTGGACGTTGAATCCTATCCCCTTTAGCTCCTCCTTCAGATCGCTGGCTAGAAGTGTTCTGGGTATTCCTCTGAATACCACTTTCAGCAGGGGTAAGGCCCCAGTTGGAAATGTGTAGTATGAGGTGCCCTTTTGCTGCAGCATCTCGGTGACCGTAGTCGGCCACCGTAGTAAAAGTAAACTTGATTTTGTCCCCTCCTGCAGACTTGGCTGCGAAGGGTTCCTTGACGACGGATTCCACTTGGTCGTGCAGCGTCTTGAAATTTTCTTGATATTGGACCACTATAGGTGGAATATGGGCCGATCTCTTAGCTGGCGGCGTTTGTGTTTCCTCAGTCTGCAGGGGCTGGAATGGATTGTTGGTTTCCATTACCAGCTCGGGGTCCAGTGCGGGTGGCGGCTTTGCTGTGCGGCGGGGTGTTATAAATCCTTCCGCGTCTGGTTTCTCCGCTTTGCGTCGGTTTCCTCCGCTTGCGGCAGCAGTGACGCTTGGGGGTATTTGCTTTTTTGAAGTTTGTCTGCGGTGGTGGATAAGGCGTCTGGAATGGGAATGTTGCGGCCGAGTACTCGGTCGTCCCCTTCTTCTTCCTGTTTGCTTTCTTCTCTTTGCTGGTAGAAGCACTGGAAAGATGTTGTACGGGCACGCTGACTTTCGAACCACTTGCGCGTTGTTCGTTCCTCGGTTGCTTTACTTTCCTTGCTGTGATCGGTGAGGTTCTTCTCTTCGATGCGCGGGGGTCTACTGATCCGTGGGCAGGCTGGTTCGTCGTGAGCATTATCCTTACAATTCCGTCGGGGTCCACCCTCAAGTCCTGTGGGGACTGCGTGGTCGTCGTCAGTGTTGTTTCGTTGGCTTCCAAGTCCGGTAGGGATAGCCGGGTCGTCACCATTGCCGCAGCTCCCGCCGGCAAAGTCGAGTGCGCTGGGGCACTCGGCCCGCCTGGCGCGGAAGAGCGGCTAACGTAATTCTTGTCGCACATCTACACGTTACGATGGTCAACTCGGAACTGTCACTCACTGCCGATATAATCAAGAACGCGAACATATAAGTAGACGGCGCATCAACTCGCTTGCGAGTAATCTTTCGGAACTGAAAAGACGACGCGCAGCTGAGCACGAAAGAACTATACGCGCACTATTCGGTTCGGCGGGCGATTCAAACGCATTATTGCGCGTGTCAGATGCATATCTTAACAGTATACATTAAAAAATATAAGTATGGAAGTCATTACAATAAAAAAAAGATATAAGTAATAATACATTTTATTTATTTCGCACATGATTCATTAAAATCGTTCAGATTACGGTACTTATTTTTTTGTTTATATTCATTATTTCGGGGGGGAGGGGCCCTTCGCCCCCCCCCTTATATACGCCCTTACCAGCTTGTATATTATTCTAATACAATTTTTGTAGCAGTAATAATCGATTTATATACGTATGGTAACAGGAGCCCCAAACTTCAGTATCATACAGGATTTGTGGATAAATTATTACGCAATTTTCAAAACACTGCTATCTAAAAGTTTAGATAAATGGTTGTTTAGAAAAATTCCCTTATTCACTTTTTTACAAAGAAAATCTGCATGTACCTTCTAAGTTAGGGTCTTATCAACAAAAAATTCCCATCAATTTGTGTTCAATTATTTCACAAATGTTTCCTTCACTAGGTACGTCTTAATTTATTATTACCTAGCATTTACCCGCTACTTCGTCCGCGTGGAAGAGTGATGTAATATAAGATTTTCTTGAGAGGGTTGGTCGCTTAGTGGTTAGGGCGTCCAACTGGAGATGGGAAAGTCCCCAGCTTGAATCCCAGTCTCGGAGAGGATTTTCATAGGTCATTAGCTCGACCTTCACCTCTGGCATAGGTTATTGTGTGATTTGCAGTACGCTAGAATGCTCACGTGGTTCTGATTCCACGTTGAACTGTAGGTCCTCTATGCCCAGTAGGATTACTGCGTTAGGTTAAGCGGCTACGAAAGGGGCTGATTGCTCAGACGTAAAGAAGCCTTGCCATCAGGTCAATACGACCATACAATTTATTTTAGAGCTATTTTTATTGGTATTAGTAGTAATAAATATTGCAATAAAATAATAAAAATTTATTTGTTCCAAACAACTCCATCGAACTTTTCAAACAATAAAAATATTCTGTATGATAGGAGTATTTTCAGTTTAATTCATCGGTATATACAGTATTGTAGGACTTGTTATTTTCTGAAAAAAAAAAAAAAACATGTAAATTTTTAGCACTCGATACTCGCGAGCAGGCAACATACAGGGTGGGGCATTTAATATGTTTTCTGGAAATATTTCGGAAAGAAAGCATTTTAACAAACAATAACCTGTATAAAAAATAATCGTTCAGTAGGGGGCTACAATTATGTGATATTGGTTTTTTCACAGGTGGCGCTGTTGTCGTTACAACAAGGTCAACTTAATTCTTTTAAATGGGAAACCCTTTTTTTTTTTTTTTTTTTGAAGATTCCGATTCCTCATGAAAAAATAAAAATAGTTTGCTTAACTCACTATTCTGTTAGCCTCACAGATGGCGCTGTAATGGAAGGTAATTTTAAAGGATATGACGAGGCTTGGAACATCAAAACATGACGCTGGACAAGTTTGGCAATTAGTCGTAATTTTGATTTGACGGTAGCTCCATCAGAATGGTGCGACTTACAATTGCCGAAAAAGTTGAAATGGTTCTTGTGTACAGTGAAGCTGGTCGCAATGCTATCGCTGCGTGTGCTTTATACGCTGAGAGGTATCCGGATCTGCATCATCCAAGTCCCATGACTTTTCGTTGGACTGTCAACTTATTTATGGGTACTGGCAGCGTGAAACGAAGCAGAGCTCGAGGACGATCGGTCACAGACGAAGACAACGTAGCGAATATTTTGGCTGCTGTTGAAGTCAATCCACACATAAGTTCTCGACAACTTGAACGGATGTCAAGAATTTCCAGAAGAAGTATCCTGCGAATTCTCCACCGGCATAAATTCCATCCGTATCACGTGTCATTGCATCAGGAACTTCATGGGGAAGACTTCCAAAATCGAGTGAACTTTTGCAACTGGGTTCTGCAAGAAGTGAACAACAACCGTGACTTCGTTTCAAAGATCCTTTTCTCGGACGAAGCAAGTTTCACCAATCGTGGCCACGTCAACCGCCATAACATGCACCATTGGGCTGAAGAAAATCCACATTGGATACGTCAAGTGGATCATCAACGACCATGGAGCGTCAATGTTTGGTGCGGTGTTATGGGAGACCATCTGATCGGTCTTTACTTTATCGACGGAAACCTTAATGCCGAAAAGTACAGCCGATTTTTGATAACTGAGCTCCCAGTTTTGCTGGAAGATGTCGCTCTACAGGACCGCCTAACAATGTGGTATCAACATGATGGCTGCCCCGAACATTTTGCGCATGAAGTCCGCGATATTTTAAATCGCCGATTTCCGAACAGATGGATTGGTCGTGGGGGACCAGTTCTTTGGCCGGCGCGTTCTCCGGACCTGACTGCGCCAGATTTCATCCTTTGGGGAATGCTGAAGGAAAAATGTTACGCGGAAATACCAACAAAGCCAGATAACATGAAGCAGCGCATTCGTGATGCTTGCGCTAACATCAGCAGAGACACACTTCGAGCTGTTCAGGCATCATTTCTGCAAAGGGTCAGAAAATGTCTGGAAGTAAATGGTCACCTTTTTGAGCACCTACTGTAGACATGGCTGCAATTAAGTAAGAAAAAGCATTTAAAAAATCAATTTCGTCATTATCCTTTAAAATTACCTTCCATGTTTACAGAATGAAAATTACATGTAATTATTTAAACAATAATTAAAATAAATGAATGTAATCTTTCTCGGCGTTGTTTATTTATAAACGTTTCTCGGGAAACAAACCGAGTGATGTTGTTATTAATGCACAATATTTCGGCGACTTTATACTCCGTCGCCATCTTCAGGTGCAGTTGCAAGTCTTGAAGTCAGACTTCAAGACTTGCAACTGCACCTGAAGATGGCGACGGAGTATAAAGTCGCCGAAATATTGTGCATTAATAACAACATCACTCGGTTTGTTTCCCGAGAAACGTTTATAAATAATTAAAATTATACACAAAAAACGCGAATATTCAAACGAATTATCATTTTTCGCGATTACAGCGCCATCTGTGAGGCTAACAGAAAAGTGAGTTAAGCAAACTATTTTTATTTTTTCATGAGGAATCGGAATCTTCAAAAAAAAAAAAACAAAAAAAAAACAAAAAAAAAAACAAAAAAAAACAAAAAAAATAGGGGTTCCCATCTAAAAGAATTAAGTTGACCTTGTTGTAACGACAACAGCGCCACCTGTGAAAAAACCAATATCACATAATTGTAGCCCCCTACTGAACGATTATTTTTTATACAGGTTATTGTTTGTTAAAATGCTTTCTTTCCGAAATATTTCCAGAAAACATATTAAATGCCCCACCCTGTATGGTTGACCAAGGGAAAAGCAGGGAGTATTCAAGCGTATTCCCACCAATTTCAAACGTTTGACCTTGCGATTTATTAATTGTCATTGAAAATGCAATTTTTAATGGGAACTGTAATGTTTTAAATTGAATGCGAATCTTACTGGGAATAATTGGGACACACGGAATTATAACGGCTTCCCCTTTTGATGCACCGGTAAGAATTGAGGCCATCACGTTTCTTTCGAGTTCTGTGATGTGTAATCTGGAGCCATTGCAATACCTTGAGGGGGGGGGGGGGAGGGGAACTCGAATGCCAACCTTAAGCTCGAGTTTGTGGGACGGTAGCCCAAATAACTCGAAGGAGTTTAAAAACTCGACGGGATAGGTAGCAGCATCGTCAGTTAACATTACTGTATCAATAGAAGATTGTGTTGTCACTTCCCCGACTATTTTCTTTAATATTTTTTTTAGCTCCAGAATCATTTTTCGGGGCAAGTATTGTCCTCTCACATAACCAGTTTTCGTCATTGATAATATTTAGTTGAATGCTCGGGAAAACATTAGTAATGAGCTCGCGTTTGTTCAGGTGTTTCAGCAACTCGTAGCAATGCCAAATATGCGGCGTATCGTTGTTGCTGTCTTTTTGTTTGCTTCCGTGTTTCAGAAGCTCTTGAGATAGATTGCCATTCCGCTTGCTCTTTGCACCGAGCTCGCGTTTTTCCCGGTTTGATCGTCCAGACAGCAAGTCGCCCAACTTGCGACTGCTCCGGCAATTCAGCATCCCCAGAAGCCCCAAGATGTGCCAAGTGCTCAACCCTTTGCAGCTCTGCTAGAGGATTTGTTCCTGGGTTTTGGCTATTTTCATAGCCATAGTTTTCTTGCATTTCATTGAAAGATTTCACTTTCGTTTACCCGGCATCTCTTAAAATTACTAATTTCAAGACTTGCAAATAAAAATTAATATAGTTTAAATTAATGGAAACTCAAAACGTCAAAATATGGTGGAAGCGACTAAACATTAAAAAAAAAAAAATTACTACCATTCAAAGAGCAAATAAATACCTAAGTGGCCCAAGGACGTTCATCTCGTTAAAAAATACGAAACTAAAAATGAATATTTTGATTTGCGCTAAATATCTGAAAATTAGGGATTTTTTTTTTTTTTTTTTTTTTTTTTTTTTTTTTTTTTTAAGTGAACTTCATTTGCTCTCTGAATATTGATTTTGTTTTGAGGATATATGGGTTACATCAATTAATTCTGCTTTAAAACAGAAATTTAGGTATTATAGTAGTAATTGATTCTTTTATTCATAATGATCAGTGTTAATGTTGATTTCTCTATCTGTGCAAACAGTTGACTGCATGTACTAGATCAGTTTACTATAGTTCGTTCATTTCGATCCATTAATTCTGCACTGAAATATAAATTTCAATATTAAGGTAGTAATTGATTCTTTCTTCACAATAGGTTTCTCAGTCTGCAAACAGAATTGAATCTCTACCGGCAAATCACCACTCTGCTTGTCTGACACTCCACTATCTCAATAAAACATTTATAAATTTCAAAAATTTGCTTCAGGCAATGCCGCGTGTTCTGCTGAGTTATCCAAGCTTATTATACAGGGTCCGGCAGGGAAGTGTTACGTTTTTGAGATGGGTATACTATACGTGGTAGGGGGACTGGTTGTTACCGTAAGACGGGGTTACTTTGCACCACTTTTTTGTTTTTTCACCTATGAACTCTATTATGTTCTACAATTTTTAAGATCTAAATATGATTTCCTGCACATATTTTTTCCGAAGACCATTGAAGCGTTGAACAAAATCCCAGATTTTTTATTGCATAGTTTGATTTTTTATTGAAATTAAAATATTGGTGCAAAGTATCCTCATAGGGGGAGGATACTTTGCACCACATAGGGAATTACAAGGAATTAAATAAGAGAAATGAACGTGGAGCATAGTATTCATACAGTAAGATTACTTTGCATCATAATAAGTAGTGCACAACATATGGAACAAGTGAATTAATTTATTTATAATTTTAGTTGTTGTTTTATAAGCAGACAAAAGTCAAAATCAAGAAATATTTTATAACTTATGAATTTTATTACAAAAACTTTAGTGATAATCAAACACAATCATTTAACTCTGGTAACCACGTTTACTTATTTGTTTTGGAGGTTTAATGGACCCCAGGACATCATCCCACTTAATGTTTAAAATGTCAACAGCAGTTGACCATTGCCAGGGGTTTTCTGTTTTTAGCATTAAAGATATCACTGTTTCGTCTTCAGTCAAATGAATGATTTCCCCCGGAACAGTTCATTTTCATGTTTGAAAATAACAAACTCTCCAATCTCTCAGATTTTCTAAAATATTTTCTCGGCATGTTCATTCTGTAAACAAATAGTTTCCATCATATTTTTAACAATATCTTCAATTATTTGTTTTATAGACCAAGTTATTAACAATAATTTCTTGCCAGGAATATGTGGGGCATCATTGCATCAATTCAGTGATGGTGCAATGTAACCCCAACATCACCTAAATGTTGACATTTTTTTTTGCTGTCGTCAGTCTTTAGACTGGTTTGATGCAATCCTCCATCCCTTCCTATCCTGTGCTAACCTCTTCATTTCTACATACCCCTTACAATCCACGTCCTCAATTATCTGCTTCATATATTCTAATCTTTGTCTTCCTCTACAGTTCTTACCTTCAACTGTTCCCTCCACTAACAAATTAACCAATCCTAGCATGTCTCAAAATATGACCAACCAGCCTGTCTTTTCTTCCTGTAAGCTTATTCCAAAAACTTCTTTTCTCACCCATCATTTCTAAAACTCGTTCATTTCTTACTTTGTCTGTCCACCTAATTTTCAGCATTCTTCTGTAGCACCACATTTGAAATGCTTCAAGTTTCTTTCTTTCCGGTATTCCTAAAGTCCATGATTTCGCTACCGTAAAGTTCTGTGCTCCACACATAGAGTTTTAAGAAGTTCTTTCTAATTCCTAGATCAATATTTGAAACTAAAAGGTTTCTCTTTTTCATGAAGGCTCTTTTTGCTAGTGCTATTCTGCTTTTAACATCATTCCTGCTTCGGCCATCGGTTGTAATTTTGCTTCCCAAGTAACAGAACTCACTCACTTCTACTATTGCATCAGATCCTATTTTTATATTTAATCTGCTAGTATTGGTATCATTTCTGCTACATTTCATCACTTTTGTTTTAATTTGATTTATATTCAGTCCAAAATCTTCCTTCAGTATTTTGTTCATGCCATTCAATAACTTCTCAATATCCTCAGCCCTCTCTGCTAATAAGACAATGTCGTCAGCAAATCGTAGCATACTGATTTTTTCTCCCTGAAAACTTATGCCACATGGAAATTTTTCTTTGACTTTCTTCATTGCTTCTTCTACATACAAGTTGAATATTAACGGGGATAGACTACAACCTTGTCTCACACCCTTTTTAACTGATGCATGTCTCTCGTGATTCTATAATTTTATCACAGCCACTTGATTCTTATATAGTTTATAGAGGATTCTTCTATCTCGATACTTTAGACCTGACTTCTTTAAAATTTTGAACATCTTGTCCAACCTAACATTATCAAAAGCTTTTTCTAAATCAACAAATGCCATAAAAGTATCTTTGTTTTTTTTTGATCCGCCCTTCAAGTATTAACCTTAAAGACAGAATTGCTTCCCTTGTACCGCGATTTTTCCTAAACCCAAACTGATCTTCACCTACTATCTCTTCTACTACCCTTTCCATCCTTCTGTATATTATTCTGGTCATTAATTTTGAAGCATGTGATGTTAGACTAATGGTGCGATAATTCTCACATTTGTCAGCTTGTGCTTTCTTTGGAAGTGTGAAGATGATATTTTTGTTAAAATCAGTTGGAATTTCTCCTGTTTCATAACTTTTTGATATCAGCTTGAATAATCTTTCGATTCCTTCCTCTCCTAGAGATTTAAGAAGTTCTGCAGGGATCTCATCAATTCCAACTGCCTTATTTGCTTTCAAGTCATTCAGAGCTTTATTAAATTCTGTCCTCAAAACAGGATCTCCTAAGTCATCCATGTCGACATCGCCTTCCTTTTCCAATACACAATTGTTCAAGTCGTCCCCAACATACAGTTTCTCAATGTATTCCTTCCATCTGTTAGCTCTATCTTCTGACCTTAAAAGAGGTTTCCCATCGGCAGCTTTAATGTTCATACCTCTTTTCTTTATTTCTCCAAAATTCTGTTTGATCTTTCTATATGCAACATCTACTTTTCCTGCAACCATTTCCTTTTCTACTTCTTCACACTTTTCTTGTAGCCATTTTTCTTTTGCTATTTTGCATTTCTTATTTATTTCATTTCTAAAATGCCTGTACTGCTCTTTTCCTGCTTCATCCTGAGCATTCTTGTACCTCCTCCTCTGATCGATCAGCTGCAAAATTTCTTCTGTGATCCAAGGTTTTCGGGCAGCTTGTTCCCTAAAGCCTAAGGTTTCTTTGCTAGCTTTCATTATTTCGGTCTTTAATGCATTCCATTCGTCCTCGGTTGAGCTCCTTTCACAGTTAATTCTTAGACCTAAGTCTACCATTTCTGCAAATTTTTCTCTTGTGCTAGATTGTTTCAGTTTATTCACTTCCAGTCTGTTCTGCTTATACTGCTTCCTTATTCACTTAAATTTCGGCCTGCACTTCATTATCATCAAATTATGGTCAGAGTCTATGTCTGGTCCTGGTTACGCTTTACAGTCTAGTACTTGATTCCTGAATCTCTGTTTGACCATGATATAATTTAGCTGATATCTGCCTGTATCCCCAGGATGTTTCCATGTGTATGTTCTTCTTGCATGGTTTTGAAACCGTGTATTTGCCACTAGTAGCTTATATCTTTCACAAAATTATAGCAACCTGCTTCCTCGCTCATTTCTTTCTCCTAGACCAAAACTTCCTACAGTATTCCCCTCTTTTCCTTCTCCCACTATTGCATTCCAATCACCCATGGTTATTAGATTTTCCTCCCCTTTCACATATTGGATTAATTCTTCAATTTCAGCGTATATTTTTTCTATTTCTTCGTCATCTTCCTGTGACGTTGGCATATATACTTGTACTAATGTGGTTGAGACGGGCTTAGTTTGTAACCTCATCAAAATAATCCTGTCACTAAATTGTTCATAATAACTAACCCGTTTCCCTACTTTCTTGTTCATTACAAATCCTACACCAGTGACTCCATTGACAGCTTGTGTGCTAATTATCCTGTATTCCCCAGACCAGAAATCCTGTGCGTCCTTCCATTTAATCTCACTAATCCCAACAACATCTAACTTAAGTTGTTCCATCTCCCTTTTTAAGTTTTCTAACCTACCTGCCCTATTCAGACTTCTAACATTCCACGCTCCGACTCGTAGAATGTTTCTATCCATTCTGATGACTCCTCCCTGAGCAGTCCCCACCCGGAGATCCGATTGGGGGACTATTTTACCTCCGGAATATTTTACCCAGGAAGAAGCCATCATGATATATGTAATTTGAGAGGATTACATGTCCTCGGGATACCCTTTGGGTCTTTAATGCAGTGGGATCCGTTGCCTTCTGCATCCCCATGCCGTTGATCATTTCTGATTCATCCGCCTTTAGGGGCCGTTTCCAACCCCAAGGGGAAGAGGGTGCCCTGAACCGCTCCCCGCTCTTCCGCCCTCTTTTCAGAGGCCGTTGGCAAGCAGTGGGTGACTCCTTATACCGGGAATCTTTCAGTCGCCAGAGCCTCGTCCGTGCAAACAGGGTGCACCACGTGAAGGAGAGGTTGACATTTGACATACCTGTGTATAAACTTGAACTGTGCATTTCAAGTTTGACTTCCAATGACCCATAATTCATTTATAATATACCAAAATATTGAGAAATGAAATAAATATAATCTTATCTCACAAATGTTTGCAGGATTTGAAATCCACACAAAAGTATATACACCAAAATTTTCCACAATTATCCATCGTAAATTGAGACACACACCACATGGGATCGGGCCATCTGGAGGGGATCTGCTTCACCCTGAAGTGTAGCGTAGAATTCCATCTATGTGGTTAATTTAGAAGTAACTGCAAATGACTCATATTTTACCTGTCAGAGACCACCAAATGTGATTCGGAATGTGGTGCAAAATATGCCCTCAAGGCGCAAAGTAACCCCGTCTTACGGTACGCATTAGTTGATATAAATTACTTATTGTTTGGCATTTCAGTAGCCATGGAGCCGTGGACGATTGAACAACGCGTCTTTGTTTACGACACCTTTGTTGCAACCGGTCATTCTGTAGTGCAGACACAGCGAAGATTTGGAACTCATTTCAATGTTGGTCGACATGGTGCCGTTCCATCTCGCCCAACAATACTGAAATGGTTTAACAACTTCAGAACGAGAGGAACTGTGAGACCTGAAACAGCTCGTGGAGGTGATCGGATCGTTAGAACACCAGAAAACATCTAAAGAGTACGACAGGCAGTGGAGGCCAGCCCTCGGCGTTCAGCGGTACGACACGCTCGCGCTTTGCACATGTCAGTAGGTCAGTTCGCCGAATTTTGCACTTAGACCTCAACTTTCACCCTTTCAAAATCATGTTGGTTCAAGAACTGAAGAACAATGACTATATACGGCGGTTTAGATTTGCAGAAACGATGCTCGAAACCTTGGAAAATGACAGTATTCTGATATTCAGTGACGAGGCTCATTTTCATTTGACAGGTGCTGTAAACAAACAGAATTGTCGGTACTGGTCGGAAAATAATCCACGGGAAGTCCATCAAAGACCCCTACATACTGAGAGGCTATCTGTGTGGTGCGGAATGGCTCGATTTGGCATAATAGGAACCTACTTTTTTCAAGAAAACGGAAGGACTGTGACGGTCAACTCACAGCGTTACCTTACGATGTTGAGAAAATTTTTGATGCCTGAATTAAGAAGACATCGGATTGCCCTAGATAGGGTTTGGTTTCAACAAGATCGGGCAACTTGTCACACCTTAAAACAATGCATGGCTTTTTTGAGGAGCAATTTTCCAGGGCGCCTCATTTCATTGCGTGGGAATGTGGAGTGGCCTCCTCGATCGCCAGATCTTTCACCATATGATTATTTCTTATGGGGCTACCTGAGAGCTCGGATTTACACTGAAAAACCAAGGACTCTAGAAGATCTCTCAGATGCCATAACTCGAGAAATTCGAGCAATTCCACGCTGTATGCTTGAAAGATGTATGGACAATTTTTTCACCTGCCTCCAACAATGCATGGACGAGACCGGTCGCCACTTAGATGACGTCATTTTTCACAAGTGATCTGTTATTGTTGAGCAATAATGTCTTAAATGGCATCATATATGTAAACTGTGGAGACAATAAAAATTGAAATTTGTTCAAAAACATCTGCGTAACAATGTTTTGAAAAACGTAACACCTCCCTGCCGGACCCTGTATATCTTTTGATTCAATATCATTATAAAGCTATACATGGCTTCGTTAAAATGGTGCTCGTGAAAGAAGCTTAAATCTAATAATGTTTCAGTTCTCATTTTGGCCCAGGCTGCATTACAAACAAGTCACAAACTCCGCTAATAATGCTGCTAGAAAATCAAAGCTTTTATCACTCGCGCATTAATACATTCACTATATTGCTTGTTAGTAACGTCATGAATGGCGAAATAAACTTGACTTATTATTTCAGATCGCGATACTAAATGAACACGAATAATGACGATGAAAATGTGGTGCAGTAAATTAAATACTGAATACATCTGAAACATTCAGCCGCATGAACAATGTTGTCAGTATTATGACAATTATTGCAGTAACGTAATTTGAAAAAATCATACTAAAATGCTTGTAACTTACAGTGTACAGCGGAAAGTCCATAATTGTCTAAAACTCTAAGACAACTTTCATTAATATTCCTGGTCAAGTTTGCATCGCGATAAAGTGACTGTTACTGCTCGTGATTTAGTAAGGTGTATAATGAAATTATATGTGATAGATAGATGTACCCTCATAAGTTTTTTGAATTGGGATTTTGGACCAACAGATTAACTGGCGATAGTATTTTACGTATAATAAAAGGGCCCATAAATCTATAGGCTAATTTACCAGATTGCCCGCCCTCAGCAGCACCTTGAGGATACAGATTACGAACGAAAATCTCGTCCCCGACCTTGTGGTTAAAGGGACCGAGCGGGGCGGTGTAACGGTTAGCGTTCTCGCCTCGCATTCGGGAGGACGGCGGTTCGAATCCCCGTCCGGGCATCCAGATTTGGGTTTTCCATGGTTTCCCCAAATCACTCCAGGCAAATGCCGGGATGCTTCCTTCAAAAAGGCCATGGCCGAATTCCTTCCCATTCCTTGCCCCCCATCCTTTCCCGTCTCTAAAGACCTCGATGTTAAAAAGAGACGTAAAGCAGTTACAAACAAAAAAAAAAAAAAAAAAAAAAAGTGGTTAGAGGGGACTCTGCCACTATTATACCTTTTGCTTAAACGCTCGTGGGCTAACTTAATGTTCTTACGAGCTCTATTCCAATTCCGTTTGATGGTATGAGAATTAACTTTATCAGGCAAGAGTTCCTTAATGTCCCACAAATTGGACAACGGTGAATTCAATGGTTGGTTCTTTCTGTTTTCTGCAAAAGCATAGCACCCAGCATTGATTGGTGGCTGGATATGAAAGGTCTGATGTTATATTCATTTTAATCGGATTTTAATACACATTCTCCATCACCATCCACTTTGGCAGATTTCCGTTCCGTTTTTGAGATATATGCAAAAAATGGAAAATTTGCACAAGTAAATTTATCTAAAAAGGTGTAACGGGAGAGAGCGAGTGCAGTTTTGTAAATGTAAATATAATTTTTCATTTATTTTAAAGCATATGTGCCCAAGGTTTCCTTCGAGATCGGTTAAAAAAATATGGATTTAAGTGTCGCCACAAAAATTTTAAAACAATTTGTAAATTTCAAGTTTGAATTTCCTGTTTGACAGGAAATGTTATTTTCTCTAAGAATATCACTAACCACTTGGGCCAATTTTCTCACAGTGTTCGTGATATTTGTAAAAACTGAATGATTTCAAGTGTAAATTTTGTCTCAAGTAGAGTGATAGGGAGATTGGGTGGGATTTTGTAAACCAAATATAGATGGTATTTTTCTCTTTATTTTTAAAGTATACGTGTATAAAGTTCCATTGAAATCGGATAAAAACTGTGGGTTTCTCTTTAAAAAAATGCAAAAATCAAAGGGGTTGGGAAAGAGAGGGGGGTTGGGTATTCACAAACGAAATGTAGATAGTATTTTTCTGTTTGTTTTGAAGTTTTGTGTAAAGTTCCATCAATATCGAATAAAAACTGTCAGTATATGTAAAGAACATTGAAAAATGTTGGTGCAGGAGGAGAGTAGCTGGGGTTCAGTAAAAAAAAAATTGGACAGTAATTTTCTCTTTGTTTTAAAGTATACGTGTGCAAAGTTCCTTCAAAATAGGACAAAAACTGTAGCTTCGTATAAGGAACAGTGGCAAAAATTAAGGGGTGTAAAGGTGGAGAGAGGTTGTGTTTTTAAAAACCAAATGTAGGCAGATTTTTTCTGTTTTAAAGTATGCATGTGCAAAAATTTCATAAAAACTGTGCATATGTATAAGAACATTGGCAAAAATTGTGGAGAAGTGAGGGAGGGGGTTAAGGGGAAGATTAGTCAGCTCACGTGGTGATTTTATGGCAATCGATGGGTAATTGGCCAGGGAATAACTCTTATCGAATTTCTATCCGCTGTGGATTGCACGTAAGTGTGATTAACTTATCTGGCGTATTTAATTTAGGTTGGAATACGTTTTTCCAGATTTTCCATTTTTGTTTTCAATTGAAAACATGAGTTATTTCAATCCCGAGAGCACAACGAACAAAACAAGAAAGAGTTACGAATATCCATCTTTCGAATCGTGAGTTATGGTTTTGAATTAATACAAAAGTTCCATAGAAAAAAAGTATTTTCAGCTTTTGCTGAATTTTCCAACCAACTTTTTCATTCCCTAAAATCATTATTTGCACTATTACGAACATTTAAAAAAAACTGAAACTAGCCAAATCGGTGTATCCGTTCTCAATTGATTTGCTTACGAACGAAAATTTTGTAAAAAGCATCCCATCTACTACTTACATTATCAGAAATAAATATTTCCATCCAAGACTCATTTGCAAGGTGTTTCTTAAGTTCAGTGGTATTTTTTTCGGTTATTATCCTATACTCCTTTTTCCCACACTTTTAACTTTTTATTGTAAAATTTAGCACATCAATATACTGACCCTGATGGTCTGACAAATAGCTATTTATTACATTGGTTAGAATATGTTTCTTGTTCAAATTGGTAGCAATATGTGAAGTTTTGTAACTATTTACACTGATTTTGGTTGGGGAGAATATGGTACCTCTGATAATTTAGATATTTAAAGGATCCTGTCTGTGGTGCAACAAGAAAAATAGGCAATATAAATGTGGATAATTATAGTCAGACTGTAAGAGTAGTATTTATTTAATTTTATGTGTCAGAGGCTTTCCATTAGGTTGTAGGGCCTCTTTTCCACTAAGCGGCTAGCCGCGGGCGGCTCGCCGCGCGCAATTCCTATTTATTCAGTTATGGCATAGTCCATACCCATTGACGCGACCGCGACTTGGCAGTCGTCGTGACTGCAAAAGAACACGCGACTCGAGCAGCCGCGCCCGACCCAATATCTTCTTTAAATTACTGCGCAATGCACACTGCGCGGCTATCCGCTCGCGACTGATCGCCTCGGGTGTCGTTATTGCCAGTACGCAGCGTGGCGTGAATGAAAAACGACGTGCTTTTTGTGCGAGGCAACATGATGCAACACACAAATACGGAAAATTTCATAAGAGAAATTGAATCTTTGCCATCAGTATCGAATATGGAGAGTTCAGAATACTCTCACCGAAACTTGCGCAAGTCGGCTTGGGAGACTTTAGTAAACACATTTGTGTGTAATTGAAAAATTTTATGTTATGATCCCGTAACTGATTATAAAACGAATAAAATACACCTTTTGTGGTGCGTTCACTTAAAAAATGATGTATCAAATACATATGTTTTCGTTTTCTTTTTGTTAACAAGTAAAGACATGTTACTTCTTCGACATCCATTTTGAAAATGAGCTGGTTTGTGGAATACAGTCGCGCGCGCAGTCGCTACAAAACTGGCCGCCAGCGACTGCGGTCGCCCGCGACTAGCCGCTTAGTGGAAAAGCAGCCTTAGTAACTGATTGCGAATCTTAAGTAGCAGGAATGAAGCATTTGGAATATTTTATTATGGAGTTAAGTATGCTGCGCTTAGGGGTCTTTAACCCCGCTAGTTCGTCTATGTGCGAACTCGCTGGCAGAGATGTGACTTATCTAGATAAAAGTATCTGAAATACAGATACAAAATAGGTATTTTTATCTTGTATCTAAGATACTTTTCTTAATCTTTATCTTGTATTTAGATAATTTTTCTTTGTATCTTGAAAATACTAAATACTATTTCCGCATTCGTAAAATTCATTAACATATATCAAAAGACAAGGTTATAGGGTCTAGTTATTTTTGCCTTCCTTCATACCTGTGAACTGTGAACTGTGAAAACCATAAACGAACCATGAAACGAACACCTGGCTGTCTATTGAATGTTGTCTTTGGTCCGCGCCATATTTTACCGTGCCAAATCGTGTATGGTATGTCGAAATCGAATTTTTAGTGAATCATAATTGAGGACAACGGCATCGAAATGTAAGTAAATAAATAAACGAATCATTTTAATTTTATTTAAGTAGGTATATACCGGATTAGATTTCACTTGACAGCGACTACGTGATCGTTGGTTGTGTGTGTGAAGGTTGCTCACGCAACTCCGAGTATTTATATTATTACCTATGTTTCATAAACTATTTTTTTTAAATCTATAAATTTTAAACTAAATTCTTAGGATTATTGTTAGCGAGAAGAAGTATTTATATTTAACCTGTAAAAATAAGTTTCAAATTCGTGCCATTGTTGTACGCTAGTCTCTTTTCTTTATCACAAAATACAGTATTGCTTTACAAATAACCGAAAGCTTTTATTAAAAATTCTAGTGTAGGGTAACATTGTGGTATAAGTTATTTAACAATTCTAATTTCTTAAATATGGCATGTAATTGAATCTGTTGCCTGAGTTCCGATTGTTTAGGTTGCTTAATTACCAAATTTAGTACGTTGTGTTCTGTCTAGAATATAACAACTTGTTATTTAATTGGTTCTGAAAAATAAAATAACAACTTGGAAGTAATAAACAGTAGTACAAAACCTGGTGCTAATTAGTGATGAATACAATGAATGGAAAGAAAAAATTAAGATGACTCTGAGGACTGTGGAGTTTGTGTGTACCACAGCAGATATATGGTCTTCTTCTAAAAGAAGCTATTTGGGGGTTACAGTCCATTGGATTGAAAGCGAGACTCTTGAGAGGAAAAGTGCCGCCATTGCATGCAGAAGATTCAAGGGGTCTCACACATATGATAAAGTTGCCGAAATGATAGCTAATATACACTCAGAGTTTGATTTAAAACTATCCAAAATTGTTAAAACGGTAACAGATAATGGATCTAATATGGTAAAGGCCTTCGAAGTATTTGGAAAATCAGATTCAGATATTTCAGCCACAAATCCTGAAAACATTTCGCATAAAGAATATCTTGAAACAAAACCACTAGATTAAGATAATGAAGATGATGATCTGCTAACACAACCATTTCCAGATTCTTCTTCAGAACCGGAAAGTGATAACTGTCTGCTACCAGGACATGAAAGATGCGCTACGCACACTTTGCATTTGGTCGCCAGTACAGATTTTGAACAAGCAAGACTGAAAAACAATTTTTATAAAAAAAAGTGCATGATGCAGCTTTAGCGAAGTGTCAGGCACTTTGGAATTTATGTTCTAGATCACCAAAGGCATGTGAAACATATTTGGAATTGACGGGGAAATCACCAACTTCTCCATGCGCAACCCGATGGAACTCTTATTATAATTCCATAAAAGACCTTTTATCAGTGCAGGAGCGTCTCAATGAAACCATGAAAAGCCTTAAATTATCAGCTTTTAAGGACTATGAACTTCAATTTTTATGGGCATATGTAAATTGTTCAAAACCTATAGCAGAAGCTATTCAAAGTCTGCAAGGTGATAAAGATACATACTATGGTTGTCTACTACCCGAACTAATGAGAATCCGGCATATGGTTAAATGCCTTAAAATGGAAAATCTAAGATATTGTGCCCTTTTTTAGATGTTATTGAAGAAAATCTAAATAAACGTTTCAAAAAGTTTTTGCAATTTGAGCCTGCAGCAAATGATGCAATATTAACTTTAGTGTCCCATCTGTTTTTTAAAATGAAGTGGGTGCCAAAAATGTTTAAAGAGCATGTAAAAGAGCTTATCCTGATTGAAACACGGAAAATTAATCGATCTGAAAATAAAAAATCAGAGGCTTCAAAGAGTAGTGGAGAGGATATAAGAAAGAAGACGAAAAACGAATCTTATTACATGTTTTTTGATGACTCTGATTCCTCTGTTGGTAGTGCCACTAGTGGCGACAGTACAGAATCTACTGGCAGCACCGCTGACTTAGAAACACTTCAATACCTTAATAATAAGGACATCTGCCTAAAAAGTTTAAATACTTATCCAACAATCAAGAAAATATTTTTAAAATATAACACTTGTTTGCCAAGTTCCGCCCCTGTGGAACGACTCTTCTCTTTCGGGGAGATAATAATGAGACCCCACCGAAGAAAAATGAGTGATGAGATGTTTGAAAAACTTATTATACTTAAGTCTCATTTAAAACCTTAAGCAACATTGTACATTGTAGTAAAATATGTTTCTAAATAAAAAAATACATTTTGTAAAAAAGTATTTTATCTTAAAAAAGTATCTGGAAAATATGTACTTTGTATCTTGTATTTCAAATACCTTTTCCAAAAGTATCTTGTATCTGATATCTAAGATACATTATTTAAATGTATCTTGTATTCAAATACTTTTTTCGAGGTATCTTGCACATCTCTGCTCGCTGGCACCTACCAACTTCACCCGAACAAACATCATCTGCTGGGAGGGGTATTATCTGTGGAAGCTTGTGTATCTATACTAATATTATAAATACGAAAGTAACTCGTTAACTCCATCGCAATTAAATTAATAATCAAAATCGTAACTCTGTCTCTTTGCCTGTCTGTATGTTTGTTACCGAGCGGGGCGGTGTAACGGTTAGCGTTCTCGCCTCGCATTCGGGAGGACGGCGGTTCGAATCCCCGTCCGGGCATCCAGATTTGGGTTTTCCATGGTTTCCCCAAATCACTCCAGGCAAATGCCGGGATGCTACCTTCAAAAGGCCATGGCCGAATTCCTTCCCATTTCCTTGCCCCCCCTCCCCCCCCCCCATCCTTTCCCGTCTCTAAAGACCTCGATGTTAAAAAGAGACGTAAAGCAGTAACAAAAAAAAATTTTTTTTAAATGTATGTTTGTTACGTTTTCAGGGCTAAAAGGTTAATCTGATCGTGATGAAATTCGACATGGATGCTATTTGCTTTTAGCAAGGACATAGGATACTGTTTTCTGTATAAATAATATACATTGTCATGGAATTATGAAAAACTAACTGAACTGTTATAGACGCATAGCATGCATACATCTCTGTAATGCTTAAGAATAGAGTGGGCTGATAGCGTAGTGATTGCTTTCTAAAGTTCCTCGTGTGATTTCTGATCCAAATGCCACTGGGAGGAAAAATTTTTAAGAATTGTTTTTCATCATACAAGCCAAGCCTGGAAGTTCTGTCGTAAGAATTCCATGTTAAGATGTAGGTCCAGGGGTGGAATGCGTGGCAAATCGTAGGCGGCCGAACAGTGCCGTAAGCGCTATTTATGCTATACAGGTCCCTCAGGCTTTGTTTCTCTCGCAGGTAGTTTGAGTGTCATCTACACTAATCTATACTAATATTATAAATGCGAAACTAACTGTCTCTCTCTGTTATGTTTTCAGAGCTAAATGGCTAATCCAATTGCGATGAAATTTGACATGGCAATGCTGTTTTCTTTTAGGAAGGACAAAGGATACTAATTTCTGTATAGATGATACATACGAGGTCTGTATCCTAGCTTATTATTATTATTTTGCAAAAACCTTATAGATTTGAATGAAGCGCGCTTGCATGAGCCGACCTTAAACCTTCGTGCACATGTGCGAATTTTTTTCCCGCCTGTCGATAGCGTCAGTTGCTGGTAAGAACCATTTGAGTGAGGCTGTGTGTAGCGCTCTCGTCAGTTTTTAATTGCAAGTAAAATTATGGAACGGCTGCAGCAGCGCTACTGCGTCAAATTTTGCAAGAAACTGGGAAACAGTCACGTGGAAACCATTAGGAAGATTCAGATAGCTTTCGGTGACGATGCTATGGCCATCACCCAGACGAAGGAGTAGTACAACCGGTTTAAGATGACCGCACATCGGTGGAGAGCGAGCCACGCTGCGGTCGGCCATCAACATGCCGAAATGACTAGGTTATTGCCAAAGTAGACGCTGTGGTGATGCGGGACTGTCGTGTGACTATCCGAGACATTGTGGAAGAGGTGGGCATCAGCACTTTTTAGGCATATTCCATTGTGACCGAAGATTTAGCCATGAAGAGTGTCGGCAAAATTTGTGCCGAAGATGCTGACGGCAGCAACTTCGTTTTGAAGTCTTGCAGGATATGTTGGACTTCACAAACAGCGAGCCTTGTTTCATGAACACCATAACTGGTGGCGAGTCCTGTGTGTACGGGTACGACCCGGAAACCAAATCCCAGTCGTCACAGTGGATACAAGAGACGACATTATGGCTGCAAACATAGCAGAGCTAAACTCCATTCCGAAAGATACTTTCTTGGTATGCTTCGAACAGTGGCGGCACCACTGGGACAAGTGTATGGGGGTTCCAAATAGAATACTTTGAGGGTGATTAGGTTCCCAGCGCTCCAAGTATGCCAGTCTTTTTCCCCGGCTAAAGGTTGAATACTTTTCTTACAGACCTCGTATTGGACTGGAATTATGAGAAACTAAATGAAATGTGATAGACAGGCGCAAATCAAGTATACATCTCTGTATTGCTTACAAATAGAGTGGGATGGTAGCGCAGTGGATAATGTACTTGCTTTCTAAAGTTCCTAGTGTGGTTTCCAGTTCAAATACTGCTGAAAGAAATTTTTTTTAAGAATTGTTTTTCATCATATAAGCCTTGCTGGAAGTTACGTCGTAAGAATTCCATGTTATATGTAGGTTCCATAAATTCAGGGGTGGAATGCATGGAAAATCGTATGCGGCCAAAGTGCCGTAAGTGTATAAATCATTTATATACTGGTCCCTCACGCTTTTCTTCTCTTACAGGCAATTTGTGTGTGATCTACACTAATGATGTTATAAATGCGAAATTAAGGCTCTGTATTTTTGTTACCTTTTGACGACTAAATGGCTATACCGATAGAAATGGAATTTTACAAGGAAATACTTTGTATCTTTAGGAAGGACACAGGATACATTTATTCGGAATGAATAACAGTTTTAGTCATAACAGGCAAACAAATGCGTGTGTCAGTCTGTAATGTTAAATCGGTCGCTCAGGCTGTGCTTCTCTCGCAATGTAAATGTGGATATTTATAGTTGGACTACAGTGGGTGGCCAAATTATTATACTCAATAGGTCATAAAGCAAAAAAAAGTCATGAAGTTTTTAAAAGACGAAAAAATAACCCTCTTGGATTGGCCTGGAAATTCGCCAGACCTTAACCCTATTGAGAATGTCTGGGCGGCGCTAAAAAAAGAAATTTGCAAGGATAAAATTATTACTAATAAAAAAGAATTAATAGAAAATATTATTACAGCATGGCACAGAACACCTGAATTACAAGAAATTTCCAAAAAGTGCATTGCCAGCATGCCGCAGCATCTACAAAACGTGATTGCTCAAAAGGGAGGATTCACTAAATATTGATTAATATTTTTTTCTATTAATATAACATAATTCCTATGCTAAATTATGTTTTATTTATTTTTCCTTAATTCATTAAACCTATAAAGATAACAATAAAAACGATATCATAGGTCTATTAGTAGATTAAATGTATAATAACACACGAAACAATGTTTTTTTTTTCAAACGAGTATAATAATTTGGCCACCTACTGTATAAGAGTAGTTGTATTTTATTTTTCGTGTCAGAAGCTTTGTATTAAATAGGTAGTAATAATAAATTAAAGATCTTAAGTTTGCAGTAGAAGGAGTGAAGTATTTGGAAAATTTTATAATAGAGTTAAGCACTTATTTTGTAAGGGAGTTAAGCACGCTGCTATAGGACAGCCGTTATGGGCCAGGAAGGGATGCTTAGGGGTCGTTCAACTCTGCCAGTTCGTATAGGCGCAAACTACTAACTTCACCGGAACAAAGCTCATCTCCTGGGAGAGGTATTATTTGTTGAAGCTTGTATATTCTTTTATAAGACAGAGAGGCTGGAAACTGCCTCAGGGATACCAGAAGCTAATGTTGGCAGTTCCCATCTGGGACCCCAGTTACAGAGATCCAGAGGGTATGTAAGTCCATAGGACACTGTTTTGTTCAGTTTGAAAGTGATGTGCGATCGTTGATATCACCAGTGCTGAGAAGTGCGTCTGCACGTAAGTCCATTTCTCTCTCTATGTTGCTGCAAAAGTGCTCACTGTCATAATGTATTTTGATGGGAAGAAAACTAAATACCAGGTGTTTCAAAAATTACCAGTATATTTGAAAAATAAAATAAAAAACTAAACAGGCAACGATAGAAATACACCGTTTGTTGCAGTATGCTTGGGACAACAGTAAATTTTCAGGCAGACAAACTTTCGAAATTAGTTACAATTTTCAACAACAGATGGCGCTGCAATCTGGAAAAATCTTAAAGTACGATATTTACCACATATCCACCATTCGCAGTAATAATATGGCGTAGTCTCTGAACAGCACACGCTTACAGAAGAAAGACTTACAGAATGACGAACTCACAGACTGCGTTTACTTCTGTATCTTTCAAATCGCCTGCAGCGCCATCTGTTGTTGAAAATTGTAACTAATTTCTAAAGTTTTTCTGCCTGAAAACTTACTGTTGTCCCAAGCATATTGTAACAAACTGTATTTCTATCACTCCACGTTTAGTTTTTATTGATTTTTCAAATATACCGGTCATTTTTGAAGCACCCGGTATATTAAGATGAATTGTTTAACTGTTTCTGGGCGACGTCTATGTTCGGACAAAGTAATGACACTTAGACTATTGTTTGCTGGACTAGGCCTATTCATGTGTACTTGTATATTTGCATAAGCAGATATTTAGACTGTTATTCACTGGACAATTCCTGTGAACTTGTATATTTGCATTAAACATTACAGGTAACCAATCTATGGGGTCAATCTTTGTATTCAAGTTTACGATATAACAGAAGAAAGCGCAGAATATGGTGGTGCATCCTCTTTGTAAGCTTATGTAACATAATTCTTTTTTGTCCACATTTACATTGAAATCTTTTGCCAACACAATATCTGCATTACATTTGTCAGTGCTGCATAGTAGTGAATCGAGCTGGTCAGTAAAATCAGTTACTTTAGAACCAGATCTGTATACATCATTAAAATTTAGTTTACTGGTCTGTTAGACACAGTTATCCACACAATCTCAAAGAACATTTACCAACAAAATTAACTACTTTCAATCTTTTTTTTGCATATATTGTTCTCCCACTTACTTATTGGATCTAACTGCTTTCTCCCAGAAACAAAAAATTTTTTTTACTGTATTAACTTTTACATTTTTGTTATCAACATTTGCACTGTGATAATGTCCTCTGCATTATAGCACTTGTGTGTCGAATATTAAAAAAATCGTCTTGCCTATTCAATGGTGAAACAATTTTCCTATTTCTCTGTCAGTTGGTTGTAGGTACTTGACTTCTTGATTGGCACACTCCTTTCTTCATATCACATTTAACACACTTTCAGTGTTTTGCTGGTGTGGTACTGGTTCTTCTTTTTCTCAATGGTTTTTATCTGCATCCCAATAGTATACCTGCACAGTTCCTGATTGTTGCTGAAGTGATCTTTATGGCATCGATGTTTTCAGCCATGGTGCACATCATACTATGATATCCAATCCAAGTACATTATGTTTGCACCAAAATTTTACATTAAAAAATTACTATACTAACATTAATACCGTTACAATTTACATTCATTCACTACTATCGATCAGCCCATATCCATCCACTGCTGGACATAGGCCTCTAGGTGAAGAAACCACCACTTACCATAGATAATGACAGAGCCTAGTCGACACAAAAGGAAAATTGACAGGAACACACAAAACAGAATTTTTGAATGCTCGTATCTCCTCCATTCAACACAATCTTCCAGTCATCTGTTCTGAGCAGTGGTTTATACTCTTAGCCTAATACATACTGGAAGAAAAAGAGGAACCGATAACGAAATATAAATGAAGTAATCGCCTAACTATATAAAGAGAGAGAGCAAGCACTTTGATAGGAGAATACATATACAGTGTACCAATCATATTAGTGGAGTTCTGAGTTTTTCCCATAATAGGCTCCACTACATCTGACTTACGATCTGCCTCTACTGATTAAAGGTTTAAACCAAAAATTTAAATTTGTGTGTGCCTGCAATATTCTGTTGTCACTGTTGATGGGTATTGATTATCTATCACTATTTCAGTTTTAATTTGACATCTAGCATCTTTTGTTTTAATTAAAACCAAAGCTCATGTATACCAGAAATAGTTTTTTTCATGATCAAATGGGAACTTTTTTTTTAGTGTAAAAAATATTTGCTTTTAGAAATAAATAACTAGACGATCCGTGCAAAAACTTTGTGAATACAATGAATAGTGAGGTTGGGAGTTTCTAATAGGAAGAATGAAGAACTGCCTTATTTGTTTAGTGCAATAGGTAGGTAGCAATAGTTGACACTAGCGAAGCAGTTTATTAATATATCTGTGAAATGCGCTACTGCTATCTAGTGGCTTGGCTCTGAACTGACTCATATGTATGACCTTCACAGATAATACTTTTGCTCTTTAAGGGTCAAATTCCTTTTTAAAAATGATTTGACCAAAGCAGACCTTAATCTCTAAAATAATACCTCATTTTTTGATTTCGGTTAGATATCAAGGGAGATAAATAGCGCGCGACCAAAAAAAAAGTTATGGAAATAATGATACAGTAGAACTTCAATTATCCGAATCAATTGGAACCGAATCCCATTCGGATAGTTGGATTTTTTCTGAAAAAGGCTCTATTTCAATTAATTACTGTATGTATCTTGAAAATGGGAGAAAAAACTTTTAAAGGGAGAGAGGTTTTAAATAATTAAATGAAAAGGTAACACCTTTACATGTTAAGCATACTTACAAGTGCTGTACATTAGCAAAGTATGTACATAGCATACTGTAAATAAGTCATTGCTTGCTGAACATCTCGGTCAAAGTAAGCCATTTGACTGAATTCATCCATTTTCGGGCAGCCAAGTCGCGTATATGCCTGACAGTGAGAAGTTGTGTGTGGTCACACTCGGCCTTTCGCTCCATCTACTTCAACGCAGTTTCAAGACAGACAAATGCTTGACTAGCTGATGGTCCCATGTCTACTTCAGCATTAAGGTCAACTTTCTCCTCGACATTTTCTTCTCTTACACTTTCAACAAATTCATCATCATTTAGAATTTCATACCCATGGTCTAATGAATCTCCCACCATCCTCTCTCCTATATCTTCAGCACTAACTTCTAAACACCAGGAATTTTTAGAAAGAATGTTTCTGAATTCCTTAAGTGACACTATCATGCTCATCTTCTCCTGTCTCTACCTTTTCTGTCTTAATTAAAAAAGCGATTAGGATATTCAGCTATTCGGATAGTTGGAGTTCGAATAATTGGAGTTCTACTGTACTTTTGCCTTTTAAAGGCTCAAATTCCAATAAATTCCTTTCTTAAATATGATGTGACCACGGTGGGGACCTCACTCTTTAAAATTATACCCAGTTTTTTATATCAGATATTGAAGGAAATAAGTGGATCATGACACAAAAATGCATTGTAGAAATATACTTTTGCCCTTTAAGGGTTGAATTCCAAAAAATTCTAATCTTAAACTATGATTTGACCCAAGTGGAGACCTTAACCTTTAAAACAATAGCTCATTTCTCGATTCTGATTAGATATCAACGGAAATAAATAGCTCGTGACAAAAAAAGGTTATGGAAACAATTATAATTTTGCCATTATAGGGATGAATTCCGAAAAAATACTTTCTTAAAATATGATGTGACTACAACAGAGACCTTTTACCTTTAAAATGATACATCACTTATCTATATCAATTACATATAAAGGGAATAAATGACTCTGAAACAAAAACGCATTGTAGAAATATTGATACCCTTTAAGGGTCGAATTCTGAAAAATTCCTTTCTTAAAATATATGATCAAGGCGATACCTTAATCTTTAAAATGATACCTCGTATTTCGATTAGTTATGAAGGGAGATAATGGCTTGTGACAAAAAATACACCTTATAGAAATAATACACAGTCCAGTCACATTAATGTGACCACCTTTCAAAAACCAGAATAACCACCGGACCACTGCGAGGGGTGCAGGAAGAGAGTCAATTAGGTTTCTGAAGGTGTTCACTGCAATGCGAGCCATGCTGACTCCAATGCCATGGCCAGCTGCATTAGATTACGCGGTTGAGGATCCATGGCATGAACAACCAGATCGAGGTGGTCCCACAGATTCTCGATTGGGTTTAAATCCGGTGAGTTTGCTAGCCAGGGGAGTAAGGTAAACTCATCCTAGTGCCCTTCGAACCACACACATACACTGCGAGCTGTATGACACCTCGCATTGTCCTGCTGGTAGATTATTCGCATGTAGGTTTGGACATGATCCGCAAGGACAGATACGTACTTGTGCTGATCCATCGTGCCTTCCACAATGATGGTTCACTCAGTGAATGCCAGGAAAATATTTCCCAAACCATAATGCTCCCTCCTCCACCCTGAATCCTTCCAGCAATTGTTGCAGGGTGTTTGCTTTCAGACGTTTCACACCGTATGCGCCAACGTCCATCTTTCGTCACTCTGTGGACGACCAGTTGCGGTACTGGTGTGCAAATTCCAGCCTTCATCGTCGTTGAACAGCAGTCAGCATAGGTGCATTAACCAAGTGTCTGCTGCGGAGGCCCATGCGCAGCAACGTTCGCTGAACAGCTGTTGAGGATACACTCTTGGTAGCCCCTTGGTTCATCTGGGCGGTCAGTTGCTCCACAGGTGCACGTCTATTTGCCCGAACGCATCTCCGTAGCCTTCGTTCACCTCTGTCATCTATAGCCCATTGTGCAACACATGTTCCCTGCAACTGATCTTGAATAGTGCCATTTTGCCATGCATAGTATACTTTCACCGCAGTGGCACGTGAACAGTTAACAAAATTAGCAGTTTCCCAAATGCTTCCACCCTTGGCCCGAAAGCCAATAATCATGCAATTTTTGCATCGGATAAATCGCTACGTTTCTGCATTACACCAACGATTGAAATGCTTTCCGATGCCCTAGAACATCCTTTATATACACTCCACTGTTATGTGCTGCCAACTGCCTTCTGTGATTGGTTATTTCACGTTGACGTTGAAAGTAGGTGGTGGTCACATTAATGTGACTGGACTGTGTGTATATATATATATATATATATGATGGAATAATTGAAATAAGTCAGTAACGTGCATCCTAAATTCAGGAAACTGATTGAACTTTATATAAAATACAAATCTTTATTGTTATTATTTATTTACAAAACTTTCATTCTGTTTCTAAAACAGACACAACTCACAATAAATATTTTCTTCAGTCAAGATATAACATAAGTGATATATATCACTTAATAGTGTACAACCAGCTAAATACTTTTGTTAAGATTTGTTGAAGCAAAAACAGGTTGACAGCAAATTATTAATTGGCCAAAAGGAATTTATACAAATAAACTTAAAAACTGAATAATTTCTTTTTTAATTACCAAAACAATCAAATGCTAGGGAAATGTATGAATCAACACACTTGAGAAGTGAAGACAGAAAAAAAGGGTGTCAATTACCAAATTCCTTAATAGTATGACAGAGAAAAATTTGTTAGTCATAGAAGTTCAAAAAAATAAAGACCTGAAGTCTGCTAAAGACAAACTATAATTAAAACAAGAATTTACTGGTGCACATAGTATTAAGATATCAAAGGAAAGAACAAAAATTTAAAAGGTATACCTCATACCATTTTACTATACATCTATGTATCATGTAAAATATTGAGTTGTTTCGGAAGAATCCTTCAAGAAGATATTGCTACTCCTTGACTGATTCTACATCATGAGTGATGGATTTGACAGAGGACTTCATCCAAAATTTCTAACTAAAACAGCAAAATACAATCATAAAAAAATTAACATTAAAAAATGGTCCTAGTAGTGCTGCTCAGTGTTATAATACTGTAAACTAAGTAAGATTCAAAATACTTAAATTTAATTTTTAATTCAACATTTTATCAGCTGCACTAGGAATATGGCACCAAAAATCGGCACAAGATTAAAATAACAGACTACAGTACCTCCTCAGGCTATAAAGCACAAATTTGTAATCCATGTTATCAATGAAGCTTTATAAACAACTCATAATATTAAATAAATATTTTACTTATAAAACCATGGCCAGCCAGCCAGCAATAAGCATTGTTCCTCCAACTGGTGTCAATCTTCTTAACTCATCCTTTCCTGTTAAAGCATGGTAGTAACAGGTTCCGCAGAATAGCAGCATGCCCATAATGAGGAAGGATCCACTCTAAAATAAACACACATATTTCTCATATCAAAACAAGAACAACCACTTCCCATCACGCAATACATTAAAATCAATTTTTCCTATTAAACAAATAATAATACGGATAATGGTGACGATAAAACTGCCATTAAGCAATGAAAATAAGATAGGATAGGGAAAATAACCATATACTTAACAGAGACAGGAGATCCAGACAAACAAAAAAACACACACTTTACAATATTTCGGTTAATAACCTTATTCATGTAGGAGGTGACACATGGCAGGGAGAAAGATGTTTACACATACAGACATACTACATGAATAATAATAATATAAAATCCAGTCTCCAATGCATTTAATGTAATTTACATCCACAAAATGAAACTCGTGTACGTATGTTCAAGAAAAACTCAAACTAACAAGCAGGTTTCAATGGGATTTTCACCATTTTAAAGCTTGGGATCAGACACGCATTGTTTGGCGTATTTCATGCTTCAATGTTACATGACCACAGAGCAATACATGAAATTCTGAACATATTGTGATAAACAGCAAAGATAGTATCGTCAGTTGTTTCATACTCCTCACTAAACTAACATGCACACTTCGTCAAAATATTATGGCATATGCTAGCTCTTTCCTTTCATTTGGGGTATTCAGTTATAAAACAAATAAAAAAATACATACATTAATTACACAAAAATGACAGTTTTTTTGCACGCAATGTCTGGCAGCACAACTACAATATCTCTGGCCTTGCCTTTATTGTATAATCTCTCTGAGCTTTTACAGTTCACTATAAATATTCTGCAAAAACTTATACACTCTATAAAAATATTACAACATATATCAGCTTTTTCCTTAAATTTGGGGTAATTTCTTTCAACGCCATATTGAATGCAAAAGACAATGTAGAATAGTAATGAAAAAATAACATGATTCTCTTGACTATAATCTGACCATTGCCTTGAAAGTTCGCAGTAAAAACAGTTTAAGATAATTTTCAATATGAGATATTCAATTATAGAGGTAAGACTAATATTACAATCTATCTGGCATTAAAGGCCTGGGCACACAGAATGTGAGAAGTGACAGCAACACACGTTTCTGCGTCGCGGTGCATTGGCGCTAGAGTTGTATTACGCAGTTTTGAATTAGGACAGTAGAGGTCGGGTGCCCTCCATCAACTAGGGGATTGGGTATTGTCATTGTATTGTTTTTAAGAATATATATTAAATGAACAAAACTTACTTCATACTAGTGGCTAATCTTTCTCTTATACCTTTTCTCCTGTTCATGGTGCACTTTGATATAATTGATTTCTCGAAGCATTCTCGAGACATACGAAAATATGTAAAACGTCTATTCCAGTTTCCGGCAAAGGCATTCTCTCTTTTCATTGATGTGATACCTTTTCTTTTGCAAACAAAAGAAGCATAGTGTCCTTATCACTTGACATGTTTTATAAGAATTTACTAATGAAATAAAGAAGTACAGATCTCTCAGCGAGAGAGGGTCTCACTAGACTGGCATTTATTGCTATAAAGTTGACGCGTCCTGTTATAATGTGACCGATATCTTATGAACTGATTATAAATATAAATAATTCAATCCTTTTGTTTTCAACAGTTTTCCATTTATTACGAGGGTTGCCTTTTAAGTTTTTACAAAAAGTGAAACAGAAACGAACAAGTTCGAAACTAAGTGTTTTATTGCTTTTCAAAATATTCTCCCTTAAGGTCTATACATTTTTGCATACATTCAAACCAACTCTGGAAACATTTTTTCCACTGTGAATCTGATATTTGAGAAACGTGGTTTTGAAAGTCTTCAACAGCTTCTTGAGGTGATGAAAATCGCTGTCCGCGCATCTTTTGTTTGACAGTGGGGAACAAGAAAAAGTCATTAGGCGATAAATCGGGTGAATACGGGCAATGAGACATTAATTCGATGTTTTTCTCCTTCAAATATTCAGTTGTTTGACGTGCTTTATGGGAGCTGGCATTGTAGTGATGAAGAATGATGCAACGTTATTTGTTCTTTTTCCTTATTTCATCGAAGACCGTTGGCAAACAAACTGTTGTATACCATTTGGCATAAACAGTTCTTCGATCCTCTAATAGAATTGTTGCGACGTGTCCAGTACAACCGAAGAAACAAGCGATAATTTTCTTGGAAGTGCTCTGTGAATGAACAACTTTAGTGGGATTGGGTTCATCGTCAAACGCCAAACAGTAGACTGTTGTTTGCTTTCAGGTTCATACGAATATATCCAAGTTTCGTTTCCTGTAACAATGTTGTATACGGATTTTGAACGTTTTCGGTCGAATTTTTTCAACATTTCCTAACACCAATCAACATGACCCTTTTTCTGCGCTTCGGTCAAATAATGCGGAATCCATCTGAAACACATCTTTCTCACACCTAAATGTATGCAAAATTGATTGTAATGCAGTCTGCGATATCCTAAGAGACGCCTCTAACTGATCTTCTTTGATCACGTTGAGCACAGAATCGATGTTTCTAGGAATGACAATCAATTTTGGCCGACCTTCTCGACATTCATCATTGACGGACGCACGATCATGACAAAATTCTGCAAACCAATTGTAAACAGTCTTCTCTGATGGTGCTTCATTACCAAAAGTTGCACGAAGCGATTCTATGCATTGTTGTTGAGTAAGGCCTTTTTTTAAGTCACAAAAAATCATCCAACGTAAGCCTTCACGGGTGATTTCCATTTTTGCACAAACTTGCTTCTTTTAAACGTTCACTAACAACAACTTACTCAGTCAATTTCTAAATTGCCACTGTTTTCACAATAACAAATGTCATTGTTCACAAGTACAGTACTCATTAACGCCACCTATTGTTCGATTGTAAAAACTTAAAAGGCAACCCTCGTATACACAACTTGTATTCCTCTAGGAACTACACCGAACTTCTGTAGTATTTGAAGATGCAAGGTCCTTCAGCAATGAATGATTTAAAAGCAACTGATCGGTCTCTATGTCGTTAACCTTTAAGTCTTGATTGATTTGCTCATCTCCATAGCAACCTAAGCTTCTTTTCTTTAAGAATAAATTTATAGATTTTTGTCTACTCTCAAGGAATAAAAATATAATTTTCTTATAAAATATTTTGTTATATCACACTGTGTGACGTACCAAAATCGCATGTTGCCGCGATAACGATCAGTTGCTACAGTCGCTTGTCGCATTCCGTGTGCCCAGGCCTTAAATAGCTGTAACATGAAAGCCTTTAGTGCCTACACTGGTAGTCTGAAGAAACTTTTATTGTAGTACTGTAGATAACAATACATTCGGAACTAATACTGATTGCATTCTTTTTACCATCAATCAAGTTCTTCTGTAATTCATTTGTGATATTTGCATTACTGAGTCATGTAAGATTTGTTGGTCATTACCAACACAAATACACACTGACCTTCAATTCTTCTTCTTGGTTCCCATCCAGCTGCAATACAGTTGATAATGGGACTGGAGGAGGGGAAACTCTAGATAGGCACACATCAGACTATTCTTGATTTACTGGCAATGGATGGTCAGTTCTTTGTAAGTAGACATCTTTCCTCATTGTGTCCTTCCAGTACAACTTTCCTATGGTCTTATTCAAACACAGGCATCTTACAACAATTTTCCTGCACCTACCATTTTCTCCTCGCAACTACACGACTGACTGCTTTCCAAAGATACCCACACTCTACATCTACATAATATATACTCTGCAATTCACAAAATTGTGGTTGGCAGAGGGTGCTCAGCACCAAAGCTAATCTTTTTTTGTGCATTCCAATCCCTAATCGTACGAGGGAAAAAAGAATTCATATAAGAATCAGTCCGGCACCTTATTTCTCTAATTTTATCTTTCCTATCCTTCCGACTCAGATAGGTTGGTGGAAGAAGTATTTCACTACACTCTAAAGTGAAAGTGGGAGTACGCATGTTTACCAATAAGTTTAAACGAAACGTGTGTCGTCTATCTACCAGAGACTCCCAACCTAGTCTACTAATCAGTTCTGTGACGCTTTCATAAGGACTGTAGCAAGCGGTCACGAATCGAGCGGCTCTTCTCTGTACTTTTTCTATACCTTCAATAAACCCCTTACGAAATGGGTCCCAAATGGCACAACAGTAGTCCAAATGTGGACGCACAAGAGATTTGTACGCTATCTCCTTTGTTTGTTCATTACAATTTTTCAAGATTTGACCTATGAATCGCAGCCTAGAATTTGCTCTACCTACTAACGAAGTAATGTGTATGTCCCATTTCATGTTCCTTTGCACTGTTACTCCCAAATATTTCATAGAATCGACCAGATCAATAACTGTATTGTTTAACTCGTATTTCTGAACAATTGGAATCTTTTTGTTAGTTATGCTCATTGTCTTGCACTTTTTACAATTTAAAGTAAGTTGGCACTCAGCGCACCAAGCCAAAATAACATCCAGATCGCGCTGAATTTCTAAGCAATCAGCCAAATTTCTTACTTCCCTATAAATAACCGCATCATCAGCAAACAATCTAAAAAGGCTTTTCACTTTGTCTTCGAGATCGTTTATAAAAATTAAGAAAAGAAGTGGTCCAATTACACTTCCTTGAGGTACACCCGATGTAACATCTAGATTAGAAGAACTTTCTCCTTCAACGACGACATACTGCGACCGACCTGTTAGAAAATCCTTGATCCATTCACAAAGCTGATCCGATATACCGTACGCTCGAAGCTTCGCTAAAAGGCGGTTGTATGGCACAGAGTCAAAGGCTTTCCGAAACTCTAAAAAAATTGCATCTACTTGTGAACCTGCATCGATAACTTTCATTACGTCGTGTGTAAATAGGACCAGCTGTGTTTCACATGATCTTTTCTTCCGAAATCTGTGTTGATTTGTTGTAAGCAAATTATTATCATCTAGAAAATTCATAATGTTCGAGCATATAATATGCTCCATAACTCTACTACAAACAGATGTTATAGATATGAGACGATAGTTTCCAGGATCACTTCGATCACCTTTTTTGAAAATCGGAGTTACTTGCGCGATTTTCCAGTCTGAAGGTACTTTTCGCTCTTCTAATGATTTACTGAATATATCAGACAGAAATGGCCCGATTTCCGCCGCATACTCTGAAAATACTCTTACTGGAATTCCATCCGGGCCCGGTGCTTTCCCCCACTTCAGGAGCTCTAATTGCTTAATGATACCTGCAGTATCTATTCGTAATGATTCCATCACCGACTCGCCATGGCGTGGGAAAACGGGAATACTATCCGTATGTTCATTTGTAAATGAATTTTTGAATACAGTATTCAGTACGTTAGCTTTATCGCGGCTTTCATTAACCTCGGAACCTTCACAAATTAGTGCTGGAATATTGCTGTTGGTACAATTAACTTTTCGTACATACGACCAAAATTTCTTTGGATTTTCTGTGAGACTCTTAGAGAGAGAGTTGGAGTGATACACCAACTTAAAATATCAAAACTCAACAGATTATACATAACATACAAAATAAAAATAGAAAAGAAATATATTAAAACAAAAATATAACCAGACTAGATGACAATGGTTCTCTTACAATCAGCACAGATAAAATACAAAATATCTGTCATTTGGAACTGAAAGTAAATTCAATATGTTAACAATATTTATTGCCTAGGCTGATGGTTTTTATCATGAACAAGATTGTTTTATTAAGCCTTTAGGCCATTAGTGATGTAAATAAAAACAGTTTGGGAAAACTGAATCTTATTGGAGGAGGGGGACATTAGTTTGTGATAAATTCTGGTCTATCACATAGTCTAGATTTTATTCATTTCATAATTTATTTTGCTATTTAGTAATGGAATTTTGATATTTGCATATAGGCATGAGTTATTTTACACTGATAACTCAGACCTTGAAGGCATCTGAAATAAGGCTAGTAGAATCATGAACAAAAATATTTTCTGGAGAGAGAATGTAAAAAATTTCCAGACGATTTACAACAAAAAGCAAGAGACATAAATGAAATTGTAAGATTAATCAAAGCCATAGCTTATGATACCAATGACGAGAACAAATTAAGGGTTTGATTCTAGCTACTACTTCATACAGTACGAAAAAAGTTATGGAAATATTTAATATCGGAGAATATGCTGTTCGTCGAGAAAGTGAGCTTAAATAGGAAATTTTTGCTTTACTTACTAGTTACTTTTTAATTTAAATGAATTATAGTGAATGTAAAATAAGAAAGAGGTAAGAAGAACTTGTGCTATTGACTTGAAATTTGTGACACGCGTTCCTGTGGTCATACTTTTTGAGAAAACGTGTACATGAAAGATACCTTAGACTTGGTGCTTCACGAAACGATGCATTTCAATAGTAAAAAAACTGCCATTTGCAGTAAAATTATTCTAGTCAAAGATAGTATGTGCAATACAGCAACGAATCCAAAACTAATTCCTCACATCTAATACTGTTGTAACAAAGTTTTTTTTTTTTTTTTAACTGTGGTCAACGCTGCATTAAAACCTAACCACCATTCCAGTGTATTGCCGCAAAATCAGGTGACCTTAATTTATTAATGAAAACTAAATTCTTCGCTTCTTTGCTGTAACAATTTATGTATTTATTACAGCTGGTCTGTTATCACATAAACATGATAGCGATTTATATACATTACAATAATGTGTAGACACCATCTTTGGCATGAACAACTTCAATGGAAATGGCTGTCTGTACTGTTTAAAATGCATCGTTTCGTAACTTTTACGGTGCACCACATCTATGATACGTTTCATTTCGCCTTTGTGTACACTTTTTCTCAAAATGAATGACCTGAGGAACGTGTGTGACAATTTTCAAACGAATACTACACTTCCTTCTGACCTCATTCTTATTTTACTATTCAAATATCCTAATATTAAGAGGCTTCTCAAAATTCTGTATACTACTTAAAAAAAGGATGTGCAATGGCAGGCATTATGTACATGTGTATACTATTCATAAGCATGTGGGGCATCTGCTTGATGGCTGTCATAGAGAAGAGACCTACCAGAACCTAATTACCTATTTAGTCTGTTCAAAAGATAAAGACTGCACACTACAACACTGCTCTCAGTACACATTAAGTGAAAATTTAAAAAGCATTCTACATGATAAATTTAATGAATATGACCCAGAAAATGAACTTTCTTACGTCAGTAAAGTATCTACTGACAAAAAAGATTGTGAGATACAATGGAACATTTGGGCAAAATTTAAGAAATTCGATTGGGGAAAAAAACAAACTTCTATGGCACAATCAAAAGTTCTAAAAGAAATAAAGGTGAACCTGTCAAAGCTATCGTTCTACTGAACTCTGCTGAATACTATTCTTAATTGATTCAGCATAAAGGTCAAGGTAACCATTGAATGAACAATAGTTGTACACTGTACCCATCTGTAATCTAGGTTCAAGAGGTGTTCACAACAGTTTGCGCGTATGCTTAATGATTTGGATCATGATGTATAACGCAGAGCCTAATTATTCAGTACATAAATTAAAACATTCCTGCCATTAAAAACGTGTGTACTTCAGTGATGGGTATGCTGGGCAGCATAAGAATTGGAACAGCTTTCTGAACCTGTGCTGCCTAAAATAAAATAATTAAAAAAATAATGTTGGTAGCAACGTCTGCGAAAAAATTCAGACTTCGGCTTTCTTTTGAAGGAACCATCATGGCATTCACTTGGAATGATTTTAGGAAAAGTGAAATCCGGACGGCCAACAGGATTCAGACCTGTGTACTCCCTGATGCAAGGCTCAAGCATTACTGATATGTTTCACTTTGAAAGCATCATGAACATTCAGTAAATAAATCTCCTTGTGATGGAATTGGTGAAAAAATTAAGAATCTGTTTGCCAGAGAGATTCTACAGAAAATAACAAGTGATGTGACTGACCCAGCTGAAAAGTATTAATTTACTACAAGTCAGGGATTTCAAACAAAGTTCAAGTTAACAGCAAAACAATTGCTGGTACAAGATATTTCACCACTTTAATAATATTTAATTAAATTAGATTACAAATGGAGCGTACGCTCTGGTGGCAATTTCCCTAAACACCCATATTCCCCCTTTTCTGCACCCACTTACATTTGCCCTTTACAAATATTAACATTAAATTCTTTCAAGGTTTTTCGCAAATTATTCATCATTTCTCTTGGTAACTTATTCCAATCCCTGATAGCGTTACCTAAACCTTTGTGCCTGAAATCGAGTGCCAGCTTGTGATTGTCATCTTTTCCCTTCCATGCATTACTTTCAATTCTTACATTAATATCTTTCCATGCCTCATCACCAATATACGTCTTGTACACTCCCATCCCACTTTACACCTGTATCTGAAGATTCATTAGGAACAAAGTGAGTCAGTTCAGATATTTCTTTCAGTTACATTTTACTGTTCTCATATTAGAACAATCCATCACTGGTCAATTTGTCACAAATCAGTACAATTCATACATAGCATGTTTTGTAACATACTATTAAAAGATGAGGTGGAAGGCGATGTTAAAGTTAAATTCATGCAACCTAATGGCCCCACTTGATCATTTCACTGGATTCTATCTATAGAAGATATCTATTACGTTTCTATGACGATGGTTACTGGAGGGATAGATTACTTTCCTGAAAAGAAAGTTACTTATGTAAAATGGCAAGAGTCTAACATCAGGCATCTTTGATTAAAAAAAAAAAAGGATAAGAAATAAGCTGATGTATTTCGAACTTGAACAAGTATATGAGATAGGCCTTTTATATCAGCATAAATTGGTATACAACAATACTTGCAATAATGTTGCTTTATTACAAGTGGTAAGAAATTTACTGTCCATTAAAAATGATTTTTATGATGTAAATTGCATTTTTATTACCTTCCTTGAACATAGATGTCAAAATTATATTATTTTTTGGCTTTTGCGTTAGTAGAAATTCTTTATTTAGTATGAATTAATCAAGATTATGTGCAATACAATATCTGGAAATATATTTAAATATACACAATAATAAATTAAAGATAGAGGAAATAACACATCACCAAAGTTGAAGGCTGCGATGAACAACACATAATATAAACACAACCACACAAAATTTCGGTTTAAGACTTTATTCACGCAGGGAGGATTGAGCCATTTGGCAAGGGAGGTGTGTACACACAGACGTGTGGCTTAGGAGGGAAAATTCTGTACAAAGGGTTGGAGATGTTGAACCACCAAGGCTGAAATCCATTCACTGAGAGACCCATATTGTCAACCTTGTGGATCATAGATAGAAGGTACAGGTTGAGTGTACAGGAATTATTCTAGAAGAAAGTGTTTTATCTAACAGGCAATACCGCTCGCTTCGCGCTGTTAACGTGTCATCATAGTGACGTCACATTCACGTACAGTCTATTTTTGTGTGTATTGTGCCCTCGCTACGCTCGGTCACAATAATTTAAAACTGTACAATATCAACATAAACTGATATCCTGAAGGTGGATCAGGTGCAGGCGGCCGCTGGTAAGCAGCTGCAGATGTCCGATAACACAAACAGATGTCCAGTGTTTGATGTGTTATCGGACGTCTGCGGCTGAATAGTCACAAAAATTGACTGTACGTGAACGTGACGTCACTATGACGACACGTTAACAGCGCGAAGCAAGCGGTATTGCCTGTTAGATAATACCCAAACTTTCTGTTAAAGAAAATGTCATGTGTTACAATTTTATGCCTAAAAAGACTAAATTTATCTAAAAATATCTTCTGACATTTCATCTTCATTTGCTATAAACAAATTTTCTGCTTAGACACCAGAAGCAAGTAAGGAACATGTGATGTGGTGAGATTTGAAAAGGGACCAACCATAAATTATCACATGTTAACAGAAGGATCCATGTTGCAAGACGGGGGAAAAGAGGGGGGGGAGGAGCGTCACATTAGCAAGTGTTGTATTAATCAAGTTCTAAATTTAAAATTGCAAAATGAGTGGTGTTACAATTTGGGGGAGGCAAAATATGACCTGGCTTGATAGGAACGGAAGGAGTTTAAAAAAAAAGAAACAGATGTACTTCTCATATTTTTATTCAGTGATGTCATATGGCATAATTTTTTGGGGAAACTCTTTACAAAGTAAAAAAGTTTTCTTAGCACAGAAAAGAGCCTATTAGGATGTTGTGTAGGGTACAACCAAGAACTTCTTGCAGACAACTTTTTAAAAAACTCAATATTCTTACAATGACTTCTCATTATATATATTCTCTCATGTGCTTTATCATAGATCATTTTAACCTGTTTACTTCTAATTCACAGGTACACAATTTGAATACAAGAAACGGAAATAACTTGCACAAAACACAAACATCTCTGTCATTAGTACAAAGAGGAGTTCATTATTCTGGTATACACAGGTTTGATAAACTTCCCAAGAGTATAAAACAGTCTGCAGATAAAGATATATTTAAAGAAAAACCGAGATTATCTTAGTGGCAACTCCTCCTACTCCATTGAAGAATTTGAACAAATTAATTAATTGTATTCAATATGATTTTTGCAAAATTCTCTTTGTCTTTGGGACATATACTTGTTTTTACTACGATTATGACTCGTATGTATTGTGTATTAAACATGACATGTTTCACATCCCAGAGGGCCTTCCTCAGCAGGGATCCATGAAACAAGATTGATAAATAAATAAATGAAATTTGTATGAAAAAATGTACGCATAGCCCCTAATGCAGACTGGGCTGCTGTGCAAATCATGGCAAGTACAAAAAAACTGTTCTTTAGGTTGAAAGTTTGCACCTTCCGCAGGCATTACTAGTAAAGAAACAGTATATGCTAAGCCAAAGGAAATACAATGCAAATCAAGTATTAGCCAATCTGTAGCAGCCATCATTATCTTGAATGTGCTTTTCTGCATGGAGTAGACGTGCTGATTTTCAAGGAGCTGTATTAATGAAGATTGTGGTTAGGTTGAAATGCACTAGATTCATGGGTAATATTCCTGGTGTGTAGTAGATTTTTAGTGAAGAAAGTGACCATCGAGCCGAATTCTGAGTATAATGATGTGAGAAGCGAATATCAGTATCTTCCCATATACATTGCACCTTTGTTACAAATTTCCTGGCTTCCTGGTAGTTCTTCATTTTTCCTTCGAGAGTAAAAGCCAAGGGAACAGTTAACCAAATTTTCAACCCCAAAGGATAATCTTTTTTTATTGCTGAACAGTAACAGCAGACTGATCTGTTATAATATAATACTGCAGGAACAACTTAAACATGGTACTGAAGAGCATATTCTAGCCTTGAAAGTTGTATATATCTACAGTTAAAGAAATAAAATTACAAAACTTTATAAATTACCGTTTTTGGCCATCGACAAAGTGGTACGCCAAGCAGAGCAATCGTATGTAAAAAATGATATCTATTTGCTGTCTCGAAAATTCTTTTCAGTTCCTCACTCTTCTCCTTTGGATACACAGCTGAAACACAACGTTAGACTGATATTAATTTGCATCTAACATTAACATTAAGTGAACCATACGTCAATGAACTAAAACATACAATGAGCACCATATGCTCCCAAAATCACAGCCGAAGCACCGAAAACCCCAGCAATTCTTACGAATGAACCACCTGGATACGTATGTTTCCAAATTGGCAAATTACAGACTTTGGGTGCGGGCGGCTCTTTGGCATTACCTACAAATGTTGATAAAGTCGCTGTTGTCTGTAACAAACGTAACGCAAAAGCATTATTACAATTGACAAATGTTCAAACTAAAACATGCAAGAAGTTTCGGAGGCATCATACTTACTACATATTTAAAACATTCAGTTGTAGTTTTTACCACTGGATTGGAGAATAAAACATAATTTATCGTATCGTGAAATGTCATTTTCACACACTTCACAGCAACTCCAACGTTATCACTTCCTACACCGACATACAGCACAAATTAACAATAATCTACCAGCTGCAGCGTCCACAGATCATCCTACTTACTGTGGTAGCTAGTCACAAATACCAGTGTCATTAGTAGCAAGTTATTTGCAAATAGAAAACAAAACTGATAACTCAGTTTAAACTATTTCTTCATAGTTTAATACTTGATAGTCTACCTCAGATAATATGGATTACTATGTGTTTAAGAAAATTGAATTAACTGTGGAAATTTCTTCCTAAAACTTTTATTTCAGGCATAAGAGTGTAGGAAATTTTCATTCATAGGTTAAAAAAAAAACAAAACCGTTTCCACACCAAGAAAGTTATTTCGGCATGGTTTTATGAATTTTAATTTTCTTTAATTGCGATGGAGCGCTTGCTCCGGTGACAATTTCTCTTCACATCCATTTTCCCACCTACTACTTTTTCCCTCTACTAATTTCAACTTTAAAATCTTTTAGAATTTTTGCTAAATTATTCATCATCAATATACGTAATTTACTTCAATCCCCGATCCCCAAGCCTATGAAAGAAAACTTCACGTATCGTCACGTATCGTTTGAGTGCCTTTTCCCTTCCATGCATCTGTTCTAATTCTTTCACCAGTATCTTTCCACGCCTCATCACCAATATTCGTCCTGTATACTCCCATGGCTGTCTTCATCCCCCTCCTGTCTTCCACTAAATCCCATTTCAGCTCCTTTATTATTTCAGATACTGATTGTGTTCTGCGGTAATTTAGAAAGACAAATCTAGCAGCCCTTATTTGCCTGTTACAGTTTAAGTGACAAAAACTTATTTTTTTTGGAATAATACTACATTTTTGCCGCACTAGAGTCTTCTTTGGCGACACGTCGCACGATGTTGTAGTTAACTTCCGTGGCGTAGGTCGGTCGTTTCGTTGTGTTGTTACCGTGATGGACGGCTAACAACACAATATTCTCGTACAATCGTTGACTTGCTAAAGATTTGACTGCACAGTTTTACCTGCACATACAAGACGGAGCTTGTAGCCTGGTGCATTAGTCGCTATGACCGGTTACACTTGAACCACGCTGTGAGGCGGGTAAACGTAGAAAAAAGGTGTTACATTAGAAAGGTATTAGGTCTGTCTTGGGGGTGGCGGCTGTGGACACCACTGTGTAGTGAGACAATATTAAGCCAGGTATAGAAAGAGTGATAACGGTATTTGGAAGAAGTAAATGAAAGTTATTTGTAAAGCTTAAGTCGTCACGAAGCATTGTTGAGCGCGGAGGCGCGCAGTGCAATAAACTAATTGTTAAGGCTGTCTGAAGCTGGTCGCCGCGGGAGTCGCGTGAAAGTTACAGCGCGGCATGTATAATTGTATAGTGGGCCAGTATTCCCTTGTTTAAGTACTGAGTGGACCGAGAGGTAATAAAATGTTGTCCGCTGATCATTTTAGAGAGGTGCTTCGTGACGAACGACGAGCTGGTAGTAGTGAGAAGTGGGGATACTCAATAGACAAAAGCGTGGTCAGAACTTGCAGTCAGAGGAAAAGAAGTATCGATTAGCCTTATCCACGGTCAAGATGAACAAGTTTAATTAGTGGTGGTGTTGATATAGATTTATGTGCTTGGTGAATAAATCCAATGTGAACTTAAAAGCGAACCGTGAATTTTCTTAGTAGAAAAATCGAACCAGCAAGCCTAAACAATCAAGCACATTATTCACTTACCCACATACAATAAATCACCACAGGTGGCCCGAAGCATCTTTTATCGCCACATTGCCTCTGTGTAGAGACGTGAAAAGACGGCTTTTTTTATCTCGTCTTTGGCGAAAACCACACTTCCGACTTAGTTGAAGCTGTGTTTGACCACCGACCGACGACAGTGTGTATGGGAGAACACGCTTGCTACTACCATCATACACGACGCTGATCTTGACGCTGATTTTGACGCTGTTTCCTGAGACGCTGATTTCTAAGACGCTGCTGGGAGCAGTTCACCGCTAAGAAGCTTCACGGCGCAGAATTGCGGGCTGCCTACGAGAGATTCGTGCCGAGCAGCTACCAGTAAACATTAGTTTGCAGCTGGCATCGCAAAACGGACGTCTCTGCTACGTTCACCCACAGATAAGTGCGCAGCTCAGCCGCAATAAGTGTTGTTTGTGTTCCTTTCAGAATAGCGTTCGTTCCGCAAGTTGTGCGATATAAGCCACAAAACGTGTGTAGCTTTCACAGTGTTAATCTCATTTTATACGAAATTGTGAGTTCGTTATTTAGTCCAAAGGTTATGTACAATTTTGAAGTAAGAAGCTAGTTTTTTGGTGGCTACATAGTAAGATATTGTCTTTATAATAAGTGTGGTAAACCCAGGGTCCGATTTAAACTTTTTTTTTAGTGTAGGCTGTTCATTTTGGGCCGCCCTTTTCTCCTTCATACTTATAATAATCACTAATTTCTATTACCTTTATTCGGTAGCAAGCGATTATATGTATATGTGAATGGATATAGATTAAGAGTGACTTCATTACTTGAAAGTATTAAGATTTAGTCATAAAATAGAAACAAGAAAAATGAATGTTTATTATGAAATAAGAATACAAACAAGAAAATAAAAAATGTAATACATAATTGTAGTTTTCTACGGGATTTTTGATTGGCGAAGTCATCTATAAGGTCATCATAGTTTATGGTGTTCATTATCTCTGCTTCTATTTATAGAAGAGACAAAGAGTTTAGTTTTTCTTAAGATAATGAAGACCTCTGGTAATTCTTCACTCGTTTTAAGCAGGAAAAGTTCCTTTCTCCAGAACAATTTGTGGCTGGAGTGCAAAGTGCTATGCGGAGAGCTATATCCAAATTCGGGTAACTGTTACACAGAGATTGCTTCCTCATTATTAGCTGAGAAATGACAAGTTTCAAAAATCATTGACTTTTCAATTATTTTTTCAATAAAATTAGAACTTTCGAGTGCTCGGGGACTTTCAACATTCAGATACTCAATTAATGAAATCTTAAATCATACGTAAGTATTTTTATCATAGAAATCATGAAATGTAAGTCTGTCAGCAGAAACTTACCTCTGTCTATAGACTCTTCCTTCGGAAATATACGACGGGCTACAGATGCGTTGAACAAGATAGAAAGTCGGGAAACTAATGAAGAATTAAATTAGTAATTTAGCTAATTGTTCACTGTCATCACTTACCTAAATGAAAATTGATAGTAAACGTATTTTTCTTTCCTATTAATTGTTCCGAGTTTGTCACTTCACTACTAGATGTCTCCACTTAAATGAAAATTTATAGTAGACGTATTTCTATTAAGTTGATAATCACACACAAATTTGATGGCTTGCTAAAGTGGGCAACCTAGGAAATTTGCCGCCCCTAAAACGCTGCCACCCCTAGGCTGGAGCCTATACAGCCTAATGGGTAATCCAGCACTGGGTCAACCACGTGAAGGTTGAATGTTTGCTAGCAGCAGTGACGACTTCAGCATTAAATTTTTCTGCTGCCAATAGTGCTATACTATGAATTTCCACTTGATTAAATGTTAAAATTGTAATATTCCAATTAGAATTTTTTCACTTTAAAGGAATCGAAATATCACATTTGTTACATGATGTTAACGACTACGCATATACATAGCAGGTAACTAACTATATTGTAATTATAGGTTCGGTTACACGGGACGATTTTTGTCACTGCTGCTTGAATAACAGCAATTAATCGCTTCGTGTGACAATGTAATCGCCGCTACTGACTCGACTAGCAGCTATCAAAAATAGCAGCGATTTCATTTGAACATGTTCAATTCTCATCGCTAGTAGAGCGCGATTGTGGCGGTCACGTAACCCAGCCACCGATGTTCACAGCGTTGTTGTCGCTTCGACTGACAGTAGCCAAGTCGCTGGTCTTTTTATTGTTGTCAGAAGTAGCGTTCACTGTTTTTTGGCTTGTTCCATGGTTTTTTTTAAAAAAAATTTGCCACCATGGAAACCGGGAAGGAAATGTGAGCAAATGGTTGTTTTTTATGTTCTTTTATGTTTATCGGAAATGTGAAGGACTATTGGACACCAATAACAGTAAATAAATTAACAAGAATGCGCGAAGAAAAAATCGTTTGTGTAGGTTATTTATTAAATTGAATGAAAATGGATTGATCATTCTATCTGACGAACATCTAAAAAAAAAAAAAGGAAGATTAGGGATGCATACAAAAAGTAATTTAGTTATGAATAAATAATCCATAGACTTCAAGCTATCAACTCTTGTCATGTAACACAAGTTAATTTCTGGTTTGGTATCAGATGGAATCGCACCTCATATCAGTGTATCTTTTACATAAGTTGAGGAGCAACCACTTCAAGTAATTTATCAAACTTTCCTTCGTTTAGCAGCTGAATATTTTAGTAGGTTAGTGGATCCTAGTTCTATCAGAAGAAACGCAGAGGCCTCCGCTTTTTCTATTTATATAATCCAGTCATGGATCCAATCCCTTTTTTTAAAAAAATTAATTTAACAAACGTTTATTCAATTCAGCATTAGCAGAACGAATCAATCGTCTCAGAACTATACGACGTAATTAGCAAGACATAATAACCATCATTACTTCCCTAGCCAAAACCTAATCGCTCAAACCAGTAGCTCTGTATGGCAGGCTAAGTTGCTACTAATCGCGGCGCTCATTCGCCGCGATTGGTAGCGGCGACAGAAAATAGCCCCATGATATCGAGCATTATGTGGCTTGTCGCAATATTGTAGTAATAAATATTCGCGATTTTCCGTGTTCGGTAATTAAAAAATCAGCCGGAAACTTTAAAATTTGTTTATTGGTGGTTGCTATATTCCAAAATACGGAGCTGTCGACATATTTTCTTGTACGACCGAGACGGTCAAACATAGACGCGTAAAAAGAGTGAACTTTGGAGCACAGTTTTTGTTCAATGCTTTTCAGTGCAGATCCATGTGCAGATATCGATGCTTGACTTTCAGTGTTCTTTGGTGCAAAGATGTTATTCATTTTATATGGTATATATTGTTTAAAACATTGAGGAAAAACCAAGACACAGGAATATAATACACATAAAAAGTAAATTACAACACTGATACCACTGCACAAACAGAGACATATTTTAATAATACATAGACACAGACGTTACATTGCAAGCAAAAAAAAAATATTGGGTTGGCATCACTGTAAACAAATATAAAAAACAAGGTTTTTCTGTTCGTCAGACACAAATTTCAATAGATTTTGAAACAGTGGTATGGTTAAGTAAAAAAAAAAAGGTAACAATAGCTATTCTCATAGGTATGTGGAACCATAACTAAATTTCAGGTCACAAAAAAAGTGCATATGGAGCTATTGCTGACCACCATGTAACTGCCTCAACCATAAGTCGTAAGTAGAATGTAGTTTATTATTAGTTAGTTATGTATATTAATATTATAATTATGTTAACACCAACATGTATATACATCCACAGTCACTGACGATGCCCCCCCATTCCACGAGGGGCGAAACGCGTCTGAGCCTATATGAATAAAACCATTTGCTAATAGACGGTGTTTTCATTTACAATTATGTTATTTACTTGTTGACATCATGGAGGAAAGAAATATATGGAGACGAAATACCGCTTACTCTGTGACGCCGCCTCTAAACTCTAGGCTGATACTGCGCATGCGCGGTGGCGGCCATATTACGTATCCCTACAATTGCTATGTTCACATAGTGTTTGATGCTGAGATTATTTAATTTTCTAATGTGTCTAAGTTTTTTATAATGCCATCTTGTGCTGCATACGATTGCACAAATAAGCCAGATAGTTAAGAACCTGGAATATCATCTCATAGGTAAGTTGCATTGTAATTATTGTTCTTGAAGTGTGCAGTAGGCATTGGCGAGTTTGGTGCCTGTCTATAAATATTTAGTCATAGCTCTCAATAGTTTGACTTTGTTCTCAAATTTTTGTTGTTGTAGTGTAGAAAATCAGCATACCTTCCTATTTTGCACGTAATAGACTAGCATTACTTTTTAACGAGTGTTGAAAATGAAATTTAAAGTGGTGATTTTTACATCGCGATTCAGATAATTAAGTATTGCGCTTTCTTTCGTTACGTTGGAGTTTGTACTGACAGTGTATGATGAAATGAAATGTGTTAAATTATGCTATGCAATCTACGAATCTTGATGAAGCAAATGATGTTGTTACCCCAAATGCAGTTTGCGATTCAAATATGCGTGTGTGGGTGTGTCTACATAGTTTGATTCTGTAGCGGCAATTTAATGGAGATTGTGGTTAGGTCTAAATGCAGTCTGTACAAGAATGGTTTTGTTGTTTCATAAGGGAAAAAGAATTTATCTATTGTTGTTAGTAATTTCATGAGAAACATGTTAGTGACAAAACGTGTATCGCGATGTAAACTACTTCCAGCTATTCCCAATGGTAACAAGATAACTATTTTTATTCCTGGTATAGGCCGCATTTCAACCTAACCACAAGTTGTAGTAATAAAACTGAAATGTCCATTCTGAATGTCCACCATGTAATTAATTGTGGCTTTGGCAGAATTAATTTTTGGTCCAGGCCACATCTCAACCCAATCCCCTCAATTTGGAGACAGTATATTCCTAAAAATAAGCAAGATATCGAAAAATTTTATTATTTATTTTCGATTTTTTTTAGTCGTTTTACATAAGAATCCATCATAAAATTTGACTTTTCCGAAAGTTTTCTTCTGCATTTCAACTCAAGACACCTCACTTTTGAGACAGTATATATCGAGAACCAAGCAGGATATCAAAAAAATTTATTCTTCATTTTTAATATGTCTCGTTGAGTTACATAATAATCCATCATCAGATTACGGTGCCACAGTTGTCATATGATTCCCTTGAGGTTTTTGTGCCTGTTCGCCGTGTTACTATGTTCGACCAGTATGGCGACCTCCCCATCCCATTTCTCTCTACCCGCCTTCACTCCAGTGCTCTGCTCCAGTGCGTGGTGAAGATCCCTTGCGTCGTCTCCATATCTTCCTTCCTCCATGTTCATCTACAACATTCTTTTGTTAACCCTCTCGTGACCAAATTATCTGCGGAAGTTGTGGAATTCTTATTAGCACTTTATTGGGCTAAGGAACCACATTTAAAATCATAGTTTCAATCTTGAATGTAAATAATTAATTTATAAGTACAAAAAAATTAGTGGGAACTATTGTTACCACTGAACTCTGGAATAACTCAACTCGGGAATTTGAAAAAAAAAAAGATTTATTTATTTTTAAGTGCAAAAAACATCAGAAATATTTCATTTATACATGTATTAATTTGAATTGTCATTTGAGTTCACTGTGGTGATGTACTACGGAATATAGAAAAGCATGGTGTTGTAAACAAAGGTACACCACAGCTGCTACACATTACTTTTGTTCTCTTTCCTTTTTCCTTTGTGCTGCATTGACGGCATCTTCCGTTTGTTGCACCTTTTGTGGGCAAGTGAGACCCAACGTTCTGAAAATGAACTTCATATGAAACTCCAGACACACCTTTTTTCGGTGTTTGAAAATGCACGGGCCTACCTCGTCGCTTACGACTTGAGAACCCAGACATGAGCTGCCTTTCCAAGCGTAATCGAAATCCGAATCTTCTGCATCTTCTGGTAAGGAGTACAAATTCTCAGAATCACTTCTGGTGTGAGCCCAGGCATTCTAAACAATGGGAAACGCACAATAAACGCGATGCCGATTTTACAGCTACACAGTTTGCACATCCCACACAGTTCAGTGGGATAAATAGTTCCCACTACCTTTCCTTGCAATATTTTTGTGGTTTTCAGTGAAATTTGCTAAATACAGACATATACTGTCTCCTTAGTAAATATGAAATTAGACAAACATAAAACAAGTCACTTCACACACAAAATAAAAGAGCTTAATACAAATATAGCTGTTGCGGTAGAATTATTGGCTCCCTTAGGCCGGCATTACACTGTAAAAGATGTTTGTCCAAGATCTTTTATAAATCATTTTATCATATTTATTTTATCAAAGATATTTTATGCTATTTTTTCAGTCCCATTACATTATATAAAATTTTTCGTCATAGTTCTCTGAAATGACAGGAGTTAACTTGTAAGCTTTTGCAGACCCAGTTAGTGCAACTGTCACAATATGCATTTTATTGAAGATAAAGAAGAGAAGTAAACATATTTAGATTAGACCGTGGATTACGAGACTTGATATGATAGGAGTTCATCAAAGTTTTGTGAAAGACCTGCAATGTGAGGACATGCCAAATTATAAAAATTGTGGTTGATGCTGAAGTATACATCCAATAAATTCTTACCACAATATTTTCATAAATTTCTACATCAGAATTATTTCCCCATATATACTACTGAGTGTCAAATATTAGTTTCTTAACACACTAATTTTCTCTTTTTACGTCTTCTACAGTACAGCCTTCTATCATAGAACTAATTAACTTTTCGTAAGTGTTCACCTTTTTATTCCTAATCTTATAGTCTATATGTTTCTGAATTTACTACATTTCCTTCTGTTCATACTCAGAAAAAAAGATTTTCATGGATTCGACAGTCATAACCAACTTTGTTTATTTTCTTGGTTTACATTTGCAGGGTGGTGAAATCTTTTATAAAATGTAATGCCAACGTCTTCCATTTTATAAAAGAAATCTTTTATAAAATATGCCCCATTACACTGTAAAATATTTTATGAAATATCTTTTATCAAAGATCTTTGACAAAAATCTTTTACAGTGTAATGCCGGCCTTACACCCAGAAACCGCGCCACTGCATTGATTGACTAAGAATTACACTATAACAGAGATGGCAGCACTAGTTACATGGAGAAAGGAATATATGGAGACGACGCAAGGGACCTTCACCACACCACACACTGGAGTAAAACCGGGTACAGAGAAGTGGGGTGGGGAGGTCGCCATGTTAGTCGGCCTTAGAAACGCAGGGAATAGGCACAAAAACCTCAAGGGAATTCTACGACAACCGTGTCACCGCATTTTGATGATGGATTATTATGTAACTCGACGAGATAGACCAAAAATGAAGAATATTTTTTTTTGATATCCTGCTTAGTTCTCGAGATACACTGTCTCATAAGTGAAGTCTTTTGGGTTGATATTTGGAAGAAACATTTCCCCCAGGTAAAATTTGGTGTTAGATCCTTATGTAACACGACGAGACAAATCGAAAATAAACAATATTTTTTTCGAAATCTCGCTTAGTTCTCGAGAAACACTTTCTCAAAAGTCAGGTTTTAGGTTGAACTACAGAAGAAAACTAGTCAAATTTGATAATAGATTCTTATGTAACAAGACGAGAAAAATTGAAAGTAAACAATAAAATTTTTCGATATCTACTTTAGTTCTCGAGATATGCTGCCTCCAAAAGTCAGAAGCTTAAAGGGGAGTAGTGTGCATTGCGATCGATACGCGATACACGTTGTGTCACTAACATGGTGCTTATGAAATTACTAACAACTAATAATAAATTGTTTTTCCCTTCTGGAACTGGCTGCATTTTAACCTACCCACATTTCCATTAATATTGTCGCTACAAAATCAAACTATGTAGACACACTTAAAATAAAACTATGTACACGCACTTAAACACATGAAATGCATCGCGAAATAAATTTTCGGTAACAACAACGTTTGCTTCCCCACATTTCATAGTTCGCACAGCACAAATTATCACAATTAATTTCATCGTACACTTTCAGAGTAAACTGAACTGGAATAAAGCATGCAGACCCGCTTAAATTCGACTTCCAACCCTTGTTTACAATAAGGCCAGCCTTTTATGTACAAAGTAGTAACATATGCTGATTTTCTACACTAAAGCAACAAATATTTGAGAACGACATTATCCTGTTGAGAGGAATGAATAAATTTATAACGATAGGCCCTAATGTTGCAGTTACCTATCAGAAACTTCAAGAACAATAATAAAAATGTGAATTAAGTATGAAACGTTATTCCAGGTTATTTCATATCTTGTCTGTTTGTACAACCGTATGCAACACAACTTGACATTATGGAAAACTAAAATATTAAAAAATGAAATATTCTCTGCAGCAGACACAGTGCAAACAGCCTAATGTTTTGGGGTTATTCCTATGGCCGCCACGCATGCGCAGTAGGAGACAGGTTGTTATATGAGGTTTCACAGATTTAGCGTTATTTGGTCTCCCTATATTCCTTCCTCCATGACAAGTTATACGTGGGAACAATGATTATCACTGAACTTACGTCGAAAACAAAGAACTGGTCCCACTAATCACGAAAGGGTTAACAGAGTGTTTTTTTTTTTTTTACGTAAGTAGATGTACAACGATGGACCAAGCCAGAAACCGGGAAAACCCATGACGTCACGCGAGGGACAGCCAATCAGAGGGCAGGTGGTGGGGGGCCTCCCTTGACGGGCGACCAAACCTCAATTTGCGCTTGCGTTAGTTCGTTGACCGGCCGCGAGATGGCAGCATCTCACAAGGGCTTAATTTCTTTGTGCGCAGACATTCCACACCCCCAAGAGAGTGGGGGAAAACCCAACCCCTGAGGCAATGGCTATTTCAGTTCTGGAATACGCGCTCTGGTATGCGCTCCATTTGTCATTACGAAAACATGCGCTTTCTCAATGCGACGAATATTTGAGCCGAGCGCTCGCCTGCCACGGCATCTACCGGTGTATAGTATCCCGATTTCCGATAGATGGCGTGGCATGTATCGTTTTGGGCTCGATACGCGGTTGTGAAAGCTACAAATATTTGCCACTGTTCTGGAATGCGCACTCCGTTTGCTCTCCATTAGACGTTACGAAAACATGTTCTCGGTATGCGCTAGAAATATTTGAGCCGGGCGCTCACCTGTCACATAACTGTTACCAGGTAGCAGCACCTAGAGGGCGTGTTCACCGATAGATGGCACGGCATGCTTCATATTCGTTTAAGAGTGGAGAAATATTTCGATGTTTGCGAAGCCACTCGCGTGTTTGCCCGGGAGTCCGACATAAAAATGCAGGTTACGAAATGGCTCCATTACAGAGCGAAACAGCTTGACTGGTGTGTATTTGCCAAGGGAAGCACATAATTCATCCACCATTTTGAAAGCATATCTGGGTGCCTGGCTGGCGGAAAAAGAATGTAGGGCGTCCAACACAGCGTTCGTGTGATTGCAGAATTTTGTACAGAGTCTCAGGCTTGCAGCGAATTTCGTGTGTATTTGTTCAGGTGTCCTGCTATCGATAAGGAATGCGGGCTGCGAAACCGCCCCAGCAGGATACATAGAAATATTTCAGCATTCACTTCGGTTCAAGAAGAAATTATTACGAGATGAGAATAATGATTATGTATCAGTTTTTGTAGTACAAATCTAAGAATCATTTATGGTTGCCTAATGCCTCACCAGAATAACGTGTTTTCAAAATCGCAAATTTTGTTTTCATTCTGGGTGAACAGAAAAACTGCTTGAGTCTTTGTATTTAATTAAAAAATAAGATATAGACCATGTGATAGCGTAACTTTTACGTTTAAAACTTGATAATGAACCATGGAATGTCCTGGCATAGCTCAAATTCACATCTATACAATGCAGTTCTGATATTCGAAATTGGCAGAGGGTGCTTCGCACAAAAAATAACTCTGTGCATTCCAACACCGAATAACAAGAGGGAATAAAGAATATATGTAAGCGTCAGTACAGTGGGATTTCAATATAATTAATCGTTAACAGCGTTAATGATAACTCGCGAATTTCTGTCACACCCCCATTATTTTAATTTATTAAATTATGTGCAATAAAACAAAGCGAGAATCCAACTAATGTTTTAAACTCAAATAAGTTATTTCCTAATATATGTGTCTACAACCTCGATGAACTTTGTGTATTTCTATCCTATTGCTAAGGCATTAAATTCCCTGCCCAATTAATCTTAAATATGCCCATTAAATTAGATTCACATGAATATCATTGCCTAATGCAAAGTTGGAGATGTGAAATACAGTTTCTTTCCCTACAGACAGTTCTGAGGTGATTACATGTTAATCTCTCCACTGATGTCAAACCAATCAGCCTATAATTTTTTCAAGCCTGTTTCTCAACCCTACAGACTCTGTATTTGGACAAGAGCCCCACATTAAAATACTTGTGACATGGTTAACAAAGCCTTTCCCACACCAAGGCTAGAAAAATCAAAGTTTCTAATTTGACCATGGCAAAACTCATGGAATGGAACGAGGGAAGAAAGAATTCATATAAGCATCAGTACGACAGCTTATTTCTCTAATCTCATCTCTGCTGTCATTGGTACAAAACATTTAATCACACTGGTAATTTTTCCGAGCAAGTTCAAACACATATCGTCTATCTACCCACACCAATCTATGTTATAATTTCGTAAGCAATCACAAATTGAGGGCCTTTATTGTACTTTGTCTAAAAATTCAATCAACCCCTTGCGACAAAACACAACGCCAATCCAAATTAATGTGAGTTTTGTATGTTTTCTCCTTTGTTCATAGACCTCTCCTGCTTTCAATCAATCCATTTATTGTCTTGCAATTTATGAAATTCCATAAACCCGTCATCCTTCCTTAGTATAAACTTTGATCAGTAAATCACTAGAAACACTACAGCACAGCACGTATGTTCCAGAAACGAAACACCGTCTGTTAATCTTACTAATTTCACCCTTGAGGAATCGGAATACAGTAGCCCTGTGTGATAAAAATCGAGTCACGCAAAGTCACAGAACATCAGAACATGTGGACGCGTCATGGTGGGGATATAGAAAATTTACCCAAATCGAGTGCCAACTCGTGCTGATAATCTTTTATTTCCCAATCCAACCCCTGATCAGTTACTGACAGGGTTACCTTTTGATCGTGCGTTAAAGTAAACAAAAAATTCGAAATTCGCAAAGTCTTCTCCTAATCAGTAGCAGGGATTCCAGGTACCAAAGTGTTCACTTAAGGTGGTTCTACTGCAGTTTGCCAAGAAAATTCCTCCATTTTCCAGGAAATTTCTGCTATTTTTCAATCAATCAGGACCAAGGAGTGTTCTCCATTTTGTTTAAATGTTCCCACCTGACGCCAAACTTCGGATACAGGACCAAGTGTGACATTTGTTTGTAATTGCATGCTTTGTTCAAGTAACCAGCGCACACGATAAAGTTACCATAATGCTCTTAGCTAACTGATAGTTTCAAGGTCATCAAATAAACATCATAACCCACATTTTCATAGAAGATCTCCATACATCGACAAGTATCCAAAACGTCAATATAGGTGCAGACACTAGTTCTATTACGCTGAAGATAGCGCTCATATTTGAACTGTCGTAATTGTTAGGTCAAAGTGAGTGTTGGATATTTTATCCACTCAGGCCTCATCACCTAAAGTCTAGTGCCAGATTGTGGTCATGGTCAACTTAGACTCCATAAATCACTCAGAATTATTCCACCAATATCCATTCAAACAGCATTATACGCCACATACAGAACCAACACTCTTCCTATCTTCCAGTGACATCCATCCCAGCTCCTTTATTATGTCACTTGTTGAATATTTTTCACTAATAAATTTAGCTGCCTTCCTTTGCACCTTGCATTTGATGTACAAAAAAAGTGTACTCCATACTACACCACTATATACAAACAATGGTCTGACTGTGTGTTTGTACCCAAGCCCTTCGCTTCTCTGGTACATCCCCTCATCACCCTCTCCATTAAATGATTTTTACCCCGAAGTGTATATAGTGAAAAAGTGAGAAACACAATTCGTATGCCAACACAAACGGCAGTAAACTGTAAAGAGCACAGTCAAATGGGAGATTGTCTAAGCCCTGAAGCAATGGTTAGAAACAAACATTGATGGTGAATATAATTCTATAACCATAGATTTTAGACTCAAATCCACAGAGGAATCACACACACATTTCCATGCATACAGCGAGCTCGACACAACAACCAGCACCAAAATAGAACTCCCACTGAGGAAGAAGACACACACACACACTTCTCCATGCATACAGCGAGGTCGACAGAACTAACAGCAAGCGTCATGGAAACGATGAAGTGGGATAGAACTGTCGTTAACACTGGTAAACTGGGTAGAACTCCTGTTACAAAAATCATCAGACAGACGAGTTAAAGTGAGGTATCACCATACTTACGCTTAAATGCACAAAGAGAGACGCAGATACACATGTCCATATCTACGGCGAGTTCAGCACAACTACCGATACCAATCATGGAAACGAAAAAGTGGTGCAGTAAACTCTTGCCTCATGACTGACAGAAAAATAGAACTCTCCTTACATATCATTAGTCTTACAAGATAGAGGGTGTGCAAACGATGGCATGTTTTCACCATACACCTTAGTATTTATCCCATACACAGTGTTTATCACACCCAGTTGATTACATGTAGCATCAACACATCTATTCTACACAGCAACCCTTTCTGCCATTCATTAACAGTGCCCCCCAGGTACCATGAGTTGCAATAGACACTTGACTATCAGACAGAACATAACCCCCATATTCATACTAGGTCTCACCCACAACTCCATAGTTCTCCACACACAAGCACAAAGAAACAGAAGTGGAGGAACAGCAAATCATACATCCAGACAGATGAGTTTAAGGAAGATATCACCATATTTACGAATACAGACACAGAGAGAGACGGATAAACACTTACGTTTCCATGCCTACAGAGAGCTAGACACAACAACCAGCCCAATCATGGTGACGAAAAATGGGGCAGAACCCCCATGGCTCATGACTGACCAAAAAAAAAAAAAACATCAGTAACATATGTTCCAGGTACCAAACTCTTCACATCAACATTATCTCATTTATCTCACATTACAGGCATCGCTACCATCCAGTATCATGTGTGCTAGGTACAAAACTGTTCACATCAGCACCACCACGTCTATCCCGCACCTAAGCCTTTTCTGCCATTCAGTAACATCTGCCCCAGGTACCATAAGTAACAGTAGACAGACACTTGGTCATCAGACAGATATCGTCACTCCCATATACATACTATGTCTCACCCACAAATCCATACGTCGCCACACACAAACATAAGTGCGGACAGGAATTCCCCAATATTCCGGACCTAAAATCGCGGACTACGACGAATTACCGCATTTTTCCGACCGGGACCTATTACTGGTAATCGCATCATTAGGACTGCGACCGGATACCGGAATTTCATTGCGGTCGAAAGCGGTTACGTGCGCTGGTATACCGACCTAGAAACACGATATACGTGTCCGCTGTGAGGAAAGGGGGCCCCATCCTTCCGCGCCCGGCTGCGCATGTTGACATACATTTTTCTTTCAGAACCTGCTATTAACAAATGACTTTGACGAAACAGTGCCAATGATGATGATGTTATTTATTTTAGTATTTTTTAGTAGTGACTTTCTTTAACTTTGCTTGAATGTAAATTATTAGGAAATGTACATGTACGAAAAGATCCTAACAAGGTCGGATTTATTGCTATTCCGTAACCTTTTAGTGATGCTGTTAAATTATTAACTAAGGAACAGTCTTTACCTCACAAATCAAATAATTTTATTTACTATTTTTCACCAGTAATTAGTTTAATAATTTCATTATTTATATGAATTTTTCTACCTTATTTAACTTATATATGTTCATTTATATATAGGTTTTCCTTTTTTCTTTGTTGTACAAGCTTTGGGTTTTATACTACTATAATTTCTGGTTGTCATCTAATTCTAATTATTCTTTATTAGGTTCCTTGCGTTCTGTTGCTCAAACTATTTCATATGAAGTAAACTTGTATTAATTTTATTATCTCCTATTATTATAGTAAGTACTTTTAACTTGTATTATGTATAGTACCTGGGTGACCGATCTTGGCTCGGCATCTTTTGATTTCTGTTCAATATCCAAGATTTCGAGTAAGGTTTGATTAAAGTAAAAGGATTGAAGACTTCCTAGGCGTTTTGAGGTGCACGATTAACCAAAGAGAATCTTAACTAATATCAGTAGGCTTACTGGTAGCTGAACTTTCTATGTAATGAGGTTAGAGACCGCCTCATAAATTGCTTTCAAACAAAAATGCCAGTATTATGTTAAATAGAAATCTTAATGCCAGTCAGGGATTAATTAATGGTGCAAGATTTGTGGTAATTCAGGGGATTCTACGATAACTCTTGATGATGGATTCATATGTAATTCGACGAGAAAAATTGAAACTAAAAAATAATTTTTTATATCTCACTTTGTTCTCGTGATATCGTATCTCAAAATTGACGTGATTGGTTGACGCGACTTGGACCAGAAGATTAATTTTTCCATAGCCTAGTTTGATGATGAATTCGTATGAAACGCGTCGAGACAAATCGAAAATAAAGAATTTATTTTTCTGATATCTCAAGTGAAGAGGTTAGAATTAGATCCAGCCTGGACCAGAAAAAAATCCACCAAAACCACTATGTCTATATGGTAGTAATGTACCTTCAATTTTTTATTTTGTTCCTAATGATTATTGTTAGGTTCAAATATGACCTGGACCAGAAGAAACGTCGCCAAAAGGACAAGGAACTATGCCTATAATTGATTTTCGACATGGTATATTTCTAAAGCCAAGCGAGATATCAAGAACATTTATTCTTTATTTTGGATATGTTTCATCGAGTTCTATAAGAATTCATCATCAGATTGTGACGTCACGGTAACGATAGAAAATCATCAGTGCTAAATTAATTCACTTCGATAAAACTAGATAGATAGATAGACATGTTCACTTTGATCCCATGTGAGAATAATCTCGGGGATGTGGAAAAGTAGAAACAATTATAAATAATGTCAATTATATTACTAAATAATAGATATAATTATTATACATTGATAACAAGTTAGCTACATCCCATTAGTACAATCAATATCCCCTGTAATCTACAAATACAATCACGAGTTAATAGGCTATTTGACAGTATTAAAAAAATATAAAAAATTGAACTCATTCTCGTAGATTAATGCTTTAGGAAGCTGATTTTTTCAATTTTGAAAAGAAAAGTGGATTATTGTTAGTAAAAAAGCGAAATAAAAATTATACTTTTCTTACATCTGGTCACGTGACAGAAAACGCTCTAGGATTGGTGGTCGCTTGAGTGACGTCACTCGTCTGTAAACGCTGTGGCTGGGAAAGGAGCGTTTCCTATTATCCATGTTTTCAAATATTTTTATTGTTTGTTGCTGGTCATTTCTTGTTATTAATGAAATTTCATTTTGAATACAAAATCGAGAACAATTTGTAAGAACCTACAGCGGAAAAATATCGAAAATAGACGCCTTATTTGTGGGCCTGGCTATAAAAAAAAAAAAAAAAAACTTACTTTTATTCTGCTGAGCTTAAAAATGTAACAGCTTCAATTTGAGATTCATTTATATTTAAATTGAAAGTTAGAGATTGATTGTTTTGCGTTAGCAAACCATACGTTGAAAAATTTTGTATGCGAAATATGTGCAGTCATGCTGAGAATAAAGAAAAATTGTATGGGTGTCGCAAATATGCGCAAACAAATGAAGGTATTTCTTGTAGCTTATAAGCAGCTCTTTCAAATAAATATAGCAAGAGACCGAGATAACGTGGTATAATGAACTATAATTCAACATGAAATTCGCTCAGTAGCTTTTTTTTTAATTAAAAATAATCTCACTCTGTTTTAATGATGCTAATGTAGCTATCACGGAAAAAGCATGCGTAAACTTACCTTGAGGATCGCCAAAAGCAACAGAAACACACAAATCATACTAACACGCAGAAACACAGCGTATTCATCGACCAAGCTCAGTCAAATGGCGCGGCCGACTGCAGCGCTTGATCGGTGGATCACATGAAGCCGATTGTTCAAGCTATTTTTTCTATTGTTAGGAGAGAATTCGTGGAAAATAAACCTTTGTTCCGAAAAATATGGTTTATCTACTTTGAATATAAATAACTATTTTGCCTATGTAGACTATTATCAAAACTGACTTTTGTCCCTCTAGATTTAGAAAATATCACACTGTGTGGCGTCCTCCCGGATGCGAGGCCAGAGCGTTAACCGCTCACTCACCACGCTCGGAACAATTGGATTTTGTTAAATTGCAGATTAAGGCTTATAGATAAATGATACTTTTTTGTCAATAAAACTGAATTTTTTAGTTTATACGTTTACCTACATCATTTCACTTCATCTCACACGAAGAAACTGTGAAGTGTTTGCTATTAACCTAAAGAGAAGCAATTAAGAAGTAGTGTCCTGATAGCTATGTGATTGAAGAGTAATGGAATTCAGAACGTCCTACGTTTGAACCTTGGTTGGGATTAAATTTTGTTCGTGCATTTTTCCGTTTTTTTTTGTTTTTTTTTGCTTTTTTTTGCACTACTATGTTTTTATTCGTAGAATTCATAATAGTTGCAAAGCATCATACAAGCGTTTGAAACAAATTGCTACCATACATGAAAACTTTTAATTTTTAACTTACCAGAGAGAGAATATCATGCAAAAAATACAGGTGCACGGCGGCGAATAATGGAATTTATTTTAGAAGTGACATCACTCGTAGAAATTTCATGCTAATCTTGCAACAGTTCTGGAACGCGTTGTGTCCTTTTCGTTGGAATTTTTACCTGACGATACAACTGCAGGTTACCTTCCTGACCTAACTGCGTCTATTAGGTGGTATTTACTTCTAATGTGTAAGTAATATTAAAAAATAACCTGTTTATGGTGTGCAAGTAACGTCCAGTTTCCTTTTTGAAATCTTCTTTGGTTGTTTAAAACGGTTGTAATTCGCTTGTTATCCAAAACGTTGTGAAGCCTTCGGAAAAAAGAAAAATTAAAATGATGTTTTGGTGGATTTTCGGGAAAAAATGATTATGCGAAGCAACCAACAGCAACTAGTATCAAAGAAAATGACAAAAGAAAACAAATTGAACATATTCCGAAGCTAGGATCGAACCTTAGGACCCTAACCCTAATAATTCTCGCCTTAAACACCGTATTACATTTAACTCTACGAAATCATGGTGTAAATGAGCTTCACAGAAAATCGTAAGTGACTTTGTTGCCATATCAAATTGAAGTTGTTACATTTTTAAGCTCCACAGAATAAAACTCAGTGGTTGTTCCCACAAATAAGGCGTCTACTTTCAATATTTTTCCGCTGTAGGCTTTTACAAATTGTTTTCGATTTTATATTCAAAACGAACTTTCATTAATAACAAGAAGTAACCAGCAACAAACAATAAAAATTGTTGAAAACTTGGGTAATAGGAAACGCTCTATTCGCAGCGACAGCGTTTACAGACGTGTGACGTCACCACTGCCGTTGCGCGCGCCAGGCAGCGTAGGAGCGTTTTGGCGGGCTTTTAAATTCTTTAAATTTTAACTTTGAATTTTACGCAAAATAATGCACTGCCGTCAAAAAATCTCTTCACTCGGTGAATAAGGTGTACCAATAAGCAATTTAAAACGATTTTCAAGAAGTAGTCAAATACCAATTATTACTTATTATGTGGAACAGTGTATTCACTTGTTACCAGCATCTAATAACCAGTTATTTTCTTACCAACCAGTTACCATTACAAGTTTCACTATAATCTACTACTACACATTATATCATGTTAGTTATTATTTATGTGGAACAATACACACATTTATTAACAATATCAATTATATTACCAATAACTCATTAGCAGTCAATCACTTAAATACCTGTTGGCATGATACTTTTTCACAGCAATTTTTAAGTGCATGCTATTTCATGTTAGTAACTATATATGACTGAATTTTGTAAATAGTCTAATTTCTTCATTTGTCAAAAGTTTCAATAGTAAGAAAAACCATATATCATTTTAGTAATTGTGGACAACTTTGTCACCTTCCCCTTCCATACACTATATATACTATTTTATTAGTCATTCTTAGTTACCAAATTCCAAGAGGAAAATTCTTTCAGAGAGTAAAATGGGTTCTGAACGAGAAACTCTTTCAGTTTGGACTTAAAGTAGTTGGGTTTTCGTAGATAACATTTAATTTCTTTTGGTAAGACACTGAATAAGGAAGCTCCAGTACATTTTATCCCTTTCTGTACAACTGACAGTGATTTGTAATCCTTGCAAATATTATATTTATTCCTAGTATTATGGCTACGTATGTCAGCATTAAGATTGAAGTATTCAGGATTTTCCACTACAAATGATAGTATGGAGTATACATACTATGCTGGCATTTTCAGTTAACCTAGGTTTTTAAATAGATTTCTGCATGATCATCATGGGCTTGCTCCACAAATAGCTCTTACAGCACGCTATTGCAATTAAAATATCCTCTGTGCTCATACCTCGCGTGGTAGTATTTAATGACAAACTAGCAACCACTTTTTATTGTCAGAACTTTATAACTGGCACCGATAATATGATTTTCAAAGAAGTAACGTATCACCTCTGACAAAACCAATGATAAATTTTTAATTATCTTTCTTTTTAAATGTTTACAATTAAACTTGCAGTGCTAATATTTCCACGGGTCAGCCAGTATACAAGAACTGTTCGTTTAAATATTCTTTGAAATCAAAGAGAAACAATTTGTAGGTTTTCTGGTACCTGAATTGTCTACGAGATGGCGCTAGTGCAGTTTTCGAGATACCGAGGGACGGACTTTCTGCGTATGAGTTGAGGCAGAACTTTCATCTCGACGACTAATCATGGCAGGTGCTCCTCAATGCTCGGTGTTAGGATCGACCTTATACTCAATCTATACTGCTGACGTGCCAACTCAGCCAACAGTCCATACTGCCACCTACGCTGATGATACGGCGTTCTTTACCAGCAGCCACAGCAGGACAGTAACCAACCTCCGCTTGCAGGAAGTCCTGCAGAAGACAGTAGCTTGGGCGAGGCGGTGGCTGATTGAAATCAACCCCGCCAAAACTCAAGCAATTATGCTCACCAGAAGATTGGGACCTCGTCAGCGAATTCAACCTGACCTTCAGCTTCAGTTAAATGGGAAAAGCATACCATGGGCCAGAACAGCCCGCTATCTTGGTGTGACACTCGACAGTAGACTGACGTGGCGTGCACACGTTGAAGATGTTCGGAAAAGAGCTAGTGCCAGACTACAAGCCCTGTATCCAATTTTGAACAGGGACAGCAATCTCGCAGCATGTATGGGTGTGCGTCTTTACTGCTCATTGGTCAGGCCGATACTCGAGTACGACAGTCCAGTGTGGGGATACGCGGCCGCGACACATCATCGCCGCCTGCAAACAATACAAAACATCTTAACACAAGGTTTCCTACCTCTGCCCTGCATGAAGCTGCAAACTTACCAATTTTGAAAGATATGTTCCGCAAGCTTGCGAAAAAGTTTTACAAATAATGTTATATATCTAAAAATCCATTGGTTAACGAGCTTGTCAATTATCCAATGGATGTTGGACCACATAACCGACCACTGAAGATTTTTCAACAATAAAAAAAGGACGCCTCTATGAAGACATACCGTACGAGAAGACATGCAATATCTACCACAAATAGGAGGAAATGTCAACCAGTAAATCCTCCATCATACCCTGCCTGTTACAATAAGGCAGTGAAGGCGTGTGCTGCTGTGAGTGAAGAATTGTTCGTATTTTGTAAACTCGCTTTTTGTAGGGAACAAAAATATTTAGGTAATCTTAAAAGTCAAAACGTTATCTAAATATCAAATTTTATCCAAATCGTCATAGCCGTTTCCGAGATCCTAAATACACACACACATATATATATATATATATATATATATATATATATACAAGAAGAAGATTTATATCAATTGAACATATGTTTTAGTTTTTATTTATTTCCCTTACTTATGACTGGGCTAGCTTCTTGCTTGGCTGAAACTAATCGAACTCCTTTTGATTTTTCTGAAGGCGAGTCAGAATTAGTTTCTGGTTTCAATATTGAGTATGGCGCAGGCGGATTTACTTTACTTTTTCTTGCTGAATATAAAAGAATTCTTTTTATGTGAATATTATTATATTTAATATTTTCGGTGATGAATATTATAGTATAATTTTTATTTAAAATTAGTATTTGTATCTTTTTTGTTTATTTTATTTCGAGGGACTTTACAACGGTTTCGTTATGACAAGCTAATTTATTTAGCTAGAATAAGTTTTTTTCCTCTATCTTTGAATTATTTATGTTTCTTTGTGGGATTTAAAATATTTATTTCCCACACTATTTATTCTAATATATTTAGAATTAAAGTTGATAGAAGATTTTAACTTCCAGTATATGATTTGAAGACATATGCTTTAGGGGTATTAAGCTAATTAATTATTTTATCTCATAGATTTGATATATGAATATTTATAATAAAATATGAAAAATATAATACTGTGATAAGCTGTCCTGTAAATATATATGGCTCTTCTACCGGTCGTTTTCCAATTCATGTTAATACGATAACAATTGATACCATTATTCAAAATTACTTTGGTTTATTGGATAAAATTCAATTCCTCGGAATTATGTTTTGTTATAAAATGATACAATTATTAAGATTCTAATTGATATTATTCCTCCTAATTTAATGGGAGTAGATCGCAGAATTGCATATGCAAATATATATATATATATATATATATATAATTCTGGTTGAATATGCACTGAAGTAACTAATGGGTTAGCGGCAATAAAGTTGTCTGGGTCTTCTAGTATTTAAGGACTAATTAACGAAATTATAATAAGTAATGTGATTATAATAATAAATTTAATTGAATCCTTGAATGTGAAATATGGGTGGAATGGAATTTTATCAATATTTCTGTTTAGGCCTAGAGGATTACTTGATCCTGTTATATGCAGATAAAATAAGCGAATTAGAACTCTAGCTGCAATAATAAACGGTAATACGAAGAATATTTTAACGTGGCGTTATCTACTGAAAATCCCCCTCAAGTTCATTGAAGCAAATCTCTTCCAATGTATGGTAATGCTGATAATGAATTGGTGATTACTGTTGCTCCTGAAAATGATATTTGATCTCATTGTAATGCTTACCCTAAAAAAAACTATTGCTATTATTATAAATTTGATTATTGGTCCTATTATTCATGTGTTTAAATATATATGTGATCCATAATATAGTCCTCGTCCAACATGAATATATAAACAGATAAAGAAAAATGATGCTCCATTAGCATAGATTGTTCGTATTAATCATCCATTATTAACATCTCGGCAAATATGAATTACTCTACTAAATGCCATTTTGATATTGGGGTTATGGTGTATAGCTAGGAATAGTCCTGTTATAATTTGGACTATTAAACATAATCCTAATAGTGATCCAAAGGTTGATACAAATGACATATTTCTAGGTGCAGGTAAATCAATAATTTTTAATACTGGGTTATAAATTCGTAAGTGTTTATTCATATATTTTTCGAATACGGCCAGCAGAAAAAAACAGTAATTATTACTACTGTAATCATTATAATTAATAGATAATTATAAATATTCTTAAAAAATAGATATATAATTATTTATTGATTCTGATACTAAATTTTGTATTGTTATATATTTATTTATTTGTTCATGAATAAATTAGATTTTATCTCTTTAAAAATTTATAATTGCAAATATTAATTAATAGAATGATTGCTAGTCTTATGCTTTCTATTTTAATATTAAATATCTCATAAGATGAAATTCTGGCAATATAAATGAAGATTACTATCATTCCACCGAGAAAGATTAAAAATAATGTACATGATATTCAGAAGTTTATATAATAATACCTCTGAATATGCAAGCTGTAATTGTATGTATAAGAATAATTAGTAACATTGATATAGGTGTTTTTAATATTATTATTATGATATTTATGATTAATAATAATAAATATAAGATTATGATAATTGCAGAAATTAGATTATATAAAATATTGGTTTTGAGGACCAGCTATCTCTGATGCTTTAAAAGCATTGCTTTTTTCTGGTTTACAAGCCAGTGTTTTTGATATTAAAATTTATGTTTCCATTAACTTTATATTATTCGCTATTTATATATTTTAATTTGGATTTAAGTTTATTCATCTAAGCATAAACATATATTAATGGTTTGGTAAGTTTCGAATATATTGTTATTTCATTGTGTGTAATTACAACTATTTATTTGATGAATTACTGATTTGAATTTGATTTCCTGATTATTTTTTAGTTTTTTTGGTGTGTTAAGGGACTTTTGGATTATCAATTTTGGTTTCTATGATTCGGTCTTATGGTAATGATTTTTTAAATTCTTTTAGATTTTCTTTTTGTTAAAATATATATTGTTTTTAATATTTATGATACCTTTGTGTTTATTAAAAAGTTGGTGGTTGGTTCATTATGTAGTATTTTTATTATATTTTATTTATTTAGTTAATTATCATGATTTTAATTCAATTAGATCTGGATTAGCTTTTGATAATAATTTTATCATATATCTGGATTTGTACGTTAATATTTACTTCAAGATTTAGAATTATTTTAACAGGTTTTTATTCAAGTATCTCTATATTTGTTATTTTGTTTCTTATATTAATATTATATATGGCTTTTTCTAGATTATCACTTTTTTATTTATATTTTGAATCTTGATTGATTCCTTCCTTATTATTAATTTTGATTTGGGTGTTACAGAGCGTTTACAAGCAGGTATTTATTTAATTTTTTAATACCTTGGGTGCTAGGTTACCATCATTATCGGTTTTATTAACTACTTATAAGAATTAGGCAGATTATTAATCCCTATATTAATAGATTTGGGTAATTTTAATTTGTTTATTTATGTTTTTTCTATTTTGGTATTTTTGGTTAAAATGCCTACCTATATAATTCGATTAAGATTACCTAAAGCTCATGTTGAGGCCCCTTTTTAAGGTAGAATTATTTTGGCTGGTTTGATGTTAAAATTGCGTATTATAAAATTAATTTTGACTTATGGAGTTTAATATTATTATTTTACTGTAGGATTAGATATTTTAAGTGGATTGATAGTAAGACTGGTTTGTTTACGCCAGGTTGATTTAAAGTTTATGATTGCTTATTCTTCTATTGCTCATATATCATTAGTTATTGTAGGTTATTAAGCATAAATAATTAAGGGCGAGTTGATTCTTTATATTTAATGGTTCGTCCGGCTTATATTGTTTGGCTAATTTTATATATGAGCAGTTATGTAGTAATAGTTTATTAATTAATAAGGGCATACTTAATTTCATACCTTCAATATGTTTATGATGATTTTTATTAAGTTCATATAATATAGCTTCCCCTCCCCCCCTTTAAATTTGTTTGGTGAATTTTTTTTAATAAATAGATTTATTTCTTGAATTATTATTATATTACCTATTTTAATTATTTTATCTTTTTTTGGTGCTGCTTACACATTATATAGGTATTCGTATAGCCAAAAGGGATCATATTTTTTCTGGTTTATATAGGTTTTCTACTGGTTTTAAATGAGAATATATTCTTATAATATTACATTGAATGCCTCTTAATATTCTTTATTTGAAGGTGGATTTATTTAATTTATACTTAAGTATTTTATATAAAATAGCGATTTGTGGTGTCAATGAAGCAGTTTTTTTTTTTACTTGGATTATAATGAATATATTAATATCAATTGGCCTTTAAGATTTATTTTATTGTCATTTTTGAGATTATTCATCTTTTTTATTAGTAGAGGTACATTTAATTTTGAATGATTTGGTTATTTTTTTTTAGTTAGATATTGTTAGATTATATAGATCTTCTGTAGTTATATCAATAACTTTTATATGTTTTGGTTTATTTGTTTCTTCATTAGTTATTTATTATAGAGTTGATTATATACACGGGAAGAAGTATTTGAATCGATTTATTTTACTTGTATTAGTATTTGTTTTATCTATAATATTTTTGATTATTAGTCCTATTATTATTAGAATATTCCTTGGTTGTGATGGTTTGCGTCTTGTTTCTTATCTTTTGATAATTTATTACCAGAATGTTAAGTCTTATAATGCTTGTATATTGACTGTTTTATCGAATGGTATTGGGGATGTTGCTCTTTTAATATCTATTGGTTAATACTTAATTATGGATGTTGAAATTATATTTATTTTAATACATAGGAGAAAATTCTTAATTATTGCAGCTACAACTAAAAGAGCTTAGATTCCATTTTCTTCATGACTTCCTGCTGCTATAGCTGCACCTACCCCTGTTTCTTCTTTAGTTCATTCTTTGACATTAGTACCAGCTGGGATATATTTAGTAATTCGATTTAAATCATTACTTATACAAGCCTCAAATGAGATTTGGTTGTTAATTGGGTTTTTAACTTTATTTATAGCGGGTGTTGGGGCTAATTATGAATATGATTTGAAAAAGATGATTGCTTTATCTACCACAAGACAACTATAAGACAATTTTATCTAAGGGTTAGTATAACTTTTTTTTCATTTATTGACTCATGCTTTATTTAAATCATTATTATTTTTATGCAATGGTTCTTATATTCATAATTTAGATGATTTTCAAGACATTCGGTTTATGGGTTTGATAATTTACAGTATGCCTGTAACATTCTATTTGTTTTAATGTTTCTTGTTTATGTTTATGTGGTATACCATTCTTGGCTGGATTTTACTCAAAGGATTTAATTCTCAAATTGTCTGCTATATGTTTTATAAATTATTTAATTTTTATTTTGTTTTTATTTCTACTGGTTTAACTGCTATATATTCATTTAGTTTATTTTATTATTCTATGATTAATTATTATAGTCATTTTTCTTTGTGTATATTTGATAATAATTCTAATCGTATAACATTCGGTATGATTGGTATATTATTAGTGGCTGTATTTGGTGGTTCTATAATTAGATGATTAATTTTTCCTGTACCTTATTGTGTGGTCATCATCATCATCCTCAGCAGTTTCCAGCCTATGGCTGGTCTGCTTCATGCACGAGCCTCTTCGTTTCCTTCTTTCATCCCACCATCTCTCTGTCACCACTTTGTTCCAGCCCTCTCCTCTCTTCCGTACACACTCCTCTACTCCTTTCAGCCATCCATCTCTTGGTCTTCCTCTGGGTCATTTACCGTGCATCTTAATTTCGTGGATTTTTCTTGTGATCCTCTGAACCTCCATTCTCTTTACATGTCCATACCATCTCAGTCTGGTCCTCTCTACCCTTTCCTGTAGGGGTTCCTTTTTTATGGTGCATCTAATCACTTCATTCCTTATTCTGGCAATTTTAGTAACTCCCATTTAACCTCTTAAAAACATCATTTCACTTGCTTGTACTCTCCTGGTATCCCACTTTTTCATTGTCCATGTTTCGGCAGCATAAGTCAAGATAGGCACATAGTATGTATGATGGATTACTCTCTTGCTTTGTGGCACATCTTTATTCCATATCAGGCTTCTATTGCTCCTTTAAAAATGCCTCTGCTTGTCTTCCTCTTTCACTTAATTCCCCATCATTTACTCCACATTCCTCTAATACACACCCCAAGTACTTGAGCCTTTTTACCTTCTTTAGTTGTTTCCCTGCCATCACAGTTCCCTGGGTTACCTTATTATTTGAAGTTTTTTACTATAAAAGAAGTAATTATAGGCTCATATATCGGTTATGTGCTTTTTTCATTTTATTTATATTTATACACCCCTGTAGCTGTTTATAATAATTGATTTATGGGTTCTATATGATTTATGTCTTTTTGGGCTACTAATTTTATTAGAGTTTACCCATTAACCCATGGTTATGCTTTTTCAATTTTTTTTTATTATTGGTGAACTGAATTAATTGGGGGTCAAGGTTTATATAGTTTATACTTTTATTTATTATCTTATATACAAAACTGATACGATTTAAATTACAAAACATTATTGTTGTTTACAACTTGAATATTGGTTTTGTTTATTTAACTTAAATAGCTTATTTAGAGCAATACATTTAAGCTGTATAGGAGGTATATTACTTTTAAAATAACTGGATAGTATTATTACAATGAAAATGTAATGTTTTATTTAAACTGTATAAACTAGAGAAATTAACGGAATTTAACAGCTATTATAAGTTAGCAGCTTTTATAATGAAATTTTTTCTCTTTAATTGGAATATTAATATTCAATTATATTATTAACAGTAATATACCTCTCTTTGGCTTCGATTAACCTTAAATAAGGGATACAGAACCAATTTTTCAGGTCAAAACTGAATGCCATAATCACTTCTTACTTAAGGTTAATTGAGTTATCAGTACTATTTGAATGCAACTCAAATGTTATATTGAACTATAACCCTATTCTACTCATTTTAGAGCCCCCTGATTCAATTCATATTACAATCCAATCAGAAGAATTAAAATAAAGTTGTAAATTGTCGTATTTCTTATAAGCAGTTTCTTGCTTATTCATTAAGAAATATGCCGTATTGCATTTACGATGTGATTTCCTTTATATCATTATCTTTATATTACGTATCATAGTATGACTTTTTATGCGGCTAAATCAAATAATTAATCTTTTAGTTGTTTTTCTTCATAATATAAATCACAACTTTTATTATTTGAGTACATCGTTTTAGATACATTATCGGACTTCTTCAATATGCAAGCTCTCCTTAGCCGCTGCTCTAAGCAATCTCCTAGTATCTGTGTATCTTCTCGTTGCTATGGAAACCTCCTCAAAGTAGTATTAACCGGCCCGTGACATGGAGCTCCTAATTCAAGGATGTTATTATACTATCGGTTATGCTACAGCCCCCCCCAAGTTTGCCATTAATACCAGTATAAATGGTCATGGTAAACTTTCTGATAAATGTTACCTATTTTTTTAAGTAAGGAGAGCTTATACTGTACATTTTACTAACAACACATTTTTACATATAATGAGGACCGATGTCTTGATGTAACTTTCCTAGGTGGTTTTCCATAAGCCGCGACTGGTTGGAACGGCATATAGTCTGTAACACACATTTCGACACAGAGTTACTGTCCTTATCACTTAAAAAAACCAAAACTACAGTAAGTATATTATACTACAAAATTGTTATTTAATAACATCATCTTTAGCTATCATGGTCTCCGCCTGTTTACCAAGCATACCATTCAAATAGTTAAAAAAATTCTATTACCTGCCCTTGGTACATTATATTCTTCATAAGACCGATCCTTTTGAACAATTCTACTGTTGTATAACCGGCAACATTATTTAAATCACATGTTTGGTCCCTGGACCAGTAAAATCGACCCACGCTAATGCGACTGGGACACCATTGTTTCTTTCTAATCTAGCATCACCATCACAACTTCATTTTTATTTTATTTCTTCAATTCATTATTATATTCTCCCATAAGTAATAACTTCTCTCCACTCTACTTCATCTTGAATATATTCACATATAGGCTATGAGAGGTACCAACAGAGTCATTTATAGGTTCTACGTGGACCTCAGCTATGTCTGTGTTAACCAAATCCCGAACTTTTCGGTATCATTTAAAGGCAATGCCTAGATAGTGGCATTATTTACATGAACTGAGTCTTGACTGTGCTGCTGTATCCTCTCTATATGATATTTTACTTCTTACTTCAAAACACCCTTATTCATAACAACACCTTGTTTCTTCTCAACTCATTCTATTCATTCTAATGCTCCGGTATACCTTACAAACTATATATTTCCTAAAAGAAAGTCTTAATAGACAATAAACTTTTATGTAATGGTATGCTGTGGTAACAGCCGAAGACTGCACATCTGACCAAGATCGTCAATATTGGTAAATGACAGCTTCCACTTAGTGGTTATAAACCTTTACTATCATTACAGTTGAATTGTGCGCAGCCACAACAATCAGTACTATTTACAAGTATTTTGTGGCACTGAATAATAATATGCTAACTACAACTTAATAATAATAGGAAATTCCAATATGATGGAGTTTATATTTACACACCTGTGCCTTGCACTAGTGTTAAATCTTTTCATTCACCTTAAACTAATTCATCATTTTCTGAGTTGTAGATTCAATATCCTGATTGAATTTGTACACAGGATGAGGTAGTAAGCATAGCTTACCCCTCTACAAAAAGAAAACCTTTTTTCTATATTTCCAGTTCACCTTTTCCCAGTTATTCATACAAAACAACTTCCTGTTTACAATTAATCTTACTTTGCCAGAACAGTAACATGGCAAACCAACTTCAAAAATATGTAAAGAACTCTGAAAATGTTCAACACCATTATTCTTTAACTGCTTTGATTCATAATCACAAACATAATTCTCCCCAACAATGGAAAAAATGTCACAGTTTACATCCTTCAAAATCATCAAACTACCTAATCCATCTACCTTCATTAAAGTCTGTTCCATCTCTTTTACTTGATCAAAGTCACCTGTTCCTTTAATGTCTCTGATATCAAACATTTTTATAGACTTACAACCCTTTTCTACTGATTCATCTGTCTTCGGGTAAGTTTCCACCTGGTTACTTTCATACTTAAACTCATCTTTTAAGTGAAACCCTTCCTTAACAATTTGTCTATCCTTTACATGATTTACATCACCATTAATTGTAACATCACTCATCTCATATTTTTCCCTTACTGTATTAGGCCTACTATCATTACTTTCAATTGTATTACTTAATGATTCCCAATGAATTGCATTCGTACTTTGTTCAAACCCTCTAATTACTGGACTCTCATTGCATACATTTGGTTCCTCATTTATCTTTGTATACTGTTTTTCAACCCTTTCTATATACCTTTCTAACTTTGCCTGTACATCAGTTTCTGATCTAATTATTCGATCCTCTAAAGCTGTAAGTTGTGTAGTAAGTTGTGTTTGTGTAGCTGTAAGTTGTGTAGTAAGTGCTGTTTGTTGCGACTCAAGTCGAAATAGTATTTTTTTCTAATGCACCTACAGTGACTGTTTCATCTTTCTTATTTACAGAACCCAAAGGATCACAAATAACCATTGCACCTGGCATCTGATTAGCCATTCTGCAATACCCACGTCCCACAACTAGTATCAATAAAAATGACGTGAAATAATAAATTATTTGAATAAACAACGAAAATCCGAAAAGGTAGGTCTTGAAAACACTTAACTTTAACGCATTTCGTAGCTGGTGGTTGAACTTTCACTCGACTCAGCTGTTATTGTCTCTGTGCGACGGATGTTGTCAGTCTATGGCTGGTTCCCGCTCGGCCGCTAGTAGCGCTGCGTGCTTTCAAATTCCAAGGATTCTCCTCTCTTCTTTTCTTGATTTTTTTTTCCCTATATACTCAAATTCATGAATTTACGTAAAATTTCTTTATTCTTTCTGCAGCACCCAAGTCCACTGCACGATCACCATGTCGTATTTCTTATAAGCAGTTTGCTTGATTATTTATTATGAAATATGCCGTGTAGCATTTATGATGTGATTTTCTTTATATCATTATCTTTATATTACGTATCATAGTATGACTTTTTTATGCGGCTAAACCAAATAATTAATCTTTTGGTTGTTTTTCTTCATAAAATAAATCACAACTTTTATTATTTAAGTACATCGTTTTAGATACATTATCGGACTTCTTCAATATGCAAGCTCTCCTTAGTCGCTGCTCTAAGCAATCTCTTAGTATCTGTGTATCTTCTCGTTGCTATGGAAACCTCCTCAAAAGAGTATTAACCGGCCCGTGACATGGAGCTCCTACTTCAAGGATGTTATTATACTATCGGTTATGCTACAAAATGTCCGTGTCATTGTTCTGGAAATAATAATAATAATAGGTAGAATGAATGCCATTTCTACACCAAAGATTAAGAAAATTACTGCAATAAAAAAAAAAAAATTGAAGCGAGAATGGTATTCAAGCCGATCTTTTAGGGTGTATCCCACATTCAAAGGGTGAACTTTTTTCATGATCATTTATTATTATTTTTTTGGATAAGATTAATGCAATAATTAAAACTGCTGTCAGGATGATTAATGAAATTAAGGCTCTAATTATTAATGTTGTAATTATTTATATTGATTATTTGAAACTTTTTGATTGGAAGTTAATTGTACTAATTTTACTAGATAAATATCTACCTCATCAATAAATTGAAATATATAGGAATAGTCAAAATACAAGTAAAAAATGTCAATGTCATGCTGCTGATTCAAATCCAAAGTGGTGTGATATGGAAAAGTGGTTTATTTTATGTCTCATTAAACATATGAACAAAAATTTTGAACCAATAATACCATGAATTCTGTGAAATCCTGTTGCTATAAAAAAAAAAAATGATGATCCATATACTGCATCTACACTAGTGAAATTTGCCTCTCAATATTCATATGCTTCAAGGATTGTAAAGTATATTCCTAAAATCACTGTAATAATTAATGCTTGGAAACTCTGAGTGTGATTTGATTCTATTAATCCATGATGTGCTCATGTTTTTGTAATACCTGAAGTTAATAAAACCACTGTATTAAATAAAGGAATTTGTATAAGATTGAATGGTATGACCCCTTTGGGTGGGTCAATTTATACCTAATTCAATTGCTAGGGCTAATCTTCTCTTAAAGTATGCTCAAAAAAATGATACAAAGAGTAATACTTCTGATGTAATAAATAAAATTATTCCTCATCGTAGTACAGTGGACACAGAAATAATATGAAGTCCTTGATATGTTCCTTCCCGTACTACATCGTGTCATCATTGATATATTGTTAATAGAGTAGTTATTGGTCCTATAAATAATAAATTTATTTCTAATATGTTGAATCATTTAGCTAATCCCGATACTGTAATTATAGATCCTGTTAAGGGTCATGGTGTATAATCCACTAAGTGGAATGGTTGACTTGAACTAGTTACCAACATAATTAGTATACTTCTCATGAATATAATGTTCTTATTACTGAAAATACATATGCTTGGATAATGGCGACGGCTGATTCAAGAATTAGTTACAATATTTGAGCTAATAGTAGTAGAGTAATTGATTTGTAAGTTATTATTGGTCCTGTATTTCCTATTAAAGATAATAATAAATGGCCGGCAATTATATTTGCTGTTGATCGAATGGCCAGTGTTCCTGGATGGATAATATTACTGATTGTTTCAATTAGAACTATAAATGATATAAGTGCTCATCGGGAACACTGAGGCACAAAATGTGTAAATATATGATTTATATTATTGATTCAACCAAATAATACAAAACATATTCATAAGGGTAAGGCTAGCGAAAATGTTAGGGATATTTATCTTATTCTAGTAAATAGGTAGGGGAATAGTCATATAAAGTTATTAAATATAATTATTATGAGTAGTGAAAAAAAAAATTATTGTTATTCCTACTCTTCTATTAGATCCTAATACAGTTCTAAATTCATTATGAAGAGATAGTAAAATTTTGTCTCATATTATGTTAAATCGAGACGGAATAAATCCAAATGTTATTGGAATAATTATTATTCAAATATATGTTATTATTCAATTAATTGATAATCTTATGATATTAGTTGATGGATCAAGTGTTGACAATAGATTTCTTATCATTTTCAATTAACTGAATTATTTTCAGTTGAATATTTTTTAATTGATGGTTCATATTGAATTAAATAGTAATTTATTATATTAAATAAAATTATATAAACTGAGAATATAACAAACAGTGAAAATAATATTATTGGGGATATTTGTGGAATTAAAATTTATTATTTTTCACCAGAAGTATTTGTTAATATATATTGGTTTAAGAGACCATTACTTACTTTCAGCCACCTGGTGCAAGAAGTATTAATTAATAATATTTAGAGATTGACATTCAATTGTTTAATTTAAACCAACTTCTTATCTAATTATTTCATTAATTCGCGATGTTCTTTTAACTACAATTGGTATAAATCTATGATTTATACTACAGATTTCCGAACATTGTCCATAGAATAAACCAAGTCGATTAATACTAAATTTGGCTTGATTTAATCGACCTGGCGTAGCATCTACCTTGACACCCATCAATGGAATTGCTCATGAATGAAGTACGTCACAGACTGTTGTTAATACGTGGATTGGGATATTCATAGGTATAATAGTTTGATTGTTTTAATTGTAATTAAAGTGTCATTAGTATCATCAATTAAATAAAGTATCTGAACTGATGGTAGTGCAATATATGTTAAGGTTATTGCTGGTAATATGGTTAATACTGATTCAATTAAATGCCCATGAAGTATATATCGGTACCGTATGATAATTTATTATTTAGTATACAGGGTGATTCAAAAAAACGTGGACAAAATTACATGGTAGATCTGTCATACAATAAGGATAAAAAATCGCAAAGGAACAGAGGGTTGCAAATGCCTGTAGAAGGCGCTTGAGCCACGAGTGGCATGACCATCACGATCACCAGACCTGTCTCCCTTGGATTTTTTCTTGTGGGGATTTTTAAGAGAACTTGTGTATGAAACACCTGTTGAAATGCCAAAAGACTTGGTAGAAAGAATCGTTGCGGCAGCCAGATGTGTCCGAGATACACCTGGTATCTTTAAGAAGGTGCGCCATTCCATGAAACGGAGATGTCGGGCTTGTCTCGATGCATCTGGCAAAAACTTTGAGCATCTGCTGTAGGCTCAACATTTGGCTTGCATGTGAGTGAGTAATTATCAATAAAATTATTTGTAATGGTTTTGTTTCTTCTCTTTTTTCAGTATTATTTTAGACGCCCTGTAGCGGCTCCAGATCACAGTTGCAATCCTCTGTTCCTATGCAATTTTTGATTCTTATTGTATGACTGATCTACCTTGTCATTTTGTCCATGTTATTTTGAATTACCCTGTATCTGTTATAATATACCCTACAACTACAGTAATTACAATTATAACAATTTGTGCATGATCATGAAAGAATGATAATAGCTCTATTAATGGTGATGAACTATCTTGAAATGAAATGTTTGATCATGTTGCCATATTGTTTCTAATAAAAGGTTTGAACTTTAGACATAAAGCTAAAATCTACTGCACATATCTACCTTAAGAGAAATTAGAAACGATTGGCAATTCATTATATCTATGTTCTGCTGGCGGATAATTTTGATTTCATTCATTAGAACTTGATATATTAATGTTATATATTAATTTTCGATTTGAATATTATAATAATTCTAATAAATGAAATAGTTGATGCCACTATGGATAACACATTTCATGAAGTATAAGCATTGCATTGGTACCCCCCCCCCCATCGGCCCAAAAATTTCCAGGCTGGGCGACCTTTTTTTTTTCTTTTAGCTCTACTACTCTACTGCCCAGACGACGGCGACCCGGGATTTAGGGGGGTGCACCAGAGCTGTAATTAGTGCTCCCCCCCCTATCGGCTCAAAAATTTCCAGGCGACCCGGGATGTCAGGGGGGTGCAGTGCACCCCCTTGCACCCCCCTCCCGGCGCCCATGCAATAAATATAATTGTAAATTTAATTTTTAATCATTTTTCATTTATTGTAATACCCGTAAATAATGGATATCATTGGATGACTCCTCCCATAATGGCAAATACAGCTCCTATTTACAGAACATACTGGAAGCTTGTAACTACATAGTATGTATCATGTAATACAGGGCGTTCGCCGGAAAACGCTACCCTCCCAGTCTGTTGCCGTCGGCAACTTGCTCGGTCAGTCGTGCCAGCAACTCCCGCCACACGGCACCCTGAATCACCGCACTGTTTAACACCTCCGCTGCCCCAACAGTGCAGTGCAGTATAATGGGACCCTTACATTGTTAAGAACGGTTTCTTTGCATTGTAGATAGTTTGTGACTTCAGTCTCTTATTAATCAGTGTTGTGAATAAACGTTTCTTTGCGGTTTGGCTGGTTTGGGGCTTCATACTCTTATTAATCTGTACCGTGTTTGAGTGTGAGTAAAATTATGGTACGTTACAGTTTGCAACAAAGAATATTTCTCTACGATACATATGTGAAGAAGAAGTCGTTTAAAAAGTGTCGCAGTAAATTTCGTCGCGAATTTCCTGGCGCTTTACTGCCAGCTAAATCAACAATTCTGCGTCTGGTTAAAAAAGTAAGAGAAACGGGTTCATTTTTTAACAAAAAGAGACTGTCGGTCAACCGTATTCTCACAGAGGAGAAAATTGACGATATCGCTTTTCGACTAGAACAGTCACCCAAAAAATCATTAAGTCAGTTAGGGCAGCGTGTGTCTCGAAATATGTTCAGAAGATGTGAAATGTGCATTACACAAGAGGGTCAACACTTCCAGCATCTTTTATAAGGTAAGCTAATGAATTACGTCACATTTAAATGCTTAGCACACATGTTTATGAAGTTTATGAAGCGTAATTATTATGAAATAGTCCGCGGCCGACGGTCGAACAATGCCGGAAACTGAGCGCTCGCTCACCGGGAGCAGTTTCTTCCTTGTAGCGCTAACAGTGGGTTGCGTTTCCCGGCGAACGCCCTGTACAATATCAATAGATGAATTTGCTAGAACTAATCCTGTAAGTCCACCAATTGGAAATAAGAAAATGATTCCTAGTGCTCATAGAATAGATGGTGAGAATTTAAATTTTGTTCCATGTAATGTCCCCAATCATCTAAATACCTGAATACCTGTTGGTAAAGCAATAATTATAGTTGCTGAAGTAAAGTATGCTCGTGTGGCTACATCTATCCCTACTGTGAATATATGCAATTTTTCCTCTTTCTTGACATACAATGTGAGAAATTATACCAAATCCTGGCAGGATAAGAATATAAACTTCAGGGTGTCAAAAAATCAGAATACATTTTGATAAAGAATAGGATCTCCACCACCCACTGGGTCAAAAAATGATGTATTTAAGTTTCAATCAGTTAATAACATAGTAATTGCTCCTGCAAGAACAGGTAGGGATAGTAATAGTAAAATGGCTGTAATAATTGCTGATCAGACAAATATAAGTGTTTGATCTAAAGCTATATTAGTTGACTCTATATTAATTGATGTGGTAATAAAGTTTACTGCCCCTAAAATAGATGATACCCGCTAGATGAAGTGAAAAAATTCCTAAATCTACCGATCCTGCACTATGGGTGATTGCCCTGGCTAGTGGGGGATATACTGTTCATCCTGTACTAACTACTCCTCCTCCTACTATTCTTGACTTTAATAATAAAGTTAAAGAGGGAGGGGGGGAGAGAGAAGTAACAATCTTACATTATTTATTCGTGGAAAAGCTATGTCTGATCCCCAATTATTAAAGGTACTAATCAGTTTCCAAATCCTCCAATCATAATTGGTATAACTATAAAGAAAATTATTATGAGGACATGTGCTATAATAATAACATTATAGATTTGATCATTTTCAATTAGGTGTTATGGTTGGCCTAGTTCTATATGGATTAGTATTCTTAACAAAGTCCCCATTATACCTGCTCATGCTCTGAAAATAAAATACATTGTTCCATTATCTTTATGGTTTGTAGAGAAAACCCATTTTTGCGGTGAGGTGACTGAAGATATAGGTGTTAGACTGTAAATCTATTTATGAGTTTAACTCTCTCACCACTCATGGCTTTATATGCAATGATGATATTAGACTGTAATTCTAATGGTGTAGTAATACTAAGGCCTAAAGGTTGATTTTTTTATCTGTAACTTTGAAGGCTATTAGCTTATTTAACTTAAGTTATAACTGTTAGCATTGGGATTAATATTAATCCAATAGTTCTCATTATAATAAAATGGAGTATATAATTATTTGTTTTTGATAATGTTAATTGTACTATAATTCACTTATTTTTTGTATTAGTAAATATAAAAGCCAATAAAGTTAGTCGTATGTAATAATACAGGGCAATTGTTGTGATGATTATAATAATTGATACCATGAATAGTAGATTTTCGTTTAATATAGATTGAATAATAATTTATTTTGGTATAAATCCAAGGAATAGTGGTAGTCCCCTTAGTGACAAACTAAGGAAAATAGTAAATTTGATAAATTTATTTCCATTATTGGAACTTATGATTTGATATAATCAGAATACAGGGCTCTGATTAAATAATATGATAATTCTGGCTGTTAGAACTGAGTAAATAAAATAAAATTCTCATACTGTTTCTCTTATGATTATTGAGGCAGTTATTCACCCAATATGGCTAATTGATGAGTAAGCTATCAGTTTACGTAAAGATATTTGATTCAACCCTCCCAATGCCCCGACTGTTACAGGTATGATAGCTATTACAGATATAATTATATTTAATTTCAGACAATATGATATTACTGATATAGGGGCTAATTTTTGTCATGTTATTAAAATTAGCAGTTTATTCAATTGGGTTTTCTTGTGATCTCCGGAAATCGTATATGAAGTGGTGCTGCTGCAATTTTTAATATGTTTTGACGAAATTATCAGAATGATAATTTTATTTTCTCAAAAAACCATTTTGTTTATTTGAATAAATATAATTGAGACTAGAAGTATGGTTGATGCTAGAGCCTGAACGAGAAAATATTTAATTGATGTTTTGTTCATGGCTGAGGTTTCTTTTCTTTTTTTGTCTTGACAGTAGGGGTATAATTGATAATATATTGATTTCTAATCCTATTCAAACTAAAAGTCAAGAATTTAAGGAAATGGATAATATAGATCCTATCACTAAAAATAATAAGTCTTTTATTGTGTTGTTGTGCACTAAAAAGAAGAGAATTAATATCTCTATTGATGGGGTATGAACCCATTAGCTTTATGTTTTTTGATTATTTTTAGATGTTTGAGGCACATGAGTGTTTGATACTTGAGGAAATAGTTTAAATCTATTAATATATAATGAGGGTAGTAACCCACATTATTTCCCTATCAAGGTAGCCCTTTATTGTTCAGGCACCTTATTTATTGTTTAATACTTAATTTAAAGGTTGATGTAAATTTTTATTTTAGTCAATTTTAGTTTAGTTAAATAAATTAAGGCAATAAGAAATTGCTTATGAATCCGTATATTATGGTAAGTATATAATTCTATTATAATATATAAATTAGCTCAAGGAAGATTTGTATTATAATAAATACTTATATTTATACATATATCTACAAAATGTATAAAATCCTATTTGTGATTTTTAAAAAGAAATATTTTACTGTATATTAAAACCTTTATTTTACTATAAATGATTAAAGAATATTGTAATATAGAAATAATTTGTATTAAGTTAGTTAACTGAATAATATATAATAATATTAGATCATGTTATTTAATATAAGATATTACTAAAATATAACTCTATCATATATGACAAATAACTTATATTATATAATTAATGATATATAGAATAAGCATTGATATTATTTAATCTTTTTATAAAATAAAAAGATTAAATGATATAATTATGTATTTAGATTGGTTCTTATCATTAATTAAAATATATTGTATACTTACAACATATATAATTTACTCAGAAGCCACCAAAACCACCATCGCAGCAAGAAGAAACACCAAAAAAATCTTGCTTTTCTCCCATATGCCGGGAACACGTCGGGAAAGATTGGGAGACTTCTGGCGCGGCACGGGATAAAAAGTGTCTTCCGACCTCCCACCAAGATACGCGATATGCTGCGGTCGGTAAAAGATGACGTGGGCCTAAGTACACCGGGAATTTATTCCATACCGTGCGAATGCGGTAAAGTGTATATCGGCCAGACCACCAGAACGATCGAAGAGCGCCTCACCGAGCACAGACGACACCTAAGGCTGATGCAACTTGAAAAGTCTGCAATTGCCGAGCACGCCTTCGACGAGGAGCATAGAACAGAGTTCGACAAGACTCTAGTGTTGGCCAGGGCCTCTTCCTTCTGGGAGTCAGTCATAAGCGAGGCACTAGAAATCAGGCTTAATGACAACAACATTAACCGGGATGGCGGGCTCCATCTGCGTGAAGCCTGGAATCCTATTATTAGGGATCTCCGACGGGAGCGGGGTGGATCGGCGCAGCGCGGCGTGGAGGGAGGGAATGGCGCCGGTCGGGTGCCGCAGCGGACCGCAGAATGAGTTTGCGCTCACGTCCAATTAGAGCGGGCCTACCAGTACCACGGACTGCCAACACTCCTAGGTGGGGATTTTTTTTAAATTTTTTTTTTTTCACTGCCTCAACGGCGTTTTGTTGCCCCGCTACTGTATGTAGCTTTGTCTACTGTTTCGAATAGATTGTATTGGATTCGCTATGATTCGCGTTAGGGAAAAACCCGGCTTTGACCGCTATAAACGGCCCTTATCGGAAACACTTGAATGTTCTTATTAAGGATCGCTTGTGGTAGTTGATCCTTTATATCGGTGTCATAATTTTGCTAAGTGGCACTTTGAATTTGTGCCATTCCATTGGGAGTACTGTACCTACTGACTCCAATCTGTCTACTTCTGGGCGGATAGTATCAAGCCTGGTGAAAATTTTCTCTGCTTGTCGAAAGATTTCTGTATGGATGTTAGGCATATCGGTGATCTCGTGAAGAAGGTCTATTGGCGTGTAGATGCTTGCATGGCTAATCATTCTTAAGCATCTGTTCTGCACTCTTTGTAAGTGTTGCAGGGTAGATTTGCATGCAGATCCTCAGACCTGGCAACCGTACATAATGAAGGGTAGGACAACTGATTTATATATTCTTAGTTTTGTATCGACTTTCAAGTCGTTGCTCAAGAAGATTGGTGTCAAATTCATAACCACGGCTAGGGTTTTTTTCTTCTGTCGAGGACATGTTGACGGAAGAGTAGTTTACGGTATAATGTTATCCCCAGGTACCGGTGCTCGGTAATCTTTGCCCATTAGCTCCAACTGTCTTTGTAGCTTCGGTCGTTTAGTAGAGAAGTACACTGCAGCACATTTAGTAGGATTCACCTTCACCTTATTTTCTCGACACCAGAGACTAAAGGCGTCTAGACCTGCTTGGGCGTTGGAAATATTTCTTTCGTGGTTACCTCCGGTTGCGTAGATGACCGTGTCATCCGCAAATTGTGCAATATAAACGTTGGGCAGAGTTCGTATGTCATTGACATCAATGCTGAACAGATGAGGCGATGAGGCAGATCCTTGCGGTAAGCCCACATTAATTATGAAGGTAGATGATTTCTGGCCTTCGATTTGGACGAAGAACCTCCTGTACTTGAGGTAGCTTGCTATGAGGGCAATATAGCAGTCGGGTATGTCGGTGTGATGGAATAGTTTGTCTATTAGTTTGGTGTGCCACACCTTGTCATAGGCTTTTTCAATGTCGACAAATATGGGGGCTGAAGATTTATTCCAGTTAAAACCTTTGCTGATTTGCTCGGTGAGCCTTACTAACTGACAGGTGGCTCCTACTCGGTTTTGGAAACCGAACTGTTCTTTCCTGATTATTTGTCCAAAATCGAAGCTTGCTTTAATTCTCTTCAGCAGAATACGTTCCAGCAGTTTGGAGGTAGCAGAGAGTAAGCTAACTGGTCTGTAATTATTGGGAATTGTTTTGTCTTTACCCCTTGTGGGCAGAGCTATAACCTTAGCCGTCTTCCATGCTGAAGGGAAGTAATGTTGTAGGAGACATGCATTGAAAATTCTGGTGTGAAGTACCAGACCTTTCCTTGATAGTTTCTTTAGGTGAATATTGCCTATGCCATCGATTGCAGGTGATTTCTTTGTGGCTAATTTCTTGATGATTGTTCTCACTTCACCGGGTGTTGTTAGTTCTGGCTGGTCAGAAGGGGGTCTGCTTAGTCTGTCCTCTACTCGCTGAATTGTTGCGGCCTCCGCTTGTTCTGCCTCTGGAGTTAGAGGGGAGATCACTTCTGTGTGTTGGGCGGCGAAGTGCTCTGCCAGGATTTCGGCTTTTTCTAATGGCAGAAAGCATGGACCTTCCGGGCCTGATATTGGTCTCTTTTAAGGATCTAATTAGGTTCCAGGCTTCCTTGTTTTCTAATAAGAGGTGGGACATTTTATCTTCCCATCTTTCTGATCTTCTCTCCTTTAGGCGCGCGGTGAGTTAGCGGGAGAAGTGACGGAATCTACTGTGGTCGGAAGGGTCGCCAAAACTTGCCAAAGTGTCCTGTAACGATTCCTTAGGTATCATAGGTTTTCGAGTATGGCTGGCAGTTCTTGATAGACGTTGTTGTGTATAATGGTGGTGGTAACGGACGCTTTTCTTTTGGCTTCTTTGATTGTAGTATTGAAGTGGTTGATAGCCTTCTCGATGCGATCAGGCGACGATACATTGAAGGTGGTGATTATTTTGTTGTGGATCTGTCTGGAGAAGTAGTTCCAGTTGGTTTCTGTTATTTGTTTATGGCTGTTATGTGGTAGAGTAAAATTCTTGAACTTAAGCACGACTGGATTGTGTTCTGACGAAAGATCTCTCAATGTTTGAAGGTGTATGTCATGAGTGATGTTTTTAGCTACGACAATGTCGGGGACGTCCGGCTGGACGTTACCGCGGTATGGAATGTATGAAGCCTCAGTGGGTCCATAGACTTGTATGTTCCTCCTTTCAGACAGTTGGTACAGTAGCTCTCCTTTAGCATTGGAGGTGCGGGAGTTCCATGCTGTGTGATTACTATTTAAATCACCACCTATTATAATTTTATTCCCTTTTGATAGGATTTCGTCCAAGTCATGTTCAGTTAGGGATCTGTTCGGTGGCAAATAAACTGATGAAAGTATTATATGTCCTTCTTTGGTATGGATTTTTACAGCCGTTGCTTCCATCTCCAGCAAGTTGATAGTTTGGATGACTGCATGTGATAGGGAATTCCTGATTGCAATTGCTGTACCACCGCCTCGCTGGCCTATTCTGTTGGATCTGTAGATTTGAAAGCCTGATAGTCTAAAGGTGTCCTTGGGTTTAAGGTATGTTTCTGCAAGCAGAATTATGTTAATATTGTGCCGGTTCGAAAAATCTAGTAATTCTAGCTTTTTATTTTTTATTCCATTTGCGTTCCATATTACAATATTTATGTCGCTCTGTGAAGACGGAGTTCTGGCCATTATTTCAGCATGGCCATAACACCTTCCATGAACGCAAAGAGTTTTGTAAACTTGTCTTTGGCGCTGTTAACTTTTTTCATTGTTCTTCTCATTGTATTAAGGAATTTCTTCATGTCTAGGAAATCGACTTGACTATCAGACTCCTATTCTTCTTCTGATTCTATATGTCTCTTCTTGTTTATCCTGGAGCCTTTCAGTGTATCAGCGAAGGAGTGGTAGTCTTCTATTGTGGATCACGTTTCTGGTCAGTTCTGTTTTGCTTCTTACTTTGGCTCTTAGAATCATGCTCACTTATTTTTATTCTGTAACGTTTGTTAAGGAAGATTTGGGTTTCGTCGGTTTTCTGTTTTGAATTCGGAGGCTTCACTATCTTCTGATAAATGGGACAACCTCTCCAGGAGGCTGCACGATCCCCGTTACAGTTGATGCATTTCGCTTTTTGGCTGTTAGGGATAGTGCAGTTCTTGCTCGAGTGCAGTCCTGCACATTTTACACACCTGGCAGGAAAGTTGCAGTAGCTTGTGGTGTGTAATGCCGTTGACATTTTATGCATTGAGGAGCGCCGTTTAGGTTTCTGTAGCGTTCTATTTTGACACTTGTATAGAGAATTGCGCGAAAATTATAGATCGCGCCTGATTCTCCACCAGGTTTCAAGGTCACTGCAAAAGTAGCGAGTGGGATAAGCTTTCTGATTTCTTGGATCCGCTTTTAAATTGATGAACAGATAGAATGACAAATCCCTTGGAAGCCAAGTCTTCCTGGATGCTGTCTGTTGTGATTGATGGTGGCAGGCCTTTGATGACCACCTTCAGTGGTTTCTCATCTGGCATTCTGTGGCTGAATTGGTCTATTCTATGCTGTTTGAAGAATTTTAGTAGGGTTTGGTGGTCCACTTTGTTGTCTACAAAGTATTTTAGGTGACCGTCACTGTAAACCACCTTTAGGCCCCCTGTTAGGTGGCTTCTTAGTGCTTGATTCATTTCCAGATACTTCTGAACTTCCTTGATCACTACTGGAGGAATTCGTTCCCTTTTTGGGACTTGATCAGCTGCAGTATTGGAGTCATTTTCAGTGGGTCTTGTTTGTTCCAAGTGCTCTGATGGAGGTTGAGGGCTGGCTGTTCGTTATCCTCCAGGAAGGCGAATCTACTGCTGGTTTCAATTTGGGAACTGGTCTTGATGAACTTAGCATGCTTATGCGGATTTTCTTTACGCTTCCTCTTCCATTTAACAGTCTGGAAACCATTTGTGGGCTGCGGCAGGCTTGGGAAATCTTATTTCTTTAGGAACTCTTTTCTTCTGTTAGTCTGATGAATTGTGACTGGATGAGTCGGTTTCTCAGATTCTGAGGAGTCGGAGTGCTCCGAGCAATCCATTTCGGAGCCCGAAGGTGATCTCGGGTAATCTTCACTGTCTTCCTCTTGGACCGACGGTGATCTCTGTCTCGGCGACTTCGATCCTGACGCCATGCTGTGCACGAAACGCCAGTGGCGTTTCGGATTCTCGTGTTGCCTACTGGGAGTGTTGTTCTGGTGCTTCGAACACCGCTGGGTTTCCAGAACCAGTAACAACCCCATTCAGCGCGCCCGGGGGTTCCTCTCCACTCGGCAGGGGGTCGTGGGGCGGTAAATCCCTCAAGCCTCGGAAGGGGGGACGGGTGGGACCCTATAGTCTGACGACAACTTTGCTTCCCTCTCACCTCGACGTCTTCGTTGTTGCTTGAATGACGAAGTGACGCCGACGAGTGTGGGGAGGCGCAGACGGCACTAGTCGAGCGCCGTAGCGGACCGCGTATGAAGCCACCGCTTCCGGCCAATCAGAGCGGGTCTTCCACCACGCCGACGGAATCCTTGACTACAATCTGTTCCACAACTGTGGACCTAGTATATAAGAATTTTAAAGTACTAATAACCATAAGATAATTTTGCAAACATATAACTCTGACAATGTGTTAATCAATTGCACGAAAGCAAAGCCAATGCCTAAAAATGTAATGATAATTATAACCAATTTGTAAAAGCAGGGGAAGATGTCATCAACAGAATGACAGGCACCCCTACTCTAGTCCCGTCAACTCCAGTGGAGTTGACAGTAATTTTGTGTGCTGCTGCAGGCTAAGCCAGTCCACGCCGTGACTGCCAGCTTTCGTCAGCCTGTAGACACTGGACACCTGATGAAGACAGCCGAGCTGGTTGTCGAAATGTTGCGTTTCCAAAACACCATCCGGCTGCACACCCGTGAAGACTACATTGCTTCAGTACGCCGGGAAAGTCTCCACGCACACAACATATATAATTATATATAGAGACTATTATGTTGTTGACCAGGGATTGATATTCTAAATATATTTCACTAAATAATGGCTATTCAGTCAATCCTTTCTCAAAAAATTTGGCTGATTTTGAAAAATCAAATTTTAATATAAATTAAATCAAATTTTAAAATATTTGCATATATGAAAGTTATTTCTCAGTACAGTAAATACAACATACTTCCAGTAATAAATGGTATCCCAGATCATGATGCACAGATGTTATGTATCAAGTCCAGAAACAGCATTAAACAGATAAAGAAAAGCTGGGTGTATAGAAGAAATATTAATGAAAACAATATAAAACATTTCATAGGTTCCTTAAATAATGTACAATTTGTCAAATGCATACACTGCACAGGATGTTAATGCAAAATTTGATTCCTTTCTTAGTATATTTCTAACACATTTTGAAGGAAGTTTCAAAAAAAGGAAAGCTGTCAACACTCCAAACAGTGAATTGGGTAAGGGATTGGATAACAAAGGTTATTAGAGTATTTAGTAAAACAAAAAGGGACCTCAACTTAAAAGTAAGAGAATCAGATAATTATACACTTGACAGCATTATAAACTTTATTCTAAAATGCTAAGAAATGTAATTAGAAAGGCCAAGAACAGGTATATATCAGAGAAAATAGATAATTCACGCAATAAGATGAAAATATGGAATATAATAAAAACTGAAACAGGAAAATCTGTAAATCACTCTAAAGACATAAAAATAGAACAAAATGGATCTGTGCATAGTGAAGTAGGGGAAGTTTGTGAAATATTTAACAAACATTTTACTTCAGTTGTAGAGAAATTAAGCTTATAAAAGCAATCCCCACATAGTGCTCTAAGACTTCTTCAGGCTGCTTTCCCAAATAGATTTGTGGAGATCCAATTGCCACCAGTAACAGTCTCAGAAATAAAAACTCAAAACCTAAAAATTCTTCCAGCTTGACAATATTTCAAGTAAATTACTGAAAAGATGTTCAGATTGTATCAATCATGTACTTGCCCACATTTATAATGAATCCTTAATGCAAGGTGTGTTTCAAAACAGACTAAAATATGAAGTTGTAAAACCGTTGTTTAAAAAAGGAGAAGCAACATGTGTAGATAGCTATCGTCCCATTTCATTGCTTTCCGGATTCTCAAAGATTTTTGAAAAAGTAATGTATCGTGTTAGACAATATAATATCTTTATTAATTCACAATTTGGGTTCCAAAAAGGATCATCCATTGAAATGGCTATATATTGGTAGGGACAGTTATACTCGCCATGGACTCCATCTGAATGTCAGAGGTAAGAGGAAGCTTTCGCTTCTTATTGCTGATGAGGTCAGAGGATGCCAGGTGAGTGAAAGAGGTATTCCTGTGATAAATGGTGTTACGTCGTGGCCTTTTTTAGGGTAAATAAAATAGATTTATTAAGATGTCTTAAGGAAATTAATGTCTCTGATGATCATAATTTGTTGAAATTAAAAATTCCAACTGATATACCAGTATGTAATAATAAAATAAACAATTCAAAGTCATTGCGTCAAAGTGTTCAGACCAGTATTTTCCACCAAAATATAAGAGGAATATTTAGTAAAACTGATGACATTACCTTAAGCCTAGAAGAGATTCAAAATTCCAGAAATTTTAATGTAGACGTTTTGTGTATATCTGAGCATCATTTGTCTGATACAGGAATATCTCAGCTGTCCATCCCAAATTATAAATTAAGCTCTCATTTCTGCAGATGTAAAATGGAGAAAGGGGGAGTTGCCATTTTTGTTAAAAATAATATTGAATGCAGTAGTGTAGTTGTAAGTAAGTAAGTATTGTATAGAACAACACTTTGAATGTTGTGTTACTAAACTAGAATATGATAAGGAAGAGCTGATAGTGATAGCAATTTACAGGGCCCCCCTCAGGTAATTTCAGACTGTTTTTATCTCATTTAGAGTCTTTGCTACTAAGTTTTACAAATAGTATTATGTGGAGATTTCAATGTTGACTTTCTGAATCACAGCAATGATAGATTAGATATGGAAGCCTTGATGTTGTCTTTTAACTTAACAGCACTTGTAAATTTTCCTACGAGAATACAAAATAATAGCAGGACTGCAATTGATAATTTTTTTATGGATATTTCTCCGTGCAGTAATTACAGCATACATCCAGTAATAAATAGTATCTCAGATCATGATGCCCAGCTATTATGTATCGAGTCCAGGAACACTGTTAAACAGATAAAGAAAAGCTGGGTTTATAGAAGAAATATTAGTGAAAATAATATAAAACACTTCATAGATACCTTAAACAATGAAAACTGGTTAGAAGTATATAATGCGCAGGGTGTTAATGCGAAATTTGATTCCTTTCTGAATATATTTCTAACACTTTTTGAAGGTAGTTTCAAAAAAAGGAAAATTCTCAACACTCCAAACAATGAACTGGGCATGGGATGGATAACAAAGGGTATTAGAATCTCTAGTAAAACAAAGAGGGACCTTTATTTGAAAATGAGAGAATCAGATAACTATGCGCTGAAAGTTCACTATAAACTTTATTCTAAAATACTAAGAAATGTAATAAGGAAGGCCAAGAACAAGTACATATCGGCGAAAATAGAAAATTCAGACAATAAAATGAGAACAATATGGAATATAATAAAGACTGAAACAGGAAAAACTGTAAATCACTCTAAAGACATAAAAATAGAACAAAATGGACATGTGTATAGTGAAGTAGGGGAAGTTTGTGAAATATTTAACAAACATTTTACGTCAGTAGTAGATAAATTAGGCATAGAAAGCAATCCCCACATAGTGCTCTAAGGCTTCTTGAGACTGCTTTCCCAAATAGCTTTGTGGAGATGAAATTGCCACCAGTAACAGTCTCAGAAATAAATAAACTCATTAAACAATTAAAACCTAAAAATTCTTCCAGCTATGACAATATTTCAAGTAAATTACTGAAAAGATGTTCAGACTGTATCAGTCATGTACTTGCTCACATTTGTAATGAATCCTTAATACAGGGCGTTCGCCGGGAAACGCAACCCTCCCAGTCTGTTGCCGTCGGCAACTTGCTCGGTCAGCGGGGCCAGCGGTTCCCGCCACCCGGCACCGTGAATCACCTCCGCTGCCCCAACAGTGCAGTGGCACAGTATAATGGGACCCTTACATGGTTAAGAACGGTTTCTTTGCATTGTAGCTAGTTTGTGACTTCAGTCTCTTATTAATCAGTGTTGTGAATAAACGTTTCTTTGCGGTTTGGCTGGTTTAGGGCTTCATACTCTTACTAATCTGTACCGTGTTTGAGTGTGAGTAAAATTATGGTACGTTACAGTTTGCAACAAAGAATATTTCTCTACGATACATATGTGAAGAAGAAGTCGTTTAAAAAGTGTCGCAGTAAATTTCGTCGCGAATATCCTGGCGCTTTACTGCCAGCTAAATCAACAATTCTGCGTCTGGTTAAAAAAGTAAGAGAAACGGGTTCATTTTTTAACAAAAAGAGACTGTCGGTCAACCGTATTCTCACAGAGGAGAAAATTGACGATATCGCTTTTCGACTAGAACAGTCACCCAAAAAATCATTAAGTCAGTTAGAGCAGCAGGCAGGCGTATCTAAGACGTCAGCTTGGAAAGTAACAAAGCTAGTTCACTTAAAGCCGTACAAAACAATTGTGGTGCATAAAATTACAGAAATAGACCAGGGGCCTAGGATTAGATTTTGCAACTGGTACCTGCAGGGTGTCCACGATGGCACTGTTGATCCGCAACTGACGTTTTTCTCTGATGAGGCCTGGTTTCATCTGAGTGGTTATGTTAACGCTCAAAACAGTCGACACTGGAGTTCAGAAAAACCAAATACTCTACTCCAACTGCCATTGCATGACTTAAAAGTGGGTGTTTGGTGTGCGATTAGTGCTTCGAGAATCATAGGTCCAATTTTCTTCCGTGAAACTCTTACTTCCGCAAGATATATCTAAAATATTGTGAAACCGTTTTTCGAGAAACTTACTGAAGAAGAAAAATTGTACGGCTATTTTCAACAGGATGGGGCGACAGCTCACACCGCTAGAAATTCGCTTGCTGCACTTGACGAAGTGTTTTATGATCGTGTAATCAGCCGTGGGTTGTGGCCCGCCAGATCACCCGATTTAAACCCTTGTGACTTCAACCTTTGGGGTAAACTTAAGGGTAAGGTGTACAAAGGAAATCCTCACACATTGGAAGAACTTGAGGAAAAAATCTATCAAGTAATAATGTCCATTGACAAAGGTGAAATCCAGCGTGTGTCTCGAAATATGTTCAGAAGATGTGAAATGTGCATTACACAAGAGGGTCAACACTTCCAGCATCTTTTATAAGGTAAGCTAATGAATTACGACACATTTAAATGCTTAGCACATACAAGTTTATGAATCGTAATTATTGTGAAATAGTCCGCGGCCGACGGTCGAACAATGCCGGAAGCTGATCGCTCGCTCGCCGGGAGCAGTTTCTTCCTTGTAGCGCTAACAGTGGGTTGCGTTTCCCGGCGAACGCCCTGTACAAGGTGTTTTTCCCGATAGACTAAAATATGCTGTTGTAAAACCATTATTTAAAAAAGGAGAAGTAACATGTGTAGACAACTATCGTCCCATTTCATTACTTTCAACATTCTCAAAGGTTTTTGAAAAAGTCATGTATAGTAGAGTAATAAAACATGTTACACACTATAATATCCTAACTAATTCACAATTTGGGTTCAAAAAAGGATCATCCATAGAAATGGCTATATATTCATTTTTAAATAACACATTTGAGGAACTGAATAATAAAATGAATCCTGTAGGAATATTTTGTGATCTTGCAAAAGCATTTGACTGTGTAAATCATGAATTACTTTTGAAAAAAATGGAATACTATGGTATTTTTGGGACCGCAGGTAAATGGTTTAAATCATACATTGAAAGCCGAATGCAAAAAGTTTCAATTTTTGATTCTAAAATAAGTAAAGATGCTTCATCAGACTGGGAGAAAATAAAACATGGAATTCCACAAGGCTCTGTCTTAGGTCCCCTCCTCTTTCTGTTATACATCAATGACCTTCCTGGAAATTTATCCGACATAGTTAAGAGTGTTTTATTTGCAGATGACACTAACCTGGACTGTGCGTAAAACACCAAACAGTACTATAGAATTTAATGTAAATGAAGTACTTAGAGTAGTAGCAAATTGGTTTAAGGCAAATTCATTAAAATTAAATTTTGAAAAAACACATTATATTAGGTTTAAAACAAAAAACTATGCACAGCCAGATATATGTATAAACTATAAAAACAACACAATCTTAGAAACAGAGAGTATAAAATTTCTTGGTATTAAAATAGATCAGAAACTCTGTTGGCATGATCATATCACTACACTACTGGCAAAGTTAAGTAGTGCCACCTTCGCAATACGAACACTTTCTCTAACAGCAGATCTAGAATTAATGAAACAGGTGTACTCCTCATATTTTCATTCAGTAATGTCATATGGCATAATTTTTTGGGGAAACTCTTCACAAAGTAAAAAAGTTTTCATAGCACAGAAAAGAGCTATTAGGTTTCTGTGTAGGGTAAAACCAAGAACTTCTTGCAGACAACTCTGTAAGAAACTCAATATTCTTACAATGTATTCTCAGTATATATATTCTCTCATGAGCTTTGTCATAGAAAATTTTAACCTGTTTACACCTAATTCACAGGTACACAGTTTCAATACAAGAAACAAAAATAACTTGCATAAAACACAAACATCTCTGTCATTAGTACAAAGAGGAGTTAATTATTCTGGGATACATCTGTTTAATAAACTACCTAATCGTATAAAACAGCTTTCAGATAATAAAAATGTATTCAAACAAAAACTTAGAGATTATCTTATTGGCAACTCCTTCTACTCCATTCAAGAATTTGAAGAAAATAATTAATTGTACTCATTATGACGTTTGCAAAACTCAGTTGCAAAAATGTATGTTTATTATTATTTCTTGTATTTGTAATATATATATATATATATATATATATATATATATATATATATATATATATATTTATTTACTATGATATCACTCATATTATGTGTATATGTATCAACAATGACATGTTTCACTTCCCAGAGGTACTTCCTCAGCAGGGATCCATGGAACAAGATTGATAAATAAATAAATAAATTAATTTGATATTTATGGCACCACAAGTAAATGGTTCAAATCATACATGGAAAGTCAAATACAAGAAGTTTCAATTTTTGATTTTAAAATAAGTAAAGATGCTTCATCAGACTGGGAGAAAATAAAACATGGAATTCCACTAGGCTCTGTCCAAGGATCTCTCCTCTTCTTGTTGTACATCAATGACCTTCCTGAAAACTTATCTGACAAAGTTAAGAGTGTTTTATTTGCAGATGACTGAGTAAATGACTGACTGAGAAAAACACCAAACAGTAATCTAGAATTTTATGTAAATGAAGTACTTATTGTCCAGTAACGGGATCGTAAAAAGGGTTGTAACATAACAAGTGTCTGTGCCAGGTGTCGGCAGCAGACGACGCATGTTAACGATGTATTATCTTTGAGTAATAGTAGTCAGTCTGTCTCTGACCGCCGGACGAGAATGTTCGCGCGGAGGCACATTTTGGTCTAATAGTGTGGAAATTGTTACAGATTCGAGTAAAGTATTCAAGTGATTTATGTAAGCGTGTGATGAATAGAACTTGTGATTTGGAGGAGAACATTTTTCTTAAAGTAGTGGTGAGAGGAACTTTGATCGATGTGGTAGATACATTTTGTTGTAGAAACTCTTTATCCTACGAACTTGTAATTTTCGGCGAAGTTCGATTACTTATCTAGAATTTCATATTTGGTGGTGGTATTTTCCCGTTGGGCGTAATAGCTACAGCTTAATTATTGCAATAAAGTCACTTTGTGTGAAGTTGCACATAAACTGTTGAACTGTTCTTTTTATATAGTAAACCCAACGCTCGAATTTTACCTAAACCTGGCGACCGCGGCAAAAGAACCTTTCTTTTTATCTATTTAATGAACCTATTTGTGTTTCTAAGTAAGTGACTGTGTGCTCAAAACAGTATTCAGAAGTTTAATCCAAATAAATATAAAGACTTTTTCTCATATTAGCCTTGCAGGGTGTCTCACAAATATTAAATCACGTAGGTTTTTTTTTTTTTTTTTAATCTTGTATATCTTGTGAGACTATGCAGAAACCAAGTTTTCGACCTCCAACACCCTCGGCACAATTTTCTATGGCCAAAAAACATAAAAATTTTGGTACTTTTTTCAGTTTTTCGTCTATAAGTCCTTCCTGATGAGTCCTAGCAAGAAACATTCTATTTCAAATTTGAAAGAGGACAAAATTTCCTACAACTTTCGTACTACAAACATTTTTCTTAACTCAAAACTAAGCGAGCTACAGTTCTTCGAAAATCATCAAATTTCATACTTTTCCTAAAAGTTGGGTTTTTATCTACTTTGCCGTTCAAAACGACCTGCAACCCCTGTATATATAACTGATATATATGTATTTCTGTATGATATAGTATATAATATGTACTATACTTTGATTACTGATGGTCAATTCAATAATCATATAACATTGTTGGCCGTAAGGTACCGAAGAACGGTTCGGACGCCAGGTGATAGTGTTTTCAATACACCGCGCAATGCGCTCCTTTGTGACTATCTAATCTGACAAAGTAATAGCACCGGATATAGGGAACCTACAGCTTAAAGTGGAATCCAAGCCACAGAATCGTTCTGGCTAACTTCATATTGCACAGCAAGCTGTGGCAGAGGTAAAGGTCCTGTCAATGGCCTTTGAAAATCACTGCTGAGACTGGAACTTTGATCACCAGTCAGATACCTTAATCACTGAGCTACCAGTCTGTTTTATTACCTGCTGGTATTTGTACCAGTTTGAAAAACGGATTTGCAAAATTGAAATATAATATTGTGGCACAAAGTTTGTTTACGCAGTCAAAATTTAGTCATAATAAGTAAAAAATTAATCATAAATCTATTTCTTTTCTGTTTTAATGGATTGAAACAGTTTTCTTTTTAATTTGTTCCGTACTTCAAGGGAACAAAATTGTCTCTATATGAAGCATTTAAATCTCTTCATGGTGCAACACCCAACATAAAAAGTCTTTGTTATGGACGGATGATGCCTCCTGTGTAAAGTTTTGTGAGCATTGGGGTGAAGACCTTGGCTGCTTTGGTGGAAAATATGAAGCCTATTTGACAACGAACTATAGATCCAACATCACAGTTATACTTGACGTATACCGAAGTGATACTGCGCAGAGAGGAATAAAGTCCTCTGAAATGTTTTGTAGTTTGAAAACATCAGATACTTCAGCAGACATCATTTTCAGTAAGGAAACAAGTGATGCGGTGACGCATCAAATGAGAGCAGCAAGAACCGTGTAATGTTGATACTAATGCAACAACTGAAAAAGGAGGCAACTAAGATCGACAGGCAAAACAAGATGAAACTAGATTGATCGTTGACGCAGCTATTTCCCAAGCAGCAAAATCCGACTCTGTGATCACTTTAAGTGAATATATTGGCTTTCTCATTTTGCTAATGGGCCTTGGTAACACTTATGAGTTTGAACCCACACGTATTCTCGTCATCCATGCATTTGCAGGATGTGATACAGGGTGTCCAGAAAAGGACTCCCTGATTTCAAAATTAAATATCTCGAAAACAAAGATCGATAGAGGAATGCAGTAAACGGTATGTTTATTGTGACAGCTGTAAGAAGTGTATACAGCAGTGTGAAATAATAGTTACAAAAGCTGCTAACAGATGGCGCTGTAATCGCCATACGTAATGTCTAAATAGTGATCTCAAACTCAGGGCGATCAGTTCCACCATTGAAACGTGCCAATGGTGAATATTTTGAAAACATTGTGATGTGATTGTTTGCAAAGATTGTTTTCATACGATTATTTCACTTATGTATGCTGATATGAGCGTACAGCGCCATCTGTTAGCAGCTTTTGTAACTATTATTTCACACTGCTGTATACACTTCTTACAGCTGTCACAATAAACATATCGTTTACTGCATTCTTCTATCGATCTTTGTTTTCGAGATATTTAATTTTAAAATCAGGGAGTCCTTTACTGGACACCCTGTACAATATCAGCATATTTCTGCTATGGGAAATAAAAATTCTGCTGCCTCATTCAATACCAACCATATCTGAAAGTAACATGTATGCTAACTTCTCAAAACTCCTAGCCTTCAGAGGCCAACATCTAGAAAACACGCAGGGGACCAGCTCATTTTGGAACTGTACGGCAAAATTGTTTGTGGAACATTGGAAGGCTCAGATACGAAGTGTTTAAGGGGGGAAGTTATACCTAACACATACAAATATTTCAAAAAATTGAAATGTCATTTTCTCCAAATCTATTTACATTTAAGGGTTCAAATTTCATAGCTCCATAGAACTGTTATAGCTAGATATAAAAATTGATTTTTAAACTAAAAATATTGTTTAATAATAGGTTAATGTACCATCCAAATTGACAGTAAAAATATGATGATGTGAAGGGTTTTAATGACAGAAGGCATAGTATTTGAAATTTTTCAGAAATGTTTTTTAATATTGTAAACTAATATCAAGCCAATAAGTTGAACCAATAATATTTAACTCTAAATTTGTTACTAATAAAAAAAATTTCAAGCAATTAAAATTTTTGCTTAAACATAAAGGCATACTTTTCAATTGGGAAAAGCTGCATAAACTGTACTAATTAGTATGTAGAACATGTCCTGCAAATTTGAAAAAGATCTATACATATGGAAAAACGTTATCTTTAAAACCATTTGATGAATTGCTGTTTCTAGATATTTAAGATTTGGTTTACCTTCAAGTTTAGTAAGATTTAAGTGGCTGACAATCGTGCAGGACTTCGCTTAATCACGCATAACTCCCACACTGTCAAAGATATTTAAATAATTTTTTCAACAAGATGAAGTCAAAAGTAAAATCCATTTTTGTGAATCAAAAGAAAAAAAAAATAATTTTTTGGAAACCTGATAACTATACCTACCCCCATAAGAAATCTTCCCCAAAAATGCATTCAGGCTAGTGCGGTTGCCACCAAAATCAGATGAGACAATGTTTCACTCAATATGCACGTACCACCAAGTAAAAGATGGTTGGGTTAAGAAACATACCCCTGCATATGCCATGGGGATGAAGGAAATGTACGTCCAGTCTCATTACAGTTACAATAATAAACTGGATGACACCGGTTCAAATACTTGTCCAGGCATCCAGATTTGTGTTTTACACGGTTTCCCCAAATCACTCCAGCCGAATGCCGGGATGCTTCCTTCAGAATGCCCGGGATGCTTGCTTCAGAATGTCATGGCCGAAATTCTTCCCATTCTTTGTCTCCAGTCCCATTGTGCCTCTAATGACATCGATGAGGCATAAAGCCATAAGAAATAATAATAATAATAAAAGACGATGCACCTGAGTTTACTCCGAAGGTTGTATAATATTCCTGCAAGAAACCTAGAACTCCACCATGCAGCTGTCGGTAATCAGGGCTGCACTGTTCAGCTGCTTGCAAAATTACTCAGGTCTGTCTCGTCAAAATGTTCCTGAAATGAAGTAGATGAAGAAGAGTTCTTGGACCTTGTTGAAGCTGTTTTTGATGTAATGGACGAGACACAATTCATTGATAAGCCGGGACAATCCAAACGGAAAAGAAATTGATTTATGACCATTTATTAACTTATAAAGAATTTATTATGACTTAATAACTTTTCGCTGTATTATCATCAGTAATAGAGCGATCTGGTAGCTTAATGGTTAAGGCGTCTGAGTGGAAATCGAAGTCCCGGTCTAAGCAGTGATTTTCAAAGGGAATTGACCCGAACTTCACCTCTGCTACAGCTTGCAGTGTAATATGGAGTAAGCCAGAATGATTCTGTGGTTTGGATTCCACCTTAAGCAGTAGGTTTCCTATATCCGGTACTATTACCTGGTCAGGTTAGCTAGCCACAAAGGAGCGAATTGCGCGGCGTTCTGGAAACGCTGCCACCTGGCGGCCGAACAATCCTTCGGGATCTTCCGGCCAACAATACTAAATGATTATTGAATTGACCATCAGTAATCAAAGTATAGTACATATTATATACTATATCATACAGAAATACATATATATCAGTTATATATACAGGGGTTGCAGGTCATTTTGAATGGCAAAGTAGGTAAAAACCCAACTTTTAGGAAAAGTATGAAATTTGATGATTTTCGAAGAACTGTAGCTCGCTTAGTTTTGAGTTAAGAAAAATGTTTGTAGTACGAAAATTGTATAAAATTTTGTCCTCTTTCAAATTTGAAATAGAGTGTTTCTTGCTAGGACTCATCAGGAAGGAGTTATAGACGAAAAACTGAAAAAAGTACCAAAATTTTGATGTTTTTTTGGTCATAGAAAATTGTGCCATGTGTGTTGGAGGTCGAGAAATTGGTTTCTGCATAGTCTCACCAATATATACAAGATAAGGGAAAAAAAAATTCCTAAGCGATATAATGCAAGTGAAAACTACCCCGTTACTGGACTACTAGTAGCAAATTGGTTTAAGATAAATTAATTAAAATTAAATTTTGAAAAAAATTATATTAGGTTTAAAACAAAAAAATATGCACAGCTGGATTTACAAGTAAGCTATACAAATAACACACTCTTAGAAACAAAGAGTATAAATTTCCTTGGTATTTAAATAGATGAGAAACTCTGTTGGTATGAACATATCACTTCACTACTGAAGAAGTTAGTTTCTCTAACAGCAGATCTAGAATTAACGATACAGGTGTACTACTCATATTTCCATTCAGTGTTGTCATGTAGCATAATTTTTTTGGGAAACTCTTCACAAAGTAAAAAAGTTTCCATAGCACAGAAAAGTGCTAGTACAATGTTGTGTAGGGTAAAACCAAGAACTTCTCGCAGACAACTTTTTAAAAAACTCAATATTCTTACAATGACTTCTCAGTATATATATTCTCTCATGTGCTTAGTCATAGAACATTTTAACTGGTTTACATCTAATTCAATACAAGAAACAGAAATAACTTGCACAAAACACAAACATCTCTGTCATTAGTACAAAGAGGAGTTAATTGTTCTGGGATACAACTGTTTAATAAACTTCTTAAGAGTAAAACAGTTAGCAGGAATAAAGATATATTTAAAGAAAAACTGAGAAATAATTTTATTAGCAACTGTACTCCATTCAGGAATTTGAACACAATAATTTATTGTATTCAATATGACCTTTTGCAAAACTCAGTTGTAAAATTTCATGTTTATTCTCTTTTTTTGTCTTTTTCAAATACGATTATTTTCACCATACTTATGACTCATATTATATGTATGTGTATCAACCATACATCCCAGAGGCCTTTCCTCAGCAAGGATCCATGAAACAAGATTGATAAATAAAAATAATCAAATCAGTATCCAAACAAGCCTTTAGGATGCTGCTTAGAGAAAATGTTTTTATTTCTTGTCAGCTGGGTATTAGCTCATAATACTCCTGTTACACCTGCTTCAGTATGGTATGGATTCTCCTCTTATTTCATTTCCACCTATTCTACTTCACCAAAAATTGTCAACAGACTGGATCAACCACTCCTCAGAGGGCTTTTTTTGGTTATTCTGGAATAACTTGCAATTCCGATGAATATATATAAATTATTCCTTTAGAAAGAAACTTAATTTTAACACACATCTTATATCTATATAAATGAGAAAGATTGGATGTATGTTTGGAGGTACTGTTGGCGTCAATCACGCCTTAATAGCTCAACCGATTTCAATTAAATTTGGCATGAAGTTAGTAAACTGTGTGTGAAGTGACATACAATAGTTTAAATCCCGCAATATATATATACATATATATATATATATATATATATATATATTTGTTCCTTTAGAAATTGCCATTATAAATTCGCAAACTGCAAAGAGGTTCCTGCTTCGTACACAGCACTGCCAAGTTTACTCTTTGCTTTTTACGGACATCACAATCACTTCTTTTCAGAAATAAAAACAAAAAGCTTCTGAGATATGCATGTGTGTGTTTATTTTAAAAGCACTAAAACTGATGCACTTGACAAATAATAGTTAGGAAGCAAGAAATATAAATCTATACTTAATCTTAAATGTTTTTAAATCGTACTGTCGGCGAGTTCACGAAGAGATGTCTTCAGTTGCATACATGAAATGGTATAACACCTCAGGTATCACACCTTAATTTTGTTCATAATATGTGTTATAATACACATGAAAAATCAAAGCGTAAAAAAAGTACAGTACTAAGAGTATACCAGCACTTAAGTCCGTTCAATAAAAGTGACAAAATGGTCGCGTCCAAAATGTTTTTGTATGTTGGTAACATGTGATGGTTTTGATTTCACCTCGGTTCAATTTATTGCCTGTGTGTCTTTTTTTCTACTATATACTACATGTAACTTTATTTTTACCAAGATTTAAAACTTAACTGAAGGTAACTAACCCTTTTTTGTTTTTTGTCCAAAATTTTGTAGAAATTGTTCAAATAGTAGCCTGTGATAAACAAAACCATGTTTTTTGCTTACTATTCAATATTTTGAAAACAACTGTTAAATTATTCACTTAAAATGAATGTATTCAATGGTCTTAGGCAGAGCCACATTTAGGATCTGTATGTCCATAGGCTATAGCTGTAGTGCAGGCCCTTATATAGTATATTTGATATATAAATTAATATTGATTACTTACTAGCTAAAAGCACTGCTTTGTGTTGGCTTGCGAAGTTTTGTTATAAGAAATATTATATACAAGTAAAGAAATTAATAAATAATCGTAAGAATTTTAATATTTAAATTTCACAATCTATCATCAAAAACCATGGTTTTAATTTGATGACAAAAAATAATTAGGCACATTTGTAATAAGACACAATCCTTAAATATTGTCGGTTACATTTAAAATTATTTGTTGGAGCTCCATATTCATAAATATTGTTAAATAACAGTAATTTTTCATCATTTTCTTAGCTATCCATGTCGCATAAAATATTTTGTTGTTTTTGGCTACATATCATTTGTTGAAAAACGCTTTCATTACTATGCAATTTTTCTAAATTATTTTTGTTAACTGTAATATCATAGTACCAAGGATACTAATAAGTTTTAAGATATATAAGCAGCCTCGACCCTTCGCCCTCGTGTCTTCTAACAAATATATTTCGTGAAATAGTATCAATGGAATGAGTTAATGAAGTTGTAAAATTTGTAATATCTTGATGAAAATTAATGACTTGGCCACTATATCCAAATTGACCACCTTTAAGCCGATAGACTGTAATTACTGGATGAATTTGAGCAATTAACTGTTCTTCAACAAACGCTAATATTTTCAATACATCAGGCTGAAAACGTGGATCCATATTATTTTCTTTAGAAAACATATTCACTTCATTTTCTTCTTTATATTTACGATAAATAGAACAAAGTCCATCCTTTTCAATATGTAAATCAAACCAACAACGTCGACATACACAACACAATTTAAAATCCAATTTTTTTTTAGCATGTTCAAAATTTGAAAATTTAATGCATGCTCATAAAAATGAACATCATCTGGATGATTTTGTATTACAATACTTCGATCTTCTTGCGGTCGTTCTCTTACATTATGGATTAACGACCGGTTACGTATGCGTTCTTTACGACCTGTCAACGTGCGATTTCGTGGCATTTTTCTGTAATAAAAATAACTAATAATAATGCAGTATAATACAGATATATCACATACACAGCACCACAATCTGATGATGAATTCTTATAGAACTCGGCGAAACAAATCGAAAATAAAGAATTTTTGTTTTTTTGTTTTGATATCTCACTTAGTTCTCGAGATAGCGTATTTCAAAATTGACATGGCTACGTTTAAATGCGGCCTGGACCAGAAGAAAAATTTCGCCATAGCCTAATTCGCTGACGAATTCATATGTAACTTGACGAGAGAAAAAAAAAGATAAAGAACCTTTTTTTTTGATATATATATATATATACTAGACGACCAGTGCGAAAATTTCGCGAATAAAATGCGATGAATAGTGAGGTTGAATATGATGTCACCAAAGCTGAGTCACTACTCGTCATACTCCTATTTCATTTATTGATTTTGGTTTGAAATCCAGTGAGATAAATGGCTCGAAACACACACAAAAAACAACATATTTTAGAAAATATTGACATTTTAGCCCTTTAAGGGTCGAATTACGAAAGATTCCTTTCTTAAAATATAATGTTACCACAACCGAGACCTTGGTCTTTAATATGATACCTCATTTATCTATATCGGTTAAATATTAATGGAGATAAATCGCTCGTGTCACAAAAATGCATTGCAAAAATATTGATACTTTTGCCCTTTAAGGATCGCACTGCGAAAAATACCTTTCTTAAAATATAATTTTACCACGCCGGAGACCTTGGTCTTTAATATGATATCTCATTTATCTATATCGGTTAGATATCAAGGGAGATAAATACCTCGTAACACAAAAATGCGTGGTAGAACCATTTATACTTTTTCCCTTTAAAGGTTGAATTCCAAAAAAAATATTTCTTAAAATATGATGTCACAAAGCTGAGACATTACTCCTCATAATCCTACTTCATTTATCGATTTTGGTTAGATATCCAGGGAGATAAATGGCTCGAGATACAAAAAACACATTTTAGAAAAATTAACATTTTTCCCCTTTAAGGGTGGAATTACGAAAAATTCCTTTCTTAAAATATAATGTTACCACGGCGGAGACCTTTCTCTTTAATATGATACCTCATTTATCTACATTGGTTAGATATTAAGAGAGATAAATGGCTCGTGACACAGAAATGCGTTATAGAAAAATTTATACTTTTTCCCTTTAAGGGTTGAATTCCAAAAACATTCTTTCTTAAAATATCATGTCACAAAGCTGAGATAATACTCCTCATAATCCTACTCCATTTATCGATTTTGGTTAGATATCCAGGGAGATAAATGGCTCGAGATACAAAAAACGCATTTTAGAAAAATTAACATTTTTGCCCTTTAAGGGTCGAATTACGAAAAATTCCTTTCTTAAGATATAATGTTACCACGGCGGAGACCTTTTTATTTAATATGATACCTCATTTATCTATATCGGTTTGATATGAAGGGAGATAAATCGCTTGTGACACAAAAACGAATTGTAAAAATATTGATACTTTTGCCCTTTAAAGCTCGAATACGAAAAATTTCTGTCTTAATATATGACGTCACTAAAGCGGAGATCTTAATCTTTAAAATGATACTTCATTAAACGATTTCAGATAGATATCTAGGAAGATAAGTGACTCGTAACACAGAAAACAGCATTTTAGAAATATTGACAATTTCGCCCTTTAAGGGTCGAATTCCCAAAAATTCCTTTCTTAAAATATGATTTGACAAAAGTGAAGACCATAAGCTTTAAAATGACACCTCATTCATAGATTTCGGTTAAGTATGAAGGAAGATATAGGCTTGTGACAAAAAAATACCTTATAGAAATAATATATATGATATTACTTGCATAATTCTCGAGATTTATTATTTCAAAAGTGAGGAAGTTATGGTGAGGTTCTGTCTGGACAAAAATCACCAAAACCACTATATCAATACGGCGAAAATTCACTATAGGTGTTTTATTTTCTTCTTGGCTGTTGTTACATTGAAATACAGCCTGGACCAGAAGAAACGTCACCAAAAGCACAAGAATCTATTCCTAAAACTGATTTTTGGCATGCTATATCTCGAAGTCTCGTCGAGTTACATAATAATTCGTCATCAAATTGCAGCGTAGAAACCCCATATACATACATTTCTTAACAATAATACTTAAGAATCTTTAGTAAAAAAAAATAATATCTCCCTTTTTGGAGTTCAGATTCTCTCAATACTTTAGTTGAGGCAACGTTATTATCGATTAAAGTTTGAAGAGTACTGATTAGCTGTACATTCCCTTTATATTTTATTTGATTTTCACAAAACATTGAATCGTAAGTCATTATAATTGTATAGGTATTTAAATAACCAATTAACTGTGGGAGTGGAATGTCTTTAAATAACGCCAAATTTGTCGCATCTAATTTTACACAAATAACAGATGTATTTACATAGAACATTCAACATAGATCATATTTAATACAAACATTAAATTAATATCTTTCTTTCTGGAGCATAGGTTCTCAAGTCAACATCGGAATCAGAAACTACACTTTTACTGAACAGTTAATTTGATTATCTTACCGTTGCTGTGAACAGATGGCTGTACTTCAAGTTCTGTGGTTAGTTATTGTATAAATGCCAACAGCGTTTTAAAACTGTGTCCCTCTCAATGGACACACTAAAAGCAAAACTACGTTAACACATTTTCAATATCTTGCGCGTTAGTTGATTCACTACTTCTCGACAATAACTGTGTCAAACCACATGATGCGACCACATGACTGCGTCTCGTGACGCGACCACATGACGTTGTCACGTGACCATGTCACGTGACGCGATAGCCTCTGGCTTCTCTCAGTGTGAATGAATAGAAATATTAAAAAATATAGCTATTTATTTGTGTTTTTTTACAAAAATAATGATTGATGACGCACCTAGAATTGACTTTGAATCTGTATGTTCAATTTCACGTCCTTAGGTGCAGTAGTTTTTTCAAAAAGTGTACCACAAGGTGTGCACAAATCGTCTCCTAGTATAAGAGCGAGTGAAGCGAGCCCTAATTATTAAATTAATAAACCTTTTAATGCAAAATATTCAGTAATTTAATTCATGTAAAAATATACAAGGATAACTTACTGAAGAGAAAGTTCGAAACTTGTTTTCTATACCATTTCTGACTGAAGTAAACGAGATTAGCAAGTGATGCTCGCATATTCAATTTTTTGACTGATAATTGATAAATAAGGCGGTGATTGTTGTATTGTTGCAATGAAATATCCTCTCAGCAAAAGCCCGCAGAATTACAAACTTGAAAGTTTTAGTAACATGAAACAGTAGGCCTACATATTAAGATAAAAAAATGATAAAAGGTGATTAAGATAGCCAAAGCACTCAATAGAGAAAGATTAAAAACACAATATTGATTATTCACACATGCATGTCAACAAGAAGATATTGACTAAACTGATTAAAACAGCAAACTAAATGAAAACTAATTCAAAAATTGAATTAAGTGTATTTAGAATTCAATATTAATTCTGTCATAAATGAATGTATTTTTTCTAATACGTGCTTTCAAACAAAACATTAAAACTTGGATTTCCCATTGCTACTCACTCTTTACATCATATACAATTAATTTATCACTACCTTCCAAACATGAAGGTTGTGGAATTTTAGTTGGTATTTCAAGTGTACAATAGTGACTTCAATCTACGTTTATACATCCAGACCACGGTATATTGTAACCTTATGTTACAAGGGTTATAAGATCTGATCGTTGAGCTGCAAAGTTGTTAGTTTTTGGTATAGGTGTACTGAAATGTTATTTTTCGGTACACCCATACTTCAGAGGATGGAACTACGCATGCACGAACATTGTTTATGGTTTTTACAGACCTTTCAGGACTTTTGATGCCAAAACAGTTTCGGAAATAGGTTACTTTCTTTGCAAATGTTTGATTATTTTATTTTTTGCATATGGCGTGAGTTCCTAGGCTACAGCCCAGGTAGCCTATACCTAAATACGGCCTTGGTCTTAGGTAGAAACTTTTCATTTCAAGAAGCCATATTAGGAGTAGTTTACATCGCGATAATCATCATCACTAATATGGTGCTTAGCAGCTGCTTTATTATTAATAATAATTAAACTCGTGCTGTAACAATAACATTCTGGTTCAGGCAGCATTTCAACCTAGCCACTATCTTCGCTAATATTGCTAATAGAAAATCAAACGATATGGACACACCTTAACACATTACATGCACCGGAACTAATTTCGAGTAGTAGAAACATTTTCTAAATCAGGATTCCTTATTAGATTTGCATAAATTATCACAATTTTACTATACACCTTCAGTATGAATTTGTAGCTGGACTAAAGCAAGCACACTAACACAATCACTGTATTGTGTTATAAACTTGACCTGCAATATTAACGTAAGCAGTGTTAAAGAATTTTAACGAATTCTGGATTTTCCATTGTATAGTGTAAGTTACAAGCATTTTAGTATACATTTTAAAATTACATTACTTTAATAATTGTCATGATGCTGATGCCATAGTTCATGTGAATGGACATAGTTCCACATTTGTTAATTATTTACTTCCCTTTTACGACAGCCGTATTGCAAAGGTCATTTTTCAGCCAGTTTTTAGTGGTTGCTTTGATATCATGATCCGAAATTGTGGGTCCAGTTTATATCACAATTCATGATGTTGCTATATAGTGAATGTATTAAGTGGGTCATAGAACCATTGATTTTCTACTGACAATATTGGTGGAGTTTGTGGCTTGGTTGAAATGCAGCTTGAATCAGAACTTTATTAGTAATTTAAGCTGCTACCATGAGTGCCAATTTGGTGACATGTACTGCGTTGTACTTAAATTGTATCAAAAGATCAATAATAATAGTTCCAGAGCAGGAAATATAAATCTGTACTTAAACTAAAAATTTTTTAGTTGTACTGTCGGTAAGTTCACAAGATGTCTTCTGTTGCAGGCATGAAATAATGCGACATCTCAAGTATCACACAGTCATTCTGTTTGTAATATATGTGAAAAATAAAAATTTGAAAAAAGTTCGGATTTCCAAGGAGCTATATTAACAAAGGTTGTGGTATGGTTAAAACACAACCTGGATCATAATGTTTACTAATATTCCATGATGCACAGTGGATTTGGAGTACAGAAGGTGGCTTCCAAGCCAAATTCAGACTATGACATCAGAATCTGCTCAAGATGTCATGTTACACCTTTGTTACCTATGTCCCAGATTTGAGGTATACTTTTCATTGAAGAATAAAAGCCAAAGAAGCAGTTGACCATATTTTCAACCCTAAAGGAGAATTTTTTCTTGCTGGTAGTACTGTGAATAGTAACAAAAACTTTTGTACCATAACACACTTTCAAGCGGACGAAGTAACTGCTAGTTTTAAATAAACGAATTCAGTGAAGAAAGTGCCAGCTGGCTTAGTTAAAAGAAGTGTAAACTCTTCCAATGAACAGAGGAATGTTTATTGACTGTACCAATTAATGAGATTTGGTTAAATTTATTTACAAACAATATGACTGGTCAAACTATCTTTTGTGACAGTTTAACTTATGATTTTAGTGAATGTGCATCCCTTTACATATTATCTCCAAAGGGTGCCCAAAGTTAAAAAAATTTTTTTTTATTGAAAACAATATGTTTCAATTTATTTTATTTATGGAACAAAATAAATGATTTTAAAATCAAATGTTTCAGCAGAAAGGTACAACTTCAACAAACAACATAAACTAAATTAGTATTGGGTATGTAATGAGTAAACAAAATTTCTAAAATTGACTTTTGTTGAAATTTATCACAAAATTTTTTGAAACATTAAGTAAAACTGATAAAGATATGAGATCTATTACAGCAGTTGGGACGGGGAATAAAGATTGTATAATGTCACCAGATTACTTTCAGTAGAGTGCTGAACTAATGTGAGAAATTTTGAAAATCTACAAGTTACAAGATTTGTGAATTTAAAATGCATTTTTCGAACACTGACAGAGTCAATAAAAGGCTTTTTTCAAAAACAACAATAAAAAATAGAACACAGAAATTAATTTCCCTAACATGTCAAAAATACAATCTTTAATCAGTACAAATTGTTCAAACATTTTTTTCCCTAACCATTCCTTGGCAAATGTGCACTGCATAAATATCTCCTCTTGGATATATTTCAAACCTTTGTTTTTCTCATTCAGCAAGAAAACCTAAGATATATGATAAGGATGTTTTATGTACAAGAAATGTATGTATATATAGATTTATACATGGATAAAGCAAATCAGAAATACAAACCCAACTTGCTTTGAAAGACTAGGTTTTTTTAAAAAAAAAATACGCACTTGCACACAAACGAAAACCACTTTCACTCGCCATCAATGGTGCTATACATTCATGACATATAGTAACACAAATCTTGTTCACTGTGTCCATGAAAAATGATACAATCCCAAATCTGGGCAAACATTTATAAAAAAGTATCCATATCTTGAGCATTCACCAACTACTTCATAACACACGAATTCTCATTGAAAAATGTAAACGTAAGGCCTTATCACAGAAGACAAATAATGTTGCAACAATTTTCACTTTTAATACTCTCTTCAATATTCTGATTGTAAACGTCTAATGTCACAATCCTCAGTCGTATCAGTGTCCATGCATATCTCTGAATTCACCTTTAGTAGCTCATGTTCTTAAAAAATTAAATTTCCTCAAATCTGAATGAATGATGTTCAAACAAAAGATATATCACTGCAATATCCATATTTACTGTATACTGACTTCTAAAGATTTTCTGGTAATTGGTTTAGAAAGTTACATCTTAAAAATAGCAGCAAAAAAGAAAATAATTATTAAAGAATACAACTTTACATATTAAACTGAGAAAATTTTCAAGATTTCAGCACATTCATCTTTAATAATATCAACATACAACCCACTGAGAATCATTTGTAGTTCTGTATTGCAATGCACAATTCTTCCAAAAAATTCCTTTAAATATTGACATCACTACGATAAATGGAAAGAGTGCTGTCCTTCTCTTGCAGCAATCTGTAGCTTTGTTTTCATAACTTCAATTGAAGAATAATCTGGAAGTTTGAGGTAGTTAACACATGTCATCACCGATGGCAAAAAGTCATCAGGATTCATATTTGGCTCAAGTGTTTTTCTTACTACAGTAAGTGGTGGAGATAAACTCTTAAATCCTGAAAGAAAAAAAGAAAACACATGAACAGGTTGAAAACTGTATTCCTCGAACTACAAAATTCAAATCAATCCACCATCTCAGTCAGAGAGGAAATAAGTAAATAATGATAATATAAAAAAAATGAGATTCTGTCATTTATAAAGTTACCATGTACGTATTTTATTATCTTGATAACTACAGCAGCAGAAATTAATTTGCAATGGATTGCAATTTCCTTACACACCTATTTACTCCTTCTTTGTTGTTATTATTTCATCTTCAATTGTTTTAGTACAATCTACACATCCATCTACTTTTTTTTCCATTTTTTTTTTTTACATTTCCTAAAATACAGAAATTCTAAGTACTTATGTAAAAATGATCTTCACAATAATATAAACAACTAGTTGCAGTAAATTTTAAATGAAAAATCCGTCTTTTAGCAACTGGTTTTCTTATTATCTCTCAGACGCGTTTCGCCTCCTCTGAATGGGACATCATCAGTGACTGTGAATGTATACACGTATTGTTAATACAAAGTTTACAAACATTACTATATAGAATTAAATATTTACAAAGTACATTCTACTTATGAATTTTTTGGTTATGACAATTACATGTTGATCAGGAACAGCTCTCCTTGCATGTTTTGTGTAGCCCGATTTGGTGTTGGTTTTCTCATCACTCCTATTCCACTTTTGAGGTCACTATTGTAATGTTTTTCTTGCTTTTTGCACTTTTTCTTATATTGAATATCACAAATCACAACCATCAACCCACCACGATACAGACAGACATGAGAATAATGAAAATAAACAACCACAAGAAACACTTGCTCACACTCCAGGAAAGTTACTACATCCACAAAGCCATCAGATTAAAGCAAAATGTACTTAATGAATTCATGCATTTAACAAATGAAACACTGTTCCAAACACTGAAGAATAATCCTGACAAACGAAGAGAATACACAAGGCAGTAAATCACATCACTTACAATACACAAACAGAGACATAATTTAATAACAACACAGACACAGATGTTACAACATAACAAAAAAGAAGTTGGCACCACTGTACACAAATGTAAATAGTGAGGAATGTGATTTGTATATTCAATATTAGAAAAAGTGCAAAAAGCAAGAAACACATTACAATAGTGACCTCAAAAGTGGAATAGGAGTGATGAGAAAACCAACACCAAATTGGGCTACACAAAACATGCAAGGAGAGCTGTTCCTGATCAACATTTAATTGTCATAACCAAAAAATTTGTAAGCAGAATGTACTTTGTAAATATTTAATTGTATATAGTAGTATTTGTAAACTTTGTATTAACAATACATGTATACATTCACAGTCACTGATGATGCCCCATTCAGAGGAGGCGAAACACGTCAGAGATAATAAGAAAACCAGTTGCTAAAAGACGGATTTTTCATTTAAAATTTATTGTTAAGCAACTGCGAAAAGATGGCCAATAAACCATGAACTAGTTGCAGATCTATTCTCATAGCGGTACACCACTTTTTTTTCTTACATTCGCATCTCGCGGGACAAGAAAATACACTTTTGATGTTAAATCTTAATATTTACATCACTGTTATATTTTTTTACGGTTATGTTTATGTACGAATGTAAATAATTGATTAAAAAAATACATGCAAATACCCTATTGAAGTTTTACATTACTCTCTAAATTTTAATGTTCAGCCTGCCTTTTAATCTCAACAATACAGCAGCAGCATGTCTGTGTCGAGTCATGTCAATCAATGTCTCATTATTACCAATACTAGTGAAAATAATCCTCACTCAGTGTTAAATCTGCAATGGATTAGTGAGTACCACCATGTTGAAAACAAAATTTTCTGAAAGTGCGAAATTACACAATTACATAAAGGAATTTGGAGATTAGTATTTTACCACAGATGAAAGAGTTCTAGTATGTAAATTATGTGAAATTAAAGACACTTCAACAAAGTGATTTCATGTGGAACAGCATTGCAATACAGCAAGATACACAAACAATGTATCATGGCGCTTGACAAAGCACACAGTGACCTTTTTTTTTTTGATCCGCCTACTACTTCTTCAGCTTTCAAATTGTCAATTTTTTATAAATAACACATGAAATGATGATGACATCTGTCAACAGTGAACTTAATAAAGTGAGCAATTAACATTTCAAAACCTTCTTGGAGAAATACATGACACAGACGATTCCAACCCAAATTAACACTGAGGAAGAACTATTTACCATCTTATTATGAAAATGTGTTGCAATAAGATTGGGGGAGCAATGGGTGAACACACCACACATACACATTAACTGGACTTTTGAAATTCTTGAATCAGTAACCCACTCTAAAATTGCAGACCATTTTGAGAATGTTTTGAAGCTGTTATGGAATGATGAAGTTAAGCGTGAACATATCTTAACTTACTGTTTGTGTCTGATGCTGCACAGTACATGGTAAAGGCCGGAAAAGGTCTCAAGATGTTGTGTTCTTCGATGGTGCGCTTAACTTTTCTCATTCATGGGTTACATACATAAATTTACCTGATGCTGACAGGTTAATATGAAATGTGAAAATGATTTCTGCCAAAGTTCCAGTTGAGAATAGCAAAATTTTAAGAAGATACACCTTCCAGCCCTCTTCCACCCCAACCAATATTCCACTGGTGCCCACAGCTCGATGTAGTTAGCTACCATGGTGAATTTTATGAAAAAAGATGAAATAGTTTCTAATTTTGATTGCAGTGTATTATCTTCCATAAAAATTGTCCAAGGGCTCTCTTCCAGCAATCTGTTAAAAAATGTCAGAATAAAGTCAAATATAGCAGGCATCACAACTGTAATTTCTCATTTTGAAGAAATTGGTCTACAACTGTATGAAAGTTTGGGGGTATTTAGAAGTGTGGAAACTGAAATAGGGAAAGCAGGGGTAGTGTGGCTAGTTTGCTAAAGAACAAACTTGATGAGTGGGAATATTGGATATAAAGCAATTTGTAAAATTAGTAGAATTTTACACGGTGGTGCATCTATTTTGACTGAAGAAGACCCACAGTTAAATTGTAGTGACTTGACTCCAAGTACACTCCTGTCGCATCTTGCAATGTCGAATGAAGCTTCTCACAGTACTAGACAGTTTTAAGTGACAGCAGGAGAAAATTCCCTCATAGAACTTGAAGATGCAGTGATATACTGCAATGCTGACATCAAACAGGAATAAACAATGGTTTGTACATTAATTCACAACAAATTTATAATAAATTCCCATTTTTTAAAAGTAAAAATCTAGTAATCTAGTGCAGTGAGTGCATGGAAGCAAATTATGCTGTTGATATGACAGCGACACTACTAGATAAAATAAATGATGCATAATTGAGAATGTATTGATGTATAGTAAATTTAAATGTTTGGTCATATTTTGTCATTTTTAGGTAATATTTGTAATGAAACTAAGGAAAAAGGAAGCAGCTTCTGGGCATTCTAAATGATAAAGGAAAGGGAAATTACCCCATCTCATACCAAAGTTGATGGCTGCAATGATAGTACAAAAATACAATACATCAGTACTAACCATCTTCATGTAACAGAACAAGCCATTTTTTTTCTGGATGTGTGTGCACACAGAATGTTACCCTATTTCCCTTTCCTTTCCTTTATTATTTAGGCAATATTTACCCACTTTTAAAGTCATATTGGTATGCACATTTCTGTATTATTTTTGGTCATAAAGAACCAAAACCTATTTATCACTGATCATAACAGGACAACACTAAAACAAGTGAAACACCAATATAGAACAATACCAAAAGTTTCTGTCTTTGGACGCGAGAGAATGTGTCTTTTCATGTTATATGGCTTATTAAGGGTTAGTGCCTGAATATTTTAGGGCAGATCCACGTGTTTCTTCACTTTCTTTCTGTCACGTACATTAGGTGATGGTTCCTCTCACTTTATTATTATTATTTCAAATTACTCCAGCAGAACAACTATAATAATGAACAAAGAGCAAAAAATTCTGACAAGTTTACCAGAAGTATGGAAGGAGAAAGGAGAAATATGTGCAAAGACTGAGGCCATAGTGATGAGGTGTAATATAATTGTGGAGGCTTGTGCAGTAGTCAATAAACATAACAGTCCTCTGATGAAGACAACAGCACGATGGCCGAAATGTTAGTTTTTAACAAATCGACGCGGTTCCACCAAGAGAACCAAGATAATGCTTGTAATATGTTGGTTGGACAATTCCCCCTACGCAGTTTAGACAGTATGATGACCGCAAGGAGGACTTTGATGGCTCCTGCCGTATAGCAGAAAATAAGGATTTGATGCATGTGTGGCATTTGCAGAAATTAGCTCACAAGATGAGAATCTATAAACAACACCGAGAAACTAGAGGCCATTTACACGGACATGCCATACCATACCATACCACCGGTTTTCGACATTCCGGAGTGCTGTGGCAAACCATTGCTGATTTGTGAGGTTGGAATGTATGCTCCTGGAGCATGTTACAATAAAACTGTCAACAATCTAGTCGCACATGTCAGGACTAGGGTTGGAGCATACATGGTAAAAGTGTCCGTGTAAATTAAATTTTCAAGAGTTCTGGTGTGGTATGTGCAGTTTCTGGAGGGTCATAAAGGTTTTTTCGACTCTCGCAGGCATCATCCATTTTTCACATTATTGTTATTTTGTAATTTTATTTGTAATGTAATTAGCATGTCTATAAATGAAATAAAAGAAACAGAGCCATAGCATGTGCTACTTCAATAATATTCCCATTTTTTATGCAGGAGGAACTGTAAAAGTAAAATGTAAAAAATGGTATTTTTGATCGATATGTACACAAGCCGCTTTTGAGAGTTTTGGGGAAATACCCCAGATGAGTTAAAAAAATGTATAACTAGACATCAGAGCCACAAATATAAAAAATGCTACATTCATGAGGCAGGGTTTAACTACAGATGAAAGTTTCGTAAATATTAAAAAAGATGAAAATACCACAAATTAGGCTGATCTCTCTTTTTCTGCAGAACAAGTACTGTTGCTTGTACATATCTTTTTCAGTTCTTTTCTGAAGGCCTCCCATATTACTAGAATTTTTTCCTGACACAAGCATTTACCCAACAGAACTCTACTAGTTTGTAGTACAAAACAACGTTTAGTACTTTGTTCTTTTTTTCTAATGTTCTTGTTTCTTCTGGTCCAGTACACCTTCTAACCTAACAACAACTTCAATGAGTTTTAACAAACATTTTAAGCTCGTATGATCTCCTTACCAAAAACAGTAGTTAAGAAATTTCGAAAATAGTCCTCATGAAAGTGATGTTACATTTGCAGATATCTTTGATATTAGCCATGACTCAATAGTCATTTAAAGTCCTGCTGCAAATTGTTTTTGTTTACATATCAAGAATCACTTTCTCTGAGATATAAAATTGTTTTATATAAGTTACCATGAAAAATATAGAAATAAAGAATGAGTTGTGACTAAAACCAAAGTAGCTGACAGTTTAAGTTTTTGTTTTCTAGCTATCCGAATTAACTTTCCACAAACATGGAAAACCGTTTTAGGCTTCTACAATTTCATCTAAATTATCTTAATATCACATTTTTATATTTGTATCTGGTTATACAGCCTTAAACGTAATGAAACGAAGTTACTAAGAGCTTTGAGCATAAATTGAATAAGTATTGATGCATCAAACCAACGATGCACAGTTGAATTCAAATTATCTAAACTTTCAAGGGAGGCACACAAAGGGTAATCTAGCACAATTTGCATCACAATTTAAGTGACCTCACCATAGTTGCAGTAAGGAAAATTTGCCCAGCTCCACGTGTGGTGAGCGGAAGCAGTTCTTCTCGTCTAATACACTTTAACCTACTCTGAATAGAATGTGGCAAATTTAATCCTGGAAATTTTGAACAGGGATTACTAATTCAGACAGTACCCTGTAGTGATTACAATGCCCACTTGTAGCAGATACGAATGTTACTGGATCTGAGAGCAGCAACTGGATGGTTTAAGGTTGAGTATAATGTGTCCAGATGAAAAGATGGCTAGGTAACCAGTCCAAATAACAGTTGATGACAATGGAGTGGGTGGGTCAGTGTATAAGGTGGATTGCAGAGGTATATGTTAAATAATTGGAACCATTTCACCAGTTGCTGTAATAGTCGATAATGGCTTTATGGATGTTAAGTCATGCATCATATCTATATCTTGGATTTAGAGGGGTAAGGGGTTGATATTTGTGGAACATATATCTATTTAGGATGGGTGATTATTTATATGTGGTGGGAAAAGGGTTAAAGATTTTTTTAGGGGGGGGGGGGCAAAAAAAATATAATCGGAGTTGTGTTAACAGATCTGGATCATATTAATAGATTTTTGAATTCTACCCAGTACAATGAAGTTTTTATCTTGTATTATGTTAGCAGTGATCATTTTATCGAATTTTTATTTGCCAATTTGTGACTGACTTTGTTGATATAATTCTGTAAAAACAATTTAATGTTTATGGAATGAAATAATGTCTACAACAATAAATCTAAACACCTATTTCCAACTTTCACTGATAAAATTTTCATAATTGCTGCAAATAATCAAATCTGCAAATGACCATTTCTTTCTAATATTTTTGTAAGATTCTGAGGAAACATAACTATGTAGAAAATTTGATTTAATCATCAGTTTGAATGGTCACAGAATTTTGAGTAAATACCATTAGCCTCACAGTCCCACCAAAATGAAGTCGACCTTTCTTATCCATTTGAATCACCAGATGAGATTTGTATGTACATAGTTATGAACATTAAAGTTGGATGATGGAGATTTCTGCTGTGGCAAAGAGAAAAAATATTAAAGTTAGCAGATTATTCAGAGAGATAAAGTTGTGGAAGGTAAGAAAGAAAGGACTTTTGGCGCATGATGAAGCAGTAGGATGATGAGAGAAAAAGTATTTTATGGAAATACTGTGACCACTGTATGCTATTAAGTAATGTACACTTACCTTTATTTGTAGTACCAACTCATCACAAACGAGATGAAATCACATGGATTCGACAAGTTAATTTCAGTAAATTTGTTTATTCAGTATTAATAGTTAAAGTCTATTTGGTAACACATCTCTTCACAATAATGTTAACATTTTTATTTTTTTATAGGCTCTTTTAAATGCTTCTTTTTTATGCAGTGACTAAATGCAGTCATACATACAATCAGCTTAACTCAGAACTTCTTTTTCATCATAATAAGTAACATAATAACCAGTTTTCTTTTAACAGACTCCTTGCTTGAACAATATTCTTCACTGCTTCAAAGATAGTTTTAACCCAGATCAAATATACAAAAACGAAAGTTGAGATCATTGTCTCACCCCATTCAAACTGATGGATAAACAATTCATACTGGGACCTAAGCATGCCCTAAGCAGGGGGAATTTTCATCCAACATTAGGTTGGTAAATGTGATAAAACTAAGTTTGATAGTGTAAGTCTTGTAGCACAGTTTCTTGAAGAGTAGACATAGGCATGTGTTGTTTGGATAAGTAATTTAAGAGGGTCCAACAAATATGTCTACACAACAGTTTATGTGCCTAAATGTGTATTTTTAAGGTTCAAGAGATGCTACTTGACTATTTGAATGAAGCATGTTCAGCGGTTCAGTAGATTAATTTCAAAGCTGTATTGATTGGGTCAACACACCTAAAAACTGTACAGTTGATTGATTAGATCGGGGAATATGTAACAAGATAATAGGAACTGCACTAATAGTTTTTAACTGGTACAGGATAATTATTATTCTGAATGACTGCCAAATTTGAGATAATACTTGTTTGTATAGTGGCTCAACTAAGGCACCATGGAGGATTTAAGAAATGTCATAAGAATAGTGTATGAAGGACTTTTCACTTCATTGATGGTAAGGTCATTAGATCAAAGAAAGGAATGTAAAATTTTTGAATACTTTGGAGAAAAAAATTTTAAATGACTGAACTGGGTACTGAACCAGTTAAATGTAACTCTCCAGACTTGTTATAAATGATAAAGTGTAAAACACATTGCAAATATCAAATCCAAATAGGTGTGTTTGGTATTAAAAAAGGGTAATTGCAGGGATCTCTCAACAAATTTTGTCAGTAGCTTATATTTTTAGACCAGTAATCTTCAGGTAATGGTATATGCTGGGGAACCACCTCATTCCCAAGAAATAAATAGGTCAGCTTTCCTTCATTCCATTTTCTCAAAATGTTAAACCCTATCTTTCCAATTTAACCCACGCTACTGTTTATCCTTCAAAAATTGTTTTGTTGATAATTGTTATTTCAAGCATATTCCAACATATCATCCCTTACATTTGTTTTAGAGGGAGAGGGGGGGGGGGGAGAAAGGTTTGGGAAGGTTTTTTTTTTGTTGAAAAAAGCGAACGGATTGTTGGGAATTAATTCATCCAAGGTCTTTTGAAGGAACTATCTTGTCATTCACATGGACTTAAAATCTGGATGGGTGGAGCAGGGACCGAGTGCTAACCCTTCACCCTCTACATTCTGATCCTATTTCTAGACTGAATGCTCCAATATTACCAAATGAACTGTCATGTCACATGTAGTAATGAGCTTCTGTACAATTTCTACACCCATAACTTATATTATTGTTCTTTTTATATCTGTGTTTTTATGAACCTGAATTGGAGTTGGTAACTGGTGATCCCTTTCTCTGTAGCTATTTAAATTTGGTAGTCAACTTATTTGTTTTCCTTCAAACTCTAACAAGGGATGTGATACCATGTGTACGAAAGATTCTATCAACACTCTTCCAGAATCTGAAAGAGTAGCACGTGAAATAAAATGGAAAAGAAGTTTCTTACCTCCAACAGGTAGTCTAGGAGAACCAGTGACAAACTGGATGAAAAGACGCCTCTCTTCACGGTCGTACAGACTCAGAATTTCAAACAGAAAACGGATAGCTCTAGAGTCTGGAGTGTATCCATGGTCTGGCCGACAACACTCCATAAGCATTTTGACATCCCAGCCTGAAGAGGAGGCAACACCTCCACAAAAAACAGCTTCAAGTTCTTCTGGGTAAAACATGTGAAGCTGTGACAGTGGGAACACAGATTCAAATCCCTCTCGAAGGGCTTCCATTTGTCTTGACACACCTTCAACCAGGAACCAATGACACACAAGCTGCAACAGATAAAAATCATGAAATGTGTTAATTATGGTAAAAACTGCTTAAAGCCCTGTTCGCGTTTTTTTTCCTGAAGCAAAATAAAATTCACTTGTATATGGAAATGTAAACAAATGATAGAAACATGAAACAAATCCAGTAGCTCAATCTTAAAAGAACTTGTCAGCATAAATTTTATCCAGTATTCTGACCTGGAAAATAATTTGAGCACTAGTTTTTTTCTAACCAACCACCCTAATGATCTCAGAAACAATACAGTATGAAGAAATGCTATATTAATATTGAAAGAAAAGATAAAATAGACCAATCACTCACCAAATATGAAGGGTAGCAAACAAAAAAATGCAACTTTTGCACTAAGGAGCGTCCATACAGTATGGGGACATTCATTAATTACGTGAGGTGAAATAGAGGAGGGGTGGGGGTGGCAAAATCTCACCAGGGGGGAGGGGGGGGGGGTTTACAGAAATCTCATGTGAGATTTTGCGAAAAATTTGGGGACAGTAGAGCCAAAAAAAAGGTCTACAATTTGCGCCAAAGTTGATTTTAGGAGGGTATTTCGTCAAAAAAGTTAGGGTGTGACCTAAAAAAAAAGGTCTACAAAAGTTTCCAGGGCGATTTGTAGGGGGGTTCTCATGGACCAGATCTCATCAGAGGGGGGGGGGGGGTCCAGCAAAATCTCACGAAATCTCACAAGGGGGGAGGGGGGGGTCCAGAATTCCGGAAAAACACCTCACGTAATTTGTGGATGCCCCCTCCGGTAGCGGGAGGAGGGGTTGGGTAGAACAAAAATGCTGGGCTATGTGGGGAAAGGGGGGAGGGGCAAGCCAACCCACTTAGCTTTTCATTGATACTACTACAGTCAAAATAGGGTACAGAATGCACAACAGCATGTGAATATTTATTTCCATCATTTAATTATCTCAGTAAGTAGTTTATGATATGACAAGAGAAAACGGTACAAAATGTGTTTTGGAATCAATAGGGAAAAAAGCTATGTACTATGCAGGGAGAGGGTTAGAGGCTAAAGCCACATCAGGCTACGTGGGAAGAAGGGGGGGAGGGTTTCCACAGGAGGCCGAAATGGAGCTATGTAGTTTATTGATGCTCCCTTACACATAAAAATAAAAACGTGGCTGAGCTCAAACAGGCATCTATGATCAACACAGCCACATAAACTTCTATTTTCACACAAGAGGGCACAGGCAAACATATTGAATTAGTTTTTTGAGTTTGTGGTGTGTATTTGCCCTCTACCTTTCCACCTTCTTTCCATTCCATACTAAACTTGACAAATAATATTAAAAACCTTAATTTTTATCAAATTCATTACCAGTTAAAGTTGATAAAGTAAGTAAGACTATGTGATGAAACAGTTATTTGTGAATATACGCTTTTGTTCTTGGAAAATGTTAAACAGGAAATGTTAAACAGGTTACCAAAAAAGTTTGTAAAAACAGGTTAGCAGGATTAAACTCTTGAACTGTGCAACTTTTGGGGATAATTTCAGACAGTTTTGAAGATTTTAGAAAATTGGAAGCACGTTTCAGGCAAGTTGTCAAGAGTTCCAAGAGGGCGGAAGAATACAATATAATAGTCAGTTGGTGTACTAATTCTCTGAATGTCTTGTCAAATAACATAGTTCTGAGGGAAAGCTTTAAATATAAATTGCCAAACAAATAAACATTAGATAAGAGATCGATCAATCTAGTAAATTAAAAGAAATCATACTGTATCATTTTTGTATTGTGGAATGTTATTAAACTGATTTTGGTATGAGCAAATACCAAGCATTCAGAAAATTAACATGGGATGCTGTGATTGCTTTAAACATTCTCCACTTTGGGATTTTAGGCAGATCATTTCAGCTTTTTGTTGATGCCATGTTGTACCAGTTTAATCACCAGATTGAGGCAACATTTATTCAAATTTGTTTAAACTGATAGAAAGTATCTTAAAAAATGGACAAATGGATAATTTTTTGGAATATTTCTGTGGGTCTCATATTTAGTTAGACAATTTTTGAAAACTGAACTGAATTTAAATGTTTTACAACACTGTGGACTGATTGTTGGAGTGAATCAATTATTTGCTTCTATGAATCTTGTAGTCTTTGAAGATGGAGTGCCCATTGAATCAAATTTTATGGTCAAATCAAATAAAACTAAAATTTAAAGACTGAAATCATTAAAATAATCAGTTAACTTAAGACTCATTCTTGTTATTTCACATTGTTGCAAACCAAACTGTGATCCTTTAATTACTATTTACTTGTCATAATTAAGAACTGAATATTAAAAATAACTGCAGTCTAGTGCTAAAGAATTTATTCAGAACATTGTTTATTCATTTTAAACTTCCAAGTAAGATTTGATATCCCTATCAATGACCAGCATGTTGAAACCAGTCCAAACTACTTGTCCCACGACAACTAAAGGTATTTTACGCCTATCAAAGTATACATAGGATCATCAGGATATCAAGGATTGACTATATGAAGGAACCACATAAGTATTCACACAATTCATTTCAGGAAACCAAGGGAATTGAAATCTGAATAGTCAGACCAAATGCTAGATTTGAAATCTGAGCTGTATTTGGCAAAACAGCAAACAAATCTTATACAGGGTGTTTCAAAAAGGACTTTACAACTTTGAAAATTAATATAAATTTTATGAAACAAGGTACAGAGCTGGTTTTGGTGTTGTTTTAAAGGAAAGCAATTCGAGTTTTTTTACCTTAAACTATAGTGCGCGTCATGAACGATGGCGGGTCGCGCAGAGAGAGAGAAATAGGGTTGACATAGAATAAGCGACGTTACCGTGTTTGACTATTCGCAGTACTGTTTTAAAGCTAGTATCACACGCTTTAGCAGTTCTCTCTTGAGCTTTGGCAACGTCGCAGATTGGCCCTCTCGCGTCTGCTTCGTGCTTAAAATGCTTATATACTTTCAAATCTTGCATTTTGCTTTGACTATGCAGAACCTTACGCTTATGTTGTTCATCTTCCATTATTTAGAATAGGAGTTATTGCAATGCTCACTGATTTACAACTGTACAATTCACAAAACACATCGCATTCAACACTCGTGTTAACACGACAGGCTCTGGATTGTTACTGAATGTGATTGGCTACTGGCAGAGTGATGACGTATATACACATACCCTCGCTAAACTGGGCCGCCATCGTTCGTGACGCGCACTATAAAGATGTTCTATGTGGCTTCCGTTGGTTATTCTGCAAACATCCCATCGGTAGTCGATTTCTTCCCAGACTCGCACTAGCATTTCATGAGTAACTTGCTCAGCAGCAGCGTAAATTCTTGCTCTAAGTTCAGGTAGAGTGGCCAGCAAAGGAGGTATGTACACCATATCTTTTATGAAACTCCAGAAGAAAAAATCTAGCGGTGTCAGGTCTGGGGAATGGGGGGGCCATGCAATTGGTGCATCATGGCCAATCCATTGACCTGGAAAGTGGTCATTGAGAAAATCCCAGACGTCAGTCAGATAGTGTGGTGGTGAGCCATCTTGTATAAAGAAAACATTTTGTTCTCGGTCATCCTCATCGATCTGTGGTATCAAATTGTTGCAACATATCAAGGTACACTATCCCGTTGATGGTTCTCTCTTGGGAAAAAAAGGGGCCGTACATTTTCCTCTTGCTCAACACACAAAAAACGTTCACTTTAGGGCTATCACGAACATGTTGCAATGTTTCATGTGGATTTTCACTGCCCCAAATCCTACAGTTATGTGTGTTAACCTTGCCACTTACGTGAAAAGTTGACTCGTCAGAAAAGATTATGTTGTCCAACAAATGTTCATCATCATCCACTCGATTTAACATATCCACACAGAAGTTCCTACGTGCAATCTTATCAGTGTCTTTAATTGCTTGTAAAAGCGAATATCGGTATGGTTTCAAATGCAAATGTTTTCTCAACACACGCCAAACCGTCGTATGTGGGACTTGCAGCTCACGAGATGCACGCCGGGTCGATTTCGTAGGGCTGTTGACAAAACTTTTTCTCACTAGCTCAACGACCTCGTCAGATGAGCTTGGACGACCTGAGGATTTTTTATGTTTTACTGAGCACACTGTTTCTACAAAACATCTATGCCACTCATAAATTGTAGGCTTACTAGGAGGATCTTTAGCGTATTTGGTACAAAAATTACGCTGAACTGTTCGATTCTTCAAACCAAAACACACAGCTAGCACGCTTGGGTCCAGTGAAGGTAACCATCTTTAACGTAGCTGCCACTAGCACTTGTGCAGCGTGATTAGGAACTAGCGGACTATGCTAGTCAAAACTTGAAGTGTTTTCCTTTAAAGCAACACCAAAACCAGCTCTGTACCTTGTTTCATAAAATTTGTATGAATTTTCAAAGTTGTAAAGTCCTTTTTGAAACACCTGGTATATACATATATATTTAAAAAGTGAATTTTTACAATCATTACCATTAAAAAAATGACAATTTAGATGATCAACACCTGGTTTGTTCAAGTTACAATAGGGAAATCAATAATTTTCTAAACTAGATGTCTGGAGACGAGTGTTTCCACTAGTCTGATGTAATTCTCCATATACTTCTATCTTGAACTAATCTCAATATCAACACACCCACCTACTTCACCTATTCTAATCCTTGTTCTCCTACAATGTTCTTCCCTTTAAAAGTTGTCTTAAACAAAAAATTAATTTTATGTGATCAGTCTTATCACTTATTTATGTAAGAATCTTCAAAAATATCCCCACCCACCATCTAGACGCATTAATTTAATTTTCAATACCGTCCAAAACATTTCAATTTTTGGATGAACATTAGGCAACGAGTCAAAAGAAAATGTTGACAAAAAATTAAAAAACAAAGAGATTATCTGGTAACCTTTATATATTGGTCTACAGTGTGGACGGTGAGGGACATGTCACGACCACCACGGCACATTTCTAGGTTGGCATGGCCAGGTAGTGTGAAGTCAAGACCAAGATCAGCGATGGGGCAGCCATCCAAATCAAGCTGTTCAATAAGATGGCGGCGTTGAGGATCCTGAGCAAGGCGATCTCTCAGGTGTGACACTTCTTGTAGCCGACCCAATGTTGTATGTACTGCAGGGCACACATGAGCCAAATCAGGCAATGACAACATTGTCTCGTGCCCAAGCAGCCAGCGGTAGAATACAACACTGAATGGCAGGTCCAGCTGCAACAATAGACAATTTATATTCAACAATTTGTGTTTTATACAAAACCAGACTACTTATTGAAGTATTCTGTCCTTACATTATACACACCAGTCCAAGAGAATTTATGACTTTATTCCATAAAAGAAAATAATTTATTCTGAATTAAACTTAATAAGATATAAATTCACTGAAAAATATATCTACATCTAAATGAAGGTGATTTATACAATTTTTACAGAATTGCTTTTGTGGGATTTCATTTCTTTTTGTAAGTTTATCACTTATTTTGAATCGCTGCTTAAAGGTAATGATTCCATTTGAAAATCGGTGAATAATAACATTTCAGAATTGAAGACATCGATATATGTTACCAACAACGCCAAAACTCTCTGAAAACAATGAGTGTGCGCCGTAGCTGAGCAATGCAGATTGCTGTTGGATTAACTACCACCATAAATAAATTACGAGTAACTTCGAAACCAAGCATAGGAGCAAATTAAAAGGTAAGATATTAGTTAAAATTGCTGATCTCTATGCATTAAAAAATTCCCAGGCATTCATCAGGAGCAAAGCAATTAAGCCACAAACATGTGCCACAATTTTTCATGTTTGGGGTTGTAATTAAATAAATATGGGTCAAAATTCCAATATTAGATTTTTCTTATGATTTAGGGATGAAAATATATATGTGTACCAAAATACTAATTTCTAGGATTACTGAAAGTACAGTGGAATTTTGATGTCGGGGTGTCGTGTTCGAAATAACATTTTGAATTTCAATAATTTCCCAAGTAAGAAAAGGAAAGAAGGAAAATTTAAGACATTGGTTAAAATTATTAAGTTCACTCTACAATGAAAATCTGAGCTATAAAAAGGTATTATGGTGAAAAGCAATTTCATATTAGGGGTAGGTAAGAGGTAGATATATAGAAATTTAAGAGTTTCAGACTTTTCTCATAATCTATAATATAAAAATGAATCGCAACATGTGTTGGTAAGCGCATAACTCAACAACGCCTGGACCAATTCGGCTAATTCTTTTTTTTATATTTTCGTTAAGGCACAAGGAAGGTTCTTATGGAGAGAAAAAATGCAAAAACTGGAAGGAAAACAGTAAAAACAATACTTTTCTTTTCCCTCAATCAAAACAAAACAAAGGCACGTTAGGATTATCTTTGGTATGACTTTAAGATGATTAGGCTCTATGGATATTAATCTATGCCTGCGTGTGATCAGCGAAAATAATATCACTGACGTACGTGTTATCATTATTTCCTCCGTGCGTGGCATTTTCTTGGTTGCTTTTAAATTTTCGTTCTCTCGAAAACCATTTGTGTGTTTATTTGTTCAGTGTGTTTACATTTATACCCATGCCGCCTACCACGAAAGTTTCGACTATGAAAATAGAATGCATCAGTTTAGAAGGATGCAATATTAAGAATACCTAAAAAGCACAAAATCGATTACTGGTATTTCAGTTGAGAAGCGATATGCATTATCGTCTGACGATCGAGCCACACTTATCCTATTATTTTAAGAATGCAATGTTCTGGTAAGCCTTGTGGTGATGGGTTCCATTCGTTTTAAACTATGTTCGGGTAGAATTCATGGTGATTGAATTGATTGCGACTAATAATACTTTCTAACTTTTAAAATCTTCTATATAAATAAAAATGAAACGCCAAATGTGTTGCTAAGTGCAAAACTCGAGAACGGCTCGACCAATTCGGCAAATTATTTTTTCCTTCATATTTTCGTTAATCCACAAGGAGGGTTCTTATGGAGAGAAAAAACGTAAAAATTGCGAGGAAAATAGTAAAATCAACACCTTTCTTTTCCCATACAAACCAGCCAATCAAAATAAAACAAAACAAAGGCGTGTTAGGATTAGCTCTGGTATGCCTTCAAGTTGATTAGACTGTATGGATATTAATCTATGCCTGCCCAAAATAAAGTTTGAAGGAAAAAAAAGGTTTGCGTGTCATCAACGAAAATAATATTACTGCCAGTCAATCAAAACAAAACAAAGGCGCTTTATGATTATCTTTGGAATTGCAAAATGATTGATCGGAAGAAATGGTTTCAAAACAACTCATTGGCATTGGTAATGACAAAATCCCTGTAAACATTTTGAGTGGCTGCATTACATTTCCTGTCAATTTTTTGGTTGAACGACCGAACTATATTACAGAGACAAAAACACGGACGTTAATTAAATAAATTTCGAAAATCAAAATGAAATTTCCGGTGAATTAAGGATATACAAAACAGTTGATTGCGCAACTAACCAAGATGATGTCATCAACTATCCACCAGAATTTTTTAATTCACTGGATTTGCCAGGATTGCTGCTTCATAATCTTATATATATATATATATATAAATAGACGTGCGTTTTCATATATTTCACTTTTCAACCACCACTACCAAACACAGATCACCGGTCTTTGTGTGTGGAAGTAACATGGAGTTTCCTGTCGTGCACAACGTTGGCCGAATGACGATAGCTGTGGGGATGTGGGAGATATGATGATTAAAGTTGGCCAATGCATGGCGTTTTCATATTTTGATCAAAAATTTGTGTCTTCTTATACTTCTCTTTCCTGCCACAACTACATAGCATAGACCATTGGTGTTTGTGTGTGGTAGTAGAATCGTGTCTCCTGTCATGCACTATGGTTGTTAGATGTCGGTAGCTATGGGGGTGTGGGAGATATGGGGGTTGAAAGTGGTCGACCTGCGGCAATTTCATATTTCTGCCAAAGACGCATGTGTCATGGTGTATCACTTTTCAGCTAAAACTATCTATCGCAGATCACTGGCGTTTGTGTGTGGTAGTAACACAGAGTCGCCTTTCGATCACAACATCGGCCGAATTTCAGTAACTGTGGTAGTGTGGGAGATATGGTGGTTGATAGTGGCCGGTCAAGGATATTTTCGTATTTCGACGAAAGACATGTGCCTCCGCAAATGTCACTTTTCTGCCAAAACTACATAACATAGAGTATTGGTGTTTGTGTATGGTAGTAGAATTGTATCTCCTGTCGTGCACTATGGTTGTTAGATGTCGGTAGCTGTCAATACAAATTCTTTACAAACACGAATGAAGTCGTGGGTACCAGCTAGTATGTGGATAAAATGTTATCTGCGTGCCAAATTTTGGCTTTCTACGGCTACGGGAAGTATCTTAGAGTTTTGATGATCATCAGTAAGTGAGTGACAAAATTGCCGAAGTTTGCATCCGAACAACATCAGAACTTAGAACAGTAACGAAATAAAATTTTGTATGTTTGCTAAGATTGCTGATATCTATGCATAACAGAAATTAGCGACATGTAGCATGAATACAACCGAAGAAATTGAGATTTAAAAATGGCTCGAACTGCTTCGAGAAAAGGGTAGGCAGTGCCGCCGTTGACTCTATATGTAAACAACAGTCATTACTACACAACTACAGCAAGATGAAAATTAACAATGGGCAAATAGTTGCTCCGAAAAACTGCTTACTGAGATGTTAATAAATTCACTGAATGAAATGTTAGAACAGTGCCAAAAGTTTATCCACAATATTGCAAATTTACATTATTTAATTTTTCTCCTTCAGATGTAGTACACTATATTCAATGTAATATTGATAAAATATCACAGTGACCCATAAACATTAATGTTTCATTTTTTTCTTTGCTGTATAAAAATGCTGGAACATGTTACTTTAGTTCTGGAATAACATCCTCAATCAATGTTTTCTTAAGAAGTAATGTATATAAGCTGAAACCACAATACAACATGTTTTTTTGTCCTTAAATTCATTTGTAAAATATTTTGACCTGGGAAATTGGTATTAGGGAAACTGCTTCCAGAGCACACTCTACTGCTATAAAATTAGTTGTGGTAACTAAGGTAACGCTCAAAAAGCAAAAATTTGGGTTTTAACATACAATAATTTCAATGGAGATATAAACTGCAACAGAAACCATTTCTGGAATGAATGTACTCCTAAGCAGTCATGTTAAAAATAAAATATATTTTTCTCTTGCAGAAAAAAATTCAAAAAGGAAAAAAAAGAGAAAAGAATCTACTCTTTTGAATCTATTATCAACATTTGATCTTTTGGAAATGTTTTCTAGGATTTCTGTTGATTCAAATACATGGACTGTAATTTTGATTTGACCATGTCACAGAAATTTGAGGTCGGATTGGATGAAATTTTCTCGAAGTGGGAAAAGCATAAAATAATCCTTCATCAGATTACTAAGCTCGACACACTAAGCTATATTGCCTATACACACTTTAAGTAAATGCAGGCTAACGATAACACGATCTGGGACTGTGTATGCATGTACTCCTGGTATTTATTACATAGCGTGTGAGTGTGGGCATGCTTATATCGGACAAACCCAGCACAGTATTATTTAGATATTATTATTGTATGGAGCATGGAAGGATGCTTGTTTGGGTCAAGAGGAAAAGTCAGTGGCAGCTGAACACAGTATCCAAGAGGCACATCGTTTAAATTTGAAGAAATTACTATTTTAAGCTGGGACAAAGATTTGTGTGACATCATCATCTTGTAAACCATTGAAATCTGAAATACTTATAACTTGGTTATCAGTTTAGTGTTGTCATCACCAAGGTTTGGTATTTACCATTTACTGTTTCCAGGGCAATGTTGAAACTAACACCTATTATGCTAGCTTGCCATTTTAATCCAGTTGGTTAAAAATGAAGGCTGAAACTTTGACCTTCAGAGAGCTCCAAGAAAGTAACATTTTGACGTTGCTGAAAGCTCAAGAATATTTTATTAATATGAAACTAACAAAAAGATGCTTTCAATATTCTGAACAGTGTTTAACACTTACTTTCTATTTGGCTGTTACTCTTCTTGGACTGTTATAACTTACCTACTCTAGTGTAATTCTAGCAGATATACCAACTTAACAACTTTATTCAGTATTTCTTAGCCAAAATATCAACTATAACAAACTGTAACCACTTTGTGTTCAAAATGAAAACTTCACTACATACCCAAGTTTTAGACAAAGTAAATTATGAACAGAAATGTAAACTAGTATATACATATAAGTGAAACAGGATGTAGCAAATGACTCACCATTCTCGAGTCCATAACTGCTTTTGCCATTAACTTCCCAAGGAAACGGAATTTACTCTTGACTTTTGCAACGTGACTCGATTTAGCCGTTCGAGGTAAAGGAGCAGGAAATAGTCCCACTGGTGAATGTATGTAACTAACTCCAGGTACAACTCCTTCACCTGAACTTTCAGATGACTCAGTACGCTCTCCATGCCAAAGTTCCAGATCGGCTCGTTGTAGTTCTCGAGAAACCAATGCATAGAATTCCAATGTTGGACCAAGTCCAGTTCCAACCTATATGTTGGGGGAAAAAAAAGATGGATACTAAACACAATTGCTAAATAATCAAAACTCCCAATGTTACTAACAATAAAATCATCATTGTTGGTTTTCTCTATGGTTGTTTTTGATGACTATGTAACTAATTTTATCATATTTCAGAATTTAAAACTTCGTTTAATCAAAACAAAGGACAGTAAAACATTTAAATTCTCAAAGCCAATAGAAAATTGGTATGTCCTAGACAGGTGAAGATCATGAAGTAAGATTTATAGCTACTGTTTGTGACACAACGAAAATATTTTTTATAAGAAAATTATATTTTGTTCCTCGAGCATGAGCGAAATTATATGATGACTGCTCTTAGAGAAAAAAAGAAAAGAAAGTTTACGTTAGTATGGTGATAAATCGAGAGAGAGGCTAATGAGTTTTTGTAAGTCTTAGATTTGTTGTTAAGAATACGGTCATTGTGAAAAGAACCACCTTGCATCTTCGGGTACGAGATAATTTCAATGTAGTTCCTTGAGGAGAGAAAAGACAGTAATAAACTTTTAAAATTGTTTGAAATATAACTATTAAAGATTTCAGTCCTTTATAACTCAAACAAACCACAGGGTTGTGAGACGTGTTTATTGCAAATATTATAGTTGATCCCCTCTTTTTACCTCGGAATAGATACGGATTTAAAAGGTACCTATGCTGAAGGAAAATAATGAGGTGAAAACAGTCTGTGGAACTTAGAAGTTTCATACTAAATTTTGTTCCTTCATTTTCATCATGATCTTTTTTTTTTATTTGCTAGGCAACAACAGAGAGCAATTCAATATTTATTTAGAAAACTGCACAAGGAAATGTAGCTAGAACTGTCAGTATATTGTTAACACCATAAAAGCTACTGTGGTAATTCAAGCAATAGTAAATACTAAGGCAAAACCAATTCAAGTGTAAATTTTTATTTTAAAGGACACTCTGTGTCACAAGAAATTTTCCTCACCTCATCATGGTACTGAACCTCAAGCAATGCCCGCGAACTAGCCAATTCTTGCATAAGATGTTCTGCTTGTTTCAATATATCATCACGGGATATGACTCGCTTCCGCCTATCCAGCCTTGGTGTCACCCTCTCTTGTGAGTCAGAGCTGCTTAGCTCAGGTGTGGAATCCAAAAGACGCTGTAAAGCTCTATCACGATCAAATGATGTTGCATAAAAGAGTAGTTGTCGTGTTTCAAATGGAAAGAGGAATGGACTGAAACAAAATAAAATCGCTGTTGTATCTATTCTGCAATGCCACCTAAACCTAAAAATAAACAGATTAAAGTGAAATATGTTAACTATAACTAGGAAGATCGATATCATCAAATCATATTTTTTTCCTACTTAGCACAATTAAATTTTTAATCCAATAATGTAATTCTTCTGTTACATAATTGTTTAATGTGAACATATAAATGCATTTCTGTAAATAACCATTCAATATGTCAGAAAAAATTTAAACAATTTCACTGATATCATTAAAAAATGGAAAAATCTGTCATAATAAGATTTGCAGTACACCATGAGAAAGATTTTAAAGATGTCACTGGCCATGTCACCTCCACAGTCTATTTAGTTACTCTACTGATACTACAAGAATTATTTTCTCTTTCTTTTCTCCTCCTGCTGAGATTAATAAAAAAGGGGAGTAAATTATCTTGGGACACATTTGTTTAGTAAACATCCTGGAATGGCTCCGATGTAAACCTACACTTCAAGTGAGATTATAACGTATTTATAAGCTTTTCAAAACCTTTTAGGGATAGGTTTAATCCAGAGAACAAATATAGAAAAGCATTTTTACTAGCTAGTCCCAGTAGTAACATACTTTGTAGTTCGATTTCAAGGATGCATATGCAGAAAATAGAAATTTCAGATCAAGTAGTTTCTCAACCATAACAGATATTCTTGCATTCATTTTCACTGCTAAAACTCATTATGCCCTGAAAAATTTAGTTTAAGAGATAATTTGATTTGTTGATGTCTTTCAACCATGTGGTCAAAGCGAACAAACTGAAAATCTGAAATAACAAATGAACGTGTAAAGTTACAGTAAAGTTTATATCACCAGTTGTAAGCAGCATTTTGAACATAAAATCAGGTAATTAGGCAGAGTATCATTAGGATTTTTAATTAAGAGAAAAAATAGAAATTTAAACTAATAAAGTTAGAAGCAAGAAATTAATTTCAGGGGATAGGCCTAATTAGGATGGTTAAATTGATATACTGGTTCCTGTAGAAGGTTTAAAGCATCTGTGAGACAAATGAGATTTTGGAAATGGATTGTTGTGATTTTTAAGAAAGGTGTAACAAAATTTAAAAGCGATCTAACTGAAACTTTTTAGAAGACTAAACTAAGTTAAAACAGATAGAATAGGATATTATAAAGACTACACGTTAATAACTATTTAAGCTATTGAATAATTTTTGAGACAAACTATCAAAGAATTTACCGATTTTTTCCCGGCAAGTTTCATAACTGCCAGTTTGTGTTGCTGGCAGAGCGAGTAGCTCCACGTTGTGGATAGCTGTAGTGCATCTTAAAATGTCTTAGTCATACTTTCATCTAAGTAGAGGGGCTTGGTGAGAGTTTGTCTCTTCCCATGAGTGTGCTTTGCCTGCAGTCTTCAGTGGAACTGTTGACTGATTGCTTTAACCAAATTCTGGTACAGATATTGTAAAGGAGAACTTTAGGCAGAATATAAATCTTTTGTGACTTTAAAATAGTGTATAGTGAAATAATTTAGATACAGCCTTTCACGTTTGGAGTGAAACAAGCATGTGGCGACCGGATCAATTAATTATAACGTGTACCAGAGGCTACGGTCATGAATAACATTGTTCAAAGTTAAGACAATAGGATTTTTAGTAACCCCACAAGCAGTTTCTGTCGCCTTACAAGATGTGTCCCAATTTTATAGGAAGTACCTTTGGTTTCTGGCTCATAATGATCCAGCTACATGTATCTCTGTGATACATGTAACTGCGATAATAGCCCGCAAGAAAATTTTATGAATAAAAGGTTTTCGTGGAATTGTATAACAAAATAGAAAACAGGAAAAAAATATCTGAAAAGCTACTTGTTGTACAGAGAAGACAGTTTAATGCTACCTCTGTGAAATGTGGTGCTGCTATCTATGGGTAACGTACTCAATACTTGATTGTGCCAGACGCTGTTTATTAATATCTCTGATAGTTGCTTCAACTATCTAGTGGCTTAGCTCTGAACAGTCTCATGTGCATGGCCTACATAGTTACCTCGTCCCTTTAAGGGTCAAATTCTGAAAAATTTCTCTCATTTATAATGTTACTTAATTGGAGACCTCAATCTTTAAAATTATACATCATATTTCAATTTTGGTTATATATCAAGGGAGGTAATTGGATCGTGAAAAAAAAAAAAAAAAAAAAAAAAAAAAAAAAAAGAGGTTGTAGAAATATTGATGCTTTTGCTCCTTAATGCTCAAAGTCTGAAATTTTCCTTTCTTAAAATATCATCTGACCAAAGCGGAAACCCCATTCTTTAAAATGATACCTCATATATCGGTTTCAGTTAGGTATGGAGGGAGATAATAGCTTGTGACAAAAAAACACCTTTTAGAAGTAATGTATACTAGATAATTTGTGTGAAAATTTTTGCAAAAGAAGAAAAAAAGGGGGAGATGCATCATGAGGTTGGTGGTGTGTAAGAACTGGTTCATTTGTAGAAATATCTTTCTGTAGAGAAACCTCTCGGGATTCTAGTTGCATCAAAAAAAAAAGTTGAATGGTGACATTTCGAGAGCCAGCAATGCTCCCATTGTCAAGCCCCGCTTAACTTAAGTAGGGCTTAACAATGTCTTTCACAACATCACCAGTTCATTTTACTTTGATGAGGTTTTTCTAAAGTGTTGCTGCTGCAAAAATGTACATAGTTAATTACTTTCTGATTTCAACTAATGTCTGCTATTCTGCAGCTTTCTACTTTGATGTAAGCACCTGAAGCTATGCTGTCCCAGAAGCCGAACTATCGTAGACGTCACCTGAATACAACTTAACTCAACAAAACATGCACAGTAAATCGATATCTCCGAGATGTGCTGTTGCTGTCTAATGGTAATGCGATCTTAGCCCATGTGAAAATTTTGCTAGTAAAATGTTTACAAAGAAATTATATAGCAGATCACAAATGTTTCCTTAACAGCATAAAATTCATGAAAGAAACTTTTACACATACAAACAAAACTTTTTATTGTGATCCGAGTAATATACGGTGATGCTAGCCACCAATAACATGACCAGTTGTTGTCGACGCCCGAGAAAGTTTCTTGATATATCTGTGACATGTATTGCTGCTATCTAGTGGTGATGTAGTCAATCTTTTATTGATATCTCTACGATATGTGGTGCTGGTATCTACCACTAACACTACCAATCCTTTGTGAAGCCAGTAACATCGAATGTTAATAATTTTGTAATTAAAGGGCCAAATTCTGAAAAATTTCATTCTTAATTTATAATGTCACCAAAGTGAAGACATTAATCATTAAAATGATACCTCATTTACCTATTTTGGTTGGGTATGAAGGGAGATAAATGGCTCATGACAAAAAAGTTTTAGAAATAATGATGCTTTTGCCCTTTAAGGACAGAATTTATAAAAAATTCCTTTTTTAATTTAAGATTATACCAAACATGGGAGCATAGCCTGATTCCTCAATTTCAGGTAGGTATTGTCAAAGCGGGATGCAAATATGGCTGGGTAAATGCTGTTTGTGCCATGTTATGAAACAATTGATAGACTTCAGCTCAGACCTTAATGTACGGTTCCTTGTTGATATTATAGGTTTTTCTATACAACTGAATAATTACACGTATCATCTTAAAGTTCACTCTTTGTTTTACTAACTGACCACAAACAAGTTCCCCATCACCACCAACATTTAAATTAGCAAATATGACCGTACATAAGGGAATGCCAGGATTTCATTTCCAATCATTACAGATTCTCACCACACTCCGGTCTGTCAACACCACGCCAACCATCAACACATCCTAAGTAACTTTAGTAACTAAGTAACTTACAAACTTTAGTCTAAATTACTAAAGAAATGTAATACAAAATACTCCCTTCACAACTTAGTAACGAAAAGAATCGCAAACTTGCTATCATTCTGAAAAGTGACGCAGAACAAAAACTTAACATTCACTAGCTGCCTGCCATACTCTTACCACTAGCAACAATCACAGAACCATCCTTTACAGTACAAAAACATGTTAGACCCAATGGTTGCAAGTTCACTATGAGTAACATTTCTGCACATTATGCTGACATATTACTGTCTCACCACAGTATGAAGGTAGATAAATGGCTTGTAAGCAAAAAACAATGTTACCTTTGCCATTTCAGAGTTGAATTCCAAAATATTCCTTTCTTAAAATATGATTCCCTCAAATTGGAGACCTTAATCTTTAAAATGATACCTCATTTATCAGTTTCTGTTAGGTATCAAAGGAGATAAAGAGATCGTGACACAAAAAAACCTTTGAGAGTAATTATACTTTGGCCTTTTAAGGGTCAAACTACGAAAAATTCCTTTCTTTAAACATGATCTCACCAAAGTGGAGATCTTAATCTTTAATTTTATCGATTTCAGTTAGGTTTTGAGGGAGATAAATGGCTCATTGCAAGAAAAGCATGATACCTTTGCCCTTAAAGGATTGTATTTCAAAAAATTCCTTTCTTAAAAAAGGATGTGACTATAGTGAAAACATTAATTTTTATAAAATAATTGTTTTAAAAAAAAACCACCTTCAAAAAAACATACTAATTTTTAAAAAATATTAACTTTAGACATTGCTTAGAAAAAAAACAAATCTACATGGACACTATTTTACATTACTATTATTGACATTTTTACATTCATCACTTATTTTTGGAGTCGCGGATAATATGAACAAAAATTATGAATATTTTACAGTATGTAGTGAGGCAGATATTGTTTTTGCAGGAGACAGTTTAAGGGAACAAATTAGAAAGTATTTTAATGTGTGACTCAGCCTCGTTGGTCATCGAGGCATATCTCTGGCATTACATTGTTAGCTGGTAGGCTGTATCATGCGGTAAACGCTTTACAGTTAGTATAATATATGTGTATCATCTGTATGTTCCAGTTTTTTTAACGAAAATCCTCTTTTTCTCCCTTAAATCCCAAAGTTATTGTTAAACTGTTATTGTATTGTTATTATTATTATATAAATTTTTCTCTATCATTTAAGCATATTTTTGACTTCTTAACTATTTTACTTACAATACTGATTTTCTTTCTCCCTCTAAAACAACATACTTATTTTTTTTTTTTTAAAAAAAACTATAGTCTCAACTTTTTGTGAGTCTATGTTTCTTGATGCTGTCAACATATTGTCACAGTTAAATGTGGTTACTCTCTTTTAAATTACTGACTTCACATTGTTTAACGAGTTTTACATTGTCTGCTGATGCCATGTTGCACCATCCAAATCTTAAAATTGCTTTACCGTTTTTAATAAAACTATTAGACTATATAAGCTTACCTCAAAATGATTTATCAGAACTTGTAGTGAATATGAATGTGGCTATTTCTAAACACTTCAGTCAATTTTGATTTGGATTATTAAGATTATGTTTATATTATCAATTTACCATGTTAGAAGCTTCAAACTAATTCCCCTTTATTGGTTTTGGAAAGCCAATTCATCCATAAGTTTCGCCCACTGTTCCTCAACAGTCAATGTGCTAGGTAGTTCAAACTTTATCCTTAACTAGCAAAGGTAGGTGGTTTAAAATAAAGTCACTGTAGCCTCAGAACAAACTTAACAACACCGCATTCCTCAGAAAAATTTACAAAGTCTGTTGAACCATCTACAGGAATCGGAACTTCTTTTCCAAAATAATTATTGCAAGTCTGAATCAGTGAAACCAAGCACAGTCAACATGGGAGAGAAGCTACTATAGCATGAACACTTTCAAAAATTTCAAAGAAGGATGCCAAAACTTATCATTTCCTGTATCGCTTGCCCCCTAGTTCCTACACGTTGTGCCAAAACCGGCAGTCAGCCTGGCGTGGCTTCTGCTTCTAATGTTCGCAAACCCCTTCTTCTCGAAGTTCTTTTATAGCTGCAGTTGGGGAATCCAGAAATTTCCAGGTTCTCATGAAATAATAATTTTTTTCCCAATCGACTTGAAATTTTTAGTGTGTAAGTTCAAGGTTTAAATGTCAAAATCAATCCTAGTCAAATTTTTCGTATCTTTAATATTTTAACCGTAAAAATTATTTTCATACTGAATTTAGAAATGTGTCTCACATTCAGAGTTTTTAAGCTATCGAGCTGAAACTGATTTTAAAATGATCTGTAGGATTACCTCTTACTTTTGATGAAAAAAGAGGCCTGAATACTATTCCCTAACTTAGTGCGGTAAAAAATGTGAAACTTATGAAATCAACACCTCCAAAACTATAAAAGTTACAGAGCCAAAATGTGCTTTAAATTTCTGATTCTGCATCAAAAGTCCCATAACTTGTTACTCAGTTTTCTAAAGTAAATGGAATATGTGAATCAAAGATAATCACCATTAATTTACATCGTAACTGGTAAGTTGTCATGTAAAATGCATTAGATTATTAACGTGGTAGACACAGATTGTCTTTGGTAGACAGTTAAAGTTTGTTTCTGGTACAATATGTCTAGAGTGATCGTTAAAAGAAGTACAAAAAACATTATTACGCCAATATTTTTTCGTTACATATTGTGGATAAGAAAAAAGCTAACAGGTAAATATGTAGTTTTTCCTTAATAACTTCTACAGAACTGTCTATTATTTGGATGGACTTTATTCGATTAGTATATATTAGGTGGCTCTCATGTGCAAATATTCTGAAACGTGTGTACAAATTTTGACTGCTGTTCAAAACACTAGCAGTAAAATAAACTGTTCTTCCTATAAAATAACTTCATAACCCTGTGTGACATTTTAGTTTTTCCTGGCGTATTGTTGAAATAAATAACTCTCTGGTTTTCTGCCGGTTAATTGATTTATTGGATTCTTTTTAACGGTGTTTCGGCAACTGCCATCGTTGCCTTCATCAGGTTTAACTCTTAAATACAAAGACAAGACTCTGACTGACTCACGAGCCAGTCCTGGCTCCTAAAAATAGCCTGTTGTCTAAGGAAGCTTCACGCTGCTCTTTGATTGGTCGGCGATGCACACGGCCTCAGACGGGGTCAAACTGGTTTGGTTGCATCTCTGCATCTCGTGGCTGCATCCCGTAGGTCAGCAAATGGATGGCATTTAGTAGCTCCATGGCAGTATCTTTAGTGGTCACCCATCCAAGTAAAAATCACGCATAACGTTGCTTAACAGTTGGCATATGCGGTCACCCATCCAAGTGCTCACCATGCTCATTGTTGGTTAACCGGCAGCATAACACGAGGGCTCTGGAACTGACCAATCACGATGGCTTATCTCCCATTGGTCGACGTGTCAAGATGGCGTCTGCGTGGAAGGTTGTGTCTAACACGTTGCTATTTTAGGTCTTTTACGACTGGCCCCCAAAGCCTCGGTCAGGAAAAGACCACCATCTCTGATCACCGTGTCCCAGAAATACAATATCTTAGCCAGAACTTCAGTATTGTCGAAGTTGATGCTGTGAAAGTTTTCTATAGCATGTTATGCTAATGCGGACTTGTCCAGTTGTAGTAACCGCAGATATCGTTGGTGCTCATTGCGGCGTTCCTCGATAGTTCTCATGGTTTATCCGATGTATACTTTGCCGCATTCGCAAGGGATCGAATAAACCCCCGGGACTCTAAGGCCAAGGTCGTCTTTCACCGTACGTAACATATCACGTATCTTCAAAGGTGCACAGAAGATACTCCTTACGCCATATCGTGCTAAGATTCTTCTGATTTTTCCAGAAGTATTCCCGGCATAAGGCAACACGGCAACGGTTTTTGGAGGCTCTTGTTCAGGTGTTAGTTTCGGTTTCTGGGGGAGAAAGGCCTGTTTAATATGTTCTTCAGAATAACCATTCTGTCTGAAAACTTGCCGTAGGTGCCTTAGTTCTGAAATGGCTCGCACACAATGGACCAGTGTTGTCATGACAGTTTTCCGCTGAGCTGGGTGATGAAAACTGGTAGCCCCCAAATACAGATCTGTGTGTGTAGGTTTCCTGTAAACGCTATGCGCCAAAGTACCATCTGGCTTGCGTTTAATTAGTACGTCCAGGACTGGCAGCATGCCATTTCTCACAATCTCCATGGTAAAACATATGTTAGGATGGATTGAGTTCAGGTGTTCCAAGAATTCTTCGAACGTTGCAAAGCCTTGTGGCCAAATTATAAACGCGTCATCCACGTATCGAAAGAAACATTTTGGTTTTAATGGAGCAGTGTAATGCCGTTGGTTAAGCAACAATGAGCGTTGTGAGCACTTGGATGGGTGACCGCACATGCCAACTGTTAAGCAACTTTATGTGTGGTTTTTACTTGGATGGGTGACCACTCAAGATACTGCCATGGAGCTACTAAATGCCATCCAGTTGCTGAGCTACGGGATGCAGCCACGAGATGCAATCAAACTGGTTTGACCCTGTCTGAGGCCATGTGCATCGCCGACCAATCAAAGAGCAGCATGAAGCTTCCCTCGGTAACAGGCTATTAATAGGAGCCAGGACTGGCTCGCGAGTCAGAGTCTTGTCTTTGTATTTAAGAGTTAACCTGATGAAGGCAACAATGGCAGTTGCTGAAATGTCGTTAAAAGAATCCAATAAATCAATTAACTGGCAGAAAACCCGAGAGTTATTTATTTCAACAATACGCCGTACTTCAACCGAACCACAGCCTCAGATAATATTGACGTTCGAAGATCATAGCTTCAGTCAAACATGCATTAATACATACACTGTACCGTGAACAAATCATGACAATTTGGAATTATAATTCTTAGTGTGTGATATCGCACACGATTAGTTTTAATCCACGTAGATTTATAATTTATAGCAAAAATAACTGATCATACTAACAAATCGTCAAAACAGCAAAAGGGAAAAAAAATATTTCCGAAAATTATATTGGGATTGCGAATTACTGGATGAAGGTGGAGGGGGGGGGGTGAAGAGAGTGCAGGGCATATGTTGGTGATGGGGCATGATGGGTTATTGGTAAAAGAATTAGGAATAGTGCATGTAAGGGGAAACACGACCATGACCACAAGTTGGCGCTCGATTTCATTTTCTTTTGTTGGTAAGGGTGTCAGGGATTGGAACAAATTACCAAGTGAAGTAATGAGTAAGTAATATACCAAAAACCCTTAAGGACTTTAAAATTAAAATTTGTAAATCAGAAAAATAAATGGGTTAGGGATTTAACACACCAATTATATAAGAAAATGTTAAAAAATAAAATAAAAAGGAGTATTTAGATGACTGGGAGAATTGAAACCAGAATATTAACGCCATTGCAATTAAATTAATAATAATAATAATAATAATAAATCGTTCAGTCCTCCATATCAGCATTTAAAAATTGCACTCAGAGGTGTTACAGTAACGAACCTACTAAGTAGAGTAAAGGTAACATTTTATTTATCTTAAACATTGTTACACCTACTTACATCACAAAAATAAAATCCTTTCTAAACATTTTTTTTTCTTCTCACAATAATTATATCTACAAATTAGTATAGTAAAATTTTCAGATAGCTTTTCTACTAATTCATAAATTGTATAACATTAAAATATGAATGAAACAAAACTCTCGGACATCAGTATGAAAACCAAACCTAAGGCAATAACTAAACAAAGGATTTAGAAATCACTCCTCTCAACATTAATATATGGTAATAGAATAAAATCGGTAAAGAATTTCTACACATACCAAAGCACATGCGCGTGAAGCAGTGGGCAAATGCTAGTATCATATAAACATATTTTAAGAGTTGCTGAATGCACCACAGGTTTTGGATAATTCCCTTCACTTCAATCATTTTCAAAATTAATTGCCTTTTTTTTCCAATGGCTAATTTTAGTTCTTAACAGCTCGTTTAAAAAAGATTAAGGACTCGCAATAGTTTTAAAATTAGGAACATGAAAGAAATTGGCCTTAGTCAAGTGGAAGAAATCATTCCAGCATTACCTGAAATAATTTTAGAAAACATGGGAAAAATAAAATTCTAATGTACTGAAAGAGACCAGTCACGAACATAATTTCAGAGGTCAGACATGGTGTTCGGCATTCTGATTAAGCAACACTAAGAAAGTTTTGGGACAGTCATCAAAATAAGAAGCCATAATTAATTAAATGGACAAGTTAATGAGTAATTTAACAGAGCCATTACTTCAATTGCATCAACAGACTATAGTTATTTTTTATAATTACAGATTTTTTTTAAAAAAAAATATTGAATGCAATGTATCATATGCAATTAATATAAGCAGAAGGTGAATATTTTGCATCTCTGCAAATTCAAAACTGTACAAAAAGACAATTTATTCAGATCAGATGAGGCATCAAATATCTGTAATACCAGCTTCAGGTATAATCTTACTTACCAAAGTCAAAGGCTGTGACTAGTGAACAACACTTGAGATAAACCCAAACATAGAATATTTCGGTTAAAATCTTATTCATGTACGGAGGATTGAACCACTCGGCGAGAGGGGTGTACACACACCAAAGCTTACCAGACGACTACATGAATGAGGTTTAAAACAAAATATCATGTGTGTCTCGTGTTGTATACTCTTTTAGACTTTAACTTTCCCTATCCTTTGTTATTTATATTGCCAAGGAGGCATTTACATTTCCTTTTTTCTTAGTATCCTAACATATTTTTAAGCATCTGGCAACTATTCTACATAAATGTTTTGGATAAAATATTTACTGAAAAGTATTACCAACAGGGAAAATTGGTGAAATACAAGCACTCAAAGTTTTTCAAATTATAAAACTACAAACAATGTCCACAATTTTTCAGACAGCAAAGTAATCATAATCTATATTTGAGGAATAACAATATCAAGTCGCAATCATCAATTCATATTACTTTTTCAACTTGAAAATCTTTGAAATACCTGACATATATTAGAGGAAAACCAGAAAATATTGTATCTTATATTTTTGTCATAGCAGCCATCAGACTATCTACTTTGTTATGTGATGGGTTTATTTTCTCCCCATTTGTTAAACATTCCTACAACCTCCTATCTATCATTGCCATAAGATATAAGTCAATAACTATCAGATTATTATTAAAACTATCATTTACCCGCTGCTTTGCATGCGCGGGTCTTGGTGCGTATAGAAAAACTCCGTGTTTTCTTAGTTTAGTATCAAATATTGAGTTGGAGAAAAACAAAATATAGATATAATTTAAAGATTTTTCCTTTGTTTTAATTACTACCTTAGATTCAGTTTTCATACTATAGTTCAAAGTATACTTATTTTTCAACACAATATAAAATATAAAAAGTAAGAAATTAAAGCTACATGAAACATTATTGCTAATGGTCCAATAAGAATGTAACGAGAATCAGTTGTCCTCTTGGTCAGAAATTTGGGACACATTTTCCAGAGCATAGAAAATGGCTATTAATGCAAAAACAAATATACTTTAGACATAAGGCATCACGAAAGTTACCGTCTGCAATAGTTTTCACAGTACAATCAACGGCCATTCATATAAATATCTTTCTACATCTACATCCATACTCTGCAAATCACAAACATTGTGGGTGGCAGAGGGTGCTAAGCATCAATCCTAAACCCGCCCATTCCAATCCCGAATATTGCGAGGAAAGAAGGAATACATATAAGTATCAGTACGGCATCTTATTTCTCTAATCTTATCCCTCTGGTCATTGCGACCTAAATAGATTGGCGGAAGAAGTATTTCATTGCACTCGAAATTTAAATTTTTCGCATATTCTCCAATAAATTCGAACGCAAGCTACGTCGTCTGTCTTCCAAACTATCCCAGCCCAATCTATATATCAATTCTGTGACGCTTTCATAAGGGCTGTAACAACAAGTCACAAATCTAGCGGCTCTCCTCTGCACCCTCTCAACTGAGTCAATCAGAACCTTGTGATACGGATCCCAAACCCCACAACAGTAAACCAGATGCGGACGCACTAGTGTTTTATACGCTATCTCCTTTGTTTGATCATTACAATTCCTCAAAATACGACCTATGAATCGTAATTTAGAATTAGCCTTGCCTACGACGGAAGTTATGTGCATGTCCCATTTCATGTTGCTTTGTACTATCACCCCCAGATACTTTACGGAATCAACCGTGCCAACTGCTGAATTGTTTATTTTGTACTCATGAACAAACTGATTCTTCTTGTTACTTATCCGCATTGCCTTGCACTTTTTGCAATTAAGTGTAAGCTGCCATTTATGGCATCAATCGAAAATAGCATCCAAATCACGCTGAATTTCTAAGCAATCGTTGGAGCACCTTATTTCCCTATAGATAACCGCATCGTCGGCAAACAATCGCAACCTGCATTTCACGTTGTCACCTAGATCGTTTATAAATATTAAGAAAAGAAGTGGACCTATTACACTTCCTTGAGGAACGCCCGAAGTAACATTTATCTTAGAAGAGGCTTCCCCGTCAACAATGACATACTGTGATCGACCAGTTAGAAAATCACGTATCCACTCGCAAATCTGAGCCGAAATACCGTAAGCTCGAATCTTCGCTAAAAGTCGGTTGTGTGGCACAGAATCAAAAGCTTTCTGAAAATCCAAAAAAAACTGCATCAACTTGCGAACCTGCATCGATAACTTTCATTATGTCGTGGGAAAATAGGGCCAATTGTGTTTCACATGATCTCTTCTTCCGAAATCCGTGTTGACATGGTGTAAGTAACTCATTCTCATCTAGAAACTTCATTATGTTCGAGCATATGACATGTTCCAGAATTCTGCTGCAGACCGATGTTAGAGATATGGGTCGATAATTCCTAGGATCACTCCGATCTCCTTTCTTAAAAACGGGAATTACCTGGGCTATTTTCCAGCTAGAAGGTACTTTTCTCTCTTCTAGTGATTTACGGAATATATCTGACAGAAATGGTTCAATATCCTCCGCGTATTCAGAAAATACTCTTACCGGTATATCATCGGGACCCGGCGCTTTACCCCACTTCAGGAGTTTTAATTGCTTTACAATTCCTACGCTATGAATTTCTATCGGATCCATCTCTAATTCCACACGATGTGGTAAAGTGGGGATGTTTTCCATGTTTTCTTGCGTGAATGAATTTTTGAATTCGGTGTTAAATACGGTAGCCTTGTCGCGGCTGTCTTCAACTTCCCGTCCGTCTTTTATTAGAACTGGCTTATTGTTCCCACTACAACTAACTTTTTTTACATACGACCAAAATTTCTTAGGGTTTTCAGTGAGGCTCGTCGAGAGAGAATTTTCACGAAAGTTATTAAAGGCCTCACGCATCGCATTCTTAACACATACCCTTATCTCCTCTAACTTATCTAAATCAGTCCGATGCATCGTCCTTTTGATCGTGCATGTATCTTCCTTTGCTTCTTGAGTAACCTTTTAACCTCCCGTGTGTACCATGGGGATTCGTTCTCTTCCCTGATTGTCCGTTTCGGTATATGCAAGTTCATACCTACCCCGAGTATATGTAGGAATCGATGCCACCTCTCTTCAACGGTGCCTCCTGCTACTAAGAAGGTGTGGTAATTATGCCTCAAATACGCTCTAAAACACTCTTTTTTTTAAGCCTTTTCGAATCAGTAAACGATCCTCTTTTTCTCTTTCTGCACGTGGTTGTTAGTTTTACTGTAGCAATTACAGCTTTGTGATCACTTATTCCTGCGGTGGTAGAAATATCCGTGAATAGGTCAGGCATATTCGTAACAACTATATGTAAAATATTTTCGTTACCGTTGAGGCATCGCGTTGGTTCAGTTACGAGCTGTTCAAGATTGTGATCTGAGAAGAGGTCTAGAATGATTTTGCAAGCTGCTTTATCCCTGCCCTCAGTAACGTGAACGTAATTAGTCCAGTCGATATCTGGCAAGTTAAAGTCACCTCCTAGCATTATTGTATGGTCCGGAAATTGCTGTGCTATATTATTCACATTATTTCTCAAGGCCTCGGCAATATTTACGCTTGCATTGGGTGGATGATAGAAGGAGCCTATCACAAGTTTTGTCCTAGCTACGTTGAGCTTGATACATATGATTTCGCAGACAGTATAGACATCTATTTCGCTACATGGGAGGTACTTACTAACAGCTATAAATACACCACCTCCTTGGGAATGCAACCTATCCTTACGGAAAATGTTCATGTTGCTATTAAAAATTTCGGCGGAACTTATATCCGGTTTTAACCAACTTTATGTGCCTATTACGATATCAGCATCTGTACTACGAATAATGTTTTCGAGTTCAGGCTGTTTATTACAAACACTTCTGCAGTTAACTACTAGAACTTTTAATGTTCCGGATTCTTTTAAGCTACCCCTAACACGTGGTGCTGACACCAATGATAGGATTTACAACAATGAATATAACATTACTGGCAAGTTCCGTATATTATATAGGCACATTCTCATGCCGTGGGTAATAACATGTATTTCTTGCTTATAACTTCTATGCATCCACCCGAATATTGAGCCATCTTTCTTCAACGTATCTCAAAATTGAAGTGGTTAGATTGAAACACAGCCTGGACCAGAAAAAAAGTCGTCATTGCTACACGGAAATGTAGGCTGAACATGCACAACGGTTAGTATGTTTTGGGGATTACATGTCATCACTAACATGGCACACATCAAAGCAGCTTATTAATATTAACAATAATTCAATGCCTCATGCCTTTTGTTGTTCCACGAACATTCTAGTTCAGGCCGCATTTCGACCTAACTACAATCTATACTGATATTGCCGCTTCAAAATCAAACGATTCAGGTACACCTAAACATGAAATATATCACTAAATACATTTTTGGTCATTACAATATTGTCTATTTCAGGATTCAAAGTACGCGTGGCATAAATTATAACAATTCATTTCAGAATACAACTTCAGTTTGAACTGCAAGAGTACTAAAACACACACAGTAATACATTGCTGTACCGCGATGTAAAGTTTATTATTGTGGTTAGGTCGAAATGCGGCCTGGAGCACATTAAAAACGTCGCCAAAGGCAAAAGGAACTGTATGTTAACTGATTTTGACTTGTAATATCTCGAGGTCTACCGGAAAGTGATTTAATTGTTTATCACTATCAAATTGCGGCGATATGGCATAGTAAAAACCCTGTGCTATCAATATTATGCACAAAATTACTTGCCATAAATTTTACAATTCTGTTACTCTTATTGAGGAGTTAGTATATTAAGCAGTGGTTTGAGTGACGATTTCCGTTTGATTAAACAGTAGAACTCCAATTATTCGAACCAACTGGGACCGGGCCCCATTCGGATAATTGGATTTGTTCTGAAAAAGGGTCTAGTTTAATTAATTGCTGTATGTATGTTGAAAAAACTATTTTTAAAGAATAATTAAATTAAAAACCAACACTTTTACATGTTAAGCTCATTTACAAGTGCTGTACATTATTACAGTTCTTATGTACCGTATTGTAAAGAAAAGTCATTGCTTGCTGAACATCTCAGTCAAACTAAGCTGTTTGACTGTATTCATCCGTTTCCAGGCAGCCAAGTCGCGCTTCCGCTTGACAGTTAGAAGTTGCATGTGGTCACACTCGGGCTGACGCTCCATCCACATGAAAGCAGTTTCAAGGCCAGCAAATGCTTGACTAGGTGATGGTCCCGTGTCTGCTTCAACTTCGACATTAAGGTCATCATCTTCCTCGACACTTTCTTCTCTCACACTTTGAATAAGTTCATAGTCATTTAGAATTTCATACCCAGGGTCTGAAGAATCACACACCATCCACTCCCCTAAATCTTCAGCACTAACTTCTGAACATCGAGGAATTTTCAGAAGAATGCTTCTGAATTCCTCAAGTGACACGTTAACCCCATCTTCTCCTGTCCCTTTCCTTTTCTTGAGCTTCTTTTCACTTTTCCTCCTTTTCATTCTCTTCTTCAGTTGATATCACTTTCAACATGTTTCACGCACGTCTTCGTGTGGCTGTCGTAAGTTAATAAACAGTATGTTCACAGTTTAGGTAAGGCACGAGATTTATTCTTTCACTTTCAACATAAAACCCTGGTGAGGTCACCAACCAACAATTATTCCATACCCAGATTGCAGAGTCCGTTGGAAGAGAAGCATTCCCTAAACGTTCACTGAAATCATAACTTCCATGTCCACAAAAAAACACGCCTCTTTCAACTGTCCTCTTGTGACTACATAGAACAAACAATTTCTTTGTAAATACCATAGAAACATTTTCAACTCTCTCGTACCATTTCTGTTGTTATGCTACACTATATTAAGTGATTCGAATAAATCGAGTTCTACTGAACTTATTGAAATTCAAGAAACCGGGAATATTTGACCAAAGACAAATAAAATATAAACAATCCAGAGAATAGTATATTTGTCTTTGGTCAAACGCTTCAAAAACATCATATTTACAGTAACTGAAATATTAGTAATGATGATTACGTCTGATTCAGGTATTCCATTTATTTACTGTATTCAAGAAAACTGAAAATTAAATGTTCAAAGTGCAAATATTAAAAAGAATTCTAAGTTAAATAGTGTGATGCTTTTTTTAGTTTTTTTGTGCAAGGAGAAAACATTTCAATTATAGTGTGATCCGTATCGCTTAATTTTATGTGTAGAAATGTATTTAATTATTTCCTCCAACCCTCGGTACATATAAGTCATTAGCGATTTTAATTCAGACCATCAGCTCTAAAAATTTGAAAACACCATCCAAATTTCTGCGGTAGTATTTTTGCGGTTTATGTTCAAATAAAGAGACACACGCAGCTTGCTTACAGATTTATAACAGTATAGATTGGGGGAGACACAATTGGATTAACTATCTTTTAATTTGTTGTTCATAAACACTTCCTCCATGATTAAAACATATCAAATCTGCACTCACCATGCTGAAGCTATCTGCTGCAACCAGGAAGGCAAGTTGCCAGTCATTATTACCAGTGGATCTTGAAGTTGCCTGCTGGCTTTAGCTGCAATTTTGCTATTCACAAATTCCTGCAACACATTTAATGAGTAATCAAAAAGATGGAACTATCTAAACAATTTCCAACAAATAAAAACTGAATCAAAATAAACATCTAGATCACATAAAACTCACAAATAAAATGACTTTAACAAAAGTGATTTTATAACTGCAATGAGTAATCAAGTTAATTTTATCAGTACCTGCTGGTTTATAATGGGCTGATACTCAACAACAGTGTAGAGTGTTCCCCAGTATCTGTTCAAGGCATGCAAAACTCTCAGCAGACATAAAACTTCCAATGATGCATCTTGAATTGTAACAGAATCAGGGAGACGTGATGATAAGAATGGTAATAGAGGAGATACAACATGTGGAACAGTACCCTCTGAAACATAAATCCACATTAAAATAAAATATAAGTATCCCATTACACTTTAAATTTTCATTTCCTACTTAAGTTTAGTCTCCATGTTTGACAATACATACTTGATGGCTTTAAGTGTGCACCCTGCATAGCGGCAAAAATGAATAATATAGTTGATAAACTATGAATTATAAAAAAGAATCTAATATTATAATAAGCAACTCTGTATCATCTATGACGTTGTCTGTCATGCCATGACATTACTCTATGACTTCATGCTTTTCGTTGTCTTTGTTTAATTTAGGATCAGACATATTGTTCTAAGTTCAGTTCTATTTAGCTAAGCATCAGTAAATAAATTGTCAGAACACTAAAAGGAGAGTACATATTTTGTTTAAATGGACATATTAATTATTAGTTACCTTTTCTTAATTAATAAAATTCGTTTGATGCAGTTTTTTCTTATGCACTCTGGACAGCAATATTGTGACGGGATGGTATTTAGTAAACATTTTTGTATTGAAATTATGTAAGTTTGTTAAGTTACACTGCAGCCAGACATCGAGTTACCATGTCCTGTTTGTTTGACTTTCTGCTGATCGACAGTTCAGGTTGCAAGTTACACGTGCAGTGCTGAGCATGCAAGCCAATATTTTTCCAGCAAGCTAGAATACTTCCTCACTTCTTCAGTGACGAATAACAAGTTAACAGCTAGGCTCTCGGAGAGATACTCGCTGCACCAACCTTACCATTCTCTGTTAGCTGTGAACTGTAGGGCTAAGCTTCATCCCTAGCATCAGTATCACAGGTTACAGAATACCTCTCTGTCTTGTACGTCATCAGCTGTACATGGTTTATGGTTTGGTAGAGATTAAATGACGTTAAAAGAGATTGTTTGATTTCAAGTAACCCTTAGCTGTTCGCTCCCTCTCCTAGATGCAAGTTTACCCTCGATGCTCATGTTTATTTCCCAGTACAAGAGAAGAAGAGGATAGGTCTGTAGAACAAGAATTCAAGAGCAGAAGGTACATGAAGAAAGTCCGTGCAAGTCATAGGGCATTGTAGGGAAAACCCCATAGAACCCACATGTCAGCCATCCTGCCATATCCAATCACTAATATAACACGACACTACAACTAGGGCCAGCAACAACTGGTGTCAGAAGTTTAATTTGTATCTGGTTAGGAGTACGGAACAGCTTACAGGGTTTGATTAAGGTTGGTGTAAAAGAAACAGTGAAATTAACAGTGAAATTTGTAAGTCAGTCTCTACAGTCAGAGGAGCCCGAGTTCGAGACCCAAAGAAGAACAGCGGGGCACTTCGAGATCTTCGTGGTGACAGGCAGCTCCAAGGGGCACATCGTGCTGGGCAGCCGGCAACAGCGGCTGACCACTCCGGGCGATTCAGCATTCCACGCGCTGATAACCAGTCCAATGCAGTGCGGGCATCAAGGCGGCTACGTGCATTCATCGCAGTACTCCTCATTCATCATTAAAATAAGGTAATTCTGCAACCATCAGCTATGGCTGTTAATTTAGGAGGGAAGGAAGTTAGTTTACAAGACGCGGTAAATATTCTCAGTCAAAAGTTGGCGAAAGTAACATCTCAAACAGACCACTAGTAAAGAATTGAATTCTGCAAATGCCATTATTCAGTGTCCATTATTGCTTGACCAAATTTCTTTTGGGGGTAGTGCTAAAGAACATATGGAACAATTTTTCCTTAAATTTGATATTTTTGGCAGATTTTTCCAGTGAGCAAAAATTAAAATTAGTTAAAACTAGATTAACAGATGAAGCCTTTAGGTTCACAGTTTAAGATTCAAGCTGTAAAGCATGTCAAACTTATGAATCGATCAAACAGGAATTAACTCAAAGAGTTCAGAAAAAGAATACAGCTTGATTTTATAGGGAAAATTTACGCAATTTGTGTACATCTCCAAATGAGGATGTTGAAAAATTTGCTGATAGGACCAAAGAGATAAACAGTCACATAGTCACTTTAACCGAAAAAGCTGATTATAATTTAGCATTATTGTGCGAATATGACCAACGCAAATTTGATCGCTATTTAAATGAATTAGGGGACGAAATTGGGGAATAGGTCACACTACGAAAACCAAAAAGAATGTGAGAGGCCATTGACTACGTGATACATTTTCAACAAGTAAAAAAGAAGCCTCCAGCTGGCCATAAAAGTGTAAGACATGTCTTTAATGCTAAAAAAGAAATAATTTATTTCAATTGTGAAAAAATTGGACATCTCCAGAAAAATTGCTTCGATTTACATAGTGCTAATGTTCATATGTATGGTGGTATTTCTAATAAATTTAACAGAGGAGGTTATAATGGATTTCAATTAAAAAATAATAACAGAGGATATCGGGGAGGAAATATTAATCAAATGATATATGCAGGTAATAATGTTGCAAGATATCATGGGGGAAGTAATTATCGATATCAAGGAAATAAAGGTGGAAGATTTTTTAATGGAAATAATAGAGGGGGATTTAATGGTGCATTTTCTGGAAGAAATGGTAATACAGGAGGTAATTTTGGACTACGCCAAGAGGGGCAAGGTAATAATATGGCTACAAATGAAGCTAATAAAGGAGAACTTTTTAATAAAACTATGGGCGGTGAAGTGCAAAGAAATTTAAATGCTCAGGGGTATATCAATGGCACATTGGTGCACTCACGGCAGTAAAAGAAATGCCAATAATTTCTTTAAGAGGGAATTATGATATAACAATGGATGTTGTAATTGAAGGTAAAAATTGTAAGATGATTATCGATACTGGTGCACAATTATCTTCATTATCACAAGCTGTATGTGGTAATCAAGTGTTAAAGCCAGCAGATTGTAAGATTATGGGTTTAACAAGAAATTAAAACTTATGGCATGAAAAATATTGATATATTTGTTTCAACTTTGAATTATTCTTATCGTGGTGTATTAGGCTTATATTTTCTATCAAAATATAATGCTAGCATAAACGTGGCAGAGCGTCCAATCGGTTTGCGGAAACACTCACGTGTAGGCCCACTTTTGTCGCCAAAAGACTAATACAGATTCATGGTCAGATGTAGGATTAGCTACCGTGAATCTACCTGTTTATCAGATCAATAAGTCTTCTGTGAAGTCTACAGCTAAGAAAAATATCCTAAAATCTTCAGGAAAAGTTTTTTTTGAACCCATTCAGAATGATCTTACTTGTTACGAGAATTCTATTATTTTAGCTGAATCACCAGAGGAGTCAGAATGGTTGATTTCAAATGGTTGTTATGTTAAAAGAAGTATCTGTAAAGTAAGAATAATTAATGGAGAGAAATATTTACCTGTCGTAATTGAAAATTTTAGCGGAAGAGATATTGAAGTGCCAAAGGGTCATTGTTTCGCGCAGATTGAAGTTTTAAGAGATAAGTCATTAAACGGTAGTAATTTTAAGGTAGCAAATGTAACTAATTCTGGGGTAGAAAATAAGTTTGTTTGTGTAGCTCAAGTAGAATCAGATATATGTTTTAAAAATAAGTTAAGTCATTTATCCAGTCATGATGCTGAAGCAATTGAGAATTTGTTGCAAGAATTTAAGAATTTGTTTGTTCGAAAGCCCACATTACCAGCTACAGATCTGGTAGAACATAGAATTACAACTGGGGACACAAAACCTGTTTACAAAAAATGACAGAATTCCATTTCATCAAAGATCATTAACTGAGAAATTTATTGATCAGCAATTAAAAGAGGGAATAATTAGGGAAAGTACTAGTCCCTAGGAATCGCCAATTATCGTGGTTTCCAAAAAAAATCTCAAAATGGGGAACCAAATACCGTTTTTGTGTAGACTATAGAGGTTTGAACAAAGTTACAATTACTGATCCTTATCTTTTACCCAATGTAGCTGAATCTGTTGACTACTAAAGTAACTCAAAATTTTTTACTGCTTTGGATACAAAGAGCGGGTATCATCAGATCAAAGTTGCAGAAGATATTCCAAAAACTGAATTTAATGTTCCTTTTGGTCATTATGACTTTTTGTGCATTAGTTTTGGCTTGAAAAACGAGCCTTGTTGTTTTCAGTGCTTTTTAGATCAATTAATGTGAGGACTGAAACCTTTTACTTTTCTTGTATCTAGATGATTTAATAATATTCTCAGAAACAATTGAAGACCATATTGTTAGATTGAAAAAGGTGTTTGAACATTTACAAAAAGCTAATCTTACTCTTTCACTTGAAAAATATACGTTTGCTGCTTCAGAAATTTATTATCAAGGACATTTAATCTCTAGAGACGGAAGTAAGCCACATCCTGGATTATTATCAGCTGTAAAAGATTTTCCAGTACACACCAATGTAAAACAATTACAATCTTTCCTTGATCTTGCCAACTAATACCGGAAATTTGTTTTAAATTATGCTGAAAAAGCTAGACCTCTCACCGACCTACTAAAGAAAGGAGTAAAATTTGTTTGGACACCTGAATGTGATAAAGCTATGAATACATTAAAACAAGCTATGACTACTCCACCAATTTTAACTTTTCCAAAATTTTCAGAAGATTTCATTTTAACCGCGGACGCTTTCCAGGTGACTGTAGGATGTGTCCTATCTCAAAAAGTAAATGGTATTGAAAAACCTATTTTTTTTTTTTTTGCTTATGGCTTTACGCCTCATTTAAAGTGGGAAAGGATGGGGTCAACGAATGGGAAGGAATTGGGCTATGGCCCTTTGAAGGAAGCATCTTCGCATTCACCAGGAGATATTTGGAGTAACCATGGAAAACCCAAAACGGGATGCCCTGACGGGGATTTGAAACCACATCCTCCAGAACGTGATGCCACCCACCAAGCTTGGTAGCACCACCTAAGACCAGTCAGGATAGCTGTCACACTGAGTGCAAGAAAGAAGTCAGCCATGTTGTACCCTCTCATGACCAGTGTGGTGGTACATTTGTAAATTATCATGACAGACGCTCATGTTCATAATTTATTAATTCAATTTTAGGCATTTTCCTCCTACATTACAAGAATTCTGTGGAAATTTTGCAAAGGCTAATTAGGAATTAAAATACTTTTCCTTTCTGTGTGAGAACATGGTTTTTACACTATCACAGTTCAAAGTTAAATTACACGTGTCCAAGAATCTTTACAAAGTAGGATTTAATCAACTCCTTACATTAGGGATCAATTAAAATCAATGTATTTTCTCTTCTTGTAACAGAAACCAATTCTATTATCTATCAGTTGAAATGAGAAACATAGTTTACACATTAACATTTATCAAATGTTATGTTTTTATGCAGGTTGTTAAGGACTTGGCAAATAAATTAATAATAAAAAACTTTAACCAATAATTTCTAATGTCTTGGAAACTTTGGGCAGTAAAGGAAATTCACAAACTTACCATTCCACAAATTGTCTCCTTTTCGACTACGAGAATTAGTTTTGGTGCTGGTGCCCTTGCCTTTCCGCCCAGAACTACTAACACCAGGTTTGAAAGTAACTGGGACTTCCTCTTCAGGTACTGGTCTAGAAAATGAAAGTGGAATAAGTTTAAGTTTATTTGTGTAACATTTGTACTTGTAATCATATCATACTTCAATTTACAGACAAGAAGACAGTCGCAGAGTTACTGTAATTGGAGTGAAATACAATGACCACAGGATATTGATAATTATTGGAGAACTGAAAATATGTATTGTTAGTTATAAGAAACATTTAACAAACAGCACTGAAGTTCAGACTACACTACACTGGGGAATTTTGGCGTCTTGAAAATGTAAGATGGATTTGGAAAGGTATATACACAATTGTTTTGTGTGTGTCTACATCAATTTGTGTGTCAATACCATCCTCCTTACATTCTAATTCCTATCTGAATTTTTTGTCCAGCACACTGTTTTATGTGAATCCAAATCACATATTTATTTACTGAAGAATAATTTAATGACGTGGGAACAGAATCAGCAAAACCGGCAAGTTTTTTTGTTCCCCATGTATCCTTAGTTGCTGCAGAAATAAGAGGAACACTGGTTTCTTTTGACTAACAGAAAACTGGAACTATTCACAAACATTTTTCTTTCATAGATTTCTTCCAGACCAACAGTGCTCACATCAAACATTGGATGTAATAACCACATAATTTTTTACCTTATGATGAAGACCATTTAAAAAATAAATTTCAAAATAACAACAATCATAAATCACAAATATTACAACCGAAACAACATACTTCACACATAACCACAAAAACTTATTATTTTAATTCTCCCTTGGCTGGGCCATTATGTTTCCCCCCATAAATATGATGATTTTTTCCCCCTTCCATGTTTGCATAATGTTTTCATATTTCCAAACTCGGTAATGACCAAGATAGAAAGCATGGCAACTTCAAACTCGGTTACCCCATCTTTGGCCTCTATCCATCTTCTTTAAAATAGAAATGAGAGTTCTTAGTGCTACGATTACAACTTTATTATAAACTTGAAACACAATCTTTCTCAGGAATAGTTCTTTAATCAAAAGAGAGATAACACAACACAGAAAGATGAAGTAACTAGTACATACAGATCAAAGATAACAGTCGCAGTAATCACAGTAGATATATGTGGACTGAACAGACACTAGCCTAGTTTATATTATAGAAAATACCCCATTCTTAATACTTCCCCATATACTAGGTTCATATGTTTCAAACGAAATAAATGTTTCCCCTTTACTACAGGCTTAGTAAGAAAGTCGGCAATTATATCACTGGTAGACACAAACTTTAATTTCCCCTCCAATACTATTTGATGAATAAAATGATGTAAGTACATGAAATATACTATCAGCTGTTGATAAGGCAATTTACAACTTTTGTCATTAATATCCTTTACACATATGAAGTTTACTTCCATCAGAGTAGTGATAGGAAAAGCATAACTGATATGGCCTCAAGTATAATGTTGTTTCTGACCATATTTAGAATTTTAATATTTTAGTTTAATCTTACTTGGCAAAAGGCTACGTCAGAGATTTTCTTAAAAAAGTGATCATGGTAACAATAAAGATGTGATACTTCTGACACATATGAAATGATCTGAATTCAGGAGTCAGTTGCCAAAATCATACATTAGTAAACTATTAAATTACACACAGAAAAACAGATGTGCTGATAACATATTTTAAAAGTGTAGAAGATAGGTGTTTAGAAAAAATTTGAATGGATAATATTGATTTTTCTTGATAATCATGTCCAGGGAGAATTTGTATTGTTGGATTTGGGGTATGGGGTATGGTAACATTCTAATTGTAGTTTGGTGTTGGTCAAGATACAATAACAGCATTTTTACTGTGAAAGCATATCAAACTTTCATTTTCCTTTTACTTAGGAAAACTATATAATTAGACTAAACAAGGGATAGTTGTGTTCCTTGGTAGCCATGATATTTAGTGAATCTGTTTAACTGTGCCAACATCCTAGCAGAGAACAGATGCAAGAAAGAGATGGGTTACAGAATGTAGGGCTACACTTGTTCATCTCAAATTTATGTACATGGACAGACAAAGATAAATTTCTCCAAACTTCCTATTACAAGTAACATTTATCCCAACACAACATTTGACATAGTCAGTCTTAATCTTAAAAACCCACTGCTTTAGATGGAAATTAACTGAAATCCATATCTTATCATCCCTCAACTGAACTTAATTCTTCATTCAAAGCCTGAAAGGTCTTAATGACTGTACTGGGAATAGCAATGCCATTGGAAATCTCTGGTTGCAATATACATAAAGTCTGCAAGCTGAGAATTCAATTTATTAACACCGTTAAGTAGATCTTACATGCTCAATAATATTGACAATATTTTCTTATACTGACAATAATACTGAGGGTGAAAAAATTGTATTGCTGGTCAACATTGATGCAGTATTGATGGAAATCCAGATTTTCTGTTTTTTTGCCATCAATACAGGAAATTGAAGGGGATATTATCAATATTATTGATCATGTAGTGGCAAGCGTCAATACTGCCATCAATACTCTGTTAAATTCTCGTCTCGGTTCAATTTTCATCACGCTTCAGTGAAGATGAAGAGGTGGCAACAATGACCAACCATATTATCTTCTTACTTTGTAGACGCATCTCGTATTTTCATTCACAAATAAAGCGTGGGATTGTATTCTGGGGTTCACAGTAATCCATAAAGATTTTAATAATTGGAACAGAGCAACTAGAATAATGACCGGCAATAAAACATAGATATTGTTTATATCTTCATTTAAATATGTAAAATTCTCCCCATGGTATGAATTTACATCTCTCATTCTTTTTTTTTTAAAGGAAGAATAAGAGTTTTAGAAAGGAACAATTTTCATTTCTTATGTTTTGTCGTGCAGTTTCAAAAGAGTTTGAAAACACCAAAAGATCTGATTAATTTTAAATTTCACATGTTTCACAAGTTTGGAGGTACACTTTTTTCCAAGCATATCTAGTTTCCGAATATATATTTCATTCTTAAACATTTAAAACACACCAACTATGTTTCATGAGATTTCTCCACTATTCTGTCCATGTCAGATTAAAAAAAACTTCAAAGCATTTAATATTAATGGTAGAGTATTTCAAGTCATTAAAAATATAGTAAAATTGTTTTAAAATAAATTGTCTGTACACAAGATCTTCAGTATTTGCCTTAATTGTTATAATTACTAAGAAACATTTGCCAGCGCAGTCCGTTATAAATTTCTTAAGCACTACGTAAGGCCATTGGAGCTGAGAGATGGTTATTTCCCTTTGCCAGTACATTATGCAAATAGCAACAAGTAACTGCTGCAGCTTTTCACAGTTGGTAGGTTTGTGGAACAAATAAAACTTTGAATTCAAGATTAAAATGTTTTTCTGAAAATACACAAGCCAATGACAACCTGATACATATTTGGTTGCTTGAAATAACTCCAATGAATCAATTTTCGCTTAAGTTTATTACCCCATGTTGCTCTGATTTTGACTAGCAGGCATATACTGAATTTCCAAATTGTATTCCTGCAAAACTAAGGCCCAACGGGTTTAGCGATTGTGAACCAATTTACGCTTTAACAGAAATGAAAAAGCTTTACGGACAGCAACCATCACAATATTTCTGTCTAGAAGTAATAAACATCTAAAACTGGATAAACCACATATGATAGATAAGGCCTCCTGTTCAGTAATAGCCTATTGCTATTTCCTACTTGGCAAAGGTGATAGTCCTAGACTCCACTTCGCCATTACTTTCCACCTCCTGGAAGTCATGTACACCTAGACTGTAATCTGAGCTACCTGTGGCGAAACAAAAATCTAGAACACAATCTGGATAATGCACGATACTTGCTTGACATAATACATCTTTGATTCTCTGAAATCTCTCTCACATTCTTTGGACCATCTTGCTGTGCCAAACCTCTCAAAGCTAGGCTATTTAAAGCTTCCCACTGAAGAAACTTTCTATAATATTCGCATGATCTCAAGAAAGTACATTAAGAAACATCAGTTACCTGAACAATTTTTATATATACAGTCCCTGACCATATTATTAGACGCACTGCAAATCTTTAGTATTATTTGTAATAATTACGTGTTGAGTAATATTTCTCATGCAATTAATAATAAAATTTATAACAGTTACTTAGGGCACTTAGTTCATTGTTGAATTTTACGTCTATTGTTGCTATTTGACATTGGATTGTTGACTTATTGTGGTTATCAGTGTGCATAGTACAGTGTACAGGTACGGGACCTGTTCAGTGGCGTTCGCGCGTGTAACTGCTCTGTATCTTTGTTCACTTTTATTATCATTTACGTAATATCGATATCACAAGTGATTATTTAATAACCAGATATTACTGATTGTGACCTTTAAAAATGGGTAAAAGAGGAGATATTACACCACGTAAAAAAAACAGAAGTCAAAGCCCTTGTTAATTCAAAAATGTATTCCAATCGGGAAATTTCATGAAGGTTGAAATTATCCGACGCTAGCATGAGGCGCATAAAGAAGAAAATTGATTCAGGTGAAGAATTGAGCCCCAGAAGGAAGAATAAATGTGGAAGAAAGCCAATTTTCACCCCAAGGTCAGAAAGATATTCAAAAGAATTTGTCTAGAAAACAGATTTGCAACAACGAAACAGATAAAATCACAACTGGAAGAGGCTAATGTGAATGCATCTGAATGCACTGTTCGCAGAAAGTTGAAGGCTATTGATTTCAAGGCTTGTCGACCTGCTAGAAAACCCAAGTTAACAGCCGCAATGAAAGCAAAACGTCTGAAGTGGGCTAAACAGTGGTGTGATAAGGATGTGGACTTCTGGAGCTTGGTAATTTAACTTTAAAATTATTATTTACGATATGATAGATGCTATGTACATTTATTCATAATATATTAAGTTTCTTGATTTTTACAGGTATGCTTCAGCGATGAAAACACGTTTGAAATTTTAAGTAACAAATGTTGACATGTGCGCCGTCGAAGAAGAGAATTTCATCCCTACTGCATTATTCAGACCATAAAACACCCAACAAAGGTGATGATTTGGTCTGTCATCAGTGGCAAGGGTACAGGACGTCTTTATGTGGTTAAAGGCATAATGAGGCAAGATCAGTACAAAGAAGTGTTGCAAAAACGTTTAATACTGCAGGTCAGGGAATGGTTCCCGAATGGGGAACCACTTATTTTTATTCAGGATGGCGCTCCGTCACACAGCCAGGTCGGTAAAAACCTTTCTGAAGGAACAAAATATCCCTCTGTTGGACTGGCCAGGTAAAAGTCCCAACATGAACCCCATTGAAAATGTATGGGAACTCATGAAGAGGGAGATGGCAAAAGATATCATCACGACAAAAACGCACCTCTTGGAGAAGATCATCCATGTGTGGTATCGTCATCCACAAATGCAGGATACTGTAACATAACAGTAGCATTCCGCCGCGCCGAAATGAGCGCATGACTACATTGTTTAAAGTCAGTCGTTATCGAGGTATGGTAGCGGACGGTTCGCGTCGCGTAATGTGAGACGCTATACGAACTGTGCGGGTGTAGCAAGAAGTAAGAAGAAGAATGAACTAGCTTAACCATTGCGGCGTATGTTTTAAATTGATTTGGACAGTGGGTTGAGATACCAGAACAGTGAAGTGTGGCATCGAAAGTAATTTAGTGTGGACTGATTTGGATTAATAACTTTCCTTTTTTTTCTAAGAATCTTGCAATCGACGGATTACGAAGTTTCAATAGCCTTATCATCTAAATTCTGATAGTGGCCAACTGGTTCGATGTGTACTTCATTTTAATAAACGTGTGGAGAAACTATTTTCATTTCTTTATACTTGAAGATTTCTCTTAATTAGTTATCCTCACACTTTTATCGGACTGGTTTGGACCCTATCTGGCGACAGGTGGCGACTACGAACTCATCTATCCAGCTTCTAGTGCTGTATGTTAGTAATTAAAACTTTCGCAAGCACGAAGTTCGGTCTACAGTAAGTAAGTATCATGTCAACCCCAAGAAAGGCAATAGTCTTACAGGTCGACGAGTGACAGGACTGTGTGGTAGAAATTAGTACTAGGAGGAGAGACAATTTTTCTCAAATCCTAGGAAAACACACAAAGAAAAAAAAAAGGAAAACTAGTGATATCAAGACGACGACAATCGAAACAGGTGTCGACAATACCCAAAGGTGCGGAAGAACTCCCACTCGACGAGGCAGCGCGGCTGGTCAAGGAGCAGCGGGGAAGATATTCTACATTGTTCGGCGCGGAGCTGGGCAGCCGAGACGACGAAGGCGGGAGAAAGAAGAATCGTCGTGCAGAGTCTCCGAAAGCTAAGGACGCGCTGTGCGCTGCTTATTTGGCTGTTTTTGAAGGCTTAAATCCTTCCCTAATTTTTCCTAATAATTTCCCTTTTTTTTCTGTGAAATATCGAGGAAGAAAATCGGACAAGATTTTTCTCTCCTAACTTTACAATACATTTTCTTCTCCTTTGTCATCAGTGATGACCGAAGCAATTATTTAAATTCCACCGGTAGTTATGCCTGTAGTGCAACCTTTTTGTTTCCTTTTTTGCTTTGAATGGCATGCTTAGCTAGATAGCTTGCAGCAGCTGGCGCTTAGTAACGGCGTTATTGTGGTTTGGTTGTCTGATTCGCGGGAAGCGAATTTGCCGCGTTTTGTGATCCTATTTTCTGTGTAAAATTATAGTCATGCCGGAGACCGAGGGAAGCTCGAAGGCAGTTATGTCGGAAATGGTCCGAGTGATGAATGAGTTACTAAATTCCAAGTTGGAAACTCTAAGGTCAGACTTTCAGTCAACTACTGAAAGTTTAAAGTCAGACTTTCAGTCAACTACGGAAAGTTTAAAGTCCGAGATTAGTATGAATACGGAAATCTTAAATTCTAAGTTTGAAAATTTAAATACGAATTCGGAGATCCTAAATTCAAAATTTGCAAACTTAAATTTGGATCTTTAATCAAGCACTGAAATCCTCCATGATAAATTTGAACATTTAAATTCAGACCTTAAGTCAAGTACTGAAATCCTACATGATAAATTTGAAAAGTTAGATTCAGATCTTAAGTTAAGTACTCAAACCTTTGATTCCAAGCTCGATAATTTAAAAGCTGAACTAAAGTCTGACGCGGAAGAGTTACATTCTAAGTCTCTGAAAGAACACAAATCCCAGATAGCAGAATTACGTAAGGATATGGAAGAGTATCGTGCTTTGTGTAATATGCGAGCAGAGGACTTAACCCAGTTTTCCGATTTAAAACAAGAGTTAAAGGGTGAAACTAATAGTTTGCGCCAGGAAACCGACACCTTGCAAGAACAGTATGCGCAGTTACAAGAAAAAAGCGATAGTCACTGCCACCGTATAAAGACGATCGAAGGACAGTTCCAAATATTGCAAGAAGGTACCCGACAGGGCTATGCGGAAGTGAAATTTGGGATGAAAGAGATAACTGCGGAGGTGGAACAGCTGGATGAGAAGTTGGAGAAATTAAAAGTGTCAACTGCCGTATTTGTGGATGAAAGAATGAAGGTACAGGCTCCGCTAATTATAAAACAAGAAGTATTAAAACAAGTACCGGGTGTAGTGAGAGAAGAGTTCTGTAAATACCAAGAAACCGGAAAAGGCACAGTAATTCCTGTTCAATGCTACGACGAAAAGATTGATTGGGAAGAATTTTCTGACCGAAATGGCATCCATCCTGTAAAGTTTATTAAAAATTTCGAAAATTTTCCACCTTTTATGGCTGCTAGTGAGGGGAAGAAAATTAATATGGTGATAAAAAATTTAAGAGCAGGACCCGACTGTGGGCAGAGCAATTGGAGGAGGAATTTTCATCTTTTGAGCAGTTCAAAGAAGATTTTTTGAATCTTTACTGGTCGGCAGAACGGCAGATCGCCGTAAAATCAGAATTAATGTGCGGTGACCGTTATGACCCGAGAAGAGGATCGCAAACCAATTTCTTCATGCTGTGCTATGCATCTTGCCGATACTTAGACCAGCCTCATAGTGAAGAAGAGTATGTACGAATGATTGCGGCTAGGTTACCGGAACAGACACAGCTAATACTTACTAGCCACAAGATCCGCTCCATAAAGGATGCTGTAGATATGCTGGGAAGATTAGATGTACAAGAGCAAAGAATGTACAGGACAAGATACCAGGGACAACATAACACTAATCATTTTCAAAATAACGGATCCCGACAGGAAAACCACCGAAGACAAGGGAATAGAAATTTTCGGCAAGAACCGGAAAACTCATGCCGGCAAGACGGAATTCGAAATGAAAACATAGAGGAAGGAAAATCTCATAGGCGGTTCCAGAATCACAACTACCGACCGCAAAATGAAGAACAGAGGGTAGCCGTGGTTTCAGAAGACAATACCAGACATTTAAACTAGTGCCTGCCACTGAAAAGGCTTCGCCAGCGGCGGAGGCAGAAAAGAGGCCGAATACAGCGAAAATATTACAAGTAAAAGAAGAAAAAATAGGCTTGAGGAAAAAGAAGAATCAACCAGAAATATGTCTATATGATACAGTATTTAATAACGAGGCTGAAGAGGAACTGACAAGATACGAGAACATTTTATTAACCAGTACAAGTGGAAATTGAGAATGACGAGTACCAGAAGACTGAAATCAAGTTGATAGAAATCGATGTATCCGGAGAAGAAACAAATAGCGGTAAAGCAAGCCGGGAAGTAATTGAAATGGCACCCCAGCAATATGTCAAAAATAACAGAAGCATGCGCGCGCGTGACAGCAACCAGCGCTCGCGTATTAGTCAATGTGTATGCACTATAGTAACCTGTGCCAAAAATAAGTTAAAGTGTGCGGCAGCCACGGGCGCAGTAAACAAAGACGGCGGAACATTTTTATCGACTGAAGAGTATTATGGAGGTAATAAGTCAATACCAATGGACTGCGGAGTATATGAAGAAGATGACTGGAAATTAAAGCAACCGCAGATACGTAAAGAAAAGAAGAGAATCGACCGGAAATATATCAAATGGAAGTGGAAAGCAAACGTGATAGGGGTGGAGATGAGCCCTTCATCTATGGATGTTGGACGAGGATGTCTACTCACTCCGCAATGGTCACGATTAGGGGAAACCCTTTATCCTTATTTTTCTTAATTTTTTTATTTGGCGTATGCCTATTACCTCATCGCTGCGGCGAACAAATCTTTACTTTTTTTTCGGCTAAAGCCGGTAAACTAAATCCACATTTCCACTCTCATACCCTGCCTGAAAAATGCCAAAGCAGCAGCAGCAACAACAGTAGTGCAGTGTAGTGCAGTGTAGTGCGTGAAGTGCTTCGACAAAAGTCGTATCGAGGTTAATGACCTCTACCAGTGTCGCAACCGAGGACTCCACCCATAGAGCCTACGGTAGAAGCGAAAATATTATTTTTGTCATGTTGTATATATATGTTCTTTCTTTTCAGTTTTATTTTCTTGAGAGCTGACAGTCTATTTGAGAACTGTGACCACGAAAACTATAACAATTTCATGTGGTTCCATCGTGTATTTTTTTTTTTCTTTATATGTTTTCTTGATGTTGTTTGTGTGTCTGTTTTTTTTAAATATGTTAAATGGCTTTGTGTATCTTATGTTAGTAGTTTGGCCACACTCGAGAGTTTGAAACTTGGTATTTGTAAATTATCTTTTTTTTATTGTAATGATAATTCTTCAGTTTCTTTTGGAAAAAACCTGAACAATTATCACAAATTGGTAGTTGGGGAATGTAACATAACAGTAGCATTCCGCCGCGCCGAAATGAGCGCATGACTACATTGTTTAAAGTCTGTCGTTATCGAGGTATGGTAGCGGACGGCTCGCGTCGCGTAATGTGAGACGCTATACGAACTGTGCGGGTGTAGCAAGAAGTAAGAAGAAGAATGAACTAGCTTAACCATTGCGGCGTATGTTTTAAATTGATTTGGACAGTGGGTTGAGATACCAGAACAGTGAAGTGTGGCATCGGAAGTAATTTAGTGTGGACTGATTTGGATTAATAACTTTCCTTTTTTTTCTAAGAATCTTGCAATCGACGGATTACGAAGTTTCAATAGCCTTATCATCTAAATTCTGATAGTGGCCAACTGGTTCGATGTGTACTTTATTCTAATAAATGTGTGGAGAACCTATTTTCATTACTTAATACTTGAAGATTTCTCTTAATTAGTTATCCTCACACTTTTATCGGACTGGTTTGGACCCTATCTGGCGACCGGCGGCGACTACGAACTCATCTATCCGGCTTCTAGTGCTGTATGTTAGTAATTAAAACTTTAGCAAGCACGAAGTTCGGTCTACAGTAAGTAAGTATCATATCAACCCCAAGAAAGGCAATAGTCTTACAATACTGTACAATCCTGCATCAACAGCATGCCGCGTCATATCAAGGTGGCGAAAGGTGGCTCAACAAGATATTAAAACTAATATTTTGTTCTGATTATTTGAAATAAAATATTTTCAACAAATACTGTGTTTTATTTATTTGTTATATCACCTGTGTCATGAAGTAGACTACACATAATAATTTTATTGCAATTTATGTATTAAAAAACTTATTTAGTCAGCCACAAATCAAAATATGCATAAAAACTGTAGTGCGTCTAATAAATTGGCCAGGGACTATATATATACACACAAAAGCGTCAACTTTGTTTCTATTTAGAGATTTAAAGCACAGTACACCTCTGCACTTGTTTTGTTCAGAAATTCCAATCATATATATTATTTCTATAAGGTATTTTTTTGTCACAAGCCTGTATCTTCCTTCACACTTAACCGAAATCAATGAATGAGGTGTCATTTTAAAGATTATGGTCTTCATTTCTTAAAAGATGATGTGACCAAAGTGAAGTTTTTGGAATTCGACCCTTAAAGGGCGAAAATATCAATATTTATAAAACGCTGTTTTCTATGTTATGTGTCATTTATCTCCCTGGATACCTATCTAAAATCATTTAATGAAGTGTCAACTTAAAGATTAAGATCTCCGCTTTAGTGACGTCATGTATTAAGACAGAAATTTTTCGGAATTCGACCCTTAAAGGGCAAAAGTATAAATATTTTTGCAATTCGTTTTTGTGTCACGAGCGATTTATCTCCCTTAATATCTAACCGATATAGATAAATGAGGTATCATATTAAAGACTAAGGTCTCCGCCGTGGTAACATTATATTTTAAGAAAGGAATTTTTCGTAATTCGACCCTTAAAGGGCAAAAATGTCAATTTTTCTAAATTGCATTTTTTGTATCTCGAATCATTTTTCTCCCTGGATATGTATCCAAAATCGATAAATGAAGTAGGATTATGAGGAATAATGTCTCAGCTTTGTGAAATCGTATTTTAAGAAAGAATGTTTTTGGAATTCAACCTATAAAGGGAAAAGTTATAAATTTTTCTATAACGCATTTTTGTGTCACGAGTGATTTATCTCCTTTAATATCTAACCGATATAAATAAATGAGGTATCATATTAAAGAATAAGGTCTCCGCCGTGGTAACATTATAATTTAAGAAAGGAATTTTCCGTAATTCGACCCTTAAAGGGCAAAAATGTCAATTTTTCTAAAATGCATTTTTTGTGTCTCGAGCCACTTATCGCCATGACGCCATGAATATCTATCCAAAATCGATAAATCAAGTAAGATTATGAGGAATAATGTCTCAGCTTTGGCGAAATCATATTTTAATAAAGAAGTTTTTGGAATTCAACCCTTAAACGGAAAAAGTACAAATGATTCTACAACGCATTTTTGTGTCACGAGCTATTCATCTCCCTTGATATCTAATCGATATAGATAAATGAGATATCATATTAAAGACTAAGGTTTCCGCCGTGATAACATTATATTCTAAGAGAGGTACTTTGTGTTTCGAGCCATTTATCTCCCTGGATTTCTAACCAAAATAGATAAATGAAGTAGGAGTATGAAGAGTAATGATTCAGCTTTGGTGACATCATATTCTACCTCACTATTGATTGCATTTTATTTGCGAAATTTTCGCACGGGTCTTCTAGTAAGAACTAAATACAGCAAGAACTAAATACAGCGAGTTTAATCCTTTACATTTTTCATTTGTTATTGTATTATCACTGCAATATTCCCATACCGGCTTTGATGCTGAAAGTTTGTTACAATCCCTACAACACAACAGCTCTTGTGCCAGTAGTTTTGAGTTTATTTTAGAAACCTGAAATCCACCGTTTCCATCCTACACCTTTGTTATTGATTTGCTATGTTGGCGAGTTCTGTTGACTTCAGTATTTTGTACCAACATTACACCACTATAATGGCATCAAGATCACCTTCCAAAAGAAAGTGTAAGTATCTCCAAAATGAAGCAGAAGAAACTAAGAGACTTTTTTCATTAGGGATATGTAAAATATATAATGTAAATTTAAAGGCAAAATAAAAACTATAATAATGAAACTATACAAATATAACAACAAATAAAAAATATATAAAACTGATAATCTGAACCATCCTCGGTCCCAATCAGTTTGGATTATTGACGCTCTAATGTATATGTTTTGAAGGACAGAATCCAGAACTAACCAAATAAAGGCATACAGATTCACCCTGCTTGTTAGTCAGAAAGAGAGAGACTGAGAAACTTAACTGGCAATACTATAGTCAATAATATCGATTGTATAAGGTAGAGTTGTACGGAGACTGGCTGGCACAGGTATTGACGGCTGTATTGTCAATACCGATATTGACAATACTATTGATCGTGTAGGAACCGCTTTAGATGTTGCTTGTTTGTACTTGAATTTCAGCACTCTCGCCAGTTGAACTAGAATTTGAGTCATCTAAGCAATTATTTTTATGATCTGATGTGTCATCACTTTTACTTAATACATAAACAAATTTAATACAGGTAGATCCACAACTAGGTGAACACCAGGAAGGCTTGGAACCTGTGAATGCTCCTGAAGATAAGACAAGACAAATAATACAGTAATAACATTTTTGGATTTCAAGAAGGCTTATGACTCCATAGACAGACAAATGCTCTTTGACATAATGAAAGAATATGGCATACATAAGAAGACAAGGGCTCATATCACTGATTTTATTCAACATGGTACTGGACAAAGTTATAAAACAATGGGAAATACAGGCCAAAGGAATACAGCTAAGAAAAACTTGTGATACCAAAACAATCTTAAGATGCCCTGGCATTTGCGGATGACCTGGCAATACTTGGCAACAACAGGCAGGAAGCACAAGATGCATTGGAACATCTACATCAAATTTCCACCAAAACAGGCATACAAATTTCATATGGAAAAATGCAGCACATGGAAAAACCAAACAACATAAAAACAATACACACAAAATTTGGAAAAATAAAAAGTGTTGAGAAATTCAAATATCCAGGGGAACACGTACAAATAGGGGGATCTAACAAGCTATCAAATGTGGAAAGACCAGTAAAACTTCAGAAGGCATACAGACTCACATGGGCATATTATTAACAAAAGAAATATATCAAGGCAGACCAAACTCAGACATTACAATACAGTGATACTGCCAGAAGCATTGTATACATCAGAAACAACCACAATAGGAGCTTCAGGCATCACAGAAGCGGATTTTTTTTTTTTTTTTTTTTTTTTTTTTTTTTTTTTTTTTTTTTTTTTTTTTTTTTTTTAGCAATACATGAAGATAGTATATGGATGAAAAGACCAACGAAAGAACTATATGAACATACAGATAGACTAATAGAAATGATCAGAAGATGCAGATAACAATTCTATGTACATTTGCAGAGAATGAACAACACTAGACTCACAAACAGGATCTTTGATGTGGCAAATGGCACACTCAGGAAAACCAACTGATTCTATGGAATAGAAGAGAACTTAAATCATGCAGGGATCAGCAAGGAAATGACACTGGGAAGAGGACAATTCAGGAAATTTAAAATACAGAAGAAAACAGGAACAAAATGGACGGAAAAAAGGAAACAGGAACACAGTGACCAAATGAAGAGGTTTTGGCAAAATAAGAGGAAGAAAAAGAAAAAATGAATAATCATGAATAATTTGAGTTTAAACACTGCCCTCATGGGCAATAATGAGTAATAATAATAAATTTAATACATAAACAATCTGTTTCTTCCCCTGGATCATAGTTTACATTCTACAACATAAATGGGAGGAGGGGAGAGGGGAATCTTTGCTGAAATCACTACTTACCTCAACAAACTCATATCTCTGGATATATAAATTTGACTAGTTTAAGTTAAGCACTTGGTACCACTTGGTAGCCACAATAACCTAGAAACATGAAAGGAGTTGATTTAGGACCCCACTAACACTTACACTTCAGGAATATGTACATAGGCTGCACAGTCAAAAAACTTGCCACTGCTCAGATTTATACTAGCACCTGACCATTCCTGCTAAAGAATTTTTCTATTTAGAGCGGAGTGAAAAGAGTAGTTAATTAAGTACGCAGCAATGGGCTATACTTCCCAAAATTTACTAGAACACATCGCTCCACTTAGCAGACATCTAGCTCTCTCGCAAATAGTGAAATTTAATTTTTAGACATGGCCATTGTTGCTCTGGAGAATAACTGACCAAAATATGATAAATTTCCCCCGACTACCTACAAATTTCTCGTAACTTTCAATTAAAACCTTACCACCGTCTGTTGTTAAAAAGTCAAATTTTTGTTTCCAATTGATTTTCTGTCAAAGCCTTTAAATTCAAATAATTTATCTACTATTTGATTTATACTCTGCAAAGAGCATGGAATGATTTTTGTTTAAGAAAATATTTACTATTATCAAATGACACACCTAATGTCCACAGACATCAGAACACTCCAATTCTAATTTTTCATGAACTTCAGAATAATGAAGCCCACTGAAAGTTTTTCTACACTGTTTTCCTTCCTGACATTCAACACACCTCACTTATCTGTGAACTGCACATTTGTGCCTTCATTTTTAGAAAGTGCCATACAGGAGATGCTCATCATGAGAGTTGCCAATACTTACTCTTCTAGCAATAAAGCAAGAATTTAGCTTGACAGGTTTAAATTTTAATTTGGACAGACCATTTACCAACCTGGCATCAATGTTTACATTGCCAGAGAAGTTGAAACCACTTTCAAGGAATATTTCGCATTTCACTTTGGTAAAATGCTATAACTAAATCGTTTTCAATCAATGCTGGAACAGGAATCTGGAATGCTAAAGAACCATTATAACTTGAAACTATGCATAAGGTGTCTGTCAAAGTAACATTCAAACAATGATTTTCACTGAAATTTGGAAAGTTATCTTTACATCTGGAAATATTACACATAGCCGCCAGAGTCAATTATCCACTCATCACTACTCACTTGATGATTCGTACAAAAGTTTACTATAGCAACAAAACATGCTTTTACATTGAGACCTTCTGTTTTTTCTTCATTAACATTCAATTTGGAATTTTTGGAGGTTGCATGGGACTGGGCACCTGGATTATTTCTTGCACCTGCATTTTTTCTTAGCACAGCAATTTTTCTTGATGTGACCCATCTTGCGACAATAAGCACATCCCATATCTTTGTCATTGTTTGGAGAATGAGTAGGTCTACCAAACTGTTGCAGTGCTTTCACTCAAGATTTTTGTTTGGTCATTCTATTTTGATCTTCACCTAAAAGCATAATAACAGTGTGGTGCTGGAAAACTCCATAGTCATAAGAGTTTGAAGGAAGTTCTAGAAACATGAAACTTGCTATTACTTTATCGTTCATTTTAAAGTAGAGTCCTTGAACTTCTAACCCCTAGTAATGAACTCAACTGTACATTTCCTCATATTTTTAATTGTATAGGCATATGGATGACAAATGGACCACCATGGCATAATGACCTTGAGAGCCTTTGGTCTGAAACTTGTCATAAAACTTGTTCATTGATGAGATATTGTAAACTTGGATGGATACTAAGTCCAATAAGGCTGAGAACCTTTCCTATCATAACTTTCATTTTCTATGTTCACAGAACTATCAATATACGACCACAGCTTCTGGTATCTTACGAGCATCTTTATGGAGAAAGTCCACACTTTGTAATTGTTAGGACCAGTTAACTTGGGAGTTAAGTACAGACACTGTTCTCGAGTTACTTAGGTGTTAAGTAAATACCCCTTCCTTGAGTTGCTTGATTCTTGGTCGATAATCGTGTTCCATATGTGCTTCCTACCATGTGACTGAAAAGGTTTTTGAGGTCAGAAAAAAAACTGGTTAATAATATGAGTCACTAGATTAAATTGCATAGAGATAACACTGACCCCGTAACCTGTCAATAATGGGAGAGTTCTTAGTACTGGGATCGTGATGATAAAAATTGGTTATGAAATTCAAGCAAGACTTCTAATAAGAATAGTTTTTTATCAAAAGACAGATAATATAACAGAGACAAAGTACTAGACCACACAGGTAAATGATAACAATCACAGTATACATAACAGAGATTATGAGATATATGTACACTGATTAGAGATACAACAACTTGGTTTATATTATGGAAAATACACAATTCTCAACAGTTGGTATTGTATGCAAGTCTAGATGTCTCTCACTCCCGAGTATAGATGTCAGCTGAGAGTATAATAGGGTTTGGGGGAGGAATGAAATGAGATTATTACCAGTTTGCTTAATCTACCTCACAACTTCAAAATCCCTGTAGACAAATGGCTGTAATGGAAACATGCTTTGGAGAGAAAGCAAAGATATGTGGTTACTATCCTGAAATCCACTAATGTAAATAGTAAGTGTAAGTAATAAGAAAATATATCAATTTAGCGTTATGTCAAATAAGTTTGTAAATAAAATGTAAATTTTAAAATAGATTCGTCGCTGATGATGCCTCGAGGAGAGGCGAAACGCGTACAGCAATAAACCTACATAATACGGTTGCATTGGCATTATTTTATGAATTAATATTAAAAAATTGGTTGCTTAGCCCAAAACTTATTTGTTAAATCATTTGTGGTAACTTTTTTTTTACTTTTCATATCTACATGTTGTTTACTACTATCTGTTTCCTACAATCAACTAAATATATCCACATCCGAAACATGTAATTTCTCTGACTTTATTTTACAGATAAATAGTAAGATACAACACAATTATTGACAACAGCTAAAATATGACAGCAAAGTAACATCAACCATTAGATTTCAAACATTATTTACAAATGGTAACAACCCATTCAGAAGTGTTCAATTTTGCAACTAATTATTAGCTTTCCTTTTATTGAGGAGACCCAACTTGGCTCAAATCCTAATTTCATTTATGCCTTCATTCATAATTCTTCCCGTTTCTTGGAACAGATTTTCAATTTATGCAATTGTAGTACTTATTCAGCAAAAATTTGTCATAACTTGAGCAAAGTTGTTACCTCTCCACAAAACAATTGCATTCAAATCAAACAACGCTTGCAGCATTTCTTTATTACTGTAATAAAACAGAACTTTCTGCTTTTTTTTAAAAAAAATTAAATGAACAAGTTAGCCTCTCATATGAGTGAAAGGGCCAATTTATGACCAAGTCCCCCTCCCCACAACATACAATTCGAAATAAATATTTTGAAAAATTCTATTTATGTGTTTTAAAAGTATGATCTAACCATAAAATATTTTGTAGCATACAGATACAGGAAAAACTTGACTGTTCTAAGAAAATCTGAGATAACATTAGCAATTTTTTTAACAGTCTAGCTCCAATATCTATATATATAAAGATGAATGTATGTATGTATGTATGTATGTTTGTTTGCTTGTTTGTTCTTCATACAAATCCACAGTTTTCATCCGATCTCGATGAAACTTTGCACACGTGTCCTTTGAAACAAGGAGAAAAATACTGTCTACATTTGGTCGAAAAATTATCTATATAAATAATACATGCTGTCTCATAATTTTGAAATACTACTGAACGGTGATAAGACAGACGCGTTGGATATGGAGGTCTCTCTACTATTTTTCCGTGTAGCGGTCGTGTAGCTCAGTGGCTAAAGAGCCACTAATGTTTGGATCGTGGTCTCCGGTTCAAATCTCCGTGGAGGCTAAGATTTTTAAAAATTGTTTCTGATTATAAGTCACGCCTGAACCGTCGGTTATTCCAATTGAATGTTAAACTGTAGATATTATGAAGTTAGGGGTGCAATGCGAGGCAAATCATAGGTAGTCTTGCAATGCTGTAGGTGTACACTTTTTTACGTTATAATGATCCCTCAGGGGTTGTTCGCAGTCAGTGTGTGTGTGTGTGTGTGTGTAAACTGCAGTAATAATACTATAAATACGGAAGATAGTCTCTGTCTTTTCGTTACGATTTGACGACTAAATGGCTATATGGATACTGATGGAATTTGACAATAAAATCTGTATGAAGGGCACAGGACATTTTTTCCATTATGATTAACAGTTGTAGTCATTTAATTTTGAGACCTTATCAAATGGTGACAGAAATATATTGGAAATTCATTCTCTTCGAGAGACAGGTTCGACGGTAGAATGATAGCTTTCCTGTCATATTATGCCGAATCGGTGTTGTTTGGGACCAATCCTTCGTTACCAACAACTTTGTAAATTAAATTCTGGCAAAAAAATTCTTAATCCACGCGTACAAAGTCGCGGGTACGAGCTAGTTTATAATACTGGGGGAAAGTTAAACATAAGGAAGGGAGAGGAAAAAGTTGTGCAATTCTTCACCTTTCTTCTTTTTTTCCTTTTATGGAAATTAAGCCATGAGAGGGACTGAATTTAAAATTATTAATTGTATTCACAGACTGCAATATTTATAGTATATCTAAGCATGAGTAAAAATAAATAAAAAGTGATTCTTTAATACTCAATATCTGCATCATGAAACAGCCAATTAATCCCAGAACAAATTTCTGTTTGAGAAAATTGCAACATCAAGTGGGACATGTGATTAAAATGAAATTTTTGTTCCATAGATTAGGGATACAACACAGGTCTGACCGTGAGAATTCGGTATGGTGGAAAGCCATCACGTGCTGCAATCAGAGCCTGGAAATGCTTCTGGGGAACATACTGCCATGCAGTTTGTAGGCACGTCCACTAAGCAATGACAATAGTTGGAGTATGACCAGAATGAACAAGTTACAGACTGACCATATTCCAAACATGTACATCAGGCGAAATGTCAGGTGAACATGTGGCCAGGGAAAAGTGGTACCAGTTATTCTTCGAAGAAGGCTTGCACGATCCTTACCACTTGTGACATGGCATTGTCTTGCTGAAATTTGGCATGTGGAACTGCCTGCAGGAGCTGCAGTGTCTAAGGCTTTAAAATCTCCTTTATGTATTAGTTGCTGTTCAGACTGTAATTAATACATAAGCATGTTCTACCCATTGGCACCCAAACCATCACACCTAGCCCTCCATGCACTCAACAATGCAGTGTTATTGATTATGTTCACTGAAATGTCTAACATATATGCAGCCATCACTGTAGGACAAGTTGAAGCAGAACTTGTCTGAAAACACAACATTTTTCCCACTCAGCACTTTAGTGATGGCGTTCACATGCCTGCTGTAGTGCGAGGTGTTAGTGGTTTCCAGTCAACTGAAGCCAATACAAATGCAGCATACCACCAGTCCCGCCCCTAGCAGAAGGTATTAGACCATTGACACAGACCTGCTGCAGTATCCTACCAACACTGTAGACATCGGATACACCCAAGCAGACAAGAAAACTGTCATCCCATGCTGACGTGACATTGTGTGGTCCACTATCCACTCATCGTTCTGTACAACCCTCTTGTATACAATGCTTCAATGACACAGTACAACAAACTTGTTTCCTGGAGATCAATCCTTCTGCCACGTTCGAATTAAAATGCAGATGTTGTGCCCTTTGATGCTGACAAGGCACACCAGCACTTCCTAGACTATTTACGCTTTGTTTTAAAGGATCTGCACCAACTGCTCATGGTGTAACACTGATCTGTCCAGCAACATAAAAGACGGCACTGCTGTGCTTTGTGCACACCATCTCTCTGCAACCTTAATTGCTTATTCCGGTTCCACTGTTCTACACATCCTCCAATTTTGGAATGATTCATACCATTCCTATTGAATGTTGCAATTTTCACAAATAGTACTATACAATTGTTTGAACATCCAGGTATCTCTATGCATCAATGTATGTTATTCAATGGAAATCAGCCCTACCAAACAAAACACAAGGAACTATGTATAAAAAATATATATATATATATAAATAATTTTTAACATTTGTGCCTTACTTGTAATAAATTGTGTGAGTCTGGATCCACACCCCAGAGTTTCCCAATGGAGCTTCATTGTCAGTATCTGTTTCTGACTGATCATTTCCAGCTGGACTGAACTGTCGCACAGCCTGATACACTGTCATGTTGTAGGGAAGGACCTGGTCTCCAATTAAGAACTGAAGGCGATGTCTTGCAGTACCCTGGCTAATTACAACAGCAGCCTGGAAATATGAAAGCAATTGAAATAGGTTAGGAAAATTAATTTTACTACCCACCATATGAAAGTAGCGAGGCGTGTTAAAATATAAAGGGATAGCGAAATAAACCACCACTTACCTTAAATGATGGTATCATGGGGTGAACACATAAATAAACACAAAAAACCGGAAAAACAATGAATATTTCAAGACCTGGCTCTTTGTCAACAGGAGAAAATGAAGGAGGGTGGGTGGTGTGGGAGACTGTTTCACAGAATGACCGTTAGTCAGGAATATGGTGGGTGAAAATTCAAACAAAGGGCAGGGAGAGGGAGACAGTGAATTGGAGCTAGTACCTGAGAATGCAAAATGTTACAAAAAGCGCGGTAAAATATATACAGATGTTCATAGCAAATTTGAGAAAGTAAAAATAAATAAGTAAACAAAATAAATTGAAAAAATGTAATGATAATAATAATAAAAGAATCTATGTAATTAAATATCACCTCTGGTATGTGGTATACTGTAGGCAGAGGGCATGGAGGCAAGTAGAGGGTAGAGGGAAGGAAAAGTACTAACTGTTTATTATCTCAAATTAAGACCAGGAGGTTGCTTTGTGCCTAGTTTGTATTGGTAGGCAAGTTCCCACCTTCCGAGTTCAGAGGAGCTGCTGCTGTTTGGGAGGACTCCGATAGCACGGACCGTGAAACAAGAATTGAAATTATTAGTGTCATGTGAGATGGCATGGATAGGTACTGGACGTTTTGGATTCCGAGTGAAAACTTTCCAACGGTCGCCATTCATACTAATAGCTAACGGATTGGTAGTCAAACCTATGTAGGGAGCCAGGCAGTGTTTGCAGGTTAGCTGGTATATTACATGGGATGTTTCACAGGTGGCATACCCTATGATAGGAAAGTTCTAGCCAGTGATAGGGTTGGTGAAAGTGGTGGAGTCTGCCCAGAAATGAGATCCATTCTTCAAAAAATCTTCCCTAGCCCTCCCAGAACTTGTTTCGGCAGGCCTTCAAACCTCAGCCAGCTAATAGTCTACGAACACATTCTTCCTCGTCCCATCAGAAAGCCCCAAGGATGTTTCCCATGTAACAGACCCCGCTGTAAGATGTGCGACGGTCACCATGCCTCCACCACTTTTACCAACCCTATCACTGGTAAGAACTTTCCTATCATAGGACACGCCACCTGTGAAACATCCCATGTAATATACCAGCTAACTTGCAAACACTGCCTAGCTTCACACATAGGTTTGACTACCAATCCGTTAGCCATTAGAATGAATGGCCACCGTCAGACAGTTTTCACTCGAAATCCAAAACGTCCAGTAGCTATCCATACTATCTCCCATGACACTAATAATTTCAATTCTTGTTTCATGGTCTGTGCTATCAGAGTCCTCCCAAACAGCAGCAGCTCCTCTGAACTCAGAAGGTGGGAACTTGCCTACCAATACAAACTAGGCACAAGGCAACCTCCTGGTCTTAATTCAAGATAATACACAGTTAGTACTTTTCCTTCCCTCTACCCTCTACTTGCCTCCATGCCCTCTGCCTACAGTATACCACATACCAGAGGTGATGTTTAATTACATAGATTCCTTTAATATCTATAATAGGGAAGGCATGGAAATACATATACCAAAGCGGACAATAAAGGGAGAGAATGATCCACCGTGGTACACATGCGAAGTCAAAAGATTACTCAAAAAACAAAGGAAAATACACGCACGTTCAAGAAGGAAGGGGTGTCGCAGCGATTTAGAAACCTTAGCTGATTTAAGAGGACGTATTAAGAATGTAATGCGCGAGGCCTTCAACGATTTTCACTCCAACTCTCTCTCTAAGAGTCTCACAGAAAACCCAAAGAAATTTTGGTCGTATGTACGAAAAGTTAATTGTACCAACAGCAATATTCCAGCACTAATTCGTGAAGGTTCCGAGGTTAATGAAAGCCGCGATAAAGCTAACATACTAAATACTGTATTCAAAAATTCATTTACAAATGAACATAAGGATAGTATTCCCGTTTTCCCATGCCGTGGCGAGTCGGTGATGGAATCATTACGAATAGATACTGCAGGTATCGTTAAGCAATTAGAGCTCCTGAAGTGGGGGAAAGCACCGGGCCCGGATGGAATTCCAGTAAGAGTATTTTCAGAGTATGCTGCAGAAATCGGGCCATTTCTGTCTGATATATTCAGTAAATCATTAGAAGAGCGAAAAGTACCTTCAGACTGGAAAATCGCGCAAGTAACTCCGATTTTCAAAAAAGGTGATCGAAGTGATCCTGGGAACTATCGTCCCATATCTATAACATCTGTTTGTAGTAGAGTTATGGAGCATATTATATGCTCGAACATTATGAATTTTCTAGATTATAATAATTTGCTTACAACAAATCAACATGGATTTCGGAAGAAAAGGTCATGTGAAACACATCTGGCCCTATTTACACACGAAGTAATGAAAGTTATCGATACAGGTTCACAAGTAGATGCAATTTTTTTAGATTTCCAGAAAGCCTTTGACTCTGTGCCACACAACCGCCTTTTAGCGAAGCTTCGAGCGTACGGTATATCGGATCAGCTTTGTGAATGGATAAAGGATTTTCTAACTGGTCGGTCGCAGTATGTTGTCGTTGAAGGAGAAAGTTCTTCTAATCTAGATGTTACATCGGGTGTACCTCAAGGAAGTGTAATAGGACCACTTCTTTTCTTAATTTTTATAAACGATCTCGGAGACAAAGTGAAAAGCCTTTTTAGATTGTTTGCTGATGATGCGGTTATTTATAGGGAAGTAAGAACTTTGGCTGATTGCTTAGAAATTCAGCGCGATCTGGATGTTATTTTGGCTTGGTGCGCTGAGTGGCAACTTACTCTAAACTGTAAAAAGTGCAAGACAATGAGCATAACTAACAAAAAGAATCCGATTGTTCAGAAATACGAGTTAAACAATACAGTTATTGATATGGTCGATTCTATTAAATATTTGGGAGTAACAGTACAAAGGAACATGAAATGGGACATACACATTAATTCTTTAGTAGGTAGAGCTAATTCTAGGCTGCGATTCATAGGTAGAATCTTGAAAAATTGTAATGAACAAACAAAGGAGATAGCGTACAAATCTCTTGTGCGTCCACATTTGGATTATTGTTGTGCCATTTGGGACCCGTTTCGTAAGGGATTGATCGAAAGTATAGAGAAAGTACAGAGAAGAGCCGCTCGATTCGTGACCGCTTGCTACAGTCCTTATGAAAGCGTCACAGAACTGATTAGTAGATTAGGTTGGGAGTCTCTGGTAGATAGACGACATACGTTTCGTTTAAACTTATTGGAAAACATGCGTACTCCAACTTTAACTCATGAGTGTAGTGAAATACTTCTTCCACCAACCTATTTGAGTCGGAAGGACAGGAAAGATAAAATTAGAGAAATAAGGTGCCGGACTGATTCTTATATGAATTCTTTTTTCCCTCGTACCATTAGGGATTGGAATGCACAGCAAAGAGATTAGCTTTGGTGCTGAGCACCCTCTGCCACCCACAATTTTGTGAATTGCAGAGTATATATGTAGATGTAGATTATTATTATAATATTTTTTCAATTTTATTTTGTTTACTTATTTATTTTTACTTTCTCAAATTTATGTTATGAACATTTGAATATATTGTTCTGCACTTTTTGTAACATTTTTCATTCTCAGGTACTAGCTACAATTCACTGTCTCCCTCTCTCTGCCCTTTGTTTGAATTTTCCCCCACCATATTCCTGACTAATGGTCATTCTGTGAAACAGTCTCCCACACCACCCTCCCTCTTTCATTTGTCCTGCTGACAAAGAGACAAGTCTCGAAATATTCATTGTTTTTCCTGTGTTTATTTATGTGTTCACCCCATGATACCATAATCTAAGGTAAGTGGTGGTTCATTTCACTATCCCCTTTTTTTTTTCATTTTTTTTTCTTTTTTGTAAATTCATTCGCTAATTAGCTCATATTATTTCCTGGTAACAATATATATAATAAGAAAATCATACAATGAAAGAATGTGTGAACCTATTTCTCATTGTAGGTATTTCCAACTGCCATTTTTCACATTATTGAGTTTCTTTGGTCCTTGTGCAAGAATTAACACCATACAATAAGGTTTTCTAATAATAGAAATTATATTAGTAAACCTCATAATATCTAAATGATAAAGTTTACACAAACAAACAAATGCTGATTTTTATTTCTATCAATGAACCCACCATATATTTTTTTAATTGGACAGAATGTGTAATTATTGTGAATGTTATATGTTTTTCTACATGTTACAGAGTGTTGATTTGTACTTAAGAGACTGAAGGTTGTTCAATTAATGAATTATTTTTGAGATAGGAACACCTCTGAATTAATCTTAATTACTAAGGTAATCATACAACTATAGGCAGGATGACCAGTTCACTTGCACAAGGATTTAAGCTTTAAGCATGTTAGTGAACTGATGTAATCAGATATACTATCTAGTAAATTTAAGTAATTGAACCCACCAACGTATCATCAATATCTTCTTCACTGTTATCATCATCAGAATCCCCTGAATCTTTATCCTTGAGGCGGCCATATCCACGTACAACCAAGTATCTTTCTATGGCTTGCACCAAGGCGAGAGGATCTATCTTCACTGTACCTCCTTCCACTGTTTCAAGTTGTTACAATCAGGATGACGCTGTAAGTTGCACTACAGAAAACAACACACATTAGCGAAATTGAGGTAATGACATTATAAGACTGTTTTAGAATTATACTGATCTTGATCATATTACATCTCATTTACACCATTTTGTGCATAAAACAACATTCATTTTTAGAAATTGACAACTACACAAAAAATATACAAATAATTACTCACCTCCCAGCTTGCAAAACATTTCATTAAAGGACTGCAAATGAGAAGATTGTGGAATTCTTGTCACATTCCATTTAATTGAGTACTATAGTCCATAAGCTTAATATTAATTTTATTTGTTTTGTTTCAACTTGTAATATTATATCCTGGACATGAGAAATAAGTAAATAAATTGAAGGGCTCGGTTTGAGGGCTGTTGTAACATGTCTACCCAAATGCCAGGCCCAAGTGTTATGGCCCACCAGCTAGGCTCAATATACTGATGTGTGTAGATAAGTATCATTTCTCAAGTTGACATGTGAAATTTCTTGGAATGGTGAAGGATATAACATATGACTATAGTTTCAAGTAAATACCAATGATATCTACAGTGGGTAGGATACTGTCTGTAATGTATGTATGACTGGCAACATATGTTTGCACCCTTGACTGGATAACAGCTTCCAGGGTAATGTTTTCCATGTGTGTTCAAATCACAAAAATATTAACTAAGTATCACGTAGTGTGTGAATTCCTTTTAAGAGAATTAACAGTAATAAGATATATAACAGCTTCAGCTATAATATGCTTTCTACGTACCTCTGACCCACTTTAAATTATTTGTGTGTTCCAAAACAGAAAATTAACCTCACAGTACTCAATCTAAAATACTAATGAAGTATTCAATAATAGTGATAATGATAATGTTGATAGGTATAAAACGGATGGAGTGGTTTCTGCCACGCAATGTTCGAGCTGATGGTAGAGTTGACACATGGTCCAATGTAATTTAGTGGGGCAAAACAGACAGCGCTGTGTGGCACAGTTTCCCGGGTGCAGAGGAGAGCCGCTAGATTCGTGACTTTTTGTTACAGCCCTTATGAAAGCGTCACAGAATTGATACACAGATTGGGCTGGGTTAGTTTGGAAGACAGACGACGTAGCTTGCATTCGAATTTATTGGAGAATATGCGAAAAAATTTAAATTTCGAGTGCAATGTAATACTTCTTCCGCCAACCTATTTAGGTCGCAAGGATCGGAGGGATAAGATTAGAGAAATAAGATGCCGTACTGATACTTATATGTATTCCTTCTTTCCTCACACTATTCGGGATTGGAATGGGCGGGTTTAGGATTGGTGCTTAGCACCCTCTGCCACCCACAATGTTTGTGATTTGCAGAGTATGAATGTAGATGTAGATGTAGACATCCATGCTTTATCTGTTTCACACGTGCGGCATGGAAGGAGGACAGCAAGACAGCCAACTGAAGAAACTTAGTCCAAAATGGCGATTTTTACATTTTATGCCTTTTTAGATTATCTAATTTGTTGTTCAGTTACACATCAGTTAACACGCAAATGTATTAACTAATTAAATTCTGAAATTTCATGATTTATTAACTTTCTACTTGCATTTATTCCCTAGTTTTATGTTAGCTTAATACAATATTTAGAACCTTAAAATGTAACATTTTCCTAAGATTCATAATCACATTTTCTTTTTAACGTTTATCTTAATCACATTATTATAATTGCTTTTGAACAATAAAATATAGATTCAGAGTGTTTCGTTCCAAGAAGTGTGACATGTCGAGATGGTATCAACAACATATTAGTTCAAATGGTTTCTTCCTCCTTTGTAGCAATCACTAGTCTTTCTAATGGAGGAGTGCTGCTTCTCATCATGGTGGTTACTTTAATTAACTCTTGTTTTACAGCACTAAACAGTTAATTGAAAGAGGATTGAGACACCTTTGTTAATTTGAAAAACTTTTCATCACTTTTTCCCACAGAAGCAAAAGATCAATTTTTGTTAAAACATTTTTTTTTTCTATGCATTCCTATGCGCTGAATCCAGTACCACCAATTTTTACTTCTCATGTTCCACCTTTGGTAGAGAAACATCAAATTCTCGTCACCAATAACCATTGTTCCACACACAACTGAGCTATATGTGTTTGTCGAGTAGACTACCGCATCGCGTAAACAGTTGAGGTGGCCACAATGCCCGCATGCAGCAGAATGCTCCATCTGTTTTATGCTTTAGACAATGAAAATAAGGAAGGTCAGAGAAAGTATACCAATCACTCACCATACAAAGGTAGGAGGGCCACAACGAACACACTTTACAATGTCAAAGAAGTGGTCATTGGAGTGGATCCTAATCTTATTGATATAATTTATGTATGAAGCATTTCGAGGGAGATTTTTTCCCCAAGTATTTCTCTTCCAGGTAGTACAATTGTTACCCGGCTTCTACAAATAAACTACTGCTTACTACCACACCCTGGATTCTTCCAATTGTCACAGAACACACTGCACAGCTAGCAGTACACATCTTTACCAAACTAACTATTAGTGAGACTTATCTAGCCATTGACCTAACACATGCGCCACAACTCTATATCAACTCACCTGACCTCACTGTTGTATGAAAGCCTTAATACTAAATAAATGTCCATTAAGATGAAAAGTTGCCGGAAAATAGTTTACAATGAAAATCTAGATCATTCATTGGCACACATTCTAACAATTTCATGGAATTTTCACAGATAGATCCAACACAATCTCTCTGGGAGTCACAAACCCATTTCAAATCTGTCTATCTTATCTGGTTTTGATCTCAAACTCTTATATCAGTGCTTTCTCGGACCCACCATTGGTACACCTTATTTTTGTGTCTAGTTTTGTTGTGATAATTGGTTTCCAAACCCCCAATTGAAATGGATCCGAACTGTCATCCCTCTGCTGTCTGTTCATCTCCTACAGGAATCTAGGTTGTACGCAGAATAATATGCATGTAAGCAGGCCCGCCACTAGCTGTTTGAGCGCCCGCGTGCAATACCAATTATGCCGCCCCCTGTCTAACTACAGCCAGTGGTGGTGGATTTAGGAAATTTCCGAATTTCCGAACCGGGTCAAAAAACTGTGAGATTGCTGCCCCTGAACATTATTTGCCGTTGCCATTGTGTCACCGGCCGCCCGAAGCAGCTGTTGAGCTAAAAAAAAAAAAAAGGTCGCCCGCTACTTAATACGCCGCAAATTTCGGGGCGGCGACTGTCGATCGCTCGTTTTGCCGCCCCCCTCGATGTGCCGCCCGCATGCGGTGCACGCCTTGCACGCCCGCTTACGGCGGCCCTGCATGTAAGAGTGGAAAGGTCTTCTTGGCATTGAAAATGAATAAAATCTTCTTGGGTAACTAGCCGAGATAGTCTATCGATAAAACACGATGATTCAGCGGTCATAACCTCCGCCGCCATTGTCAAGTGACTGCTGCCAGTCTGTTATAGAGCCAGCAATACGTCAACCTTTTTCTGATCAGCCAATGGCTACTTGCGGGAAATGCTGACTACTGGAGGTAAGCTCTTCTATTGGTGGAAGCCATTAGCTGCGTACTTTCCACTGCTTCAGTATCATTTTTTAGATCAATGAGCTCCAGATTTTACTTAATTGAAATCCAGTATCTCAGTTGATGAGATCATTCGAGATATGGATTTCAACAGCTTCATAGAAAATGTTATCCCAATGAACACTTGTGAGCGAGAATTCTTGTAGGCTTGAAATCAAAGCCATGTCCCATGTCAATACTGTGTTCAGCAACTGCTGACTTGTAAATCTGGCCCAGACGGACATTGCGTGAATGTTCAGTGCACATTTGATTGATACATCGTGTTGTTTATCCAATGTACACCTTTCTGCATTTGCAAGGAATGTGAAATACACCAGATGTTTGCAGTGCTATATCATCCTTGGGCGAGTGCAGTGTGTTCTTAATTTGGCTAGTGGTCGGGAGGTGGTTTTAATGCCACATTTACGTAAAATTCTGCCAATCTTAGCAGTAATTGTTTCCACATATGAAGGAAGGTGAAATGGAATGGCTCTTCCTATTGGTATATATTCCTTCTTCCAGCTCGCCTGAAAATAATGTTTATTAACACCTCGTTGTAATTGTTCTTGCAGAAATTCTTCCATAGATGACAGATTTCCAATGGCAAATCATCCTTAGACATACTGCTCGAGTTCTGTGCACCAAGGTTTGCAGTATTGATCTTATTGGGCCGGGTGGTGGTGGCTACACGCGTTGAGGTAGAGGTCTGCATGCATCAGTTTTCTATATGCAGCGTGACCTAAGGTGCCATCCGGCTTATTTTCTTTCAAATTATTTTTTTAAAAGATGGAAGGAGACCATCATTATAAACCTCTATTGTAAATTTAATGCTTTCGTTAATCCCACTGAGATGATGTAAAATTTTTTGTAGATTGTTGATCCCATGTGGCCATACAACAAATATATTGTTGAAATAAGTATAGAAACAAACTGGCAAGAGCTCAAAAACAGCCAGTTTGTTTCTATCGTGACAGGTTAAACCCAGGGCAGACCGTCCCTTCATAGCTATCCAGCCATATCATAGTCAAAACTTTGTAAATTATATTATAGGGGCTTCCAATATAGTTAAAAATATTCTACCCAAATATGTGGTGTAGCTCTGTTTATAGAGGTTAAGTGGAGAGCTAAGACATTTTTCCAGTTTCTTCCGTTGGAAAAATAAGATGATGGTGGCTGTTAGCACTTTCAACTTTAGACCATTTTTGTTGCCATATGGGAACTTTATATTTGTCATCAATATATGTTACATCCTGTATCTGAACATCATATACTAAAAATACTTACAACTAATATAGTTTTTAAGTTCCAAGTTAAAAAAGCAAAGGTTTTTAGTTTGCCACACAAATACTTTTGCCTCCTAAGGGATTTGCACAACATTGCCTGTAATAAATTTGAGTAGAATTAAATGATTGCAGTAACAGTGCAAACAACAATATGATGCAGATTTGGTGGGGGCATGGAGCAACATTTACTACCTAACCTGAAAATATGTATAGCAACAATTTTTGGACCAGTCAACTGCAGTATCAAATACCACATCCATATCTCCGAGCATCTTTAGAATAATGAACCCTATCTGTGTGAGGCTCAACTCACACTTGGTCAGTTACTTTTTGTTCAGTCTTACTGTCACTACTATTTTGCCCCTTACAGAGAAAGCGTACTTTCTGTCATTCATCATTAATAGTTTCAAATCTCACAATAATTCTCATTATTAATCTCACTATACCCTCCAACAAAGAATTAAATGCCCATTACCATACACCTATAAGCAGTCACCCCAAATATGGTGCTTTATGGATGTCTTCTATATTATGTTATTGAATCTTTTTTTCCTTCCACATACAGCAAATGAAGGGTTTAACTCTGTCTATTCTTGTTTCAATGAACAAAATTATTTATAGTCAAATTTTCTAATAGTTCTAAATAATAATACTTAAATTCTATTAAAACTTACCTTTAGCTGATGCGTGTTGAAAAATTTTAAGGCACTAGTTCCTCCTCCTCTACTAGTCCCAGAACCAGCTGGCAGGTCATGTACTTTAACTGGAAACTGCTCCAACTGAGATACACAGCCACTTAATTTAGCTACCAATGCAGAAAAGGATGCAGGTTTCCAATCATCAGGAACTCCACTGTACTCTGCATCCAACTTTGTAAACACAATAAAAGTATTTAGCTGCAGAATATAATCCTGCTATACAGAGTATGAACAAACAACTATCTTTACAAAAGTAAAAGATAGAAAAACTCACTATTTATACACTGAAGAGCTAAAGAAACTGGTACACCTGCCTAATATCGTGTAGGGCCCCCACAAGCATGACATGGCCTCGACTAATGTCTGAAGTAGTGCTGGAGGGAATTGACACCATGCACCAGGGCTGTCCATAAATCCGTAAGAGTACGAGGGGGGGTGAGATCTCTTCTGAATGGCAAGTTGCAAGGCATCCCAGATATGCTGAATAATGTTCATGTCTAGAGAGTTCGGTGGCCAGCGGAGGTGTTTAAACTCAGAAGGGTGTTTCTGGAGCCACTCACTAGGAATTCTGGACGTGTGCGGTGTCGCATTGTACTGCTGGAAAACACAATGGACATGAATGGATGCAGGTGATCAGCCAGGATGCGTACGTACATGTCACCTGTCAGAGTCGTATTTAGACATATCAGGGGTCCCATATCACTCCAACTGCACACGCCCCACACCATTACAGAGACTCCACCAGCTTGAACAGTCCCCCGCTGACATGAAGGGTTCATGAATTCATGAGGTTGTCTCCATACCCGTACACTTCCATCCACTCAATACAATTGGAAACGAGATTTGTCGGACCAGGCAACATGTTTCCAATCATCAACAGTCCACTGAAGGTGTTGACGGGCACAGGTGAGGTGTAAAGCTTTGTGTCATGCATTCAGTAAGGGTACACGAGTGGGCCTTTGGCTCCGAAATCCCATATTGATGATGTTTCATCCAATGGTTCGCATGCTGACACTTATTGATGGCCCAGCATTGAAATCTGCAGCAATTTGCGGAATGGTTGCACTTCTGTCCCGTTGAACGATTCTGTTCAGTCGTTGTTGGTCCCGTTCTTGCAGGATCCTTTTCCGGCCGCAGCTATGTCGGAGATTTGATGTTTTATCGGATTTTTTATATTCACGGTGCACTCGTGAAATGGTCATATGGGAAAATCGCCACCTCATCGCTACCTCAGAGATGCTGTGTCCCATCTCTCGTGTGCCGACTATAACACCACATTCAAACCCACTTAAATCGTGATAACCTGCCATTGTAGCAGCAGTAACCTATCTAACACCTGCTCCAGACACCTGCTGTCATATATAGGCAGAGTACCGTACTCTGAGTGTTTACATATCTCTGTGTTTGTATATGCATGCCTGTACCAGTTTCTTTGGCTCTTCAGTGTATAAAATAGGGGAATATATTTTCAATTTCTCATTTGATAACTGAGTAGCACAAATTACAAACATTTTGAAATTGATTTTTTGATAAAAGTTGAGACAGAAAACTCGCAATAATTTCACTTATAGTCAGATGAAGAAATGTTAACATAAATTTTTTTTATATCAATTGTATTAATTAATTCTTTCTTCACTGTACATCAAAGGTTGACATGAGGTCATTCGGGAGATCTGACTCCAGCAGAAACTATTAGGATTTAATTAATAGTTAATAATAAAATGATGCTCATGGTACCCTGAAAAAAAAAAAAAAAAACCAACCTATTTTATAAAATAGTGGTAACAAAGATAATTTAGCATACGTTTTGTCACTGCCTTCCTTTGTGGAAAGTGATGAGTTTACTATCCCTCTGCTTCCTTAGATTACATATCTTCCCGAACACATTGCAATTTTCAGTGCTACCAAACTGTTGAACATTAATAATTTTTAAAATCCCCACCCCACCTCCCCCCTCTCAGAATATTGTGAACTTTTCAAAGACCATTCCACAGTTCAGAAATTATTTGACTGCCTCCACAAGTTGGCTGCAATGGGATTCATGTAGCTTGTGATATCTTGTCTTGAAGTAAATACCTGCAACACATTTTATTCACTTGTAATGTATTTCAGCTCCACTGTTTGAGTAATCACCTTTTCTCTGACAAAGTAATGTCCAATTGCTGATGTGATTTGTTCAAGATTGCTAAATATAATTTTTATCATGTGCTATAACCACCAGACTGTCATGCCAAACTGGTTGCACTATTGTTTATTTCCTGGAACATTAAGGACTTAACTTGCCCAATCTGCATCAGCATATGTCACAAGACTGATTTGTCAGGTGATGTAAGATTCCATAGTCTGGTTTACTTCACGTATCATAGTATCTTTTTGGTTGTGCTCCAATTACTTGGGCTAACCTGGATACCAAGAAATTAATGTCAGGTCCAGTTCTTTCAACAAATGTGAGTCTGTTCATCAGTTAATGGTAAGGAAGTTCCTTGTACTCATAAACTTTTTTCTTATCATGAAATTTTGATCCTGCTTCCACTGGAGTTTTGTTGTCTTTAATATCTTGCATTCCAAAGTTATTCGACAACTGGTTGATGTATTCTTCTCGTGAAAGAGTGATGCTGACCTACTGATTCTTGTTGAACTTTACTCCCATTAAATATGAACTTATTCATAGATGGCTAATCTCAAAGGTGTTTCTGGAGGGATTCTTTATTTTATGTCTTGCTTGTTCATTTTCCATTAAAGCAAGTCTATTGTTGACAAGCTAATTAAGCTTTCACCTCTGGCTTATAAATAATACACACAGATTAATTTTGTTACAAATCAATCTGAAATTTTCTAATGCAATACTGAGGTATGTAGACCAGCATCTTCCACTTTGCTTCAACCTATTTATGGATTTATAAAGTATCCAAACCAGTTTTTCCTTAGCTTCTTGTATAAATCACTCTGGTTTTTCCATGCACAGAGTTTATGGTGAAATGACTATGAAGATAAGTGGATTTACCATCATGCTGGTCTGCAAGACACTTCTTCCCAATGCTTACAGTAATAAGAAATCTAATCTGACGCTAGTGCTTATATTTATTTATAATGGACAGCTCTTTTCTGAGAGAAGCTTTCAGTGACAAAGCAAGTCTTGAAATTTTCAACTTTTCTTGTCATCTTTCGTCTAAACATTCATTAATTTTTAATGATTGTAGCATTACAGTGTGGCTCAAACTATGATCAAGTACTAGTTTGTTCAGTGATTACAATTCTTTGCTTCAGAAGAATTGCGCTTCAATTAATGATGCTTCTTCAATATAATCAATGTGAAATAAGCAGTTCTATGTCATTAATATTATTTCACTTGATATAAAAACTTTCTCAAAGAATCATACAATGTTGTTTTTCTGAGTTTGAGATTTTCTAGAAGTCCCGTTCGGCCATGATCTCTTCTTTGGTTGAATATACAGTTGGTTTTTGGTCTCATTGGGATAACTGTTTAACTGATATACATTTTTTACTTAAATTTGAATGACTGTGAGATCATTAACATAATTTTCATTTTACAGCACTTTTTTCCCACTTAAGTCTGTCTTATGCCATCTACCATTTTAGTAGCTGATCTCCTGCAATCAAGATAACAATCTCGTCATTTGGAAACATTATGATCCAAACTTTGCTATTTAGTATGGCTAATCTACATGAAATTATCATAACCAAACACATATCTATTTGGGAAATGACTAAATAAAACATTCTTGTAAGTTCCCTTCATCAAATACTTCTCATTTTTGCTGCCAGATGTCACTTCCATGATTTCTGTGTTGTTTCTGTCATTTATGTTTGAGGACATATTCTTCATGATCCCAGCATTCTGTTTTATGTCACGTTATTGTCATCTTGTATACTCAGTAAGGAGAAGCCTTTTCACCATATCACACAAACCAGTTTACTAACAAATTACAAAAGTTCAGACAGAAATGTATCAATTCTTGGATAAATACCATGAAATTGTTATAGCTAAGTTGGAATATTCTATAGTGTTACCAACTGCCAATGTAATATTTATCCTGTCCCAAATACAATTTGACTAAAGTATCATCTTGAACATGGCAGCATCAACAGCAACGGTATTTCTTCAATTGTAAAATGAAACACAGCCAACCTGTTGCAATATTCTTTGAATTTATTGTTTACCGGTTTCGACCCGCCTTAAGGGAGTCTTCTTCAGAACTTGTTAAAAAGTATTACATAAATCTAAAAACTCTTCTCAATAAAATAGTACATTTTGTACTGAAGTTACACATTAAAATATATTTTATAGCTATAAAAGTTACACATTAAAATATATTTTATAGCTATAAAATATATTTTAATGTGTGACTTTAGTACAAAATGTACTATTTTATTGAGAAGAGTTTTTAGATTTATGTAATACTTTTTAACAAGTTCTGAAGAAGACTCCCTTAAGGCGGGTCGAAACCGGTAAACAATAAATTCAAAGAATATTGCAACAGGTTGGCTGTGTTTCATTTTACAATTAAAGCATCATCTGTTAATTTCTGCAAATCATGTTTATGATGAAGTTGTACTATGTTGTGCAATATGATAACATGTAAAAACATTATAGTTAAACCTGTGCTTCAGTTTGTTTTGTCAGATATCCAATATGCATCTGTTTTTCTTTGCAAATGTCAAGTGCAATCTTCACCAAGTTCCACCATATTCATTCATAACCATTCTCATTTAGTAATTGCATGGCATCTAATTTATCCATCATCACAGATTATTGAAATTTATTCGAAATGTCTCAGTATCAATCTGTGTCGCAACTTATAGGTAGGAAGTTGTCACATACTTGGTTCACATAAAATAAAAAAAAACCACCTTTGAATCAACACTAACAATTATCTCAAATCAATATTCCACACTGAAATGATTAGTTTATGCCTGAACCAATATCCACTGTTAAGTTTTAATCTGTAGATTGAAGAAATAAAACAATATTCATATCATGATAAAATCAACCAGTGTATATACAAAGAGCACTAGACACACTGCAATTTGCAATTCTAACAATTTTTCAAATATTAATAACCACTGCACAAACAAATGAAGACAGCTTCTACTAAGCACAAAAAAAAGAAAAAAAGGTTTGTTCACTTACAGAACAGCCGGCAAAAATATGGAGAAAAGTTCGTAGTCTTTGTTCCCTTGGTCCCATGGATCCATCATCTTTTGTAAGAAATTGCAATAAGGCTCTGATAAGACCACTGTGGTTTACTTCAAAAGGTGAAATATCAGACTCTATTACTATAATGCGCAGCTCCTCCAAAGCTATCAAGTAATCATTTGGCTGAGAGGAAAAAAAAGAAGGGAGAAACAATTTAATTTTAATTCACATTCAACATAAATGTTGTTTACAATTACAAATAATAAATAAGGAAAGTCCTTAAAATAGTAGCAGAAAATGCAGATGGCTTTTATGATGAAAAAATTAAGAATTTACTATAATAGGAGAAAAAAGATGTCCATTGTTTGATACCGGTTATATTCAAAATTTTGAGTACAATGGTTAGGAACAGATGTAAAGCATCACACACTAATATTGTTTCCATAAACATTCCAAAAAACCCCCCAAAAAAAGGCCCAGTGACCACAAAAATGTAAAGGAAAAATTTATTATAAGTATTCCAAAATGAAGTAAACAGATTAAATTTAATAGGCAAAAAAATGTGAGTCAAGGAACCACATACTATTTTCTAATTTTATAAACAAAGTCATTATTGTAGAAAAAATGTGATTACTTTTAGCCTTTTAAAGTTTAAAACTTTTAACTTGTTACAAAATATTAATTACTGATAAAGTAGTCAAGAGCCCAGGGCAAAAAGTAAATCAGTGGTAAACGAAGGATTGCTCTCATTTACCCAAAATAACATTATCACAATATAAAAGGTGACTTTCAGCATGTATTAGCACTTTCATTTATTAACCCACTTCAGTATACCACAGAGAGAATTTCATCACTTCTCCACATTCCATTGAATAATGAAGATACCATATTATTACCAATATTAAAAAGAAGATAAATTGTCAGCATATTCCAAATGATACTTTGTGATATGGCTAGTTTCTTTAATCAAAGTACTCTCTTTACTAATTAGATAAAACTAACTTGTCTCAACTTAAAATAGTAATCAATGATCCAAAATACTAAAATTTTGATACTAAAAAAGTCACAGTCATTGACTTTGAAAACTGAATACAATATTTACTGAAGTGTCCAAAGTCATGGGACAGAAAGATGCAAATATCCAGATGGTAGCAGCATCACAAAAGAAACTTATAAATGTGCCCAGCAGTCATGGGATTTTCATTTGTATTCTTGAGAATAATGTGATTATAGCTGCAAGACATGAATTTACAGACATCAAATGCAAATGGCATTAGACATAAGGGGCATTCCATTTCAGAACTTGTTTAAGAATTCAACATTCCTCAATCCACAATGTGAAGAGCGTGTTGAAAATATGTAATTTCCAACATTACCGCCTGCCATGGACATTGCAGTTCCCAACCACATCTACTAAATAACCAAAACCAGCAATGTACGGAGTCAATGTACAAGTGTTGACAAACAGTTCACACTGGGTCAAAGAAAAATAAAACTCAATATGAAAGTATGACAGACATGTTGTGAGGTTAATGCTTCCTTTTACCGTTTAATATGGCCCATTATGCATTCTGGATTTAAACCAAAAATTATGAACGCTGTTTAGTACAAACCATTATCTTGATAAATTTTATTCATTAATCATTAAATAATTCTTCTCTCATTTTTCCAACATTGGTTATTTATTTCACATTCAGTATTGAAACTCTCATAAGCTTAACAAATCTTAATTCAACGACTTTCAAGTCAAACTTCTACTACTAAAACATCCATGACAACCACCAGTCAACGAAGTGGAAGCAAAGGTCCTCAAAAAAATTAAACTTCTCTACTACATATCTTGCATGTGGATGTGTAAGGGATCAGAAAACACTAATGATTGGTCTCAGAAGAACACCGGCTTTGTGAATTTTAGGCAGATGTAAAACTTTGATGGAAGATTTTTGGAGGTAGTTAACTTCCTGTTTGCCCCGGTTCAACTGAGATTGCTCCATGTACTTTTGTAGCTATGTTTCAACAGATCCTTTGTGAGGAACTAGTTTTTAACTTTCGATATGTATCATACTATAACAGAATCTCCACCTTTTGGCGATATTTGTGAGCATACATCACAATTAAAGCGTTGCTTTTTTCAGCAGGTAAAATAACCCCTCACTTTCAACTGAACCAGGACATTAAGTTCTTCTTGAAAGAGATTATGTGGTGGTGGCTTTGAACTTTATAATATCTTTGCCATTACACTTCGGATTTCATAAACATCATCAGCTGTTAAGCATGAAAAAAAAAAAGACTCCACTGCAGCAAACACCTCGTCCATCAGTATATTGGATGGTGTTAGTGTGAAGACGAGCTCTTTAGAGAGGACAGAACTAGTGTTGGTGTCTAAAGTTTCCCCAGTGAGGCTGACCACACACTGATCCACCATATTAAGGTCCAGTCAAACTTGGCCGATACTGGTCCGTACCGTCACTGCAATGACACTCCGCAGAGTGTTGGCTCACCCCCCCCCCCCCCCCCACCCACATCCACACTGGTCCGTAGCTTGTCCGTGTGACGCTTGGGTTCCTATTATGTCTTCAGTCTCCTTTAACGTTTTCATGTGGTTGTTTCACGGAATGTAAAAAATTTCTGTAAAAGTGAACTGGGGGACACAGCTAGGGTTGGCATCCGTACCCTATTATTATATTCTCTTGTAATTTATTTTGCGAAGGCGTATTTTATAATCTGTGTAAATAATAAAGTACATTAAAATATCCTTTTTGACCCCTGTCTCACATTATCACCTCACTGATTGATCTACTATATACAAAAATAGAATCCCAATGCAGTCTTATTAAACCATCATCATGCTGTAAGGGAATGAAAGATTCTTGCCTGTGTCAACGCAATCACAATGAAATGTCAACAGTCACTCGCTTCACACTTGATGTGTTGGTTTTATTTAAGGATCCTTTCGATTCACTCAATATTTGTTGTTAGTAAAGACTGAGATTATTATATATTTTAATTTAAACATAGACTGTAAAGATTCTGTATGATAAAAACAATTATTTCAAGTGATTTCAAAGTTTCTCATCAGTTATGTGGCTTATCTCTACTGTAGGCACCTAACTTGAAAAGGAGACATTAATATTAACATTAAATTCGAACCACAGAGCATCCTAGCATCTTCTCATTAACAAATAAAAGCTTTGTCAGAGGTGAATGTCGATTTTTTTGTTTATGGCTTTATGTATCATTGATGCCGAGTTCATTTGAGGCAGGAAAGGACTGGAGACAAGTAATGGGAGGGAATTGGACCATTGCCCTTGGAAGGAAGCATTATGGCATTCACCTGGAGTGATGTGGGGAAAACATGGAAAACACAAACGTGGATGTCTAGAAGGGAATTCGAACCCTCGCCCTTCCCAATGTGAGGCCAGAACATTACCACTCACCCACCAATTTTAAGGTCAGTAAAAATTACAGCTGAGACCAGGATTTGAACTGGGGACCTTTAATACCCCAATTGAAGAAGAAAAGACACTTTTCTAAGGCAATCAATAACACAAAAACAACATTTAGTCTTAAAGGACTAGAAATTTCTGAAATTTCACTACACACTTTTCTACATGGACCTGTCCGAAATTGGCCTGCATTGTCAAAAAGTAAACCAAACAAATGACGGCCGAGTGTTCGACGACATGTGGTGAAATTTGAACTCGCTTCAATTGAGTGAGCATCAACAATACGAAAAGTGACGGTGTGGTGATGGCTCGGTGCAGTTTAGTGTTGCCCAATCTTTATACGTATTATAAGAAGACTGGTGAAAGCCACAGCACGATTCCTGAAACATTAGGTTTTAATTAATTGACGTGGATCCATGCAAAGATCCAAGATAACACATATGATCACCAGAAAACTCTATGCAACCATTTGAATATTTTTAAGGTAACCACACAACTTGGAGCATTTTGTCATAGGAGGAACTTGAATTGCAGCTGAGAAAATAAGGAAATTAACCACCTACAATAATCTCCCACCAAGATACTAAAGAACACCAAAAAAATCACAAAGATTGTGTGCCTCTGAGCCACTTTCAGTGCTTTTCAATCCCATAAGAATCCACTCACAAGATATGTAGTAGAGAAATTCTTTTTATATTTTTTATTTAAAATATGAACAGATGATCAGAAGAATATGAATTTCAGTACACTTATTACTAATGTTATAAATATAAATAGGGAATGATAAGAAACTTTCAAATTTTCACAGGAATGCGATTCATTTACAGAGTTTGGCCTAAAAACAACCCTTTTTTCAGTAAAATAACCAATTCTATCAACAGACGGAATGAGGCAGGATGGGATGCCCGCTATTTCCAGTTGTTGCAGATTCGTAGTGGCATTTGAGGCTTAATCATCTTCAACTCCAACCAGAAACCGTCGTTATGGTCGAGATGTGGGCGACATTTTTATCATCTGACATCATTGAAAGGACTCGATTCATGTCATCACGATTTAAATAGTGCCCATGAAAAAATCGATTTTACTATCGACATTGAAATGGACAAACATTTCCCGAGTGTCTTAGTAAAAGAAATAATGATGGCTTCCTGGGCCACCAAGTATACTTGAAGCAAAGCAATAACAAGTAGCATCTCCATGCCGACTACCACTGGGGGTCAAAAGTGGAATTTTAAAAATGCTAACTCTCCATGCATCCATGGTTTGTGAACAAGCAAGCATGGCCACTGAAATAATAAATTTTACAGTTTTTATTGAATGGCTGCAGGATACCTGTCATAATAAATCCTTGACATCCCTTGACTGTTTCAGTTTTTCTTACACTGCAGCATCATCAGTGAATAATAATAATAAAAAAACACTTGCCAAGTCAGTGGCAATATTGTCGTACATGCGAGGAGTGCCTGATAAGATTGACAGCATGCTTAAGAAGAACACATGTCCCATATACAGGGCTCCCAGGAAGATGGGTGGGAGCATTTGCAAATGCCATGCATCTATCAAATTTGCTGCAACTGGGGCCCAGCATAAATTGTTGAAACAAGAAACACCATAAGGGAAGGCTCAATAAGCATGTTAAGCATTTAAAAATGATGTGGGAGTTTGCTATAGTTCAACTTTCAGCCTAAAACTGGACATTTGCTTTTATTTGATCAGACCAGCGTTGTGGCCCAAGAGAGCAGATGGTGGCCCAGGCAAATACGGAGGTACCAAAAAAAACCCAAATACAACGACAACGTCAACATCATGGAATTATTTTTTTAAAAGCTACATCTTTTCAAATGTTTTACAAAACAACTTATCCCCTTCAAAAAACTCTCCATTACAACTAATACATTTGTCCCACCGGAGCTTCCACTATTTGAAACATTTCCTGTAGTCATCTTTAGAAATGACTCAAGAAGGAATCAAAACCCTTAGTTAAGTTAAGAGGGTGCATTAAAAATGTGACTTCTATTGCAATTTGCTTTCTAAAAGCCTCACAGAAAACCCAACTAAATGTTTATCATATGTAAGAAAAGTCAGTTGTAGCAACAACAATATGCCAATACTAATACAATACTGGTGTGAGGTTAATAAAATCTGTTACAAGGCTGATGTATTTAACATCGAATTTAAAAATTTGTTCACTGATGAAAATATGGCTGACATTCAAATTTTATCACACACTGTGGAAATAGAGATGGATGTCGAGTATTTTTTGAGAATACCACAGAAGTCAAACTATTTCTGTCCGAGATTATATATATACAAAGACAGGATAGCGAAATGAAACACCACTTACCTTAGATGGTTTCGTGGGGTGAACATAATAATAATAATAATAATAAAAAGAAGCATTTGAAATGTAGTGCTACAGAAGATTGCTGACAATTAAGCGGACAGAAAAAGTAAGAACTGAATGAGTTTTTGAAACGATGGGCGAGGAAAGTGGTTTGTGGAGGAAGCTTACACAAAGAAGAGACAGGCTGGTAGGTCATATTTTGAGGCATGCTGGATGGGTTAATTTGTTGGTGGAGGGAACAGTCAAAGGTAAGAACTGTAGAGGAAGACAGAGATTAGAATATATGAAGCATATAATTGAGGATGTGGGTTGTAAGGGGTATGTAGAGATGAACATGTTGGCACAAGATAGGAAGGGATGGAGGATTGCATCAAACGTGTTGAAAGACTGATGACAGCAAAAAAAAACTAGACATACAATATTTCTCACAGTCTGATAAAAGGTAGGCCAATGCAAGATGTGAATAGTGTCTTATGTAATATAATGAAGGTTATTCTCATTAACTGTTAGATCACATAAGCAGAAATATACTTTATTTAACATTATATTTAGAAAAAAGTGATTCCATAACAATTTTACTATTGACAATAACAAATGGTGCTAGATGTTACTTCTTTTTATTGGTGAAGTATTCACTGTGATTTTAAATGAAGTAAAATCATCAGTGAGTAAACAACATCACTTCCTGTCTGTTTGGAGAAATCTGTGGTCAAAATGACCAAGCAGCTACCATTAATAAAAGAATTTTGTCTGAAACTAAGATTGGATATACTTTGATAAATACCTTGGATATTCAAAATGATGCCAGTAATTATGTGTTTGAATCGGACTTAAAATGGGTGATCCAATTACGCTCCTTTGTGAGCTGCTCTACAGAATTGTGCGACAGAATCATAGTGTTTTCCACACAATCTGATAAAAGCATAAATTCTGCTGTTTTGTTGACCAGGATGTGTGAATAATCCTAATTTCTAAGAACATTCAATTTAGAAAAATGCCATTTTCTGAGAGATCAATAAGCCACAGAAACAAGAGACTCCGCCCTGAAGATGCAGACCACAAAACCAAATGCTTTTCTCATGGCCAGCTTTACACGGTTGGTAATGTAAAAATCTTCACACTGCTAACAAGAAAATTTTATAAAATGCTTACTGTTAACACCTTTGTTTTTTTTTTACTTTCAACAAGAATCACACAAATTATAAATCATTCAGAACTTGCTAATCTGCACACAGTTCTGTAGTCTCAAGACTGGATCCTTACCAAAATCATTTGAGAGAGCAGTATGTAAATTAACAGTCAACATGTATGAGGTCTTGGGCCACAGCACTGCAAAGTAAATTATCAGGACATATTTTTCCTCTATTGTATGACAAAAAGAACTAAAATGGTATATACACTTAATTACAACAACAGTTAAAGTCATAAATATTGCTTTCTTAATTACGTGTTACAATTCAAATCATTTCAGTTTAACAGTTCTCTAAGAAATTCACTAACATCCAAACATTTCAATGTTCCACCAGCATATAGATTAAATATACTAAAATCAATTAAGTACCTGACTCTGCAGTTTTGCAATTGCTTGAGTAAGGCGGGCTAACACATTCATTGCAGGATGTGGTGGGCCATTAACTTCAGTAGCAGAGTACGACTGTACAAAATGTTGAGCCTGTTCACGAATCCAAGTACGAGCCTTTTCCTTATTACCAGCAGTAAGGTTAGGATTACTTGAGGATTTTGATATGGATGATTCCTGTTAAACACCAGAGAAGTAAAGATACATGCAACTATAATTTTAGTAGCTTAAAAATAATCATGCTAGGTGAATATATTTAATGAAACAAAATATTAATTGAATGTAACCCTAATCTTCTATCATCTCCATAAATAATTACACAGGAACAGATCTAAGGGGGGGGGGGGGGGGACCTTTAAAAATTTTTGTAGCCAGCATTTAGAATTATCTCCTGGACACTGCGACAATTGAGTCTCAACTCATAATTTAAAAGTTTTATGTGACAGATAACAGAAGCACCACAATATGAACTAGGGGTGTCCACTTAGAAAGTACATTGATATTTTTATTCGATGTAAAACATCGGAACCCTGCATTTATGTTTTTCGATGAATCAATGTTTTTTAAGCATCAAATACTTTTGTTTTTCTTAGCTCAATGAATACAAAACCAACAATATGCGTCGGCAAGTGTCGTTTCATTTATCTCTTACCCGCTCCTTTAAAATCGCCAAGAGAAAATGTGACAATTGTTTGACGTTCACCATTTCCCGTTAAATGCAGATAGATCATTGTCTTTCGTTTGGTTTGTGTACACTACTATACCAGCAGTGTAATGCTGTAGCTGTAACAAATAATATGCATTTTTTTTGTTTATGGCTTTACGCCTCATTGACGACATTAGAGGCGGGAAAGGACGAGGAGCAAGGAAAGGGAAGGAATTTGAATTTGGCCAAGGCCTATGAAGCATTCACCTGCAGTGGTTTGGGGAAGCAATGGAAAACCCAAATCAGGATGCCCGGATGGGGATTCGAACCCGCATCCTCCCGAATGTGAGGCCAACATTAAAATACTAATTTTATGATCTTGTGTGTTGGTTTAGTAGCATTGTAGCATTGTATGAGTGTGGTATTGCTTTGTGAGTGAAACAGAGACTTCAAATTAACAGAAATATTTTATTACGATACCGGATCATTACAATATATATATATAAAAAAAACAGACATTAAATACTAAAGTCTAAATCTGCCTAAAACTATTAATTTTAAGTCTTTAACCACTGAACAACAATGGTGTTCAGCAAACTTTGCATAAACAGAAGTTTACTCAAGCATTTTCCTTTCATTCTGTTCCTCTGCTGATCGACTATTTGAGCAACCTTCGAAAATAAACGTCCAAATGCAATAGAAACCCCGACAACAGCCAATCAGATGTTTTCCCAACTATATCTAAATATCGAGTAGTATGAGGTAACACTTAGTTGTTTTAGAGTAATAATATCTTATTTTGGTTCACAGTAAACAGTAGGCGTGAACCTAAGAAACTGATTTTATTCATTCACTGATATCGACTGGATAGCCAACGGCAAGACAAATTATTTTTCACCATTGTTATGTCCCGCTAATTGCTCACAGGTGTCATCACCTGTTAATAAATGTTACTTTAAATTGAAATCATTTAATTTAATCTTCAACAAATTTAGTAATGTTAACATTTATTTCTATTATTTTTGTCATTATCAGCCCGACTTAGCTTTTTTATGATTCGATGTTTTTATAAAAAAAATTCGATGGATCAAATAGAAAAATTCTTTGTCAAGACATCGAATCAATCCGATGTATCGTATGGTAAACATCGAATGGATAAGATGCATCGATGATTAGTGAATAATCCTAATATGAACTGAAATACTTTTCTACTAATTAAACATCATCATAATATTAAAAGTATTTCACCTACTGTCATGTTACAGTAGGTCTTCAAATATTTTTCTCAACTATTGCAAAATGTTGCTAAAAAAACCAGCAATCTGCAAAATTGATAGGTTGTATAAATCTGTTTAAAACAATTATTTCATGCCTTTAGCTGATCAGATTTTGGTGCGACACACACACACACACACACACACACACACACACACACACACACACCAGGATGGCTCTGTAAAAATGAAGCACCAGTCACAAAGCTTACAGTTTAAGAACACCAATGACTGTGATATTGCCACAAAGCTTTTAGGGCAACTACATAAATTCAAAGAGAAAGATCTTACAAGAAAAAATAGTGTTGCATGATTTCACTCACTCTAGTATAAAAGCTTTGCTACAAGTCAAAAAAATCAGAGGCATCTGCACAACCCAATAGGCAAGAGAGTGAAGTATCATGTGACACTTTGAAATCACACATGCTGAGACTGTCTAAAGTTTTGGGAGATAAAAGCTATACACATCAAGAGAGACCTCACCTTTATAAGGAGATAGCTGCTCTCCAATGAAATATATTCTCCTCATTTTAATGCAGGATAACTGGATAAAGCACCGATGTTCAACAAATGTGGAAAGGTGGCGCAGAGTGATAAAGCTTCCCCATAGTGTCCATAGCTTCTGGATAAGTTGATTGTTATTCTGAACACTACCAAGTAATCTATAGCATTTAAAAAATTGAAGATAATCGCCATTTAAAAGCCCAGAACTACATCCACTCAATTTCTGTTACAAGTTGCTGGAAATGATGATCTTCTCTCAGATTCAAGAACTGATTAAAGGTGTTGTGCCACAAGTAGAAGCAGGTTTCAGATTGGGCACAGTGTGGTGTGATCAAGTGCTGGCAGTGACAACACTCATCAAGATGGGTTTTCAGAAGAGACTGAAGACTGGAGGAGCATTGTTTGTGGATTTGTGTGCGGCATAAAAAAAAAGTGTGAAGGTAAGGATTGTTTCTCCCATGCCAGGACCCTGTGAATCTATTAAACGAAATGGTAAAAGATTGCCAGTTTAAAATAAAGGTGAACTAAATAGCCAAAATGCACAATAAACAATGGGTTTTCACAATGATCCAAGTTTGCTCCTATTCTTTTCAATCCGTACGTGATGGATCCACCTAATACAACATGCCCCAAGTACTTACACACTGTTGACCTAGCATTAGCTGTACAGGAAATAAAAATAAAATAAAAAAATAAAAATAAAATGAAAACGTGAGGAAGTACTGCCAGAGGACATGGGTATCTCACATGAATACTTTGCTAAATGCTGTTTCAGAACAATTCTTATGAATACAGTGGCATGTTGTTTTTATTTACTAAGCCAATGGGCACTACATCTCTCTCCCCACTTTAGTCCCAGGACAGAACTTTTCAACATCACATCTAAATACCTTTGCGTAACAAACAATACATCAGTCAGGTACTGCAAACATCTACCAAATATTGCTGGGAAAAACATACACAGAATAATTCTTGTGAGGAAACTGGCAGGCACCTCCTGGGATTATTAAATAGAAATGCATAGGGGAGTAACGGTTGACCTTATTTATTCTGAGTAATGTGCTCCAGTATGGTTGGGCAGTGCATATATTGAAAAGATGGAGATTCATCTAAATATAGCTCAAGATTTGTGGGTAGTGTATTATGATCCACACCACTACCTTGGCTTCTTTAAAAAAAAACTGTCCACAGAAAATTAGACACTAACCACCCCTTGTTACTCAGTGACAGAAGGTACAGGGCTGACTTAAAAAACTTTCCATTAATGCACCTCTAATTAAGAAAACTGTATACTATTCTGGTCTCCCAGCTGATGCCCTCTATTATGTAATGGAGGAAACAGTGATAGCAGAAAACAAAGCACATTAACACACTTTACAATTTTCAGTATAAACCGTAGTACCTGGGTGACCGATCTTCGCTCGGCATCTTTCGATTTCTATTTAATATCCAAGATTTCGAGTAAAGTTTGATTAAAGTAAAAGGCTTGAAGACTTCCTAGGCGTTTTGAGGTGCACAGTTAACCAAAGAGAAACTTCACTAACATCATTAGGCTTACTGGTACCTGAACCTTCTACGTAATGAGGTTAGAGCCGTTTTCGAGAAACCAAATACAAAAATTGCAACTTTTTTTTTTTTAAATTGTGTTAAAAACTTGAATAGCAAAACGTTATCTACATATGAAATTTCATCCAAATCGTTAGATCCATTTGCGAGACCGCCTCATAAATTGCTTTCAAAGAAAAATGCTATTATTATGTTAAACAGAAATCTTAATGCCAGTCAGGGATTGATTAACGCTGCGAGATTTGTGTTAATTCAGGGCATTCTACGAAAACCCTTGATGATGGATTCTTATGTACCTCGACGAGAAAAATTTAAAGTACAAAATATTTTTAAATTTATATATCTCTCTTAGTTCTCGAGATATCATTTCGCAAAATTGACGTGGTTGGTTGAAATGCGACCTGGACCAGAAGATAAATTTCGTCATGGCCAAGTTTGATGATGAATTCGTATGAAACTCGTCGAGAAAAATCGAAAATAAAGAATTTATTTTTCTGATACCTCAAGTGAAGAGGTTAGTATTAGATCCGACCAGGACCAGAAAAAGAATCCACCAAAAGCACTATGTCGATACGGTGGAAATGTACTTTTCATGTTTTATTTTGTTCCAAATGGTTGTTGTTAGGTTGAAATACAGCATGGACCAGAAGAAACGTCGCCAAAAGCACAAGGAACTATTCCTATAACTGATTTTTGACATGCTATATCTCGTAAACCAAGCGAGATATCAAGAACATTTATTCTTTATTTTCGATATGTTTCGTCGCGTTCTATAAGAATTCATCATCAGATTGTGACGTCACGGTAATGATAGAACATCATCAGTGCTAAATCAATTCACTCCGCTAAAACTATGCTCATACCTCGCGTGGTAGTATTTAATGACAAACTAACAACCACTTTTTACGGTCAAAAAGTAAACGGTGATTAGTTTATAACTGGTACCGGTAATATTATTTTCAAAGAAGTTTATCACCTCTGACAAAACCAATCATAAATTTTTAATTATCTTCCTTTTTAAATGTTTTACAATTAAACTTGCAATGTTACTATTTCCACGCCTCAGCCAGTATACAAGAACTGTTCGTTTAAATATTCTTTGAAATCAGAGAGAATCTATTTGTAGGCTTTCTGGTACCTGAATTGTCTACGAGATGGCGCTAGTGCCGTTTTCGAGATATCAAGTGAAAAAATTGTTTGTATTTTGCAAAATCGCTTTTTTGTACGGAAGACAACTATTTAGGTAATCTTAAAAGTCAAAACATTATCTAAATATCAAATTTCATCCAAATCGTCATAGCCGTTTCCGAGATCCGAAATATATATATATATACAAGAATTGCTCGTTTAAAGATATAAGATTAATGACTAGGAGAAGCACATATAGCAATGGGATCAGATGTGTACATACATAGACATGCCTCTCAAGGGGTGAGTGTTAGTGTGTTCACATTCCATACCCTTACCGTATGTGCTCCTTCTAGTCATGATTATAGTTGTAGTGAACCTGGTCATTCATTTGCCTAAAAGATATGTATTTTTCAAGTATCAAATGAGGACGGAAAGTCTGAATGCTAAGAAACCAGATAGAGGCATTGACCTGGGATTTGGAGGACTGACAGTTGGTAAGAAGTGAGCTTAGTAGGCCAGATGACCGCATCGATAGGCCACATCATTGGGCTCTATTTGCCCCTCAACCTTACAAAGGTAGTAGGAGGTTTTGTGTTAAAAACCCCTAAACAGGCTTCGAAGGAGATCTTGTATTCATCATTAAGTAAATGTAGCGACAGTCAGAGCAGAGAGAACGAAGACACTGAATTGCCCTCTGGTGCCCATTGCTGCGAGGTGGCTGCCACATACAAAGAAGATGAACAGCGCCTAACAAGTTGGCTCTACTATGGGATTTTGTGGTTGGAAGTGGAAAGTAATTTGTAAGGGATTAGGTTCCTCCACACTGTATATAGCTAGGGTTAACTGAGGTTAGATAATCTCCTGCAGTCACAGACATGCTTGCCGTTCTCACAGTAACAGTCATATTTACACACTTATAATACAATCAAACATTTGACAATATTCCAGAATGACATAACAGTATTGCCAGAAGGTAGTTATCAGTCTTCAGCAGTAATCCTAATGTATACAACTCATATATTCTGTATAGCACAGTATTCACGCTGTATCGTGATAGTAAGTAGTGTACATACGATGTGTTTACCCAGTCATTTTATCCTGATGATCCTACCATGAATGTCTCAATCTGATCCCAGATCGACTTCTAAGCTCAATCCTTACCCACCCACTCAGTCATCTCATCAAACCTTGACCGTGTCTTCGTTCGGCCGGCCAGGTTCACCAAAGGTCTTTAAATAGTAATGGTTAAGGTTTGTTATATTACCTAGAAATGATAGAAGGTTTCCTAAGTAGTTGGGGGGAAAACTGTTGGATACATCATGACAACAGGTCACTAAGATATCACTGCTAGAATGTCCGTTTACCAAAAAAATGATCCACTTGCTTCGCCAAGATAGGAAATTCCCTTAGAAGAACAGCATAGCACTGCCCAGCAACCTTCTTCTTTTTTGCTTAAAATGCTTCATTCAGCAAGGGACATCAGGGAACACTATTTTAAAAAATGACAGAACTGAATATCTTCTTACACGCAGCAAACAATCTTATATCAGAAGTTTCAGAACTTTTAACAGTGTTGGTACTGTAAGACGAAATGCTTATGCTTGGGGATGAGCATAATGCTGTTGTCTTAGCTATAACCATGCGTAGCCTAGGATGTTACAGTTCTGACTTAGATATCATGACCTGGCCGCCACACAGCTTATTTAACTAAAAAGCTACGGAAAGGTATAAGTTCAAATGATGTTTACTAGTCCATTATCATTAGATAACTATATTCTTCAAAATTTTACAAAGTCAGAAAACTGCACAGGCAATCAGACAATTTTACCAAAGAAATGTTTTGCAAGTTCGATTAACCGTTCGAGCCAGACCACAGCCCAATAGTTCGCAGTTCAAACCTTTAGTTGTAGAAATTAAATGAAAGTGAACCACACACTCCCATTGTTTGTTTAATGCCGAATTTAGACCATCCCGAGGCCTCATTTGGCAAAATACTATCTTAACACGACATTATAATAAAACTGAATGATCTAAGCTGCATGTTAGCGAGCCTACAGGTTTTCAAACACTAACTGGTTGCTATTACTCGAGACTACATCTTGTCGCTCACACTGTTCCTAGCTGACTGAGCCTAACGTGGTGTTGCACCGACTGCTTCTGTACGACTGAGGCCGACTAACTGAACATACTCGTCTATATCACCTCGCGCTCCCTGCTTCTCTAAGATTCCTGGCAACTGCTCTCCCATGAACCATGGGAACAAGCTCTTTCCCTCATTCACATGGATAGATCCTGGGAGGCTGATCAGATATCAAATCACACATCAGAAAAAGTTTCGACATAAAATTTGACCTTGAAAATAAAAATAATTCTATCTCCTCGAAACTTTACAAACCACTAGATCTTAAAGTAAATGTTAACTTCAGTTAACATGAAGAATTTCATAACTTGAATGGTTAAGCAGAAAATAAATACTTTAAATATGAACTTTTAAAATCTCATTCCAAGCGAATGCCAAAAACTAATGTAACAGAAAATACTATCTTGAAAGCTATAAAAATCTGATTCCTATATTGAATTATCATAAAAACTAGTTTTAGAAATGAAATGCACTAATATTCTATCCACTCTAACTCGTGGTTCTAAGAATAAAATTTTGTTACGCAGTTACAAAATTTTACAGATAGCTTACAGTACATCAGTACATGGATGAAAAACACATGCTACATTCAATAATTAATAAGTATTTCTTTTAATACTCTTACACCATACAAAGCATCTCATCCTGTCAAACATATCCCATCTGTATAGAGTAAAGAAGACTTATCTTTTTCGTGTCTTTCCAAATGAACCACATACAATTTGTTCATTAGAAAATTTAACTTATTTTAAATTTATAACTAGCACAATACGAAGACAAACAAATTAGTTAACTTCAAACTGATAGCAGTTACAGCATCTAATAATAATAATAATAATAATAAATTCTTCTAAGAGCCAAAATTTTTGAAAAAATATCGATAAACATTGAAGGCTTCTTCTTCAAAAAATTAATCTTATTAGTGGACTTATGTCAAAACTAACAGCAATATTTCATGTATTCAAGAGATGCACTGTAAATAGTAACTCAAGATAACAGATTAAAGGAACAAGTCTTTTAATAAAAAAAAGGACATACTCCACACATAGGAGTGTTATATCTGCAAACCAAACCAGCTGTTAAATCTGGGAGCTTGACAGATTTTGAAGACATAAAAAGTCTTACAACAGAAACTGATGAATGTACTATCACATCCATATATTAAGAACCAGTAATCGATTTTCATTTAACCCATCAAAAGACTTTCACAGCCAATGCAACAGGATTGCTAATATATAGTTTGCAGGTGACTGCATACTTGGCAGACAATAAGGTCTTAATCTTCCACCCTGTTCAATCTACCTGAAGATGGTAAAAGAGTACATGATTGCCAAAATATTGTATCAAAACAGTACTTAGCTTATTGCCCATGAACTTAATTAATTTATAATAGGATTGTTATTGGAGAATTCAGCAGTTACAACACTGACAAGTCCTTTCGAATGACAACACTAGGGACTTCAATCCAGCAAATGAATCCCGCACAAATTTATGCAGATCGACAATCGCAAAATGGCGATAAAACATGTGTCAATCTGTGTGGTATAGCTGCCCCATTGTCTCTTTCTGGTATCACTCACGTTTGACTGCAAGCATTAATTGTCCTGCTTGTCACTACCCTTCCTGTTGACATTTGACTTAGGTTGAAAAATGAATGATTTTTTTTAAAATTATTGTCATTTGTAGATAAATAGATTCACTTCTAAGCATTTATCAGATCTTACATTTGTTTTTGCTGTACACATTACTCTAATCTGAATTATGTTATCTATTTTCTCATTATTTACTAAGGTGATCGTGGGCTCAGTAATCATATATATTATTTCTATAAGGTATTTTTTTTCACAAGCCTGTATCTTCCGTCAAACTTGACTGAAATCAATGAATGAGGTGTCATTTTAAAGCATATGGTCTCTACTTTGGTCACATCATATTTTAAGAAATGAAGTTTTCGGAATGACAAAAGGGCAAAAATGACAATATTTCTAAAATGCTGTTTTCAGTGTTACAAGTCATTTATCTCCCTATATACCTATCTGAAATCGTTTAATGAAGTATCATTTTAAAGATGCTTTAGTGACGTCATATATTAAGACAGAAATTTTTCGAAATTCGACCCTTAAAGGGCAAAAGTACCAATATTTTTTGCAATGCGTTTTTGTGTCACGAGTGATTTATCTCACTTAATATGTAACCGATATAGATAAATTAGGTATCATATTAAAGAATATGGTTTCCGCCGTGGTAACATTATATTATAACAAATGCATTTTTCGTAATTCGACCCTTAAAGGACAAAAATGTCAATTTTTCTAAAATGAGATTTTTGTGTCTCGAGCCATTTATCTCCCTGGATATCTAACCAAAATCGATAAATGAAGTAGGATTATGAGGAGTAATATCTCAGCTTTGTGAAATAATATTTTAAGAAAGAATGTTTTTGGAATTCAACCCTTAAAGGGAAAAAATATAAGTTTTTCTATAACGCATTTTTGTGTCACGAGCGATTTATCTCCCTTAATATCTAACCGATACAGATAAATTAGGTATCATATTAAAGAATAAGGTCTCCGCCGTGGTAACATATTTTAAGAAAGTAATGTTTCGTAATTCGACCCTTAAAGGGTAAAAATGTCAATTTTTCTAAAATGCGTTTTTTGTGTCTCGAGCCACTTATCTCCCTGGGTATCTATTCAAAATCGATATATCAAGTAAGATTATGAAGAACAGTGTCTCAGCTTTGGTGACATCATATTTTAGGAAAGAAGTTTTTGGAATTCAACCCTTAAAGGGAAAAAGTATAAATGGTTCTACAACGCATTTTTGTGTCACGAGCTATTTATCTCCCTTTATATCTAACCGATATAGATAAATGAGATATCATATTAAAGACTAAGGTCTCCGCCTTGGTAACATTATATTTTGAGCAAGGAATTTTTTGTAATTCGAACCTTAAAGGACAAAAATGTCAATTTTTCTAAAATGCATTTTTTGTATCTCGAGCCATTTATCTCCCTTGAAAATTAAACAAAATTGATAAACGAGGTATCATTTAAAAGATTGAGGTCTTCGTAATGTCTTCGGTTCCGTTACCACATTTTAAGAAAGAAATTTTTTTAAATTTTAACCTTAGAGGGCAAAAGTATTAATATTTTTACAACACTTTTTTCTGTCACCAGCTATTTATTTTCCTTGATACCTAAGCGAAATCAAGAAATGAGGTATCGATTTAAATATTAAATTAAACGCTATGGTCACATCATATTTAAAGAAAAAACTTTCTACAAATTTAATCCTTAAGGGGTGAAAATATTATCAAAACCTTTTTTTTTTTTTTTTTACCTCTCTTGATAACTAACTGAAATCGCATAATGAGGTATCATTTTAAAGACCAAGGTGGCTGCTTTAGTCACACCATATTTTATAAAATGAATTTTTTTGAATTCGACCCTTAAAGGGCAAAAGTATCAATATTATTTATAAAACGTGTTTTTTTTATTATTATTATTACAAGCCATTTATCTTCTTCGATACCTAGCCGAAATGGATAAATGACATATCGTTTTAAGAATTAAGGTCTCCAGCTAGGTAAAATCATAAATTAAGAAAGAATTTTTCGGAATTTGGGGCTTAAAGTGGTAGCGCGTATAAGACTGTTCAGAGCCAAGTCCCTAGATTGCAGCAGCGGATATCACAGAGATGTCAATAAACTTTTTTATTCAATAAATAGCTTTTCGGAATTTTTTTTTCTGTTACGTAAACGCTGTCGTTTTGCTATACTATTCCAATGTAAATATTTTATTCGCACAGCAACAAATATTTCAGAGATGTTGTGTGCATTTTGTTCAGGTTGGTTTTATCCTGTTAAGGTCAGTGACAGTTTGTCGTAAATACAGGATGTTTTAAATTTTCCTAACTGTTTCGTAAAATGTTGCGAGTATTTTGATGCGTACCTATTACACTAAAAAAAAATAAAAAATATTTGCTACAAAATTACAGTTCTACTTTTCATAATATTACAAGCATTCAACCACCTTATTCATCGCATTTTATTGGCGAAATTTTCGCACGGGTCGTCTAGTAATACTCTTAAAATTTTAACCTTATTGTAAACAAAGTCTAAAATTTTTAATAATATTTTTTTAACATTTATTCAGTGTTATAAAATAATGATACACCCTTCCCTTGGTTTGGTTGCGACTGTCGTGTGATCACCAACTTTTAGGGAATGTAGAACAATTTTGGAAAGTTTTATTCAATTCGTTTCTACACTTCAGCCAGCCATCAGCGGAAGCTGTTGCGCTATCTTATCTATGAAACCGTGTAGTGTAATCTGGGGTTAGTCACGAACTGCTGCTACCATTGCACACTGTAACAACATGCGCCTGCTTATGAGTTTACTACACCAGTTCATTATCTCAGGTTCATAGCGAATTGTAATTTCAACCTCTAGCTAACTGGTGAAGTTTCTCCTAAGCGTGGGATGAGACCTCGAGAGGAAACCCACATACCCAGCTGGGACGCGTAGCTGAGAAACCCTTAGATCAACATTTAGAATTCCTAACACTGAGCCATAACTCCACCCTGACAGTCCCCACTTAGCTTTCAGCAAGCCAATTAGAAAAACCTTTTATCCCCACCACAGCATTAACAAGTTTTCCTGAAAACTTGCAACAGAATAAGTTATTCAGTCCGCCATCAATTGCCCAGGGCTCGAGAACAACAACATGGACATCTCTTAGGAACACTAACAAGTACCGAAGCTGATTTGATCCACTATGCGAAATATCATTAGCTGGACTTAGACTGAATTTGTTGCCACTCATCTCATCTTACGATAGAGTACTGTGCCTAGCCCATAGCCAATCAGCAATGCAATACTTAGATATCAGCCAATCATATGAACACATCACTATTACCATTCAACCAATCAATGCTGATGCTCAATCCAGTATGTGTGTGCAAGTGTATTTTCATCTCCTTCAAGTGATAAATAAATAAGCAGTCTATTGTATGTGATATTATTCTGTAAGATAGCCACCTCTCCATAAACTAATGAAGTATTAAAGATATATGCTAATGTTCTCAATATCAATGTTCTCAGTGACTATATGCAGCTTCTAATTCTGATAGTTGATCCAATTACTACCTAGCACTAAATCCACAGACTGGTATCTAATGATACCAGGTGGAAAGCAGGGACGAATCCCTCCGTTTCCAATCAGTTGCTGTTACAAATAAGCATCAGCTCGGCTGCGACAAGACAGCATGATGGTGCTCAGCGCCTATATGATGTAAGCTGGGTAGATTCACTGGTGAAAGAAATTTTAACCAGAACTTCACCAATACAGTAGGAGAGCTGGTTGTGGACAATTCCTAGTCACGATATTGTGCACTAAAGTTTTGGGTTTAATCCCAAACCTCTCACAGTGCATATATAATTAGGGCTCACAGCACTGTTGACGGTGATTTATCTTTCAGATGAGGATGATAAACCTGGCAGCCTCTTATGTTGTTTTGAAGAGTAGACCTGAATGGCCCAGCACTGGTTTTCACCTTCTCCCTTCTTTCATTCATCCACAGCACAGATAACAACAGAAAATAACAAAGACCTAAATATACTTTATTGAAAAAGGCAAGGGGAAACAACTATTGTTTAAATTTTCCAAGAAAATGTACCAACCAACCTAAGGAAAAAAGAATAAGAAAACAATCATTTGAATGTAATGATATTTCATAAATATAATATACATAATTACTTTAAAATTTCTGCATTCATGGGATTACTAAAACAATGGCATGTTCAATTATTTTTGTTATGTCGCAAACCACGTGAATTGGGAAGACCCTTCTCAGCGGATGGTTATATATGCAGTTGATTCAGAAAAAAAAGTGGAACAATCAATACTATTAGATTTTTAAGATTCTTCCAAAAGCATAAGTGATCAATAGATTTAAAAATATTTACTTTAAAAAAATAAATAAATGATTAAATGAAAATTTCTCGAGTTTCCTGCCGGATAATATTTTTATTTAACTCATCATACAAATCAGCATACAACATTTTGGCAGCAACCTCCGCTGCCTTCATCAGGTACTGTGTCATACCGAAGCTAAGACAGAGAGAACTTCGCGCTGCTCCACCATTGGTCGGTACTTCAATCGACCCCAGACGGCGTGGAATCGGATGGTATATCTCGTATCTTGCTACGCATGGTGAAGGATTACCTGGGCCTTCGAGTCCCGGGAGTATATTCAATTCCTTGTAAATTCAGCAAAGTATACATTGGTCAAACCATAAGAATGATCGAGGAACGCCGCACCGAGCACCAACGATATCTACGGTTGCTACAATTGGAAAAATCCGCACTGGCCGAACATGCGGTAGAAAATTACCATAACATAAATTTTGAAAATACTGAAGTTTTGGCTCAAATATCATACTTCTGGGATTTGGTAATCAGAGAATCTCTGGAGACACGTCAAGACGGCGTCCTCCCGGACGGCTGTGTCCAACACGTTGTAATTTTAAATCTTGGACAATTGGCTCCCTTGCTTCACTCTGTTAATGTTGTTGTTACGAGGGTGAATCAAATATAAACAAGACTTTATTTTTAAAAATATTATTTTTATTTTAAGTGCAAAAAAGTACATATTTTATTTTTCTACGTAATCTCCTGCTTTAGAAACACATTTTTCCCAGCGGATAGGCAGCTTCCAAATTCCTTCCATGTAGAAAGATGCAGGTCGTGTCTGCAGCCAATTGCGCACGTAGGCTTCCACCTCAGCATCACTGTTGAATTTTTGGCTTCCCAAAGCTTCCTTGAGAAGACCAAACACATGAAAGTCACAGGGTGACAGGTCTGGACTGTAAGGAGGGTGGTCCAGTGTCTCCCACCCCAGTTTCTCCAATTTTTTCCCTGGTTAAGGCTGCTGTGTGGGGGCGAGCATTGTCATGGAGAATAACCACTTTCCTCATTGGTAGGTCTCGTCTTTTGCGGTGATATGCAAGTCGGACCTCACTCAAAATGTCGCAGTAGTAGGCCGCATTGATTGTCCTGCGCTCATGCAAAAAATCGAGGTGCAGCAAACCACGCTGGTAAAAAAAAACCGTAGCCAAAACCTTGCCAGCCGATAGTCGTGACTTGGCTTTCACTGGTCCAGGTTCTCCTTTTTTTCTCCACTCCATACTCACTTGTTTGGACTCAGGGGTGTAGTGGTGCACCCAAGTTTCATCACAGGTGATGATGTGAGTCAGAAATGGGTCCCCTTCTTCCCGAAATCGTGCCAGAAGACGCTCACACACCTGAAGTCGATTCAATTTCTGTTCTGCTGTGAGAAGGCGAGGAACCCACCTGGCGCACACCTTACGGTACCCAAGCTCCTCTGTGAGTATGGAGTAAGTGCTCCCATTACTTATTCCGACCTTACTTGCAATTTCAGAAGTGGTAAGACGCTTGTCATCTTCAATAAGCCGGCTAACACAGCTGATGTTGTTCTCTGTAATGCTGGTGCGGGGTCTGCGATTATGGCTCTCATTTTCAACATGATGACGACAATCCACAAACTGTTTATGCCATGCAAACACTCTGGCTCACGACAGTGTCTCTTTCCCGAACTGGGCAGTCAATCTCCTCAAGATTTATGCTGGTTTTACGCCTTCTGCGGCGAGAAACTTGATTATAACACGTTGCGCAATCGACGAGTGTACCTCTTGCTCTGACATCGTGATGGTTGGCACTGAGCGAGTCGAGGGGGGGGGGCTAACGGTCTTCCCCCACTCCTGACAAACCTACCTATCGCCAAACAAAGCGGGAACGTTCTCCCACCACTATTGCGCCCGAACGGCCGAAAGTCTTGTTTATATTTGATTCACCCTCGTAACAACAACATTAACATAGTGAAGCAAGGGAGCCAATTGTCCAAGATTTAAAATTACAACGTGTTGGACACAGCCGTCCGGGAGGACGCCGTCTTGACGTGTCGACCAATGGGAAAGCTGATCCTCCGCCTCCGAGCCAAACAGGAGATCGGTCGCCCGTTGCAGCAGCTTTGAGCGTGATGCTACTGCTGGCTAAGCAACGTTGAGCGTGGTGAGCACTTGGATGGGTGACCACCCGAGATGCCACTGTGGAGTCTTGAAATGCAATTTTTACTTATTGCTACCTACTAAGCATTGGCGAAGAGAATGACTGTTTACTTCCGTAGAGCCACGTGATGCACCATCATCATCATCGGTGTCATTTGCACACAATTTTGAACAGTGTTCACCATTCGTGTATTCTTTGTAGCTGTATGACAAACTACACATCTGATCAACATGCAAGTGAAGTCGACTTGTATGTACAATGCTATCTCTTGTTTGAGGATGAACCATTAGCTGAAGCAATCTGAGAATGGAGAGAATTACGAAAATAAAAAAGCGGAATGCTCAAAAGGAAAAATGCTTTTCTTGGTTCTCCTGGTGAAGCCACATCAATTTTTTGAAACATAATGTTTCAGCCTTGTTATTGCAGTTTTCATCAGGGGACTGCCATACCTGGGATCCCTGCTGTCTGTAAATAGTTGTCTGAAGCGCATGATAACTGAGATGATGTTACAGATGTTTCCACAGCCAGCACGGGCAGTCTACTTGGGCTTGAGCAGACCTGATTATATTTAATCAAGCTGCAACACACTGTTACCAAACCCTTTTTTTTTATATCTAATACTTCTTCCTCTCCCTTGGACCACCGTCTCCAAAACACTAGTGTCACTGAATGAAATAGTGTCCTAATGCCAGCCGAATGTTGTACCACAGTTGATTTGCTGACATTATTACTAAAATGTCTCGAATGTTCATTCAGCCTTTCTTCGATGGTGTGTTCCGCCTCACCGATACACTGGGTATTTGATATACACCTAGCATCTGTATTTTTTCAATCTCTCACCTTTATCTGATATATACCCACGTACCCTGCATACAGGATATTATTTTTTCTGTCACCCACTGGGCATAGGAAAATCCCACCTTTGTTTCTGCTGCTCTCTTCTGCCAGTGCTGGGGCAGAAAAAAATATTCAAGGGTCAAGTGATATGATGGACTTGCTGATAGTACTAGGGCAGTAGCTATTGGCAAAAAAATGTCTCCTTTAAAACTTCCCGTTGAAGGAATGTTACACCATATGTTGGTTGAAAGATGAAAGGTTGAATTACAATTTAAAAATAATGATGTCAGCAAATCAGCTGTAAGACAATAGTCAGCTACAGTGGGATTTATTTAATTACAATAGTATTTTGGCTCAAAAAAGCAGATGGTGATCCAGTTGAGTCAGAGAAGCAGTTAGGCTACTCATATAAATATGGAAAATAGAGATGGGCAGGTCCGAGATTTTAAAGGAGTCGGGTTCGGATGTAAATCCAACTCTGCAGACCTACGTACATCCAGGTTACGTGTCCGGTGGACCTGTACGGGTCCGGCTCGGGTGTGGTGAGAATATATGGTGGATGCAAATCCCACCAAGGAGAACTGCTGTACGAGTTATAACGTGTTCATGCATTAATTTATGATTTGAAAAAATATTAACTGTGAGAATTTTTTTCTTTATTTGAAACTTACAACTGCACGTAATATTATAAAATTACAGTATAATAAACTTGATAATGATCAAAATAAAACAATTTTTTTTTGTAGGCCTAAAAAATTAATAATAATAATAATTTCTTAGTAGTAAAAAATTATTATTAATAATAATTTCTTAGTAGTGTTGTAAAGGGTCAGAGAGAAAGCAAAATTCTTTGTTAATTGGTTGATTTTTTTTACTAAAAACGAAAGTTTTAAAAGACTCAACATTTTAAAATAATTATTACCTTTTGACAACCTACAACCTTAAGAACCAGTTTATTATAAATGAACAAAACACAAAACTGCATGTATAACTTAATTATTTTAAATTATGGATGAGAAATTATGCGAGACTAGTTCTTAAATGTATAGTATTTTGTTTTGTATATTATGTGAAATTGTTTTGATTGAGTGTATAAAACGTTGTGGTGGGTGCTAAATTGAGTGCGATACCAGGCATTTTAAAATTACACGACATTAAGATGTTAAACTGCGCCATCTACTGTAACGTGTTTTTGGTTCTTTGAAAATGTTTATTTTAATCAGTGCAATTTCAAAAACTTTTAAATTCTTTACAATTTAATTCAAGATTATTTCCCATGTAGTTGCGAGTATTTTTGCAAGTTTTAATTGTTAATAATAATAACCAATTGTTTGAGTAATTGTTAGACGTTTTAGAAATGGCTGGATGCGAGTTTTTTTTTTTTTTCATGTTGGATTATAAAACATTGCTCTAAACGCACGGAATAATGCTACGTCATCATATTTAGATATATTGTATATATAATGTGCCTTGGAAAACCCTTGGAAGAGAGATTGATCTTCATTATAAACGTGTTTCTGCAATAAAGAGATGTTAAATTTACCATCTGCTTTCTCATTTAAGGCATCAGAATTGAGAAAGAGGAGAGCAATAACCAAATTGGATGTTAAAAGTTTAATAAGACTACAATGCATTAAAATTACGAGTAACATTATAAGTCCAATCTTATTTAGCACTCCTCACCTTAAAAGCATGCCATAAAATACACCACAACCAGACTGATAAAAAAATCAATGCTGGGTTTTAACTACCCATAGAAATTTAATAGTTATTGTAATTATCTATTAGTAATTAGTTATTAAGAAATATTTTTTCAGTAATAATCTTATCTTTAAATGAAACTGTAATCAAATCACACAGTAAATGGATAATAAACTCTTCAAAACATAGAATTCAAATCGGAAATGTAATCAAAATTTGTGTGAGAAGTATGAACAGCTCCAGGTCCGACACACAGTTCCAGCTGTTGCAGGTCCAGCCGTGGTTCAACCTCCGGCCACACGAGACCTGTGGCGCACGGATACAGGTTCAGGCGGTTACATATCCGATAAGCACTCGGATGAACGTCCATCCATAGTGCAACAGATAGAGGGCCACAGAAACGTATCCATCCAGAGCTTCCCATCTCTAATGGACAATGGAAAGCATCTTTCGAAATATGGTCACGATTGCTCTGGAAAATACGGAACGTATGCGCTAACTTGATTGTCCGTGCTGGCTGTGGGAACGCCCATCACTTCAACTCGGTTAAAGCAGGCTTCTGACAGGTATTTACTGGTTGCAGGGGCCCCCACTATAGCAGTCATATGATGAAAACCATGATGAAATCATTGAAATATTATTTTTTTTTAAAAAAATACAAAACTCCTCCCCCCCAGAACCAAAAAACAACTTCGATAAAAACTGCAGAAGTCTAAATGATCAAGGAGTAATCTAAATGATAACACTGATTTTATCTATGGTGGCAGAAGTCTTGTACAGCTATTAAATCACGTAGCCCTAGTCAAGGTAATCAGTTGCTTAATATTACTTCTTATAATATTACACACCAGCCCATTCTTAGAAGTAAACAACAGAAACAACAGGAGTAACAGATTACACTAAAAATATCTCCAAAAGGGAAAAACAACAAGAGTTGATTACATCCATGTTGAGCACATCAACTATTTCTGGGGGACAGGAGTGGAATGGTTTCAAAATCTTTATTGTGCGTTTACAAAACTGTAAGATCTCAAAGCTGTGAAGAAAGCCGCAATTGATAGTACTCCTGTAGCTTGGTAAACCCCCAGCTGACACCAAAAATTACTTTCCAATAAGATTCCTCGGCCACGTCTACAAAATTTGAGAAAATGCTTTTAAATATCTAACCTTAGTTATTGACGATAAACTTATAAGATTCAAAGCAACCTGCTCTAGTACAGACCAAATCTTACACCTCACTGAATATGGCATTTAGAAGGGCCTTATTACAGAAGTAATTTTCATTAACTTGATAGCTGCCTATATGTTGAGTATGAAAAAAATTCCTCCCAAAAATATACAATCTGGCATGGGAGTTTACGAAAACCTCAACAAATGGCTACTCTTCATCATTTTCCAAAATACCAAAAGCTGGCAACATAGAATGAAGACTGGTCTTCCTCACAGTAGTTTTCCCTGCAAAGTTTTAATATTTGCATTAACTACCAACCTCTGGACAGCCATGAGTGCTTCATTTACCATAATGATTTTGCTCTAGACTAGATGACCCGCACAAAAATTTCACGAATACGATGAATAGTAAGGTTGGTGGTTTGTAATAGGACTAAAGAAGTACAGTAATACCCCGCTTTACGCGACACCGTTATGCGCTGTTTCGCTTTAGCGCGAGTTTCAAATTTCGCGTTAAAATGCCTCGTATTACGCGAATTGCTTACTGAAGAATATGTTTGTACATAATGTAGTCATTGGCTTCTCTTTGGTCGCGGCAATCCCTGCTTTCTCCGACCACTCTGATCGAAGAATTCCCCGTCCTACGACTTTGTTCTATAGGGATTCCCTCGTTTGTTCCATATGTTTATGTCGGCTGGCAGTCGTGTTTTAACGTTTGGTGGAGATAAGTACATAATTTAACGCTACGTTAAAAATGCCGCCTATGAAGAAAAAAAAGAGCGTAAAAGCGTAACTTTGGAATTGAAGATGAAGGTCATAAGGAGAATGGAAAATGGAGGCAAAGCAACAATTATTGGCAGAGATTTTGGTCTGTCAGAATCAACTGTGAGAACGATTTTTAAAAATGGGGAAAAAATTAAACTTTCCAACGAAACTTCTCGGGTTTCAAGCCGCCTCAGAATTGAGCCGTCTGGCGACGTTTCGGAAGCTTGCACTGCTTCCATTGTCAAGCCCCCGCTTAACATTACTGAAGTCTGCCGCACGGTAGTCTATTATATAGCGCCATGTAGCATTTTTAGCAAGATCACGGCGAGTTTGATGAATCCTCTCCCTCACAATTGCAAGACTGGTGCGGCGTAGAATCTTCTTGATGGCAGTAGTGTTAGCCGGATGATTTATCACGGCCAAGCGTGGCACTGTTTCGGTATCTCTGCACCGTAACAGGAAGGCCAATGAACTTAGAAGTTTGGCCTTCTTGCAGCGCAGCTTCTCCAGATGTTTAACGCTGCGCGACATATCCTCCCCGTAGAGGTACGTTAGATAAAACGTGCATAATTATCTTTCCAACGAAAGTTCAACACCTATAAGTGCAACAAAACTTTCTCATTCGAGATCTTCTATCCTAGAAAGAATGGAGAAATTGCTAGCAGTCTGGATCGAAGATTTAAATAAGAAGAACACACCACTGAGTCAAGATCTCATATGCACAAAAGCAAAATCTTTGTATGAGATGTTAAAGACAGAAGAAGGTGAAGGAAGTTCCACTCCGACTTTTGCTGCCAGCAGAGGCTGGTTTCATCGGTTCAAGCAGCGTTCCAATCTTCACAATATCCAGATAACAGGCGAGGCCGCCAGCGCCGACACTCAAGCTGCAGCTGAGTTTCCAAACAAGTTTCAAGATTTCGTAACACGAGAAAAAATTCCTGCTTGTCTCATCTTCAATGTTGATGAGACCGGGCTTTACTGGAAAAAAATGCCATCTCGAACATTCATTTCTGAAGAAGAACGTCAAGCCAGCGATTTCAAAGCTGCGAAAGATCGACTAACACTTCTGCTGGGTGGTAATGCCACTGGTGATTTCAAACTGACACCTTTACTAGTTTACCATTCAGAAACACCCCATGCAATGCGAGGTACAGACAAGACAAGCCTACCAGTCATGTGGCGGTCCAACAGAAAGGCGTGGGTTACACGGGAAGTTTTTCAAGATTGGTATTCTCATAGTTTTTGCCCGTCAGTCAAATCCTACTGTGACAGAAATAAGCTTGAACGTAAAGTTATATTACTCTTAGACAATGCCCCAGGACATCCAACCTCACTTGATATGCCGAGAGACTTAAAAGTGTACATGAAGTTCCTTCCACCAAACACTACGTCAATATTACAACCTATGGACCAGGGAGTAATAGCAAACTTCAAAGCTTATTACCATCGCCGCACTTTTAGCCAGCTAATTCATTAAACCGACGGGGAAGGAAGACAGTCTATGGAGAGTGGTGGAAGTCATACAACATCATGAAGACTATTCGCAACATAAATGAGTCTTGGAACGAAATTAAAAAGAGTTGTATGAACGGGGTGTGGCGTAATCTTTGGCCAGATGTAATGGAAGCACCTAGAAGAATTGTCCAAATGCACAGACAAGTGCTTGAAGACATTGCTGCAATGGTTGAGGGGTCTGAACTTGAAGATGTCACGGTAGAAGATCTTGAAGAACTTGTAGCAACTCATGACGAACCTCTCAGCAATGAAGATCTGGTCGAGTTACAGAATAATGCCATAAACGATGAGGAAGAACAAGTAGAGGAGAGAGTTTTATCTTCAAGTGGAATTCAAAGTGCTCTTTCAAAAATTTATTCAGGTTTGGACATATTGCAGAGAATTGATAGTGTTGATAACCGTGTGTCAAACAATTAAAAACAGCGTTATGTGTTATGAACGTATTTTACAAGAACGTAAAAGAAATGCTACTCAAAAGACAATAGATGTATTTTTCCGTAAAAAAAAAAAAAAAAACCATGTAATACTGCATAAAGTGTTCTTAGAATTAAAGTGATTGATTCAAATGATTTGTATGTTTTTGCATTAACTTTTGACTATGTTTAATCGTAAACCCCGATATAAGCGAATTTCACTTAACGCGATTTTTTGCGGAACGTATCTCTCGCGTAAAGCGGGGTATTACTGTACTACCTCATTTGTATCAACTGATGGTTTACTGTAATGGGTACATAATAAAATTCAACGCTAGTGAGTTTATTAAAATCTCTGCACTGCTGCTATCTAGTGGCTTGGATCTGGACTGTCTCATACACCCAACTTTCACAGTTATTGCTTTTGTCCTTCAAGGGTCAAGTTCCGAAAAATTTCATTCTTAATTTATAATGTTGCCCGAGTGGAAACTTTAATGTTTTAAATGATACCTCTTTTATAGATTTTAATTATGTATCAAGGAAACGATATCAGCTCATTAAGGGTCGCATTCCAAAAATTTCATTCTTAAAATATGATTTGACCAAAGTTGAGACCTTAATCTTTTAAATAATGCCTCATTTCTCGATTTTGGTTAGATATCAAGGAAGATAAATGGGTCATGACAAAAAATACGCTATGGAAATAATGATACTTTTGCTCTTTAAGTGTTGAATTTGGAAAAAAATTACTTCCTTAAAATATGATGGGACCAAAGCAGATACCTTAATCCTGAAAATGACACTTCATTTATCTATATCAGTTAGATATGAAGGGAGATAAATGGCTAATGACACGAAAATGTGTTACAGAAATATCGATACTTTTGCCCTTTAAATTCCTATCTTAATTTATGATGTCACCAAAGCAGATACCTTAATCTTTAAAATGATACCTCATTTATCAATTTTGGTTAAGTATGAAGGGTGATAATGGCTTCTGACAAAAACACCTTTTAGAAATAATGTATATGATAGAAATTCATCTTGGGTGTTCTGCCGGATCATTTCTTCCATGTGTGACACTTCGACAACACCCTCTGTCATCTTCATCAGGTGACAGCAAGACACCGGGAAAGACTCAATTCTCATAATATATATTATGCTCAGTATAAAATATTTGAATTTGCCATGACTTACGACAGCTCTCTGAATACTTGAATACTGATTTAAGCACTTGTACCAAATCTGAAAAAAAAAACTGCTTGTACATTTCTTTTGCATTATAAATGTTCATAGTTAAACCTAAGCTTGATCTGGAATAAAACAACTTTGCAACACAGTGATAACTTGGGTTGTCTCTGCGTGATTTTTGAGAGAGGTCTTACTTTCAAAAACTGCTCTAACATCAGACATATCTATACATGTCCAAAGTAAACTGACAGAAACAAGCTGGCGATATAACCAAGCACTCTGTGTACTTCTGCTCTAGAAATATGGTGCTACATAGCAGAGTATTCCCACTAAGACAGTTGATGTGCTCCACAGACTATGGAAAATTCATCATAGGATATCTGACATCATCGTTTGTGGTAAAGGAGCAGATATTGGACCGCACTGCCTCTGCAGATAGAAAAAGAGGATGTGCTAGGTGAATATGAACAACTATGGAAAACCTGGTAGTAGCTGAACAGACTGAGTAAGTGGTGTCCACAATAGAGCCCCCCTTGATTCATGAGAATAACTAATAGCAGCAACCGGATACCACTTACCCCTGTCATGAGACCCTGACCGTAGTACATTTGTTTTCGCCTTCAATTTCTGAATAAACACATCCCAATACGATCTTTTAACAGTCAGTGACATACCAATTTCTTTAGCAAAAAACTGCTTAGTTGTCATCAACATGTGAAGAACAAGAGAAACAAGAATGAGTTAACTAGGAATACAATTGGTCCATATTTGGTAAATATTCCTAAATGTGCAATCCACAACACTTTAATGGAAAGTTTGGGTAAGCAGCAGGTCTTTTCTTGTGTAGTATTACAAACACACATACTAATAAAAATGCAGATTTGAGCACTTTAGGGGCATCATAGGAGTGCCCGAGACATCATACCAAACTATAACATATGACGAAACATGGTACTTGCAGTTGCGAGGTATCCATTTTGCTGCTATCTTCACTATCTTTTTACCGTTGATAATTAAAGAAATCTGGAAGGTCTCACCATTCCTTCCAGGTTCTTTACAACCTTTTCTGTAAATGATAGCATGCCGAGGACGATATACGTGGTCCCAAAATATCGTCACACACGTTTATAAGCTATCACCACGCTTAATTAATTTATTTATATAACTCTATGAAATCAAAGTATCTGTAGCTTGTTTATGACAACTACTATTTATTAACACTTTAGATTCAGCTCAAACAATACACTTTCTCACGTCTGTGAAATCAAATATAAAGTACTGGCGTTTTAAACATCCTTCACTCTCAACACCATCGTTTCATCTACAGCTTTTTTATATCAATCCAAATCTTCTTGGCTAGATGAACAATACCATTACAGTCTACCAACTTCAATAAGACAAAAATACAGGGTGATTCAAAATGATTGTCAGGTTTCAAAAAATTCCTACACTTAGCACAATTGAGATACGAATTTGAATCTTATTTTAATGTGTAAAGAAACTCATCAAGTTTTTTTTACATACATTAAAAATGTTCGATATGTGCACCCTGTATCACTCTGGCACACATCTATGCGATAGTTCATTTCATCCCACACATGACGTAGCATGTCATCAGAAATGTTTAGAAAGGCGGCCCTGATCCGTTCTCTCAGTTGTGGGATAGTCGCAGGTAGAGGAGGAAGATATACTTGAGCTTTGACGTAACCCCACAGAAAAAAAAATCGCATGGGGTTAAATCTGCTGAATGAGGTGGCCAAGTGATGAGCATTTGGTCACTGTCGGCTCTGCGCATTATCCATCGCTGCGGCAATTGTTCACCGAGAAATGTTCTGACCTCCCAATGGAAATAAGGTGGATCACCATCTTGTTGGAATATAAAATCATCCACCTCTTTCAGCTGAGGCAGCAACCACTCAGATCATATCAAGGTAAGTTAGTCCTGTTACTGTCTGTTCATTGAAGAAGAACGGGCCGTACACTTTCGCCTTGGAAACAACAGCGAACACAAACACTTTTGGAGAATCAAGCTGGTGTTCAATAAAAGCACTGGGATTTTTCTGTCCCCCAAATCCGCACATTATGCTTGTTAACTTTCCCGCACAAGTGAAAGTTCGCTTCATCACTAAAAATGAGTTTTTTTCAAAACCCACCTTCTTCCAGTTTTTCTTGCATAATGTTGCAAAACGTGAGACGTTTGCGATGGTCGTCAGGTGTTAAAGCCTGAAGCAGCCCTAGGAGATAAGCTTTCATTTTTAGGCGTTTTCGTAGCACACACCAAACTGAGGTTAGCAGAATGTTCAGTTCTCTGCTGCCTCTTCTTGTTGATTTCCACGGGCTACATTGATAAACTTCTCTGACGTGGTTCACGTCGACTTCTGACACAGAGAGACGCCCACTGCTTTTCCCTTTGCATAAGCAGCCTTTCTCCATGAACTGCGCATACCACCTCCAAATGGAATTGTCTGAAGGTGCATCCTTCAAAATTTTTTTTTGAAAGTGCCATTGGACAATGGTAACTGACTGACACACGTGAAAATCTAGAGTGCAAAAAGCCTTCTCAATAGCGTTAGCTGCCATATTGCAATTACTTACATCTGGCGGAACAAAAGTTAACCACAAGATTAGCGGCTGCAACAAAACAAAACTTTGGGAGTTTATCTATTCATCCATGTAAAGATAATACTAGTATGTTTAGTACACAGCCGGTAAAAAAATTCATGAAACCCCGACAATCATTTTGAATCACCCTCACAACGAAAACTTAAATTGACCCCTTTTCTACACAAACTACTGTACTGTATGGCCTTGCAAGAAAAGATACATTTATTAATTGCATAAAAATCTTATAATAATAATTATTATTATTTCTCAATGTCTGATGAAGTAGGACCTCACACGGTACAAGCCCCTTATAAAGCAACAGAGTTTGGATTGGAAAGGGTCAGAATATTTGGGGAGGGTGGGGGGGGGGGGAGGGGGAGGGTAAGCATGTCTGAAGAAGAGCCAAATCGAGTCTACATTCCATTATTCCTGCAATTATAAAATAACTATCCATCAGGAAATCATGCCAATGTTAAACAATGGATAGCAAATATTACTCCAGTGTTGTGAATTATTTATGGACAAGGTTTTTCCTGGTATTCGGTAACATTGGTTATAGACTCTGTTGTAAGACAATGCAAAACTGCATACCATTTCTTGCCACATGTGCATAGTCTCTTTTACTTCGGCTCAAAGTGCCATCTGGCAATTCATGGAACTGAAGTTGTGGGGATTTCAACAGCAATTTTAAAAATCAATTCAAAGTTTCAGGGTTTAATTTGGCCTTCAATGCCTTCGATTCCGGTCTCTGATGTCATTGATGAGCAGGAAGGAACTTGGCTCTGGCCTTCTGAAGGAATCGTTCCAGTATTCACCTGCCAAAACGAAATCTGGATGGCTGGTGGGGATCTAAACTAGTGAATACCACACGCATGAGAGTTGCCACTCATCCACCAGCGTTGGTCATAATTTCAGAATTGCTTCAAAAATTATACAGCAATTTGAAGTATTGTACTCTTATCTTGGGATAAAAAGATAATGTTAACTAAAAATAAACACTATGGTATTTAATTTTCTATAAATCACTTTTACCATCAGTGAGTGTGTTGGTACCAACAGCATCACTGGTTCTTGAGAAGCACAAGTAATATATCAACTTACTCTAAAAATGTAGCAAAACAAAAACAATTTTTTTTCCTAACCTTAATGCTGTGATTAATAAATATGGACATATCAGCACCAGATGAAACATGACAACTAGAAAATTAGTTTTCACCATCACAACTACTCTCCATACAGTAATCTTTCATCTCAAAATCACTGTAATGATTCCACAATCATTATGGTAAACTAAAATATTTTGTACACCAAACATTGCTGCATAATGCAAACATAAAGCCACAATTCCTCCCATTTTCCCCCGTCTTCACTATTTCTTTTTTAAGCAAGTAAACTTTGTGAAATATAAAAATAAAATTGTCCCTAAGATAATGCAGCATACTTTTAATTAGCAACAGAAGAATATTTTAGACAGTTTCAGGAAACAAATACACAGTTCCTGTTTTAGAGTAAGGTAGCCATACTTTCTCAACATTTTTATACGCGATTACAAATATCCACCAAAGCCAAAGATATGTAAGCTGTGCTATGTACTTCACTGCACAAACACAATACTTGTAATCACTAGAATGGCATATTTTTTTACTGAATTATACTGACCCTGGAAGTATCGAAACAATCTTTACTTTCAATGAATTACCCAAGTCTTTTATCTTCAAGTACCTTGAATTTACAGTATATCCTCTGCATAAAAATAGCTAAAAATATACAAGCAACTAATGTAATAAGATTTCTTTCCCATACTTTAATCTGTACAGAGTTTGGTGCAATCATCCACTACCTTCCATCAAGAGCATCATCTAAACATACTCAGTAAAACTTACTTACAAAATTGTATGCGTCATATATTCTAATTTCGATCTTTATCTATAGGAAAATCGTGCAATTGAGAACCTGAACAGTGTTTGAAACTTTAGGAAGACCACTCTTTTTCGAAGCATTATTCTGCTTCAAAGATCATTCTTGCTTTGGCCATCGGTCAAAATATTTCTAAAAAAAAGGCTATATTATTTGCTTTACATCCAGTCCTATTTTTTTATGTTCACTGTTATATCCACCATTCCTTGTATTTTTAACCGACTTCAAAAAAAGGAGGTGGTTCTCAATTCGTCTGTATTTTTTTTTTTTGTATGTATGACCAGCGATATCTTCAAAAATTTTGAACCGATTTAAATTAAATTGTTTTAGTGGTTAGGGCATACCTCCAAAGTGGTCCCATATGAACTTCATTGAGAAACCACCCCTTCTACCGCCCTCCGCCCCCTAATTTTTATACAAATCCATGTTTTTTATTCGATGTCGATGAAACTTTGGACATATATATAGCCAAAAAATAAAGAGAAAAATACTGTCAACTTTTGGTTTAAAAAAACTGAACCCCTCTCCCCCTACCCACCCCCTTAATTTCTGGCAATTTTTCTTTATTCAAAGCTACAGTCGACACCATTTAACTGATCATTACTGTTGGCAATTACATGCAGTTTTTCATGGAGAAGGATTCTGACCAAAAAAATCAAAATAAAATACCACCCCTCTCCCATTTACACCCCTTAATTTTATAGAAACCTACATTTCTTATCTGATTTTTACTGAACTTTGCCCATGTATACTTTAAAACAAAGAGAAAAATCCTGTCAATATTTGGTCTTTCAAAGTTCAACCCCCCCCCCCTCCTTCCACCCCTTTAATTATTGTCAATGTTCTTCATAAAAATCTACACTCGACACCGTTTGACCCATTATCATCAAAGTTGGCATTTACATGTAATTTTTCATGGAGAATCTGACCAAAAAATAAATAAATAAAAAACCACCCCTCTCCCCTTTACACTCCTTAATTTTTATACAAACCCACATTTTTTATCCGATTTTGGTGAAACTTTGGACATGAATAGTAAAAAATAAAGAGAAAAATACTGTCAACTTTTGGTTTGAAAAAACTGAAGCCCTCTCCCCTTATCCACCCCCTAAATTTTTACCAATGTTCTTTATACAATGCTACAGTCGATACATTTAACTGGTCTCCATTAAAGTTGGCATATATATGTAATTTTTTCATGGAGAAGGTTTCTGACCAAAAAATTAAATAAATAAATAATCCACCCTATGTTTCCCTTTACACCCCTTAATTTTATAGAAACTAGACGACCCGTGCGAAAATTTCGCGAATAAAATCCGATGAATAGTGAGGTTGAATATAATTTCACCAAGTTCAGTCATTACTCTTCATACTCCTACTTCATTTATCGATTTTGGTTAGAAATCCGGGGAGATAAATGGCTCGAAACACAAAAAACATATTTTAGAAATATTGACATTTTTGTGCTTTATGGGTCGAATTATGAAAAATTCCTTTCTTAGAATATAATGTTACCATGGCGGAAACCTTAGTCTTTAATACGATATGTCATTTATCTATATCGATAAGATATCAAGGGAAATATAAGGCTCATGACACAAAAATACGTTGTAGAACAATTTATACTTTTTCCCTTTAATAGTTGAATTCCAAACACTTCTTTCTTCAAATAAGATGTCAGCAAAGCTGAGACATTATTCCTCACAATCGTACTTGATTTATCGATTTTGGATAGATATCAAGGGAGATAAGTAGCTCGAGACACAAAAAACGCATTTTAGAAAAAGTGACATTTTTGCTCTATAAGGGTCGAATTGCGAAAAATTCTTTTCTTAAAATATAATGTTACCATGGCGGAGACCTTATTCTTTAATATGATACCTCATTTATCTATATCGGTTAGATATTAAGGGAGATAATCGCGCGTGACACAAAAATCGGTTATAGAAAAATTTATACTTTTTTCTTTTAACGGTTGAATTACAAAAACATTCTTTCTTAAAATATGATTTCACAAAGCTGATACATTACTCCTTATATTCCTACTTCATTTATCGATTTTGGTTAGATATCCAGGGAGATAAATGGCTCGAGATACAAAAAACGCATTTTAGAATAATTGTCATTTTTGCCCTGTAAGGGTTGAATTACGAAAAATTCCTTTGTTAAAATATAATGTTACCACGGCGGAGACCTTATTCTTTAATATGATACCTCATTTATCTATATCGGTTAGATATCAAGGGAGATAAATCGCCCGTGACACAAAAATCGGTAATAGAAAAATTTATACTTTTTTCCTTTAAGGGTTGAATTCCAAAAACATTCTTTCTTAAAATATGATGTCACAAAGCTGAGACATTACTCCTCATAATCCTACCTCATTTATCGATTTTGGTTAGATATCCAGGGTGATAAATGGCTCGAGATACAAAAAACGCAATTTAGAAAAAGTGACATTTTTGCCCTGTAAGGGTTGAATTACGAAAAATTCCTTTCTTAAAATATAATGTTACCATGACGGAGACCTTATTCATTAATATGATGCCTCATTTATCTATATTGGTTAGATATTAAGGGAGATAAATCGCTCGTGACACAACAATGCATTGCAAAAATATTGATACTTTTGCCCTTTAAGGGTCGAATTCCGAAAACTTTCTGGCTTAATATATGACGTCACTAAAGCAGAGATCTTAATCTTTAAAACGATACTTCATAAAACGGTTTCAGATAGGTATCCAGGGAGATAACTGACTCGTAACACAGAAAACAGCATTTTAGAAAAATTTACATTTTTGCCCTTTAAGGGTCGAATTCCGAAAACTTCCTTGCTTAAAATACGATTTAACCAAAGTGGAGACCATAAGCTTTAAAATGACACCTCATTCATTGATTTTGGTTAAGTATGAAGGAAGATATAGGCTTGTGACAGAAAAATACCTTATAGAAATAATATATATGATCTACATTTCTTATCTGATTTTGATTGAACTTTGCCAATGTATTATTAAGGTTCTTTCGGTGGTTTAATTACTGATTAATTAATTAAAAAGTCCACCAAAAAAAATTATGTTCAAGATGTTAGTTTATTTCTTTCAAATCAACAAGTCAGCGATATTCACAAGCATACATACAATACAGAGATGCACTTCTGAGCCGTTGCAAATAAAATCTTTGTGAACTCAACTGGATGAAACTCTCTGTAACACTGAATACTCCACTAACTAACTAACTTACTAACTTCTCTCGCCAGGCGATCTGTTTATATAGTCTCCATCGAAATTACGAGAATTCTTCAAAGGCATCCGCCCGATATTTCTCGATCATTAACAATCACTCAAACAATCAAACATATTAAAAACAATCGAAATTAATACAAAATTACTTAAAAACATTACAAAATGATCAGAAATGGTAATTAGAGATACTTAAATACAAAATTATTTACAGAAATCCTTTCAAACGGTAGAAAATTGTCCTGCCGACATCGTAACTTACAGTAATACATGGAATTACAAACTTTTAAGAAATTCTCTTGCACCATTCGGTTTTTAAACATATTAAATGGACTTTAAATAATTTTCTTACATAAAACAAAGTCTATATACACTGATTTAAAAGAAATTACAAAACAAACATACCAAATCACTTTTAAGCAAACTTTAGCTCACTACAAATACTTCATACAGTACAATGCTATTCAAAATTCAAGTATGAGGGCTGTTACAGTATACTTTAAAACAAAGAGAAAAATCCTGTCAATATTTGGTTTGTCAATGCTCAACCCCTTTCCTCCTTCAACCCCATTAACTTTTGTCAATGTTCTTTATAAAAAGCGACAGTCGCAATCGTTTGACCGATTACCATGAAAGTTGATGTTTATATGTATTTTTTTCACGAAGAAGGTGTCTGACAAAAAGATCTAAAAACCACCCCCTCTCCCCATTAAACTGCTTAATTTTTATACACTACCTCAGTTTTTATCCGGTTTAGACAGAACTTAGCAAATTTTTACTATAAAACAGAAAAATGATTCCAACTCTTGGTTTGCAAAAAATGAACCCCTCTCCCCTTTTCCAACCCCTTGATTTTTGTCAATTTCTTTTTAGAAAGCTAAAGTCGACACCATTTGACCGATCTTTAATAAAGTTGGCACATATATATGTAATTTTTTATGGATAAGATCTCTGACCAAAAAATAAAAAACTACCCTAGCTCCCCTTCCCTTAATATTTGTACAAAACACACATTTTGATTCGATTCGGTGGAACTTCGCATGCGTAACTTTAAAACAAATAGAAAAAGAAAATACTATCCACATAACTTTCACAAAATGCAAACCCTATCCCCCTTTCTACCCCATTAATTACTGTCAATGTTCAATATACAAAGCTACCGTTTCTTTCTGATTTTGAAGGAAGTATGCACATGTATACTGCAAAACAAACAGAAATATACTGTCTACATTTGGTTTCGAGAGTCCAAACACCGTTCCTTCCTTTCCAACCTTTAATCTACAGTTTCTATTCGATTCTGAAGGAAATTTGCACACGTATACTTTAAAACATACAGAACAATTGTCTTTAAATTAGGTTGCTGTAGCCCAACCCCTCTTCCCCCACCCCTCCTAATTTCCAATGTTCTTTATAGGTACCTACAGTTTTATCAGATTTCCATGGACCACTGCACATGTATACTTAAAAAAAAAAAAAAAAACAAAAAAAAACAGAAAAATAGTGTCTACATTCTGTTTACAAAACCCTACCACTCACTCCCTTACCCCATTTAATTTTGGCAAATGTTTTTTACACAAAGCTACAGGTTTATCTGGTTTCGATGGAAATTTGCACGTGTATACTTTAAAACAAAGAGAAAAATACTACCCACACTAGCTTTACAAAAAACCAAAACTACTCTTTCGTCCCCACGCCCCTTATTTGTTTTTTTTTTTATACATACCTACAGTATTATCTGATATCAATAGAAATTTACCACACGTATACTTTAAATCAATCAGAAAAGGCAGTCTACATTTGGTATACAAAAGCTCAATCCCTCTTCTCCTTTACCCTCACCCCTTTTAATATCCAATGTTCTTTACAAAAATCCACAGTTTTAAATCCCGTGAAAATCAGTTAAGTTATTTTTAAGTCATGGCATAATATTTATAAAATCAATGTGTCGTAATGTCTCAACATGTACTTCAGATTTCAACTTTAATCCCAAGCTTTCACATTATGAAAACCAATTAAAAATCTATATTTTTTGTGTGATGCCGGAGCAAACAGATATATTCCAGAGAGATTTCTGTATGTGGTATGTATTAATGCCCAGATGTGACATGTTTTGGTTAGTGAGCAGCAGCTTTAACAGATGTTATGATAAGATCGAAACATAGCCTGACATTCCTTAACACAACACCCAATTCAACTCATTCTGGAAGTGGTTGGGGTATATAAAGACAGAATTCTTCTATGAAAGCAATCGCTTTAATCTCTGAGCTACCAGGAAGTTCGCAAAATGGGAACTGCTGCGGCATATTTAAAATACCAAACTAACTATAAAACCACTCAAAATTTAAAAATAAAATAATTGTTTAAAAAAAACATAAAAACCGCCTTAAAAAAGCACTAAAAATTTTAAAATAACTTTATACCTTGCTTAGGAAAAAGTAAATCTAAATAGACAACATTTTACATTACATTACTTTCATTGAAATTTTGACATTCATTAGTTATTTTTGGAGTCGGTGCCAGCGAAAGCAAGAAAAACAAAAAGATAAAAACAATAAGGAATAACAATAATACATAAAAAATCATGTTACTGCTTACCTACAATTAATGCTAAAAACATGTTTCAACAAAACTGAAACATACAGATGATACGCCGACATTATACTTTGTAAATCGTTTACTTCATGATGCAACCTACCAGCTGACACTGTAACGCCAGAGATATGCCGGGATGACCAATAAGGCCAAGCCACAGATTAAAATACTGTTCATTTGTTTCCCTAAGCTGTCTCCCACAGTAACACTATCTGCATCACGACATGCTGTAAAATATTGGGAATTTTTGTTCGTACTCCCCGTTTCGCCTCTAACGCCAAAAGAAGTTCAGTAATTCGATCTTCGCGATGTGACAGCTGGCACCGATTCCAAAAATAACTAATTAATGTCAAAATTTCAATGAAAGTAATGTAAAATGTTGTCTATTTAGATTTACTTTTTCCTAAGCAAGGTATAAAGTTATTTGAAAATTTTTAGTGCTTTTTTTTAAAGGCAGTTTTTATGTTTTTTTAAACAATTATTTTATTAACGACTTTTAGTCTTAATTTGGCCTATTTTTAACCGAAACTCGTTTCCCAGAGTTCTGTTTGCGCCATTTAGTAATTTCTCCACAACTTTTTTCCTAAGTTACCAAACAGGATGATGTCACCAGTAAATTACAACATACTGATTACTTCTCTTGAACCCTTTTATAACATAAAAATTTCTTTTTCATTTCCTGGGTTGCTTCCTTTACTTACAAATATAAATATTACCCTAGATAGACTAAAACCTTGCCACACACCCTTTTTAACTGACGAAAAAACATTTTTATAACTTCTTTATAAAAATTCTGTATTCTTATGTAGATTTATAAAGTAGCTTACCTTATGGAAGAGTCTGTCTGAAGCCCCTGAGCTTGTACTATTCGCACTACGACCCCATCGAGCAGGATTAAGACTGGCTAAGAAGCTGGTTGTCTTTGATGTTGCTCCAGCCAAACGAGAACGGGCTGAACTAGTTGGTGTTGAACGACCAGAACTACCTAGTGATGTAGCTGGAATAATAGATTACTTATGTATCAACCTACTGCACAAATTTTTGAATATTTATTGAATTGAAGCAAAAGGTGTCAGATAGCAAATTTATATAAAAATTATATAGAATAGAGGATGACACTACAAATTATTACAGAAGACAGTGTTACCACCAATAACAGATGACAGCATCAAAACATGAATTGATATGCAATCATATAAAATCTTGTAATCATCGAGTGTACAAGATGGAAATGCAAGGCAAACTGCCACGATTTGTCTCATTTGAGAGTGATACCTGTGGGAGCAGACTACAAAATGGACAAAAAAGGATTAGAAGTGTGGTTAGGAGTTGTAAGGAATATGCGCAACAGGGTGGTCAAAAGGTCTGTAGTGAGAAAAAAAAGACTTTTCTTCCGGGGGACTTCCAAAAGTTGTCAATGAGCTAAAAAATGAGACTAGAAAATTTTAAACTCCATTGGATAACTTTAACCCATGCCTCATTGAAGTTGAAATCTTAAAAAAAAACAATATTTTTGGTGAAAATCCCAAATTTCCTTTAATAAAGTGAAAACAATTTGTCCTATAAACCAATTCCATAAAAAATGTGTGTGTGTTTTTTTTAAAAACTTTTAGTAGATTTAATGTTATTTAGCACTTTTCAGGTCAAGTCATGATTCAAATCCTCAACATCAGCCTAGTAAGTCAAAATTAACAACAGAAACCATTCAATCATTTTAAGCCATTATTATTATTACTGCTTTTGTATTATTTGATAGAAAAATGAACAATTTCTTGTAACTTAATATATATTTTCACTGATTATAGTTAAGTACCTGGGTGACCTATCTACACTCAGCAAATTTCGAATTCTGTTCAATATCCAAGATTTTGAGTAAAGTTTGATTAAAGTTAAAGTTTTTTTTGAAAGCTTCATAGGCATTTTTAAGTGCACAGTTCCCTGCAAAGAGAGGCTTAGCCAACATCATAAGGCTTATTTGTACCTCAATCCTATGAGATGAGGTTAGAGCCGTTTCCGAAATACCAAATCCAAGAATAGATATTTTTTTTGGTATAATCATATTACAAAATTGAGAAGCAGATTTTTATTTACATATGAAACTTCATCCAAATAGCTAGAGTAATTTCCGAGATCGTCTGGTAACCATCTCATAAATTGTTTTTAAAGAAAAGTGCTATTATTATGTTAAAAAGAAATATTAATGCTAATCAGAGACTAATTAGTGGTGCAAGATTAGTGGTAATTCTCTTAGATGAGTACCAAATCTGGATGCCCGGACGGGGATTCGAACCGCCGTCCTCCCGAATGCCCACAAATCCTGCCTTTCTAAATGATAAGAAAACAATTTGAACATTAATAAAGTACAATGTCAGACGCTTCAAAAGGCAGGATTATATTTATCAGAACCTGTTTTTTTGTATGGATACACGTGTGTGTTTTTTTCACGAGTTTGTAGGTTCTTTAATATTTATTTTTGTGTTAGATACATGATCACATTAAACCTGCTAATATTGTTTTCAGAGAATTTATGATAGAGACAATATTTATTTATATTTTTTACTTTTGAAATGTTTTACAATTAAATATGTAGTATTTAATGTTAACGACTTTTTACTGTGAAATTTATATTTATTACTACTCTTTAAAACAAAATATCATTCATCAATAAATACTTGCATTTAGTTATTTCATCATTATTATATTACCATTCGGTGATTGATCATGATATTGTGCGAAATATTCGTATGGGTCAGTTAGTATACATGAATTGTTCGTTTAAAGATATGAGTTCCTTGTTGAATCCAAAGAGAACCTAACTATTAGTAGGCTTCTAGTACCTAAAATGTCTACGAGATGGCGTTAGAGCCCTATCCGAGATTCCAAACTCAAAAATTGTTCGTTTTTTGTAAATTCGCGTGTTTTTTTTTTTTTTTTTTTTTTTTTACAGGGAAGACACCTATTTAGATAAACTTAAAAATCAAAATGCTAGCTAAATATCAAGTTTCATCCAAATTGTTAGGGTCATTTTTGAGATCCAAAATATATATATACAAGAATTGCTCACTTAAAGATATAAGATTATTAGGTTCCTAGTTCTATCCCTCAAAAGAATTGTCCGATTTATTTTAGTTAGGTACATTCCAAATGGACTTCTGAAAGTCTCATTTTGATCAGTTGTGGGGATAAAGATCAGTTGATAGCAGTTCCTCAGCTTCAAAATAGTATGGAAATTACTCAGCTTTATTTTCAGTAACTGAAGAGGGGGGTGCATTTTGGAAAAAACCAAGCATTTGGTTTTGATACTACTACAGTTAACACTGGTAACCTCAGGGAAACTTGTATTTTGCTACAGTAATTATTAGAGCAAATTCTTTCTGTATTTACCATGTCATCACCATATTTTAGAAATTACTCTGCATCAGTTTTTAATTTTAAAATGGGTACAAGCACTGACCCTCAGCCAGATTTCAGGCTGGTTGGTTTAAGATTGACAAGTATGGAACTGGTATTGAAGATAAAAATATTAGATACAGAATACTTAATACAGACTAGATTAAAAAAAAAAAAAAAACTGCCCAAGCATTATCATTAAGAATTTAACTAACTTCTTCCTTTTTATCTCCCTGGAAAAAATAATTTTACCAGGGCACATGGTGCTATTCATCATGCCATTTACTCTCTCAAAATACATCTTCAAGAATCAATTTTTATTAACAGATTTAGAGAAAAAGGTATTACAGCAATTTGTTTAATTATAAGCAATATTTACGTAAAAGTGTGGTTCAAAACCCCCAAACCAACTTTGCCCCCCGAACCAAGACCTACAATTATTATCAATGGACTAGAGAAAAATTGATCAAGAGATTGCAGCCAATGCACTCTGGTATCTTGAAGCAAGTTGAATTTTCATTTTTTTTATGATACTTTGGAAAAAAAAGTAAAAATAGGCTTGGCTGTAAAACTAATGTACTTTGATGAAGAAAAAGAAAATGCTGAAGATCATAGGGATGTAAGAGCAACAATAGGTCCAAAGAAGTGGACCATGTATTGGAAAAAGAAATTGATTTTTTTCTTTTTCCTCAAACTATGATTTTTTAAGAGATAAAATATAAAATTTTTAAGTACAGATCCTGATATATAGGGTGAAATTGAACATTTTGAAAAAAAAAAAGAAAAGTTAATGGTTTTAAGGTTGTCAATGACACAGCTGAATGAGGAATAAAATTACAGTAATCCAAAACTTGAACTCATGTGTAACAAAAGACGAAGGAGAACGGCAGTTTCGGTTAAAAGTTGTATTCCCCGAGTGTAGAAAAGGTTTTCCCAGAGTTTTCAAAAGTTATCTATGTGATAATTTTAAATAATTATAATTGTTTTGTTGTTGTTGTTGTTGTTATCAGTCTTTTGGCTGGTTTGATGCAATCCAACATACCTTCCTATCTTGTGCTAACCTCTTCATCTCTACATATCCCTTACAACTCACGTCCTCAATTATATGCTTCAGTACCTGGGTGACCGATCTTCGCTCGGTATCTTTCGATTTCTGTTCAATATCCAAGATTTCGAGTAATGTTTGATTAAAGTAAAAGGCTTCCTAGGCATTTTGAGGTGCACAGTTAACCAAAGAGAAGCTTAACTAACATCAGTACGCGTACTGGTACCTGAACTTTCTACGTAATGAGGTAAGAGCCGTTTTTGAGAAACCAAATACAAAAATTGCTCCTTTTTTTTTCCCTTTTTTTAAAAATCGTGTTAAAAACTTGAAAAGCAAAACGTTATCTACATGTGAAATTTCATCCAAATCGCTAGATCCATTTGCGAGACCGCCTCACATATTACTTTTAAAAAAATGCTATTATTATGTGAAATAGAAATCTTAATGCCACTTTGATAGGCCCTATTAATTAATCGTGCGAGATTTGTGGTAATTCAGAGGATTCTACGATAACCCTTGATGATGAATTCTTATGTAACTCGACGAGAAAAATTGAAAGTAAAAAATATTTTTTTATATATCTCGCTTAGTTCTCGAGATATCGTATCTCAAAATTGACGTGGTTGGTTGAAATGCGACCTGAACCAGAAGACAAATTTCGCCATAGCCAAGTTTGATGATGAATTTGTATGAAACTCGTTGAGAAAAATCGAAAATAAGGAATTTTTCTGATATCTCGCTTAGTTCTCGGGATATTATATCTCAAAAGTGAAGAGGTTAGGATTAGCCCCAGCCTGGACCAGAAAAAAAATCTACCAAAACCACCATGTCTTTAACCTATGGTAGAAATGTACTCTCAATGTTTCATTTTGTACGTAGTGGTTGTTGTTAGGTTGAAATACAGCCTGGACCAGAAGAAACGTTGCCAAAAGCACAAGGAACTATACCTATAACTGATTTTTGACATGCTATATCTCGAAAACCAATAACATTTATTTTTTATTTTTGATATGTTTCATCGAGTTCTATAAGAATTCATCATCGGGTTAATAGAACATCATCTGTGCTAAATTTATTCACTCCGTTAAAACTATGCTCATACCTCGAAGTAATCTCATCTTCTGATCAACATTTCAAAATGATAATAAAACAATTCGCATATGAAGTAACCTTCGTTGTAATAAACATTAATAAAGCACAAGGTCAGACGATTCAAAAGGCAAGATTCTATTTATCAGAACCTGTTTTTTCGTATGTGCACTCGCACGCGGCTTTTTACTTTATTATCAAACTCTACTCGAAATCTTGTACATTGAACAGAAATCGAAAGATGTTTTATAATTAAGGAGGTAGTATTTAATGACTAACAACCACTTTTTACGGAAAAAAAGTAAACGATGATTACTTTATAACTGGCACCGGTAATATTATTTTCAAAGAAGTTTCTGATAAAACCATTAATAAATTTTAATTATCTTCCTTTTTAAATGTTTTACAATTAAACTAGCAGTGTTAATATTTCCACGGGTCAGTCAGTATACAAGAAGTGTTCGTTTAATTATTCTTAAAATCAAAGAAACCCTATTTGTAGGTTTCCTGGTACCTGAATTGTCTACGAGATGGCGCTAGTGCCGTTTTCGATATACAGAGTGACAAAATTGTTCGTATTTTGTAAACTCGCTTTTTTGTAGGGAAGACAACTATTTAGGTAATCTTAAAAGTCAAAACGTTATCTAAATACCAAGTTTCATCCAAATCGTCACAGCTGTTTCCGAGATCCGAAATATATATATATATATACACAAGAATAGCTCGATTAAAGATATATGCTTCATATATTCTAATCTCCGTCTTCCTCTACAGTTATTGCCTTCGACTGTTCCTTCCACTAACAAATTAACCAATCCAGCATGTCTCAAAATATGACATACCAACCTCTCTGTCTCTTCTTTCTGCGAGCTTCTTCCACAAACTTCTTTCCTTACCCATTATTTCCAAAACTCGTTCATTTTGTACTTTGTACGTCCATTTAATTTTCAGCATTCTTCTGTAGCACCACATTCAATTTTATTTCTTTCTGGTATTCCTAAAGTCCATGTTTCGCTATCATAAAGTGCTGTGTTCCACACATAGTTTTAAAAAGTTCTTTCTAATCCCTAGATCAATATTTGAAACTAAAAGATTTCTGTTTTTCATGAAGGCTCTTTTTGCTAGTGCTGTTCTGCTTTTATCATTCTTGCTTTGGCCATCGGTTGTAATTTTGCTTCCCAAGTAGCAGAATTCACTTACTTTTCCTATTGCACCCAATCCTATTTTTACATTTAATTTACTGTGATTGGTATCATTTCTCCTACATTTCATCACTTTTGTCTTGCTTTGATTTATATTCAGTCCAGAATCTTCCTTCAGTATTTTGTTCATGCCATTCAGTAACTTCTCAATATCCTCAGCTCGTTCTGCTATCAAGACAATGTCATCAGCAAATCTTAGTATACTGATTTTTTTGTCCCTGAACACTTATGCCACATGAAAATTTTTCTTTTATTTGCTTTATTGCTTCTTCTACATACAAGTTGAATAATAACAGGGATAGACTACAACCTTGTCTCACACCCTTTTTAACTGATGCATGTCTGTCATGGTTCTCTACTTTTATTATAGCTCCTTGATTTTTATATATTTCATAAAGTATTCTTCTATCTCGATTTTTTAGACCTGATTTCTTTAAAATCTTGAACAGTGTGAAGGGCTGGTAATACTTCTACAGAAAATATATAATAATCATAAACCTCAGAGTAAGAAAAGCCAGATAGATTGTATGACAAAAGCAAAGTCAAAGGACAAACGATTTGGAATTAAAGACAGCTTGAAAATAGGAATGCCGAATGTGTGAGGTATAAAAAAAATTAAGGATCTTAACACAGAGTTGTTAACCAGGAATGTAATTAACGTTGCTGTAATTACAGAGGTAAAAAAGAAATTGAAAAGAGCAAAAGAAATTGATAAATATGCAATGAATTACAGTAGCATAATGATGTCAACAAATAATGGGAAATAACTTAGTCAATACTCAAAGCAATATATGAGACAATTGGAATAAAAAAAGAACTTTAAAGAAAAACTGGTATTCAATTTAGAAATGAAGAAGTTACAGCATCAACAGAACCAAAGCAAAAGTCTTGTATAAAAATGACAAGATCGAATACCAGAAAATGAGTGAGCATAAAAAAAGGAAGAAATGTTGTTAATACAGTAATATAAAAGCTGAAACAATCATGGGAGAGATTAATAAGTTCAATAAAGATAGTGTCCATGGTAGACAAGAGATGGCTTACAAACTTATGAAACATCTTAACAAAGACAAAAAGGAAACTACTAACATAAATGTAACTGAAGAAGAATCATGGATAAAGAAGTACAAAAAATTATAATAGTAACAAGAAAAGAACGTGGGTGTACATCATGTTGATGTAAAAAACTGATTTTATAGATGAAGTCAATGCAGCATTAAGATCATTCAAAAATAGAAAAGCTTCTGGACTAAATAAAATTAAGTTAGAATTGGTTAAATATTGGGGAATGATTCTGAGATTCAGATAGGTACTCTTAATATGTGTTGGAAAAGGAGAATTATCCCACTCTTTTAGTAAGGAGATAGAAGTTATAGGTATGATAACTATCAAGGAATTAGTTTGCTAAATACTGGGTATAAAATATATGCAAAAATAATAAACAACACTCTTAAGATAATACCACATGGTCTCTTATACCTACGCTCTTATATTGGATCTATGGAAAATGAAGGTATTGTATGTCACAGAAAACAATGTGGATTTAGGAAAGGAAAATCCAGTATGGATAACCTATTATGACTCAGATACTGGAGAAGAGAATTTAACTGAAATACTTACATTTCTTTTGTGAATTATGAAAAGGCATTCAATAAAGTAATTATGGAGCAATTATGGAAATAATACAAAACAATGGATAAATAAAATATTTAATATAATTTATCCATGATATGTGTAAAATAAATATTAGAAATCTAAATCAATGCCAAGAAATTTTTGTGTTTCGTTGACCAGCATTTGACACCGGATATCTTTTTAGTTTGATGCTGAAGGAGATATTGAGGCACCTAAGGATAAAGGCTATGTCACTGCCTAGAAATACGGTAGTAGAATCAAGTGAATACAGTGTGTGTTAGCTTCAAGGTTATCAAGAACTCTCTGAATGTTGCATTGATACCAAGTCTTTAATTTTATTGATACATTTGACCACTGCAGAAAGATTTTTTTTCGTACGAAATAGTGAGAAAAACTATATTTCAAATGCTCAATACACAATGTTCGACTGGGAAATATTCAATACCACGTAGTGGCAGTAAGGAAAGAATTTTTATGTAAGCGAATGATATATTAAATTTTAAGAAAGACTGAGTTAGCAGAGAATGGTGTGTGTGCTTTGTGGCTAGAGGCATTAAGTTGTTTAATATCCACTACTATAGATTACCAGATCAGTCAAGTAGGCAAACCATGTTCAATAAGAGAATCAAAAATTTTCAGCTATCCTTAAGCAGAAGTGTTGTGAATATAGTGCGTTCAACTACAGGTTGAGGATGCATTACTTTTCTTGGGTTGGGAAGGAAAACTTCAAGAGAGATTCTATCCTGGATGATACACATTTCTACTTGAACATGAGATGATCACAGAGAAAATGCAGGTAATGTTATCAGATACATGACAAAGTACTCCAAATAAATCCGGCTAAGAATGTAGTTTGAATTTCTGGAAACATGTCAATCATCTTGTTACCTGCCTCCTCCACTGAGGTTATGATAAAAAAAAAAAAAAAAAACTAATTATGGTTTAGGATGCAGATGATGTACAGTTGGGACTCTGGGAGAGAAGCAATAAAGGTTCACAGCCAACAGTCTGGGGTTCAGAAATGAAGGGACAGATGAACTGACTTGGAAAATTATTGAATGAGAATGTACAGCAAATAAGATTTTAGAGCAATGAAGGCTGAAGATTAGACTTTTATTGGAGCACTTAGCAGAAGAAGTGGCAAATCAGCTACAAAATGAAATTTATAAAGCTTGAATAATGTTCCTATCTTTTTTCTGCTGTTCCTCATGTGACAACTATATGTACCAGATGGCTATTTGGGGAAAGTAACACCAGTGGGATAAGGAACTTAATCCTTTAATTATGAACAGTGGAAATATACAGCACAAACATAACAAACACCATGTAAAAACACTGTAAATATGCAGTGTTCATGTAACTTGCGAATTAATGACATTATCTCCCCCCCTTTTCTTTATTTTATCTATTTTTGCTAAGTATGTCCTAGCTACAATGAATATGTAGACTCCATAAAAAATATTTGTAATACTGGCTAAGTTATATTGCGAATGTTGGTGTGCCAGGAGAATGTGACTGGAGATGATGGTTGCTGGAAAGATGGCAACTAGGGGCCAAGTGAGAGTGAGGATGGACATGTCTGTATGGATTCAATACAGTGCAGTAGAGAAATGTAGGAAAAGAGATTGAATAAATCTCAGAAAATGTTCATAATGGAGTTTTATGTTGTGATAAGTCGAACAGCATCACTTAAACGTGGTTATAAAACTGAGTTGACCCAGAATGATTAGGCAGAGAAAAATAGCAATGTGTGTGTGTGTGTGTGTGTGTGTGTGTGTGTGTGTGTGTGTGTGTGTGTGTGTGTGTGTGGAAAAGGGGGGGATGTAACCTAAGAGAATTTAAACAGTTATTTTGGTGTCTTATTACTAATGACACAAAACAATAAACCATTATTATCAGATTATTGGAATAAATATAAACTTTAAAAAAGTGATATACTAGAAGAAATTATAACTAGAGAACTTTCTTGGTTATTAAATTAAATATATTTCACTCATGAAATACCGGATGTTTCTAAATGAAAATGGGGGTTTTAACGCATTGTAGCATTGATTACATAAAACATTAAATTATAATTAATATCAGAAATGAAAGAGCAACTCAAATAGTTTTGTTAGTTGGTACCTGTGCACATGTGCACGCAATGTTTCCTCTGTCATCTATTACAAAGCGCTAGTAGCAAAAAGGTGACTAGTGAACAGAAAGCTTTTTGTGTTATGCATTTTACAAAGACCAAATATGTAGTTACTGTGCATTCCGGAGTAAGATCAGATATGATCTCCCAAGTGATAACAACATCTGTAGATTGTATCATCAGTTTGAAAATCCTGGCTACCTTTACAAAGGGAAGAGAACAGGATGACCAAGGGTTAGCAAAGAGTGCGTTGAGTGAGTGAGAGTCTTTCACACGTAGCCCGAAGAAATCAGTTCGGAAGGCTAGTCGTGAATTGGCAATTCCGGTGATGACTGTTTGGAAAGTTTTATGGAAACGCTTACAACTATGTTCTTATTGTTTGCAGTTGTTACAGGCTGTGAAGTCTACAGACCATGGTTTACATGCCAACTTTGCACATGAAACATTGTTGCACAAAGATGAAGATTTTCTGATCATGTTGTTTTCAGTGATGAATCAACATTTCACCTCAGTGGACCTGTGAACACACACAATGTGTGCATTTGGGGCTCAGAAAATCCTCATGAGATGGTACAATTGCAACAAGACTCCCCTAAACTAAACGTTTTTTGTGCCATATCTCACCGGAAAGTATATGGGCCTTTTTTCTTTGGAGAAACAACTGTACTTTCTACCTTGATGCTCTACATGTAGGGGAATTTCTCCGATTGGTAGAACACAAAACAAATAACTTCATTTGGCAGCAAGATGTATGGCTCACTGGCATAACGACGTACGTGGTTGGTTGAACGTTACTGTACCCGACAGCTGGATTGGCCGTAAAGGGCCCAAAGACAGAGCTCGTTTCGCATGGCCTCCACGCTCTCTCGATCTGACGTCATGTGATTTCTACCAGTGGGGTTACATAAAGGTTCGTGTGTATGTGCCTCATCTACCAGCTGATATACCCGACCTAAGAAACAGGATTGAGGCAGCTGTTGCAACAATTACACCACAAACATTAATCAATGTTTGGGAAGAAATGGGCAATCGACTTGATGTGTGCCGTGTGACGGGAGGTGCTTGCATTGAATGCTTGTAAGCTTGTGGGAATAACTGTTTGAGTTGCTCTTTCATTTGATGTTTTATGTAATAAATATTACAAAGTGCAAAACCCCAATATTCACTTAGAAACACACTGTAGATTATGCAACTAATCTTATATATATATAAATGGATGTTGGTATATATATCTGAGATTAATAAAAGTCGACACTGTTTGACCAAACACCATAAAAATTGGCGAAGGTTTATGACCTAAAAATTCAAAATTTCCTCCATTCTTCCCTTAATATTTATACAAACCCACAGTTTTTAACCGATTTCAATGTAACTTTGCTCCTATATATTTTAAAATAAAGAGAAAATTACTTTCAAACAGTTTGTTTGCAAAAATCCAGCTCCTCTCCCCCTTTCCACCCCCTTAATATTTGTCAATGTTCTTTAAACAAACCCAAGTCGACACCATTTGACCGATCCCGATAAATTTGGCATATACATGTATTTTTTAAAATGTAGAAGGTTTATGACAAAAAATGTTAGAATACCACTAGCTCTCCCCCTTCACAACCCTTAACTTTTTATACAAAACCACATTTTCTATCCAATTCCCATGGAACTTTGTACATGTATACTTTAAAATAAATAGAAAAATTTGAATTGCAAACACCAAACCCCACTCCTTTCCACCCTTTCAATTTTTAGCAAAGTTCTTTATACAAAGCTACAGTCATTACTGTTTCGTTGGCCACCATGAAAGTTAGCACATATATATTTTATCATGGAGAAAGTTTATGACCAAAAAGTCCAAAAAACCACCCCGTCGCCTCCTTTACACACATTAAATTTTATACAAACCCACAGTTTTTATCCAATTTTGATGGAACTTTGTACAACTATACTTTAAAAACGAGAAAAATCCTGTTTATATTACTTGTACAAAAACCCAATCTCTCTCCCCCTTTTCAGCCCCTTAATTACTGTAAATGATGTTCAGATAAAGCTAACATTTCTATCCGATTTTGAAGGAAGTTTAAGAAACTATACTTTAAAACAAACAGAAAAATACTGTCTACATTTTGTTTACAGAAACCCAACCCCTCTTCATGTTTCCACTTCCTTAATTTGTTCTTTATACAAAGCTACAGTTCCAATCTGATATTGCAGGAATTTTGCACACAGACTTTAAAACAAATAGAAAAGTACTGTACACATTATTTTTACAAACAATAAACTACTCTCCCACTTTACTCCTCCTTATTTTCTCCAATTATCTTTATACACAACCATAGTTTTTATCAAATATCGATGGAAACATGTATACTTTACATGTATACTTTAAATCAAACAGAAGAATACTGTCTATATATGGTTTAAAAAAATCAAACACCTTCAAACGTTTATCCCATCCCTTTTAATTTCTCTATAAAAACCTAAAACTTTAAATCCTGTCATAATCAATACAGCTGTTTTCAAGATATGCCGGAATATTTATAAAATAAACGTATCTTAATGTCTCGACATGTACATCAGATTTTAACTTCAATCCCAATATCAATTAAAAATCTGCACTTTATGTGTGATGCCAGAACAAAAAGAAAAAGTCCAGATACAGATTTATGCAAGTTTTATGTATTAATTCGCGAGTGTTGATTACCGAGCAACTGTTTTAACAGATGTTGCGTTGAAATTAAAATGCAGCCTCGACCAAAATGTAAACTGACATTAAGTATCACAGCATCAATTCGCCCCATTCTGGGAATTGTTCAGGTTTATCAATGTTTACTTTACTTTTGTTAATGGCTGGTGCCAAATTAATGAAACTGGGTACATACGATTCACATCGGAAATATAAAAATAAGTGTATTGGTAAATTGATCCCGTTTAGACCGGGCAATGACAGGTAGCAGTGGCGGATCCAGAATTTTGGTCTGGGAGGGGCTTGAGTGGATTTTGGTTTGGGGGGGATAGCTTGAGCGGATTTCATTTGGGGGGGGGGGGGGCTTGAGTGGAATTTGGTTTGGGGAGGGCTTGAGCAGATTCCGTTTGGGGGAGGGGCTTGAGTCATGTAAGGGTAGGAATTATAGTCATGCTGCCCTTAAAAGATCAGTAGAGGGGGGGAGAAAAATCTCCATATCTAAAAAATTACAATGTCAGGGGCAGACATAAATATTTTTTTTTTGGGGGGGGGGGCCTTGAGTCCCCTAGTCACCTTTCCCTGGATCCACCACTGCCAGGTACTATACTATAAAGAGAAAAATACTTTCAACATTAGGTTTAAAAAACCTAGTTCCTCTCCCCTTTTCCACCAATTTAATTTTTGTCAATGTTCTTTATACAAAGCTACAGTCAACATCATTTGACCGAACTCAATGAAATTTGGATGGTACATTTTTTTTTTTTTAATGGAGAATGTTTTTGACCAAAAAAATAAATAAAAAGCAGCCGCTCTTCCCTTCTATAACCCTTAATTTATATACAAACCCAGATTTATCATCAGATTTTGATGAAATTTTGCACACCCATTCTTTAAAATAAATATAAAAATATATTATCGAAATTTGATTTTCAATAACCCACTCATCTTCCCATTTACACCCTCTCAATATTTGTCAATGTTCTTTATACAAAACTAGTCAACACCATTTCATATATCAGGATAAAAAATAACATTGATTTATGTTTTTTTCATGGGAAATGTTTAGACAAAAAATTTAAAAAAACACCCCCTGCCCCCTTTACACCCCTTAAAATTTATATAAACTGACAGTTTTTATAAGATTTCGATGGAACTTCACACACACATACTTTAAAATAAAGAGAAAAATACTTTTAAAAATTGATTTGCAAAATCCGAACCCCTCTCGCCCCTCCCAAAATTTTATGTCAATGTTCTTTATACAAAGCTAAAGTGGACTCAATTTGACTGATTAACACGAAAGTTGTCACATATATGTGTTTTTTCATGGATACGGCTTATGACAAAAAAAAACCCGTCACCCTTTACATTGCATAATTATCATTAAAAAAATTTTTTTTATCCAATTTCAATAGAACTTTGCGCATGAAAACTTTAAAACAACGAGAGAAATACTGCCAACATTTGGTTTTCAACAACCAAACCCCCTCCCCCTTTCCAGTCCTTAATTTTTGTCAATGTTCAAGCTACAGTCAAAACCATTTGACCAATCTCCGTAAAAGTTAGCACATGCATGTATTTTATGACGGAGAAGGTTTCTGGCCCCAAAAAATCCTAAAGACACCCCTAGCACCCTTTATACTGCTTAATTTTTAAACAAACCCACATTTTTCATCTGTTTTCAACGGAACTTTGCAAACGTATACTTTAAAACAATGAAAAAACTACTGTCTACATTAGTTTTACAAAAACCCTATCCCTTTCCTTCTTTTCACCCCTTAATTATTGTCAAAGTTCTTCATATACAGCTACAGTTTCTATCTGATCCTGAAGGACGTTTCCACAAGTATATTTGAAAATAAACAGAAAAATACTGTCTACATTTGGTTTACAGAAATCCAAGCCCTCTTCCCCCTCTTAATTTTTGTCCCGTTCTCTATACAAAGCTACAGTTTCTATCCAATTTTGAAGGAATTTTGCATACATAGAGTTTAAAACAAAGAGAAAAGTACTGTACACGTTATTTTTACACAAATCAAACTACTCTCCAACATTACTTCCCCTTAATTTTCTCCAATGTTCTTGATACATACCCACAGTTTTTATCCGATATCGATGGAACCTTGCACATGTATACTTTAAATTAAACAAAGATGCATATGCCGAAATATAGTGTAGTTGTTTGTAAGCATTAGTGTTCTCTCATCGTATCCGTCCACTTTGGTATGTGGTGGTTAATTTCCCTTTCTTTTCTTATTTAAATTAAACAAAAGAATACTATCTACATTTGGTTTACAAAAGCCCAACCCCTTTAATTCTTTATCCCCTCCCCTATTAATTTCTAATGTTCTTTATAGAAACCCACAGATAAAATCAATACAGCTGTTATATCCATTTAATAAATATATTTTATGTCTCAACATGTAGGTCAGTTTTTTTACTTGGACCACAAGACCCATTAAAAATCTATATTCCATGCGTGGTGCTTGAAGAAACAGATATACAGGGTGAGTCAAAAGTCGCAGTACACCCTTTTATTTCAAAAACTCTGAAGGAATAGGGAAACCTGAATATTCCAGTAAGGTATTGGTGAGGTGGTCTATCTTTTACGGTATGTACCGAACATGGGCGCCATCTTGAAATCAGCCATCTTGAATCTAAGTCCATTTTTTTAAATGGAAAGGGGGTCGTGTGACACATCAAATAACATCAGAATTTTCTCACAAGTTCATTCCTGTAAACAGATTTGAAATAGCAGTTGCGGTTCAAAAGTTACATAGCTTTTTTGTTGCAGATAACTGAAGATGGCTTTGACCAAGGAGGAGAGAATTGAAATCATTTTGATGTCTGGAGAACGAAGTTTCCGTGTCATAGCTGCAGATTTTAACAACCGGCACGCAGAAAGAACTCCAATTTCACACAACACTGTCAGGTGCTTAATTTCCAATTTCCGAGAAACTGGGACTGTGGCTGACAAGGCACGGAGTGGCTGTCCAAAAATTGCTACTGACGAGACCACCTCAACAATGGTTTTGGCGTCCTTCGTGAAGAGCCCACAACGCAGCACACGACGTTTGTCAGCAGAATGTGGAATCAGCCAGTCATCGATCATACGAATCCTTCATGCCCATCGATGGCATACATTCAAGATTCAATTACTCCAGCACCTAGCAGGGGATGACCCAGACAGACGTATGCAGTTTTGAACGTGGGCCTTAGAGGAACATCAACAAGATCCCTCTTTTGCACAAGGCATCTTGTTCAGTGATGAGGCAAACTTTTATGTCAGTGGTGAAGTTAACCGTCACAACCACAGGTACTGGAGTGACCACAATCCACGCTGGATGGAACCTTCCAAGGTAGTTGGTGATGTAAAGGTTATGGTGTGGTGTGGGATATGGGGTACCCGTGTAATTGGACCCATTTTCATTGACAAGAACCTAAATGCTCAATGCTATCTGGAAATGCTGCAAGAAGTGGTTTTTCCCGCAGTCCTGAATGAAGAAGGCAGCTTTCCCTGCTACTTTCAACAGGATGGGGCTCCACCACACTACGGAGCAGTTGTTCGTCACTGGTTAGATGGTCAATTTCCTGGTCACTGGATTGGCTGATGTGGTTCTGTGGAATGGCCACCCAGATCACCTGATCTCACACCACTTGACTTTTATATGTGGGGCCATTTAAAGCAACTTGTGTATGCAGAGAAAATAAGAAACAAACACCATCTCCAGCAACGCATTGTAGGAGTGTGTGCCAGCATTTCTGCGGAAATCCTTCTGCGAGTGCATCCAGCGCCTTCAAATGTGCGTTGACCGAGAGGGACAACATGTTGAACACATAAAATTACTGTCCTTTCTGGAGAACAATCCGGCTTGTAATTCTAACCGAAATATGTTTTAACTTTTGGACCACAGCTGCTATTTCAAATCTGTTTACAGGAATGAACTTGTGAGAAAATTCTGATGTTATTAGATGTGTCACACGACCCCCTTTCAATTTAAAAAAATTGACTTAGATTCAAGATGGCCGATTTCAAGATGGCGCCCATGTTAGGTACATACTGTAAAAGATAGACCACTTCACCAATACCTTACTGGAATATTCAGGGTTCCCAATTCCTGCAGAGTTTTTGAAATAAAAGGGTGTACTGTGACTTTTGACTCACCCTGTATTCCAGATAAAGATTTATGCAAGTGTTACATATTAATGTGTCAGTGGTACATGTGTTGATCATCTAGTAACAACTTTAACAGAATTTTGCAATAACAGATGTGATTAGGTTGAAATGCAGGATGGACCAAAATGTAAACTGACATGAAGTATCCAATTCACCGCATTCTGGTTTTTGCTCAGGTGTATCAATGTTTACTTTACTTTTTATTTTTACATCCTTATACATAATAGCCCAGCACCTGGACCCATTTTTCCAATATATTACAAGAAGCACATAAGATAAAATTCTAGTTTGACAATAACAGTTGAATATTGTTCAGGATGTAAGATACAAAAAATTATCAAATTTCATGAAATCGCTTACTGCACTGTTGTCTCATTGTTTCTCATTTTGCACATTTTTGACACTTCTTCACACTTAATCCTGGCACAGCCACTTCGGAGTAACTTACATCCCTCAGGAGATAACTCCTGGAAGTAGACCCATCAGGAGTTTCTTTCTTCAGGAATGATCACTGCTCGGTTGTTGGTCGGTGTTAACTGAGACTCTTTCTAAGTGCCATGTGGCTGCGTGTGAGGCCAGATTGCTAGCTGCATCAAGGAAGTACCATAATTCTCAGTCACACAGTATGTAAAAAATATGCTTTCCCAGTAATATTTGCTGATGTGGCACTCATTGTTCTGCTGTAGAAGCACATTCCCATACAACATGTTTTGGAGAGTCATTGTTTCCGCAGTCACAGCTACCACCGTCCACTATTCCTCTTCCTTGCAGTTCACTACTGTAAGGGCCATGACTGGTAATGTAGTGTACCTGCCCAGGAGATGGGAGAAGATATCACATTTTGAGCATTTCACAGACGTTTGGAAACATATCATAAGTTCTTCATCCTGTTATGCTTACATTCCACCTTTGCTGTCAATCTCCCAATAACAACCTGTTTACCTCTGCAGCTGTTGTTGCTAGTGCTCCCGTGATTTACTCCAACAGTTTCAGATTTTATTTCCTGAACCAGTATAATGCTCCACACTTATGAACTTCCAAGTCCAGTGGCCACAACCCAAGTGCCACGGTAAGGGCATCAGTTGTGTTGTTTTGTAAGCACCACTTAGCCCGAGTAGAATAATTTGCTGTGTCCTCCTCAAAAGTTTACTTGGTTTTACTTTTCTGAGGTGTACGGCCCATACACTGGCTGCATATCCTACAATTGATGTTAATATTGTATTATGGTATATCGAAGTGATGAAAGTTTGAAATGAATTTGCGCCATGCTGACATTAGTTTAATGACTGAAGTGGCTCTCCCACTATTTTCCTCCATATGGGCCATAAAATTGAGACTTTTGTCTATCTTCACACCAAGGCATCAACAAGACTTCTTATCGTAACTCTGTCTTTTTTAATTGTTTGATTGCTGTGTAATCAGCCTTTCAGTAATGTATAACATGTCTTGTGTGGTGTTAATCTGCACCACTGACAGAGTTCACGCAGAACCTTTGCGCTTTTAGCCTCAATTTCGGCTCTGGTTTTACCCTATATTTTTAAGAATATATCATGAGCAAAGGCAACAAATCCCAAAAGTTCTGGCAATCTTTGTAGCCTTGTTATTCCCAGTTCAAGCCCATTGTTTCAAAATGTCTGACCACAAATGCATCCCTGTGGGCAACCCTTCCTTAGCTTTTTCTCAATAGATGCTCCAGGACACCTAAGTTTGATGGATCTGTTCTTACAGTAATCTTTAAAGGTGTTATACAAGTTCTTTGGACAATTAACTTCCTTAAGCTGTACAAAAGTACAGGCCACCATAAATTACCAAATGCCCCAGATATATCGACAAGAATCCCTATCTTGTAATTCTGATTTGAGCTCTGTATCAGATTTATTGTCCGGTCAATTGCATCCTTTGTAGATCTACCAGCTCCGAATCTTTATTGGTTTGGATCCATCCCTTCCTTCTCCCAATGTTCTTGTAACCACTTGCACAGCACCTTTAATTGTACTTTGTCCAGCACATTTAGCAAGCAGATGGGTCGATAGGATTTCAGCAATTTTGGATCTTTGTCATCTCCCTTCTTGATAATTAAAATCTCACTCTGCTTCCAGATGTTCAGTACTCTGCCCTGATGCAGTCATTCATTATAGAGCTTAGACAAAGTGGGGGATACTGGCACAACCAGTTCTTGTACTACTTCTGGACACGGAGCTTTGTTGGCATTTATTGCTTGTATTACCTCCAAGATGCTATTATCTGGAGTGTCGAGTGATATTTTGCCTATGTTGGTCCATTTCCAGATGAAGCACTCTGTGCTCTATCTCGTCACCTTCCACTTTATGTCTGGAAGGAGTTCTTGGAGTAATACTACTGCAGTAGTCTTTCAACTCATAGTCGTGGTTCCAATTTGTTTCTGCACAGTAGACAGTGTAGTTGGGAGTTTTACCTTTCCTACGGCAATTTATTATGGGATACCCCAGGGGTCTGTGCACAAGTTTCTTTTCACAAATGTTTCCCAACTTTTTTGTTTCATTAGTATTAACAGTTCTCAGAATTAACTTCTAATTTATCTATATCTTTCCAGCAGATGTCCTCTAATATTGGTGATGAGGCAACGTTGGTAGTCTTTTCTTGCTTCATGCATCCTTTATCATACATAGTCTTTGCAGTCTATCAGTCCACCGTCCGTCCATTGTTTCAGTGGTTCTCTTTAGAGGAATGGAGCTTCTCATTGATATTTGGAGTGCTCGGGTAAGATCTCTTGCGGCTCGATCTACATCATTATCATCTAATAGGATTTCCTGTTGTACAAAACTATCTCTCAGCCTGTTCCAGTCTGCCAGTCAGATGTTATAATTCGTCTAGGAAAACTGTGCCTCCAATGTGTCAAGTTCGTTCCACCGTCTGACCAACTCAAAAGTAATAACATTATAATCACTGGTAGTTAAAAAATATAAAACATCCCAATTCATCGGTAAGTTTCCAGGTCGCAGAGTGGTCAATGGTACATCGATGTTTGACTGAGCTCCCGCTTGATTGCTATATGTGTAAGGTTTATGTGAAAGATTTCTTAAATCTCCACTAAAAGCTTGCTCTTGTATCTGTCACCCTGCTATGCCAGAATTCAGATTTAGCGTTGGCGTCGGCCATTATTACTGCTGGTCTGTTTCCTAGGGCAGTGGGCATTTCTCTTACTTTTCCAATGTATGGTTCAATGGGATCACTATATTTAAAATACATGTTCATAAGAATTACACTACCCCAGTCAGCAAGAGCTCCAAACGTTGTATGTTCATCACACAACTGCACTATCAGAGTTACAGAACCTGTCTGGATAGCATGACTATTGCTATCATAGGTTTTCTTCCTGTTGAGATTATCTGTGGTGATACCAGCTTGTATGGAATCTTTCCAAAGCATGAATGTGTCTCCTAAAGGCACTTGGCATCCCATCTATGTTCCTCTGAAAGTTTTCTCACTTTGTGTAAAACCAACTTGCTTCTCCTGATATTTAGTCTTGCAATTTGTAGCTTACAAGACATTTTGTGATTTATGAATGTTTAGTGTGGACCTTGCACTGTGGCCACGGGAGTTTTCAATTGAAAACTATATGCCCATGAGTGAATACAAACTGTTTATATATTTGATCATGATCAAAGGTTTCATTCCTTAATATGAAGACCTTATGCTCAAGAGAGAAGCGTAGAAGTCTGTGTTGGAAGATTGATAGATTTTATATGTATAAGATCAATGGCTTCTGGCTGGGAGAAGGTTACATATTTACCGGCTGGATTCGCTATTCAATTAGATGCCTCAGCACCACATTGAGATTTGGAGCCTCCTCCAGTTGAGCGAGTTTTAATTTTGTTTCAAAATTGCTGTATATTGTTTTGGGCTTTATAGACCTCTATCTGTTATGTTTCCTAAATTCAATGGCTATTACACCAATGTTTGGACTCATTACAGGTTGTGGGTAATGTTCAACCCAATTTGCTCTGCCTGAATTCCATCCCAGATGAAATCTCTTGACAGAAGGGTTCCGGGGATGACTAGCAGAACTCAAAGAAATTTCATTAATCTGTACTGAATGGTCATCAGTCTGCATTCCAACATCCAGTTTCTTACAGTTTTCTTCCATGTTTAGTTTTACTCTGAAGCAGGCAGCCCTCTTAGCATTTATTTTTTGTCTTGAAGGCGAGTTTCCTTTCATTTTGTAGTCTGCTTCCCAATTACATCCTTAAATATTTTCTCAATTACATTTCGCATATCTATTCCTTGTAGTAAACTATTCATAATCGGTCCTATTTACAGCTCGTTGTAGGAGTAATTGGTAGGTAACACAGTCTTTGCCCTTCTTGTTGCAGCTTTTGTCCCATCTGTTGCAAGGTATGCATACTGACGTTGAGAACTTTTCTTACACTGACGTAATCTTTCAATGTTATAGCAGTAAATTGTAAGAAGATTTTTTTTTTTTTTTTTTTTTTGCTGCAACAGATGTTTCATAACAGAAGGACTCACCTCCACGACATGACGAACTGTTGATCCTCCTCTAGGTCCTATCTTAAATTTTGGTGGAAAACCTTACATAAATTGACCTTTTTTTCTATCTTATCCTCAAGGTTTTATTGGAAAACAGCATCCACAAGGTTGTCTACACGAGTTGTTGTTAGAAAGTCGTACAAAATTATGAGTAGCCTTGATTTTCTAGGAAGTTCGTATCACATCTTTTCAGCCAGTTCCTTGTTATTTAGAATTTTTTGTGGATCCCCAGTAGATTCTGTTTTCACTATAATGGCATTGTTAGTTGTGCATATTCTGTTGATTCTAATTTTATCCCTCCCAGATTTCATAATTTTTGTAACTTGTTCAGCCACTTGCATCGTTTTCTAAAACTGCACTTTTAGTGGAATGAGTGATTATGGAATTCACAACATTCGACCCTCCAGATTTTGTCATTGCAGCATAACTGGGGACTATTACTCCTCTATTTTCATAACTGTTTCATTTTCTGTTCCTAGCTGACACAGTAGGCCCTCAAAGAAGCCGAAGTTTACTGCCAAACAGGCTAGCCTATCTTTTATTTTTCTAACTTTAACCTTAGTGAGTTTTTGTCCGCAAACATCATTTGTTTTTGTGTAAATTCCACGTATTCATTTCCAATATTTTTCACTACATTGGTTTAAAATGCTGTCAGAGCTTTCTTCTGGCAATACCATTTTTTGGCAGCAGCAGAAAATTTGTATACTGTAGTGACTATCTGCAGCTGATCGCCGGCATCAAGTGTCTGACATGTCATGTGTGCCGAATGAGGCTGCTGACTCGGCTGAGCACCGCTGGCAGGTCGCGAGGTGTCGACAGCTTGCAGCGAGGAACTGTTCACTCAGTGAGCTACGTACAAATAAATTGATTATCGCTCGATAATCACTCTACATTTCCTAAAATCTTTATGTCCTTTCATACACATGTCTTAAAACACTTTCTTAAACTATGTGTTTTGTAACATACACTTAGAGTTTCATTTTTCCACAAGAATCACGATCAGAAGCGAGAGCAACCCAACTGGAATCATGATGTGGTGGCCATCTTCTTTTTTAGTTTAGTTTTATTTTTGGAAATGACTGGTGCCAAATTAATTAAGCTTGGTACAGAAGATTCACACTATATAAACTATAAAGTACGGGTAAATCAATTCTGATAAGTCCAGGCTGATAGTATATTGTGAAATTCATTTCAGCCTCACTAACAACTATGCACAGTTTTTTTTTGTTTTTTTTTTGTTTTGCTAATGGCCTTACACCTCATTGAGGTCATTAGAGGCAAAAAGGAATTCACTCATGGCCTTTACAAGAAGCCATTTCATTATTTTTCTGGAGCGATTTTGGGAAAAACTGAAATACGGACTGCTGGATAAGACTTTGAACCAACGTGTTCCATAATGCCAAAGCCTGAGCTTTACCACTCACCCACCACGCTCACTGCTATGCATTAACTAAAAATTACTGTTAAACAGAGGATGAAAGTCTCTTAGCCAGTAGATCCCTTTAATAAAGAACATATCCAGCATAAAACCAATTACTTTTCATGATAAGGTACGATAAGTACAAGCTGTAATTATTTTTGCATGCTCATCTACTATTAAGAACTACGAATTCAAGGATACTGGAAAACAGTGTTACTACATTTGGCAATTGGCTCTGTCCTCTTGCAGTACTCTGATAGTGTCTAGTGCCAAAGCAAAAGAGCCAAATGTCACTATTTGTCTGTGAAATGTGGAAAATTGGCAATACTGCTTTTGGTAATTGGCTCTGTCCTGTCGAGATACACTGATAAGAGTGGACTGCCATAGCAAAAGAATCAAGCATCATTATTTGTCTGTGAAATGTGTTATCTGTGTTCGGTAAGTGTAGTATGGTTTGTAAAATGTTTAATTTGTAAGGTAGAGATTAAGGATTGTTCTATAAGGTGATGTTTTTACATCTGTGTGCGTTGAGATTAAAGAAGCCCGAGGATAAAACCCAGTCGCAGCTGATTAAGGCCTACTGTTCTGAAAAACACCAAATTTAACACCTCCATTTAATGAACAGATTGCCTTCAATATTGTAGCAGACCTTCACAGCATTCACACTGATGATCAGGAATTGTGCATCAGTACCACTCCAAGCTTGTCAGGAAAGTACCTGTGATGAAAATTCTATCCACTGGAGATCACTATCATAGATCCGCAATGACCCAATGGACATACATTTAGCTTGTATAATATGCTGCAATGATTATGACACTAAAACCATTAAACATATTTTGTTGTGAATTTCGTGAACAATTAGTCGAAGATTTATCTCTAAATTCAACCAAGCACATATTATTCTGCTGATAAAGAATTTATGGCTTCGTATTACACCATTAGTAATATAAAAAAAAATTGCATTGTTCTGCTGTCTTCTGTTTTAAGCAATCTTACATTTTACTGTCCAGAGACAAATTTGCTAATTAGGATCTTGTTTCCACCAAAAACTTATATTTAATTCAAATTCACAAATAAGAAAAATTTCATTTTATTAAAATAAACAAATATGACAAAAGGATTTAATTTTAAATTGGATCCATAAGAACCACAATTATTTTATGATGAAAAAAGAAATCAGTTTTTATTTGCAAAGTATGTATGTTTTGTAAATTGAGATATGGTAATTTCAAGACAAGCACAATATTATGAACTTAACTATTCATAGACCAAAGGTGGAAATATTGTGATTTGTAATTAACATTAACTAATCACCGAGTTGTTGTTCATATATCCACATTAAGTTGTTACTGTCATCCCATTCTATTAGTTTAATTCCATTATCAATTTGGCAATATCCCCATAAAGCAAAATGAGTGTTAAATTCTCCATGGCCAATGCTATCAACGGAGGGAATTAAGCTGATGGATCTGGTCAAGCTACAGTGGGTAGTTTATAAGTGTTTGTAGCAATAGTGTCCTGTTCTTCTATTGTTGAGGGAAATTAAGTTTGATGATCATCCAATTAAATAACTCATGTCATTCTTAACTAGATTGCAATGTGTATTTAGTATGTTGATGTGCTGATACTATTTTAGATCCAGGCAATTTCCCTCTAAACAGCAGCTGCTCCTTTTCTCTACGTGACTTTCTTGTAGTATTAGAAGATCAACTGTGTGTTCGTGTATGTCTAATTAGTACTGGCCTTAGACTTTACTCGTGCCTTGAACGATAAGTTTATCTTTGTTCAGAAAAGGGGCAATTGTCCTTGTTTGGAACTCTTAAGACCTCATAAGGACTTTAAAGTATCTAGTGATTGCCATGACATAACCATTGGGCTCAGAAGAGCAGGATGGTGGCATCTGATCAATGTAACAAATCCAGCATTGCCTAAGCAGAAAGTGTTGCTTATGTTATGCTATGGATTTAAATGCAGCAATGATGAAGGCGATGGCTTGGACTGAACATTTGGATGTCCAGTTGTAGAGATTAAGGCTGCAAACAAACATTTCATTAGATTCTTGCGATCCTGGTGAAGCAACTCTTACTTCTGTCAGGTGGGGGCATGGTTCAATAAATTATATACATTTTTCCCCCCTGTGTCCTGTGTAAATCTTTAGTATACCTTCCATGAATGCCATTAAGGATGATATACTAAATACATAATTCATGATTTCTTTATTCATATTCCTCCTGAGGTTGACCTTTTCTACAGCATCAAATCTAAAAAATCTTTGCAGTAACTGAAAAAGTTCCACACAAATGTCTTAACTAGCACTTAAATACTGCACTTCTATTATGAAATACTTATCTTTAAAAAACAAAACTTGAAGATCTCCATCACATTTTAAAACTGTAAAAATAACTCACATAACCTGTAAGATAAGAACAATTGTGAAATTTAAATTAGCTCTACCTTTAGAGAAGAAGTCTTGCATCACTGAAGACGAAAGTCCATCATCCTGTCGCGTCTTTCTGCTTGATGTTACATTTCTTTTTGGAGTACGCTTCCTTTTCAGAACATCGCTAAGGCGCCTGCAATAATTTCACTTAGTGGTGACAAAGGCATGTAATTGGCAATGTGTAAGCTGACAAAGAAAATTATTTTTCACCTTGCAGCTGTTCTATAGAAATAGACAGTGGAAAGCTACAATTGTTGAAATGAAGTCTTCACGGGTGTACTGCCGGATAGGGTTTTGAAAAACACTATCCAGCGGTACACCTGTGAAGACTTCATTTCAAGCATACACCGGGAAAGTCTCCGTTGTTACATACAATTGTTGATTTTACTGGCTTTGGCTTTTTATTTTTTTTTTAGAGTAAAAATAAAAGCTTAAAGACTTATTGTCAGAATACTTGGAATATCTAAGTGCAAGAATAAATTTTCAAATCCACTACCTCAATCATTGCTAAATGTAGCAATGAAAGCCATTTTGAAAACAACTTCATAACTTCTGTTGCTTTCTTACCTGAATGTCTGATATATAGACTTAGCAAACAGTTAAGTGGCAGGGAATAGTTGGGGGGGAAAAACAGGAATTATTAGCTGCAAAGGGGAAAGTATATTATGAACTTATAGAGTCCCTTGAATGATAAATTTCTATTACAAGGTAGAAACGGAAATTAGTAGGACTGAATTTCTGTAGCATGAACGGAGCACTGGAGGGGGGAGCCTTTCGAAGAGACTGATATTTTTTCCAGTTGCCTGTGGGCAAGCAGAGAGTAAGCACATCGATCTCTGTGAACCTCTGTTAAGAAGTGTCGTCGTGATCCATGATGGAGAAAAATCTCCAGCAATGTTATCCCATCAAATTCTGCATCAAACTAATTAAAATCGCAAAGGAGAGCTATGGGAAGTGATTAAGGGCACCTACGAGGATTCTGCCATCAGCTGCTCAACAGTGTTCGAGTGGAACAAGCTGTTCCAGGACAGGCGGGAGCTCATCGAAGTCGAGAGGACCAGCACAAGGATTGATGAAAATATGGCCAAAGTGAAGGCGATCCTGGATTCTGACCGGCGCACAAATATTCGTCTGATTGGTGATGAGTTAAGGATTTCATAAGGTAGTGCCTAAAAAATTATTACCGAGGATTTGTTCATGCGATAGGTGTGTGCTTTGATTGTGCCAAGAGTCTTGAGTAATAACAAAAAGTGAATTGTGTGCAAATTTCCCAGGAAATTCGGAACTGTGTCCAAGAAAACAGATTTCCTTGACAATCTGATTACCGGTGACGAAACTTGGAATTTTGAGTACCACCCGGAGACCAAACACCAGAGCCCTGAGTGGCACACATCAAGTTGTTGTTGTTGTTGGTTTTGAGCACGTCGACAGCAAGGTCATTTGCACCCTAGTAATAACCAGGTAATACCGTGGCTGAAAATATACTAAATTATTGTCAGCTTGGCCGACTGCAAAGGGGTCAGCCATACAGACACCAAAATAAAATAAATGATAAATACAAAAAGTGACTGTAAGGAGAATTCAGGACCTAAGACTTTAAAGGGGACAAACAAGTTTATAAACAAATTAAAAACACATGTCTCACTGGCTGTAGAGTGGCCAGCAAGACAGGAATATAACAATATAAAAAATAATAATGCACATGGACGGATGGCTGTAAAATGGTCGCCTATCCAACTTAAACTAGGTTGGTCTGCCTAAAATTTTAGGCACCAGACGAGCCAATACACAAAATTTTTACAACACTGGTATCATTATTTAAAATAAGGGACAGATCATTGGCCAGGCCAATGTCTGCCCTTAAGTCTAAAAACAGTACACAATCAATTAAGATGTGCTGCTCTGTCACAGGTACGCCACAAGCATCACAATCCGTTAGGTCCTTCCGGCAGAGACAGAGGATTTGCACAGAGGACAGTACCCTACACGGACGCGAGTAGGAAGAACCTTATCCCTCCTCACCCGCTGGAAGGAGCTGCTCCATGGCTGAATGGTCAGTTTGGCCAGCCACTGCCTCTGACAAAAATGGGGGAGGGGGGGGAGACAAAATAAAAAAAAAAACATTTTTTCACCGCCAAGGTGTCCGACTTCAGGACCGGATCAAAGTCAATTCTGACCTTGTCACAGGCTAACTTAACAACTTCATCAGCTGCCTCATTCCCCGATTCCCATATGGTCCAGTACCCAGCAGAATAGGACCTCCTTTCCTAAAGAAAACAAGTGGAGGAATAAATCTAGAGATTAAATGGAAAGTCCATTTAACAACCAATTGGTAGTTGTTAGTAAAGCTGACCAGTCCGTTCAACTTGTTTTGGATGCAAGAACATTAAATAGATTTCTGGTGACCGAGAGAGACCACCCCCCACCGGTAGATGAAATTCTGCAAAATCTTGGGGGTAAGAGATTTCTGACTTCATTAGATCTAACCGTATCTTATTGGCAGATACCAATAGCGGAAACCTCTCAGAAGTACACAACTTTCTTGTACCAAGGAAGTAGCTATTATTTCCAAGTGTTACTCTTTGGTCTCAAGAATGCTGTAGCAAGCTTCATTCGAGCATTAGACTTAGTCTTAGGAAAAGACTTACTATACAAAAAATATGTATATGTAGCTGATATATTAATTGCGAGCGAGACTATTGGAGAACATTGGCGAACTTTGAGAGAGGTATTTTTACTGCTCTAAGAAAGGTTGGTGTGACAATAAGGCTGAAAAAATGTGTGTTCATGACTAGTAAAATTCATCCTGAGTCACACAGTTACCCCTGCTGGTATCACTCCGAATGCTGAGAATCTTCGGGCAATAAGGGATTTCCCAAGGGCGAAGAACAAAGAACAATTATTAAGCTTTCTATGCCTCTGCAACTATTATAGAAAGTACGTTAAAGGGCAAATACTGAACAGGCCACAGTTTGAGAGATTAAAAAAGAAAAATTCTCACTGGCATTGGACTGAACAATGTGAACACGACTTTCAAAAAATAAAATAAATAGCTCCACTTCTCAGTAAAACCACGAACGTATTCAGAAGCATAAAAACACAATAAATATAAATAAAATCTCTTCGGAAATACAATATGGCGACCGCGCAGTGACCTTAAGTGCTGCAGAATAAAGGAACTTAACTTACGAATCGAGTAACTAGCAGAAAACCGAAGTTCAAGAAAGGAAGAGAGGATACTCTTTGGAAACACACAGCACAACTAGCGGTCGAACATGAACTAGCCATAATTTGACATCAGCCACGGATGTAACAAAAACAGCTGAGTGAAGTGAAAGTTAAATTGCCGGCTACAAAATACGAGAAAGCTAAATGACTCTTTTCTAGACTCTTATCTTTGTTAAAGCCCTTGTAAACTATAAACTTGTTGGTTGTGACAAGAACAGTGTGCGTTTAGGATTGGTTATATGTTTTTGGGAGTTAAACATAACCTCAGTCTTTTTGAATTTTCATTGTTTATTCAAATAATTTATTATATCATGTCATTTTTATTGATACTAGCTTGGGGACGCTGGGTATTGTATAGTTTTCTACAGAATGGCTAATCAGATGCCAGGTGCAATGGTTATTTGTGATCCTTCAGTTTCTGTAAATAACAAACATGAAATAGTCACTGTAGGTGCATTAGAAAATATACTGTTTCGATTTGCATCACAACTAACAGCACAACTTACTACACAACTTACAACACATCTTACTGCAATACAGTCACAGTTAAGTGGGGAAATAAAAAACTATAATAAGTCTTTAGAGGATCATATAACTAGATTAGAAACTAATGAACAAGTAAAGTTAAGTAAGTAAGTATGTAGAGAGGACTGACAAACAGTCTACAATGCTAAATGAGGAACTAAAGATATGTAATAAGAAATTAAGAAATTTATCCAATTAGATTCAGAATCACAAAAGAATGACGAAAAGTTTGACAAGGTATTTAATGAACTTGGAGAATATAAGAAAATGTGTCAGTCAGGTAAGCATGAAATGCAAGGACAACTCGAAGTTGTGCATTCAAGGATCGATGGAATGGAAGGTGAGATGTTTAGTAGAATAAAAGATACTGAACAGTTGAGCTCAGTCTTGAAAAAGAGGCTTACGGGGGTTGAAGACGCAGTTGAAGTAGAGTATAAGAATATGGAGACCAATTGCTGGGATTAAGTAACAAAGTGGAGATAGTAGAGTGAATTTTCAGGAAGTAAGTAGAGTGTGTAGAAATTCCCACATTCGCAAGTTGGCCTACCCAATCAGATGTCACCAAGCATCCCTGAAAATATTGAGGAGGAACACTTCACAGATCAGGGGGGGGGGTTACACATGGTCAGCTTTATAAAGGGGTTTGAAAGCTTTAGAAGTTTCAATGCTTAGGATCACCATGAAAAGGTAAACTGTGTGTAGTGCCCGAATTTCGGGAGAACGACTTGTCCAAATATGTAAAACTTTTGAGGAATTCAAATCAAGTGTTTTGAATTGGAAATATAGAAAAAAGTGTTTTTTTTGTTTTTGTTTTTTTTTTGTAGAGGGGTAAGCTATGCTTACCACCTCATCCTGCATACAAATTCAATCAGGATATCGAATCAATTAAAACTTTATTCTACCATTCCTGAGGTAATGACTAGTGATGTTCCGATACAAGTAAATACGAGTAAGTACTCGATACTTTGTTCCGATACCGAGTACTTTTCGTATTCGAATTAATTCATTCGATACTTACTCGGTATCGGAAGAAAAGTACTTGTATCGAATCGAAAGTATCGAAACGCACCCGGTGTTGAATTTTAAATGTATCAACCTTGCTACGCCACTGTCTCACCTTCGAAATTAATTTCCCACTGATGTCAAGTTGGTAGCATAGAAAACAAAAGAAAAAAATCAATCTTAGAATAAGAAATCAAATCACAAAGAGTTTGATTTAGGTCCCTATTTCGTTGTAATGAAGTTGTACTTGGCGCGCATTTCGTTTTACCTGACCAATGGTCGCTCCCGCGCAGCCCCACACAAAAACTAAAAGATATCGTTCATAAGCAACTACGTAGCCCATGTGAATCGGAAGAAGAAGCTTCATCAGCTAGCATTTCACAGGAATATCACTTCTGGAAACATCACAAAGAAAAATAAAACGCACGGTAGTGACAAAGTCTCTTTCTACTTGTCAAAACCGAGCGTGGTGGGTGAACGGTTAACATTCTGGCCTCGCATTTGGGAGGACGTGGGTTCGAATCCCTGTCCGAGCATCCAGATTTGGGTTTTCCATGGTTTCCCCAAATCACTCCAGGCGAAGGCCGGGATGCTTCCTTCAAAAAGGCCATGGCAGAATTCCATCCCGTTCCATGTCCCCACTCCCATCCCGCCTCTAATGACCTTAGCCGTCGACGAGGCGTAAAGTAATAAGTAAAAAAAAAAAACTAATATTTGTCAAACACTGTAATGTCTCCAAAAGCAATCCAGCAATTACAGAATGGGAAGAAATGAAACTTATATTTCCTTGTCTTTATAAATACGCTCAACTGTATCCTATTGTTGAAGCAACGTCAGTGTTGAGTGAATGTTTGTTTTCTAATACGGGTGAAACAATGACAAACAAAAGAAACAAGCTGTCCCAAAATATTTTGAAGAATTGATTTTTTTGGGAAACCTTCCGAAAGCGGACTTTTATTGTTTAAAAGTGTTAAAACTATAATAAATAAATATTTAAAGATAAGACAAAACCTTCAAAGTTTGCTTTATTATGATCTTAATAAATAAATAAAAATGTTTACCGAGTGTTATTTGATTTTATTACACTAGGCAAATAAAATAAACAATTTAGCAACATGTCACGTATATTTTTATATTTAGACATTAATTTTAAAAAAAAGTATCGATATGAGTAAGTATCGATACTTTAGCAGTACTCATATGAGTAAGTATCGTAAGACAATTTGAGTACTACTCATATAAGTAGGTATCGATACTTTGATGGTATCGGAAACATCACTAGTAATGACGTTGAAAGGGTCATGAGAGAATTAGCACGATACTTTAGAACATATTGCTATAATAACCATAAGAAATGGTCCAATGAACTAAATGCTATAGAAGACGTCATTAACACAATCCATCATAATTTGACTTCTCTAACACGTTTTGAACCTATGTTTGAGAAAAAAAACCACCTTGTATATGAGTATGTTCGATTCCAAAATACTGACTGTGACTATACCGACAAAATTAGAATAGCCTTGGAGGAGTTGAACAAAAATTCTCAAAGACGAAAGGAAAACCATGATGCACATATAAAACCAACAGCATACAAAATGGGAGATTTGGTACTTGTTCAGACACATTGTAAATCATCAGCATTGGAGAATGAGATTAAGAAATATAAATTCTTATATGAAGGGCCATATGAGGTAATTGATAGGGACAACAGTAAATCCTACACATTTACGTACCCCAGGAGGGGGTAAGATTAAAGGAAGGTACAATGTCATAGCTCTAAAGCCTTTAAACACATAGCTAACGGCTGTGTTCAAATAAGGGGAGAAGTTTGTTTCTTATTATAAGCATTTGTAGAAGAAGGGCAAGTATGTTGTATTGAACCTATAACTCAGAAAACTGATGAATTAGTTTGAGGTGAATGAAAAGATTTAACACCAGTGCAGGGCACAGGTGTGAACATATATACTCTACCATATTGGCATTTACTATTATTGTTAAGTTATAGTTGGCATTGGATTGTTTTTACATTAAACATACTGGTGGGATGGACAATACTGTAGTGTAATATAAAGACTTATTGTAGTTTTGTTTTTTTAATTATTATTAAGTGATAAGGGCAATAACTTGGTGCATTGATATGTGTTACAGACAATGTGCAGTGCTAACCAGTTGCTGCTCTTGGAAACTCAACTAGGAAAAATTCACCAAGGCATCGGTTCTTGTTATAAAAAAATTTGTGAAAATAAACTCTTAGATATTGTTCAATGTTGTTAAGTAATCATAAATGTAAAATGCAAGCTCTCCTTACTTGAAAGAAAACATTTACAGAAACAGGTGCCTACCTCAAGTTTACCATCATAATTTATGCTTGTTTTGATATCAAAATGGTATGGTGAACTTGGGGGGGGGGGGGGGGCTGTAGGATTACAGACAGATTACCATGAAATACATATTTTAATGTCATTCCTATATCTTTGAAATTTTAGATTTCCATGGCAAGGGCCAGTTAGTATTACTCTCTTGAAAGGTTTCCATAGTAACAACAAATACAGATATAACTAGGAGATTGCCTAGGTTGGTTAGCGCCTAAGGAGAACTTATGAATAAGAAGTCCAGTTATGTAATTAACATGATGTATTTGGAGCTTATTAAAACTAAGTTAAACTGTGCTCAGTATAAAGAATATCAGTTAATTTATTTAGTTTAGCTGCAAATTCAGAAAATAAAATAAACAGCTCCACTTCGCGGTAAAACCATGAAGGTATTAAGAAGCATAAAAACACGATAAATATAAATAAAATCTCTTCAGAAATACAATATCCTGCATATTCTGGACAAGATGATATGCTGGATAGAGATTTCCTATAGCCTGGATGAAGCTGAGGGAACCACAGCATATGCTGTACTAGGTCCCTCAAGACAACACTATGGAGCTACCTACTCCGTTAACCGGCTTAGACCAATCCGTATATACCGGGCTGAAATCGTGATACCGGTTTGTAACATTGTAAAAAATTCTGATAAAAATATAGTCAGCAGTAAGCAACTTGTTGTACCTTGAGAGGTCTAAAATCATTTTGGGCCTCTTTAAAAGCCAGGGAGGAGAGTTACTCCACCCCTGGTGATGAAAAGAAGGCATCTCAAACCAATATTTGTACGAGGTAGGTCCGATAAGTACTTAGCCTCTCTTCCCGATGGCGCCACTGTCACAGAGAAATTTAGTATCAAGTAGTATATTATCTTAGATGGCTATTGTTAAAATTTCAATCAAATTGGGCTCTCAGTTTTGTTTTGATCACGTGTGAAAGTGGGTGTGTCCGTGGATTTTAGAAAAATTGAGAAAGAGCAATATCAGTCGCTGATTTGATTCTTGTTTTTGGAAGGAAAATTGTGCAGCGAAATCAAAGAGCACTTGGATGCTGTGTATGGTGACTCTTCTCCTTCAACGGCGACGGTCAAAAATTGGTTTAACGAGTTTCAACGTGGTTGCATGTCGGTTTTTGATGAGCCACGCCCAGGTGCTCCGAAAACGTTTACCACGGAGGATAACGTGACAAAAATCCACAATATTGTATTGGCACACCGCCGATTGAAGGTGTGCGAGATTGCTGGAACAATAAGCATCTCAAAAGACCGCGTGGATCATATCTTGCATGAAATTTTGGGCATGAGAAAGCTGTCTGCGTGATGGGTGCCACATTTTCCCACTCTGGACAACAAGCGCTACTGTGAAACTACGTCACAGCAGTGTTTGATGCAGTCTAAGCGCAATCCGAAGGAGTTTCTGCATTGTAACGTGACCATCGACGAAACATGGATCTACTGATATTCACCAGAGACCAAGGAACAGTCAAAACAGTGGGCTTTACTTGGCGAAAATGCTCCAAAAAAGGCAAAGACTGTCCCATCGGCCGCAAAGGTGATGGCCACAGTTTTCTAGGATTCACAAAGTGGATATACACCGACTACCTGGAGAAGAGCAAAATGATCACAGGGCTTTACTATGCCGAATTATTGGGACAATTTGATGCTGAATCGCAAAAAAAATGGCCCCATTTGACGAAGAAAAAAGTGCTCTTCCACCATGACAACGCACCAGCTCACACCTCCGTCACGGCCAAATTGGTTGAATTCGGCTATGAACTACTACCCCATCCACCATATTCTCCAGATCTGGCCCCATGCTACTTCTTTTTGTTTCTAAACTTGAAGAAAACAATCGCCGGGCAGAAAGTTGAGTCGAATGAGGAGGCTATCGCCATCACGGAGGCCTACTTTGCAGATCTCCAGAAAATGTATTTTTCAGACGGGTTAAAGAAGTTGGAGCGTCACTTGGTCAAGTGTATAGAGTTAAAGGAGACTATGTTGAGAAATAAATCACCACTTTTCCAAAAAAAAATTTATTACTTTTGTAGCCTAAGTACTTATCGGATCACCCTCATATATAGTGTCGCACCATGAGGAGACGCCGGTGGACGGAAAGTGGTGGCTCGCCAGACTCAATGCAAATGCTGGGTATAGCACTGAAGTGGTAAGCACCTGTGGTGAGACGAATTCCTGCATGGTGGACACTATCGAGCTGTCCAGTGCTGAACCGTATTTATTTATTTAGCAATTTTTTTACATGGATTCCTGCTGAGGAAGGACCTCTGGGATGTGAAACATGTCATGGTTAATGCACATACATACAAGTCATAATCATAGTAAAAACAATTATACGTTCAAAAGACAAATAAAGACAATAACAATTAACAGTAATTTTTTACAACTGAATTTTGCAAAAGTCATATTGTATACAATTAATTAATTTGTTCAAATTCTTGAATGGAGTAGAAGGAGTTGCCAATCAGATAATCCCTCAGTTTTTCTTTAAATATATCTTTATTATCTGCAAACTGTTTTATACTCTTGGGAAGTTTATTAAACTGATGTATACCAGAATAATTAATTCATCTTTGTATTAATGACAGAGATGTTTGTGTTTTGTGCAAGTTATTTCTGTTTCTTGTGTCGAAATTGTGTACCTGTGAATTAGAAGTAAACATGTTAAAATGATCTATGACAAAGTCCATGAGAGAATATATATACTGAAAAGTCTTGTGAGAATATTGAGCTTTTTAAAAAATTGCCTGCAAGAAGTTCTTGGTTTTACCTTACATAACATCCTAACAACTCTTTTCTATGCTATGAATTTTTTTTTACTTTGTGAAGAGTTTCCCCAAAAAATTATGACATACGACATCACTGAATGAAAATATGAAGAGTACACCTGTTTCATTAATTCTAGATCTGCTGTTAGAGAAATTATTCATATTGCAAAGGTGTCACTACTTAACTTCTTCAGTTGTGAAGTGATATGTTCGTTCCAACAGAGTTTCTCATCTGTTTTAATACCATAAACCAATTTGCTACTTCACCAAGTACTTTATTTACATTAAGTTCTAGATTGCTGTTTGGTGTTTATCTCACAGTCAGGTGTACAATGAAAGATTCCACGCTACTACCACACACAAACACCAATGGTCTATCCTATGTAGGCAGGAAAGAGAAATATAAGGAGACACAAGTCTTTGGTTGAAATATGAAAATTCCCTGCATCGACCACTTTTAACCATGACACCTCCCAAACCCCCACAGCTATCGGCATTCGGCCAACGTTGTGCACGACAGGAAACTCCATGCTACTTCCACCGATAAACACCTGTTATCTGTGCTAGGCAGTGGTATATATATAAATAGAGTGGTTTTCCCCTATATTTCACTTTTCAGCCACCACTACATAGCACAGATCACTGGTGTTTGTATGTGGTAGTATGGAGATTCCTATAGTGCACAACGTTGGCCGAATGCCAATAGCTGTGGGGATGAGGGACATATGGTGGTTAAAGGTGGTCAATGTAGGGCATTTTCATATTTTGACCATGGATTGTGTGTCCCGATACTTCCGTTTCCTGCCACAACTACAGAGCTCAGAACATTGATGTTTGTGTATGGTAGTAGCATTGAGTCTCCCATTGTGCACTATGGTGATTAGATGTCGGTTGTGATTGGGGTGTTGGAGATATGGTGGTTAAAAGTGGTCAACGTGGGGCACTTTCATATTTTGACCAAAGACATATATGTCCCTGTGTTTCTCTTTCTAACAAACTATCTAGTGCAAATCACTGGTGTATGTGTATGGTAGTAGGATACATTCACCGATCATTCCCAACGTTGGTCGAAATTCGGTAACGGTGGGGATGTAGGAGATATGGTGGTTGAAAGTGGTCGATCAAGGATATTTTCATATTTAGACTAAAGAAATATGTGTCCGTATATTTCACTTTGCTGCCACAAGTATATAACATAGAACACTGGTGTTTGTGTATGGTAGTAGCAATGAGTTTCCCATCGTGTGCTATGGTGGTTAGATGTTGATAACTACGGCAGTCGGGAGATGTGGTGTTTGAAAGTGGTGGACCCGATATAAAAATAGGCATGTGTGTCCCTATATTTCACTCCACACCCAAAACTACCTAACGCAGTCCACTGGTGATTGTGTGTGGCATTAATCTCAAGTCTCCCAATGTGCACCATGGCGGTGTCATGTTGGTAGCTGAGGAGGTGTGGGAGATGTGATGGTTGCAATTGGTCGACAGACATTGTCTTTCCTGAAAAACATATTTTGTGGTGTACCCTCTGATTTGGTTTACAAAGGTTTTGTAGAAGTCTTGCATGTTGTAGTTCTTGAAGTCATTCTCTATGGAATTCAGTTATTCGTTTGTGTACTCTCTCATGATTTTCCTTATTGTTCTTGCTGATTGTTTTCTGATCCTAAGGAATCCCTGATGAGTGCGTTCAGTTCTGTAGCTATTAAAATTTAGAAATGCCTTCTTTCTATCTGTTCTGCCACAGATGTTTCCTCTTATTTTTAAGTGGGATTTACTCTCTTGCTAATTATCACAGTCATTATTATTATTATTATTATTATTATTACTTATGTTTACTTTTTACTCTTCTCTTTGCCTCCATCTCCACTACCTAAATTGGACCACCACTAGCCTCAGGTGATGTTTAACTTAATAGAGTATTTGGTTTAATTTTTTTAAAATATATATATCAAAGAGACGAAAAGGCTTTAAGGCAATAAAACTAAGGAAGGTAGGCAAATATGACCCAACACTTACCACAGATGAAGGCGGTTGAAAATGATGAACATAAAAAACAAACAAAAGAAATGCAATATTTAGGCGGTTAGCCTTATTCTTGCCAGGAGTGAGACATCAGGCAGGACACGACGTATACTTGCCGAAGGCTGAATGGTGAATTCAGCCTTTGAATTTCATCTTTTGACTGTGGTGGACGGTATAAGAATTTTGTACTAAAAGTTGCTAAAGTTACCAAGCTTAGGTGAAAGTAGATTGCATGTAACAGAGAATGAAATCAGGGCAGTTACAACAAAGATTCAGAACAGCTAGATGTTTAGGAATGTTAGCATCCAAGCAGCAACAACACCAAAGTAGATCAGAGAGTCAGCAAAATTAGTCGATAGCAAGACGTCATTTGGAGACACCTGGTAGGGAAAGAATTATTCCTATTGGCCAGAGGCACTCCCCACTACGGATGAAAGTAGGGGAGGAACTAAACAAAACTGGGAGGCATGAGCTGAGAAGTGTGTCTTGGGGTCGGTCTAGTCTAGCGTCTAGGAACAGGTCGTCATCGGCAGGTGGAGCTTGGGAAGGTCTAGGAAGTGGAAAGGGTTCCACACGGCTATGCTGCCAGAGGACTACGAAGTGATGTAGCGAGGAGACTTCACTTACAGTAAAACAGGTGGGAGCTAGCCAGTGATTCATAAATAATGTAGAAGGCAGTGGTTAAAGTAACATGTTGGGAGTGATAGTGTATGGAGGAGTAAATGGAGCTAGGAGAGACCTTATTGTTCAGAACTGGTGTAATAAAGTGTATATAATTGTACAGATCCTTACTGAGAGTTTTATTTATAAGTACTACTGCTCACATGACTAGAGGTTACCCACAGTTTATATGTCCTTATCGGGAGTGGCAAGGCGGACAAGAGAAAAAAAAGCTCGCTCGTCCACCACAGTAAGATCTTTCATAGTGTCATGGTGTGGCGTCAGCCAAGCAATTAAGCATTGGGCATGAGGGTGGTACTACTCCAGTAAGAGATATTTTTTTATTCATCACTTACTATCAATAAAAGAAAAAATTGATAATAATAGAGAAAGTAAATATAAGAGATTGTGAGGCAGAGATTATCGCTTCGATATAACAGTGTTACAGGATCGTCGCAGTGGCCTGATTTTGCCATTCAGAAGAAGCAAGCAGCATAAACTGGAGACAGCAGAAAGGAGTTAAAGGTTGCTGAGGTGGTGGAGTTCAGCAAGCTGCATTGACACTACGCAAACAAGTGAGAACACAGGCTGAGCAAAAATAACAAACAGTGCGGGAAGTTGTGATGCTGGCAAAGGCGAAAGTTCAATGAAAAAGGAAAGACCACATGTTGGGTTAGCAGAAGTATTAAAGCTGATACCTAATACGATTTGTGGGGAAAAAGGGACAATAGATGCATTTTTGGATGATTGTGATACCGTACAGCATTGTTTCGGAGGAAGAGCCGGAAATGTTATTAAAATTAGAAATGTCACGGATCAGAGGCACGGCTAGACAGAGAATTCTTACCCGAGAGAGAGTAAAGGATTAGAAGGATGCGAGAGCAATTCTAGTAGAAATCTTTCGACCTAAGAGGACAGTAGACCATTACACAATCAATATGTTTGCAAGTCATCAATGGACTGGAGAAACGATGGTAGATTGGGCAAGTAGGTTGGACGGAATTGTGCATGAATTAAGAGAAGCGACGAAAAAGGACGTAAAAGGGAGTGAATTAAATGGAACTCTGAAATTAATCCACGATTTGAGTCGCCCTGTATTCACAAACGGGCTGATGGATGAGAAGATTGTAGCCATTCTAAGGGCTTGAGGAACAGAGCTAACTTCAGCAGAAACCACTGAAATCACGATGTTGGAAGAATCCATAATTTTGATGATCAGAGAAAAGCAGCAGTATCAAGGATCAGAGCGAAAGTCTCTTGGGGAAGTGAACAGAGAAAGGAGAAGAGATTGGAATCGACGGAAAGGAAGAACAGAGATTTGTCAACTGTGAGGTGGAAAGAATCACAACGCAAGACAATGTATAATAGCTGCCAGGCTACGCGAAGTGGAACGCACATCAAGCGAACGAGGCCAAAGGCGCAAGGAGTACAGGCCTGACGCAAGTGAGAGGCACGCGACGACGCGGATGTGTAAACATGTGGACAATGGGCATATTGACAGAGAGCTTGAAGAAGCAGTGATGGGATTGCGACGTTGGAGAAATGGGCCAGGGAAAGTAGGAGCCATAAATAAACAAAAATTCAAGGGCAACTGTCGACTAGATGCAAATCTAGGGAAGCCTATGTCCTATGAATGGTGTCATTTGTCTAATCACATGGGAGAGCGTCGCTGATACAGGCTGATGAAGTGTGGAAAATGCAACCGATCGGGACATGACCCACAAGATTGCAATACGTGCCCATGGCTGCAACAAGGACATGGGGTGCATAAAAAGGGCTGAAAGTCGGTAAACTAGAGTCAAACTGGACTACGCGGTCTGGTCCCGATCGGAAACAGAAGTGGGAAGAAAAGGACTGCAATCATCAGAATCAAAATGACTACGTGGAGCTACAGTGCAAAGAAAGCCCCGAGGAAAAGCTCAGATTTTTAGTCTACACGGGGAGCTCTATCTCTATTGTGAAGTCAAAGCACATAAAGGGTAATTTCAAGAAGAATATGATGCCGGGAATACGCCTCCAAGGAATCACGGGGAATCCAACACAGACAGAAGGTGCAATAGTGGTCATGCTGAAAGACAGGCGAGAGCTCAAGATGTATCTTAAGATGCAAGAAGCTGTACGAGGGGATTTTGGGCCGTGATTGGCCGAAGAAGAATAAGGCCATTATAGACTATGGGAAGTCAGTAGTGCAAATACAGGGGTATACCCTTAAAATGCAGAGCGAAAATGAAGACGACGTAACGCGGCAACAGGAAGAAATTCAAGAAGAAGCATGGGCGCAGGAGGAGTCACTATGTATTTGCGTGGTAGCGCGGCAGGAGAAAATAATAGAACTTGGTGTAAGAGGAGTGTCCGAAAATGCAGAACCAATTGTAGAAAAACAAGAATTAGCAGCAGGCTTAATGGTCCCAGAAGCACTGGTGAAAGTGCACAAAGGGAAGTGTATTCTGACAACTTTGAATGTGTCGGAGGAAGAAATTGTGTTGAATAATCCACGAGTTAAAGCAGAAGTATATGAGAGGCTGCAGGGAACGGTCAAGGCACAAGAAAATGCACCAACGCAAGGGATGCCACCGCGGGAGCAAAATGCCAGAGCAAAGAAGGTTCATGTGGAGAACGTTCGGCAAAACAATCTGCAAGTGTTATGTATAGTGCAACCATAAATTTTCCATTTGGAGAAAGGTACACTGCTGTACAGAGGCACATTTGGGCAGGAAATACGTCGAGGGCTAGCAGCAACGGAGAAGATAGAGGCAGCAGAAAGACGGTAGGAGTTAAAGGCGAAAGGCTTAGGTGCAACAGATCAACACAACTTTCGTTTGAAGGTAGATCTGCTGACAAGAAGCAGCGGAACAGAAAACCCCAGGGAAGACGGCCTGGGAGAGAAGAAATGAGGACTTTCGGCAGGAAGGCATAACCAAAAGCCAAGCAATTGATCTGCGTAGCCGCAGCGAAAATCCAACGCAGGCAACAGTAGTAGAAGAGAAATTCCGAAGCACAGGAGATACGCCATCGGCCAGAAGTAGTTTCTAAACAGGCATAAAAGAAACGCCGCAGGCAGATATATATACGTCCTCAGAAGACAGAAGAGTATGAGCAAGCACAGAAGATACACCACAGGCAAAGGTGGTAACAATTAAAACTTGCGGCACGGATTTTACGTCATCAGTAAAAAATAATGTGTAATTGAACATGGAAGAAACGTCACTGGTAGTAACAAATTAAGAAGGTAGCGATAAGGGAAATACGTCACAGACAATAATAAATCCAACGTATCGTGAGCGTAGACGGCTAAGCCAGAAGAAAATAGCGAAGGAATTACCGAGAGCCAAGTAGAGTTCGCCAGAGGTAAACAATGTAAATGCGCATACAAGCGGAAATGTACCAAGTAACGGGAACCCTGGGTGTTCGCCAGAGGTAGAAAATGAGGAACCGCAAGCATGCAGGGAAATACGAAGTAATTAGGGCAAATGGGAAGCGCCAACATTACATCAGTTGAAAAAAGCAGAAAAAGTCACAAAGAGAAGCAATACGGGAATCTATAAAGTCGAGTGTAAACGACAGACAAATAGGAAACCATGGAAGATTTTGGGGCCACGGCACGAAGACATAATGTACAAGAGGCTACAAACCAGAAGGAAAAGAAGCTATAAATCAGCACGGGCGAAAAAGGGAAAATTAGTACACAAAAGCATGTAAGAAAAAGATGTGCACTGGGGTTGGTGCACAAACTTGAATCTTAACTGTGATCGTGCAAACCTATGGTGTTACAGTACTGACTTGGTTCTTAACACAGTCGCCACCGTAGTTTTAACCAAGAAACTAGGAAAAGGTGATAGTTCAATGATGAAAGTTCACTTCTGGCCATATGAGTATATTCTTTGAAAATGTTACACAGTCAGAGTACTGCACAGGCAATCAGACAACCTTTCCAAAACTACTTCACAGATTCGACTGACCATTCGAGCACGACCAAACCCCACGCTACCACGATTTCTCAGCTACACGAGTTCTTCAACGAAAGCTCCTCCCCTGATGACAAAGTTTCTACCGATGTTAAACAAACTAGCAGTTTGCCGCGCCACGAGCCCAGAGTTGGCCACCTTACTACCTAATGCGTCTACACCGTCTAACTGCTGCTTCTTGAATGGGGCGAGCTTAGGCTCTGGAGGGGGTATATATAGGATTGGACCATGTGAACTTCCTTATCTCGATTTTCCCAGGGATTTTATACGATAGCTGATCAGTTTCAGACAAATGTTAGGAATCTGATTTGATCATGGCAGTAAAAATCATCCTAGCTTTCTGAAATTTTGGTAGTAGCAAGATGATATTACAAACGTCAAATCAAGTTACTATAAAGAATTTTGTAACTTTAATAGTTTAGCCAGAAAAGAGTCGTAAAGATGTGATTGCCATAACTTCCGAAACATTGCTCCTATTGAGCTGAAACAAATTTAATGCTACTCTCCTATTGCTCATCTATACTCTGATATCAAATAAAGAATTTTACCTATTTTTGAAAGTGGTCTAAAATTCGAAAACAAAATTTAATGTCTTGAAATATTTTGAATATCAACTTGAAAATAACTCTAAACGAATTTCCCTCATGAAAAACTATTACTGTAAAAATTTGGAATCTCTAAGTCTATTCCCTGATTTATTACGAATTTTTATAAATATCAATCCACCCGAATGTCGAGAAATTGCATCATTTTGTCCAAGCGCTTACTCGCGCCAAAACCCATTTTATTTTATTACTAGTAAATGCTTTAATATTTTGAAATAGAACTTTTTCAGAAATCTTTATATTTAAATAAACTTTACTCTGAATATAATTTCTTTTCATGAATCCCCGAAAAAGACTGAAATATCGAACTTTTACCTGAATCACATGTCTGGCTATATCAAACTATATTCAAAAACGATCTTTAGAATGTATGAATCTCTCTAAAATTTTAATATGTTATTTAAATCGAAATTATGATGCTTTCTGTCTATCACTTGATTTCCTAACTGTTTTCTAATACCTAAATACTTTGATTTTAGAGTGGAAAATTACGTGATAAAATTCTAAACTGGCAAATCACTTTTAAACATATTCAGACTCTAAGTAGGACCTTTTAATAACAAAACTAATAATCTACTGGCTATCTATTCACCTAAACATCCTTTGAACTAATGAAATATCTTGATTTAGTGAAATTAAATGAAAGTCAAATACTACATATTCAAATCTGAGGTTAAGTTTCTTAACAACTGTTTAAATGAATTTAACTATTGAATTTACTGCTTATACTTGAACAAACGCTTATATAGGACATATTATTGGGAAATATTATCAAAATTTACTATAAAAATGAATTTAAAAGGGTGGTCCCATATACTTCAACTGAGCTCGCTATCTCAGTAACTAATTTCGTTATGCGAAATTCTAAGATGAGTTACAAGCAGTAAAAAGATATGAAGAAACCAGAAAAAAGACAGGAAAAAGAAACACAGCAGATGAAGGGGACATCGCCGATCGCAGAAGTATCGAGAAGCCGCCTTAAAACATGCAACAGGTGCATACAAAAATCAGCAGTATACAAGTGCAAAGAGTTCACCTCATTTGTTAAGCTATAAAGGAGAAAGCGCAAATTATAAAATAGGGCAGGAGCTCATGACTAAGGAAACATTGTTGTGGAGGAAACCAGGCATATCAGAGCCAAATTATCTGACAAGTCAGGCGCAGAAGAGTAGTATCCATGAAGACTCCGAACTTGGTAATACACGGGAAATGGAACCAACTGAAGATGGTAAATGTGGACTAAGAGGTTTTATTAGCGACGGGTAAGCACGAGCGACGTGCGAGCCCCATATCGATAGTTGCTGGCGCGTGGGGAGTATACGTTTTAGGCGCAGAACCATTGGACAGCAACATACACATGGAGGAGAAATTCACTGAGAAGGAAACGACAGCTATGCAAGGTTACGACACGGGTGACGAGTAAGCAGGACAAATTCCAGGACAGCTAAAAACTGAGCAGACAGCGGAATCGTGTCGTCACCACGAGAAAGCCAAGTTATGAGGAAAAATGAAATATATATATTAATTAATTAAACAGTAGGTATTAATATAGAAACAGGAAAAAAGTAGAAATAATCAGTAATTAAGTGTTGGAAATAAGAGGAAACATGGAAAAAAATTAATTAAAGACAAGGTGCGAAGAGGTACTATTAGCGAGAATATAGGACAGTTACTCCATTATGGAGGTGCAAAAGTATGTACATATAATGAGAAGCCAGGCCAATGAAGATGTGTTGGAAGAATGTGTGTGTGTGTGTGTGTGTGTGTGTGTGTGTGTGTGTGTGTGTGTGTCAAAACAGAAAAACAACTTTACACATTTTCAGAACCTGTGAGGAAACAGAAGTACATCACGGGAAGCGCAAATATAGCCAGAGACAACGAAGAAGGAATGAGGGAGATGCTGATAGTAGGTTTTAGTGTGTTACAGGAAGGCACGAAGCAGTGACACGAAAGAGAGCGGGATGGAAACGCCACGGCGCTTATTCAGCACGGCAGCAAGAGACTACCACACGAGCAATGAGACAGTCAACCTTGGTGATGACGTCACCCGAGGCACGCCAGGAGGCGAGGTGCTGATGTCACGGCCAACTGGTGCAATGTCAGCGGTGACGGAGTAAACAATGGCGAGATAGCAACGCGGGGCGCAGGTCATCAACGCGACTTGGAATCAGCAAACATCACAGCAAGACCATTGAAACAATGCATACACAATTATTATACACAAAGACATTTAACTTCAACAAATTGAAAAGAAAAAGAAAGAGAGAGAAAAAATGAGTTATGTGGTTACGGGGAAAATTACGCAAAAGAGGATGAGTAGAAAGCCAGGTTGAGATGATGAGCCCTGACAGAATGGGGCTGTCGCTTATGGAGGGGGATGACGTGAGGCGGACGGTCAAGGAATTTTGTACTAAAAGTTGCTAAAGTTACTACGGTTAGGTGAAAGTTGATTGCATATAGCAGAGGTTGAAATCAGGGCAGTTACAACAGGAATTCAAAACAGCCAGAAGCTTTAGAATGTAAGCATCCAAGCAGCAACGACACCAAAGTAGATCAGATAGTCAGCAAAATTAGGCAATAGCAAGAAGTCATTTGGAGACACTCCCCACTTCGGATGAAAGCAGGGGGATAGCTGAACAAAACTGGGAGGCACGAGCTGAGAAGGGTGTCTTGGAGTCTGTCTAGTCCAACGTCTAAGAACAGGTCGTCATCGGCAAATGGAGCTTGGGAAGGTCTAGGAAGTTGGACAGGCTTCCTATACAGCTATGCAGCCGGAGGACTATGAAGTGATGTAGCAAGGCGACTTCACTTACAGTAAAACAGATGGGAGCTAGCCAGTGATTCATAAATAACGTAAAAGGCAATGGTTTAACTAACATGCTGAGAGTGATAGTCTATAGAAGAGTAGAGGGAGCTAGGAGAGGCCTTATTGAACAGAACTGATGTAATAAAGTGTATACATTTGTACAGATCCTTACTGAGAATTTGATTTATTAACTACTACTGCTAACATGACTAGAGGTTACCCACAGTTTATATGTCCTTCTCGGGAGTAGCAAGGCGGACAAGAGGAAAAAAAGTTTGCTCGTCCACCACATGATTCAGAAAGAGCCTTTGACAGAGTCTAAATTTAATATCTGATCCATGCACTACAGATATTTGGCTTTTTAAATAAAAAAACTGTGTATGCGAAGACATTGTATCTTGGTACACAATGTATGTATCAATGGAAAACCATATGCAACACTGTTGAAGCCAACAAGAAGTATGTGGCTAGGAGACCAGATATTAAGTTTCTATAGAACAGTTATTACATCCATGGAGAAAACATTTCAGCAGATAGGTTTTTTTTTGGTCAGATCACCACTCAGACCACTTGCTATGTCAGCCTATGCTGATGATATGGTAGTGTTCATTACAAAACATGGTGGATTTTGTAAATGACAACAAATATACAACAAATCCTTCGGCATCTAGGGCTTGTAAAAATTACAATACAGCAACTGATGACTTAACAGGGAAATGAGGAAAGACAAATCATTAAATTTATAATGGAAAATAAATGGAACAAGTCATGGCATTTACTTTAGAATCACAGAGAACAAAATTGGATAAAACTCTCCAATAAATTAAGAACCTCTTATGAATGAAATGTCTTTATTCTACAACTTCACTAACAAAAATACTAATCATCTCATAGAATCCAAAGCAGTATACGAGTGCACAGTTCCAAAACTGCCAATCAATTAAAGGACACTTTCATAGAATCCTTACAAACTTCAATTGTTCATGATTAATAGATAGATTGTCTGGGTGTGCCACATACCCCAAAAAACCTATTAATTACATTATGAATTTAAAACTGATATTCCATATTGGAATATTAGGAAACTCATAATCGTATTCTTCTAAAACAGTCTGTAGGATAACAGACAGATTATCCTAAAATTACATTAAATATTTTAATAAATAATATTGCCGCATGAACGCCAGTGTACCGTCTGCCAGCATGGCGCAGCGGGTAGCGTCACGAATTGCGGTACCGAAGGTCGCCGGTTCAATCCCGCCCACTGACAAAAATTATTTAATTCTGTTTATTATTTCCAGAAGATTCTACATGTTTCCTAAGGTCACTTGTAACTTCTACTTGTTAACTACTCTTGTAATCTCTAGTACGTTCTATCTGTGTATAAATAGAAGAGCATTCTGCCCAAGAGGCGGTCAGTGCTGCGTGTATGTTTGAGTTCTCAATAAACCTGTTCTCAGTTTAAGTGCTGTGTTCATTGACAAGTAACCTTCGAATTCACACCTGCCCCGGTTGCAACGCGACAATATATCTTTGAATTCTGGTGTTCCTTAGCAAAGGGTTGTTGGTTTTACTCTTGGAAAGTTTCCATAACAACAATTAGCAATGAGTGGGTTGCCTAGGTTGGTTGGCACATAAGGAGAACTTGTATATCAGAAGTCCGATTTTGTAATTTACGTCTTGTGTTGGAGCTAATTAAAAATGATTTAAATTGTTCAGAATATATGACTATCATTTCATTTACTTAGTCTAACTGCACATTTAGTAAAAATAAAATAAATAGCGCCAACCACAAATAGTAATTAATAATTAAGAAGAATAAAAAGCACAGGAAATACAACAAGAATCTTCGGAAATACAAGTCCTTTTATTGAAGCTGAAGGAGTTATTAGTTCTTAGACAGTTACTGGAGAAAGGTTCGAGGAGTGCATATACAACTGTACCATGAATGGGACTGCGAGATGCCGAGGCAGTATGCGTGAAGTGTCACATCATGAGAAGATGCTGACAAATGACAAGTACTAGCTTCCCGCATCACTGCAAATGCTGGTGTGATAAGCACCTGTGGCAAGTCTAATTCCTGCATAGTGGACACTGTTCAACATCCACAAATGACTGTGATGCCGAATTGTATACAATGCAGCCATACACCAAACGTGACCATATGGAGGCCCTATAAAACTGTAGCAGGCAGGAGAAGTCTGTACCCCATGACCTTGAAACATTCAGAGTATTTAGTTCTCTGGCTTTCACATCTCAAAGATTGTAAGGTGGCATATTTGGCCACACTCATTAAGTTAGGACAATCTGCTTAAAATTACACAAAGGACAAATATTTCATGAAGGTAATAAATGAAATTACTGGCAGATTGTAGATTTGCACCTTACTGAATAGGCCCATCAATGTCCATGGGTAGAACTCGAGCCAATAGTTCACACAAAAATAAAAATTGGCTTGCAATATGGCTAAGTAGCATCCACTGTTTTTAGTGGCATCAGCAAAAAATTTACTTAAGAGTCATGACGAGGCACTTTCTCCACGTTTCTGCAGTCCTCCGGCCTTGAAGTAAGTAAATGTTTAGAATAAACATATTTATTTTTATGGTTTATTGCATTCCTGCTCAATCCATTCAACAGATTTTCCAAATTCTTTTTGTTTCTACAAGTTCTGAACAGATTTTTTCCCCCCTATGGAACTTGCAAGAAAACAGTCTTAGATCCTATGATTTCTACGTCCATCTGTTATTTGACTGAAATGCAATTTTTACTTATAAGTATTAGTAGCAGAATACAATTCTGCTGGGTTGCCATCAAAATATGGCTGCAAGTATTCTTTATTATTATTATTATTATTTTAAGTTTCGTTCACTTGTTTTTAAAATAGATTGTAATTCTTCTGCGAGAGAGACATGTAAATAACATAAGAAGTTTAGATGGCCTATGTAAAAGAGGCTGTAAGTACGGGATACCAGCTGTTAAAATTAGTGCACCATTCCGTCTGACGGATGATGTGGTGCGTTTATTCTCTTACTCTTACATAGCTTTGAAAATTTAATTAAAAATACTTGTGACCATATTTTGATGGACAACCTGGCAGAATCATATTCTGTTGCTAATAATTATACATAAAAATTGCATTTCAGTCAATCAAATAACAGGTGGGCGTAGACATCATGTAGCCAGATCTTGGACTATTGTATCCACTGTTAAATATCAGAGTTACAAAATAAATGTTAAACAACAGCAACAGGTACAATACTCACAACTGAGATGGACTTGGAACCCGCACTTCATCTCCCAAATTGAGTGACTCATGATGGAAGAAACGTCTAGCTTCAGGACTAGGATTTAGATTATTACTGCTGCTGCTGCTGAACACCAAACTTGCACCACTACCCAGCTGACTTGTTAAGCTACCACCTGCAAAACAATAAACTTTAACTGAATGAACAGCTCCACAAAATAATAATGCATCTTTAACGGTGCAAAATAAGAAAAAAATGCAGTAATTAAAATGATTTATGTATAATACATAAAACTTCATAAAGCATTTTACTAGGCAGCTTCTGGGGGGGGGGGGGGAGAGGGGAAAACATAGTTCTAAATGAATAAAAATTATAATACAATAATTATTCACATTCTGTTAGACATTTACGTTAGTTTTTAATATAAATGTGTATTATCTGCAGCTGATCAGCACAGAACTGATATGCACTGTCAGAAATTATAAAAATTAGACATTTAATCCGTCAGATAGTAGGCACGTAATAAATATAAAACATCTCTTATACCCAAGTATTATCAAAAAAAAATATCTTATTATACTAATCATGGGAAAAAAATAATTTTAGTTAAATAGCTACATCAGTTAATCCTGTATAGCAAAAGTTATGCAAATCTTACAATCACAAAATTTTGATGCTTTGTTTCTTCTCCTTCCATTGATATCATGTTCAACTTCAGAACTCACTGCATGGGGAGAAAAATGTATATTTAAAAAAAAATAGTCATCAACTTTCTCCAGGATAGCATTACACACTTTCAGCAAGGACATCAAGCTACATGCCAACTGTTGCCAAAAGAACAAACTCAGGAAACTGAAAAACAATTTTTTTATTGCTTTTCTATTTTGAATCATTTTTATGTGGCGGTTAAAATGTGATTCTCTACACCTGCATAACTAGTTTGATCAGCCAGAGATTATGCTCTGTTTATAGCCATCAGCCAGCAGTATTGCTTATGACCAGGATATTTCTACATTTACAGCCTTTTGATTCCTGTCTGCCTAGAAACCAAACAGAACCAAACTTCGAACCCCAGTGACCAAGTTTAATCCAGGATTATCCATGACATACTCAACCTGCTAAGTTAATTGTCCTATTTCTTGAGTGCAAATCGGAGTCACAACAAATTATGAATTTCGAATGTCCAGAAAAACTCATTCAGCAGTGATGATGCTGTACTTACTACTTGCATCTTGAAAAAGCTTTTCACAACTTCTTTGTTGTTTATTCCCATCAGAACATAGCACATGCCAATGGTTCCCAGCCTAAATGTGGAAGGTTAGAATATAATACTTTACAACCTAACTTCTCTAAGCAAGACATTTTTAGCAAGATGAAATTAACAGATTTATTTCACTAAAAAAGTATTGTTTTTGTTCACAAAATGTTCATTTACAGTTGTATAAACCTCTTTATTATTGTTAAATATTTATCCATAACTATCAGACTTCAAATTTAAAATAAAGTATTCACTCAGGGCCAAGTCGAGATTACATGAGGAAGTTCTTTAATAATGATCTTAAAATGCAAGGTGCTTGGATGTATTGTCATGCCAGAACCAGATACTTCATGTATGTAATTCTACTTAATTTCTTTCCTTGAAACTGGTAAATAAAATACTATCACAGAAAATCATTGCCATAATCTTCAATCTCAAGTGTGAAAGTGTGGCATTTTCATCTTTGGAGATTATCCACTATAGCATCATTCTACACATTCACTTTTTCACAGTAATAAACCTCATTGCCAATAATTAAACACTACATAACATTTTTAATCCCCTGACAAAGCTCAAAAACATTGAGTGTACCTCCCCTGTTCTCGATTATGCTCTGCAGGAAAGAAGACTGGGAACCCTAAGGGTAAGTGGTGCCTCATTCATGCCAAAATGTTTCTAAATAATTCTAAGATACGTTGATTTTAACAAGACCAATGTGACAGAAACTTCTTTTGCACTATCCAAATGAACTTGTACCTTTATCACGATGTTTTCTTCTGTAACAGGGCATTAATTTTTAATAAGAATTGGTGCATACATTTTTATATTCGTACGAGTTGTAAGTTTGCATCAGGCAACAAGTTAGACCACCTGATGGGTATTCAAATTTCATCATGCGTAGAATACTTTGGAAACAACCACTCTTTTTACTATAGTGTCAAGAAATGTAGCCTCTGGAAATTTCCATGAAGAGCCTAGCTTTCAGACTCTTCACGACTTATGTAAGTCAGTTGTAGGGAGAGCCATAGTCTGGTGGCACACAACCTCGTTATTGTGATTGGAGGAAGTGCTAATTGCAGCCAAATGTAGTGGACAATAAGAGCTCTACAAAGCATACAAAGTTGCTAGTGCATTGTTCCTCTGTCTTCACTTTCTGATGGGCACACTAGAAAGAAGCACGTAGCTTTGGTATATGAGGTAAGGCACACAACAGCCTTCAGCTGGCTCTCAATTCCAACTCCAATTTGCTTTTGGTTTTGTCTCCATACCATTTGCCTAAACTTTAGTTTTCTTTTAATATTATATGATTACTTTAAATTGTTTCTGTTTCGATCCTTGACTTCCAACTCTGAGACTCACTTGTTGCCATTCTGTAATTGATTGGTTTTATGATCAGTTGATAGTGATTAACTTAAATGTCTGTTTGCTGAGATAACAGCACGTATTCAAGTTAGGAAGTGTTTGCTTTCAAAGTATGGTCTTTTGTTGTTCACTGCCTTCTTTTAATTGTTTGATTCATGTTTTATTACTGCACTACCATCTTATATTCTCTTCATCCTAAACTAGTAGAAATATGAGAAAACGTATGAACGTTTTTTTTAATTTTTATTACTATCCACCAGAGTACATTAATGTTATTGCCAGATCTGGTAGGGTATACAATAGTGAACATCATCAGATGATGAGCAATACTAGGGTCAGATCTTTATGACAAGTCATATTTTATTCCTGCATTCTTCAAGCTGTAATGCTGAATTAAACACCGATTAAATGTTTCTGATTGTATTTATTTTCTATAACATACAAATGCACATTCTTGTCATTTTCATAGATTTGGTCATATTATGATAATTTATATCGTCATATTTTGAGGCCCCTCAACATCTGACTTATCTACCATATTTTGCTGCTGAGGTTGGTTTACATAACTGATAATTACAATTTTATGTATATGTTCATAATTTTGCACTTTTTCTACCATTTTATGTTGCAAGCAGTGGTTATAAAATACCCTACTTTTTTATTTTTAATTGACTGTCCAGCTGCTTTTGTTCCCTTGTTATATATATATACTAGCATTTGCCCGCTGCATCACGCGCGCGTGCCTTGCCAGGTGTAGAAATTATTTACCGATTTTATTCTCTTATCAGACATTAACGTGGAAAGGCATGAACTGTTAATGTATTCTGAATAGTTTCGTTTTGTTTCGGTTAATACGTTAGGTTCGGTTTTCATACTGATGTCAGAGAGTTGACAGATTAGATCTCTTTCGCAAGGGCATATCATAAACTTTTATACTTACCCAACTCACAGCACTAACAATTAAAACGTTTTCACAGCTGCAATTATCACTATGCGTGAACTTTGGCTTCCAGTATATAGATGAGCATAAACTTGGTTACAATATAGAATATCTGTGGTAGTAATAAATAATATTATTTCTGAAAGCAATATTTAACTCAGCTAAAACATAATATTTTTAAATGCTGATATGGAGGATTCCACGTTAATCGTGGTACCGAAAATTTAAATGGATATATAACAGTTGTAACGTCAAGAAAGCTGATATTATAATCATTATGTGTAATTTTTTTGGCGATTTTATGTGTAAACTTTGCCTGGGATTATATAGCTAGGTATAAGATTTGTTAAGGATGTATCTGTGGATATAATGAAAAATATTGTTTCCATGATACGTAACTAAAAAAAAGTTTATTTTTAAATGTGGATACCGAGGATTGCAACATAACCGCGGTGTCATAAATTTATGTAAATATAGCAGTAATCTACGACTTAGTCCTCTTGGAAGTGTGCTGAAATATGAAAATTCGTTACCAATAATCACAGCATCTCAATTTTTCTGATTTTTTATTTTTTTATTTTTTTTATTTTTTGTTGTTTGGATATTGGTTTTATTTTATGTTGATACACCATCAATTATTACTGCTTTAAAATAGAAATTTACGTGAATTGGAGCTACTCTTGATTTCAAATCGTCGTATCATTACTGTCATTATTTCAGTCAGATATAATTAATCCAAAAATGTCGAGATGTGATCATGGTACAGTTTATGTAGTAACGTGCATGTAACTGAAACAATTATTTCTGAGTGGCAACATTATCGCAAGTTGTGAATCGCTTGAAATGCAACCTGACAGCTGATATGATGCTTTGTTATAGGCCTAAGAGACGATGCCTGCAGCTTTATAATCTACGCGGTGTAGCATTAGGATATGAAACATTTTTAATTTAAGTTTCTTTCAATATAGCCGTATTTTCTATGTAATTATTTCAGTCGCATGTAAGTACCTGGCGAAACAACCGCCTGGACCAGATGACAATTGACTCGTTTTGTTTAGCATCAGGCATAACGGGTTTAGTTTTAAAATTTACGCGGTGTAGAATAGAATTTTACGATGCCTAGTTATATTTGAAATAAAAATTCGTTACCAATAATCACAGCATCTCAATTTTTTCTGATTTATTTATTTTTTGCTGTTTGGATATTGGTTTTTATTTTATGTTGATACACCATCAATTATTCCTGCTTTAAAATAGAAATTTACGTGAATTGGAGTTAATCTTGGTTTCAAATCGTCGTATCATTATTGTCATTATTTCAGTCAGATATAATTAATTCAAAAATTTCAAAATGGATCACGGTACAGTATATGTACTAATGTGCATGTAACTCAAGTAATTATTTCTGAGTGGCAAAATTATCGCAAGTTGTAAATCGATTGAAATGCAACCTGGACAGTGATGACAGCTGATATGCTTTGTTATAGGCCAAAGGGACGATGCTTTTAGCTTTATAATTTACGCGGTGTAGCATTAGGATATGAAATTTTTTTATTTGAGTTTTTTTCAATATATCCGTATTTTCTATGTAATTATTTGAGTCGCATGTACCTGAATTTTCGGATGCCTAGTTATATTTGCACTTTATAGCCACGAGACATATTAATCGAATAAAGTACTTCCAAATATGTGCAATTCCGCACAAGTCACTATGAAAGAAGTATGTTTTATTACTTGCTGATAATTATAATAGCTGTTTTTCAGACATTGCTCTTCGAGAAAAAACTGAATTTCGTATTAAGTATTGGCTTATTGTGGCTGTATTGTACAGCGTTCACGTAGCAGTTTTGTTCCAGAGACAAACTGTATTCCAGTCTACCAGAGACAATACATGTCTTCAATATTTTGAAGTACTGCGGTCCAGAAAAATGAATCGCAGAAGTAAAAAAAAAAAAAAGAAAAAAAAGAAGGGAAATCCTAAATTTTGTCAGGTCTCTTTATGAAAGGAGTGACCGTCTGAATGTGTATAATTATCTGTGGTCTACAGTTTCACATTTCTGAAGTTTTTTACTGACTTGCTTCTTCCCATGGTACATATTAGTCGTTAGCTACTTCTGCAGATGTTGATCAGCAACATTAGCTTTAAAAAATTTGAAACACCACGCAAATTGATGCAGTAGTTTTTGCGTTATTAGAGATCAAGCCTCACTACAAACGCAGCTTGCTTACAGATTTATAATAGTATATATATATATATAATAACAATGAGCAGGAAAAAGCTTTAAGGTAATAAAATTAAGGAAGGATAGGGAAATATGACCCAGCACTTACCACAGATGAAGGCGGCTGGGACGACGAACAAAAAACAAACACAAGAGAAGTGCAATATTTCGGCCTACAGCAGCCTTAAACGTGCAGAAGGTGAAGCCCCAGGCGGCGTCACAAGTGTACACATAGACAGCCGACTGGTATATATATATATATATATGGTAACAATGAAATCAAGATGCTAAGTAGCGGAATGGAATCAAATTAGGATAGGGAAATGAGCCACCACTTACCTTAAGATGATGGATGTGGGGCGTGAACACACAGAAAAGACACAAACACAAATAATAAGGTAATTTTCGGGATAAACCCTTTGTCAACGGGAGAACATTATGAAAGGTGGGCGCAGATGGAGACTGCCTCACAGAAAGACCGTCGGCCGGAATATTACCTTATTATTTGGGTTTGTGTCTTTTCTGTGCGTTTGCGCCTCACATCCATCATCTTAAGGTAAGTGGTGGCTCATTTCCCTATCCTAATTTGATTCCTTTCTGCTACTTAGCGTCTTGATTTCATTGTTACTATATATATATGTATAGCAAGGGAATTAAAGCAGCTTGACAGTTAATTAAAAATAAAAAAATAGGGTAGTTTATTAAACCCCTGCTTGTAACATAAAATGGTAGAAAAAGTGCAAAATTACGATCATATACATAAAATTGTAATTATCAGTTATGTAAACCAACCTCAGCAGCAAAATATGGTAGATAAGACAGATGTTGAAGGGCAGTTGTTGTAAAATGTGCGTGCACTAAGAAATGGCACACAGCCAAAAATTAGCATTTCCCGTGTGTTCATTTACTTTTCGCGTGTCTGCATTGTCATTCAATCATCTATGGCAAGCTGTGGTTTATTTCCATATCCTTACTTTTATTCTGTTACCCAGCACCTTCTCTTTCCCGGTAATAAAAGTACCTTTAGGCAATGAATATAACAAACATCAGAGAAAGTAGATCTAACAATAACCAAAGATAAAAGTGGGAGTACAGTGGCAAACATGAAAAAAAAAGGACGAACCCATTTTTGCAATATTTCAGGTTAAGACATTCATGCAAGGCCAAGTAGGCCATTTGGCAAAAGAAGTGAATACGCAATACAGCTCACTATAAGACTTAGGATGGCCATCGAGAACACGGTTGGTTGGTGATGAGGTGGCAAAAATTATGCCGGTGGAACGCACACACACACAAAATAAATGAGAAGAAGTGGGTCTACAGTCGAGGCCAAGTGGTAGTTTGGCATTATGCCTCATCATCGTTAGAGGCAGAAAAGGATTGGGTGTAGAGAACGGGAAAGAATTTGGCCAAGGCATTTTGAAGGAACCATACCACCATGTGCCTCGAGTTACTTGGGGAAACTATTGAAAACCCAAATGTGGATGGCCAGACAGGGATACGAATCCACATCCTGTGTTGAGGATATAGTAAGTTAGTTTCCATCTTTGAGTTCAGAATCAGTTGTAGTTTCCAGGTAAACTCTAGCACCTCTTATGGTAAAACAATTGTTGAGGTTGATAGAGTTGTGGAAACTGGCATGGGCTGCTATTGCATGGTTTAGGTTGTAGGTATAAACTGGTTGCCTGTGGTCATTCATTCTGATGAAATGCTGATTAGTAGTGAGATTTAGAGAAGAATTGGTGCAGTGGAGGCAGTTGATACATGTCATGCACTGCGGAGCATGTGACAGGTCAAACAATGAGACAGATTTCCCCTATGGTTGGATTAGAGTAGACTGTAGTAACCGGATACATGCTGCAAGTTTTGAAAATTGATCTGTTGCATGGAAAGGATCCACGAGGGCGATTGGTAAAATCAAAAGGATGTTATAATTTGTTGACAACTTTAATAGTGTTGGGGACAATCGGTAGGATTTTGGGGAGAAGGATCAACTTATGAGGAAAGAAGCATAAGTCATGCTCATTTCTGGTTGATGAATTTGAGACCAAGGGGAAAATAGGGTTACGAATATAGGGCTACGTTTGGTTTTGAGACATGTTGGATGCAAGTAGTTATGTGTTTTAGTACGAGATCGGTATGGTAGTAATGAGAAATGAGGGTTTGTGATAGGTTTGGTGAGTGCCTGGAAAGGGATTGTTCATTGGAACAGATAAATCCGCCACAGATGGCAAGGTTGCAAAGAACATTTGGTATGCAAGGGATGATAACAGTTGAAGGGCAGACACTATTGTAAATTAATGGGCTTGATATGATGATTGTGTGTGTGTGTGTGTGTGTGAAGCGTACGCTTGCATGAATTCCACTGAAAGACTTGTGGAATAATTCTAATGCGCAGCTACAGTGTGCCCATGCAGTGAACATATTATTGATGAAACAGTGAAAACAAGACGGTACGAGGTCATGAAGCTAGGTCAGAAAGAAACCTGGTGCACAATGTGAACCAGGATTCTACCCATACTGATTGCTATTTAGGGTCTACAAGATTCCATCATCCTGCACGTGTAGCCAGGCCACACTTACACACAGCGCAAGATACTGAGACTGATACTGAGAGCCAGCCAGAAGAAATGAAAAACCTCAAGACAGTCTTCAAATGTAAAGGCTACTTGCAGTGGTACATTTAGAAAGCCTTTATTCCTAGGCCACAGAAACCATTGAGTAGAATTCCTGAAAGAACTCACTTTCCTCACACATGCTGGAAACATAGCTAGTAAAATAGGAGAGCTTCATGCACACATGGGATAAAAATCATTTTCAGGCATCTGGTCAGTGATAATATAGGCCTGAGAACACAAAAAATTTATTCCATCCCATATGATTGGGGCTAAGTTTGCATTGGTCAGACAATCAGGAGCATCAAGGAGCCTCCGTAGGACCACAAACACATGTGCAACTGGACAAATCTGTTATAACCGAATAAACTACTGATGAACACGAATTTGGAGTTTAATAAGATCGTCATACTGTCCAGAGCCTCTAACTTCAGGAAATTGTCAAAAGTAAGGCACTGGAAATATGGCTTACCGATAAAAATATCAGCAGGGATGGTGGGCTCTACCAGAGTGAAGACCAGAAACCAGCTCTAGCCAATATCCGATGTAAATGTGGCAGACCTTCATGCCAGGCCACAAGAGAATGAATGATGCAGACCAGACTTCACAGCCTGCTGCAGGTTAAGTCTAGCGCTAGTGATGATACCAGAATGGGCATGCTAGCACTTTACAACAAAAAGCATATTCAACCAGCAGGCAAAGAGACATGGCAGGCATGGACATCATATTTGGCGATGTCAGGTGCTTCACTTACAGCCATATATGTGGGAGTGTGATGCGAGACAGATCAGTTGAGGCAGTGTCAATGTCGGAATTGACTATTATTATTAGTGGAAATATTGGAATTTTGGGTGAATATTCAGACCAGAAGACATTAAGTTATACACTGAAGAGCCAAAGAAACTGGTACACCTGCCTAATATCCTGTAGGGCCCCTGCAAGCACGCAGAAGTGCCGCAACACAACGTGGCATGAACTCGACTAAAGTCTGAAGTAGTGCTGCAGGTAATTGACACCATGCATCCTGCAGGGCTGTCCATAAATCCGTAAGAGTACAAGGGGCTGGACATCTCTTCTGAAAGGCACGTTGCAAGGCATCCCAGATATGCTCAATAATATTCATGTTTGGGGAGTTTGGTGGCCAGTGGAGGTGCTTAAACTCAGAAGAGTGTTCTTGGAGCCAATATGTAGCAATTCTGGACACGTGGGTTGTCTCACTGTACTGCAGAAATTGTCCAACTCCGTCGGAATGCACAATGGACATGAATGGATGCAGGTGATCAGCCAGAATGTGTACGTACGTGTCACCTGTCAGAGTCATATCGAGACGTACAAGGGGTCCCATGTCACTCCAACTGCACATGCCCTACACCATTACAGAGCTTCCACCAGCTTGAAAAGTCCCCAGCTGACATGCAGGATGCATGAATTCATAAGGTTGTCTCCATACCCGTACACGTACATCCGCTCGATACAATTGGAAACTAGACTTGTCAGACCAGGCAACATGTTTCTAATCAACAGGCCAACGTTGGTGTTGTGCGCCCAAGCGAGGCGTAAAGCTTTGGTCATGCACTCAGCACGGGTACATGAATGAGCCTACAGATCTGAAAGCCCATATTGTTGGTGTTACGTTGAATGGGTCGCACACTGACAGTTGTTTATGGCCCAGAATTGAAATCCACAGCAATTTACGGTAGGGTTACACTTCTGTCACGGTGAACGATTTTCTTCAGTCGACGTTGGTCCCGTTCTTGCAGGATCTTTTTCTAGCTGCAGTGATGTCGGAGATTAGATGTTTTACTGGATTTCCAATATTCACAGTGCAGTCGTGAAATGGTTGTACGATCTCTCATTCGCCGACTATAACACCACATTTAAAGTCACTTAAATCGTTATAACCTGCGATTATAGCAGCATTAACTGATCTAATGGCTGTGCCAGACACCTGTTGTCTTATGTAGGCATTGCCCACCACAGCGCCGTACCATGAGTGTTTACATATCTCTGTGATTGCATACGCACGCAGTTTCTTTGTCTCTTCAGTGTACATCAGGACATCTTGGTAGGCATGTGTTGCAGTGTTGGCAGAGGTTGTTTGTTCATCAAAGCGCTGATATGCTTAGTACTAAATGCCGATCCCTGACATCAAAACAAGTTTTCCTCAGAGCTTCACAATGAAGACTCGCTCTCAGTATAGAGACAGTCATGGGATAAATAACATCTTAAGCCACTCCCACCAGTTAACATTGCCTGCCAGTATGTTTTTACCAGCCAAAGACTGATAGATTTTATCCAACTTGGCATTATGTTAACATAGCGAAAATAGAAGCTAGTTCGGAACTCGTCCTTGTAGCAATCACATATTGCCTGCACTATGCAACTGTTAGTCATCTATTAAACAAGGTTTTACTAGTTAGATGTCTTTGTTCTATTGTTAAAATTACTTGCCCTTTCCACTTGCACCTGCTTTTATCTTGCAAAGTATGAATCACTATTATCAACGGCTCTGTACCGGAAATACGGATGGTATCTGTCTGAATTAATATTATCTTTCGACAGACTTCCAGACAAGAAGAATGAAGAAGTATCAAGATGATCGGTTAAATCTGATCATCACAGAAGAGAGAAGATGAAGAAAATAGTCAGAAATCCTTCAGGTCAGTCAACTAGACGCCCACAAACATAGCCAATCAGCAGTCAAACCATTCGGCCCCCTACAGCAGTAACAGTGGGCTTACGACCACCAAAAGTGATGTGACTCCTAATGAAAACCACAGAGCCAGCTGTTAAAAAGTGTTCTCATGTCACCATCCAGCTGGAAACCTATGAAATTACACTGCAGACATTTCTGTAGCCATTTTAGATAAATAAGGTCAGAAAGTGTTCTGATAATTATGGATAAAAATGGAAAAGAAGATAGAGAGAATTTAAAAATCACAGATACTGAATAACTACATAGGTAATACTATTATAGACTTTCACACAGAGAGAGATGAAAATTATCTGTGGAGAATCATTTCCGTGTTAGCAAAACTGAAAATATTGGAAATAGAGTAACAGAGTATTATGAAAGAACTGGGTAGTTCTAAAAAAATTTACAGCATCCAGTATAGAAAATATTACCAGATGTGTTTAACTGAAGTGTTGGGTTGTTGCCTTTGCAGGACAGAAGAATGGTGAAAAGAATTGTTGGCATGTACTGGCTATAATGTCTCGTAAAATATTGGTAGAAGCAGCATGTGGAAGGGAAAAAGACGATAAACTGGCAAATGATTTCAGGCATAAGGGAGTGGGAAATTTTTGGTTTTAGATAGAGAAGCAAATTACTTGGGAGATTATGAACCTTATACCTCAGACTGAAGTATCTTAAGGTAAAAATAAGTATGAATTGTAAGTAGATATTTAGGGAAACTGCCACCTGGTCACAAGTTCTATCATGATTAACAATGATAATAATAATAATATTTTAGAATGATCAGTTATATTACTTACTGTAACATCAACTAAAATAATAGATCTCCAAGTTGACAAATATGCTTGTGTTATGTAATACTCATTTTTGCAACTTACTCCATTGTTCTTAATTCATTTTTATTAGTATGTGCATACACTACAGAAAAAAAGTAACTAGCATATAGCAGCAATGGAATTATTTGTATTGTGATACTTAAAAATTATGCATATAAATAGAGAAATGAAAAATTCAAAATTATAAGTGTAACTGCCACCAAGGCATCAGCATTAATAAGTAATAATGATTACCAAGTTGTAGCACACTGCCATTTGGGCTACTACTCGTAGGACTGCTGCTAACAGTTGGCTGATTGCTGTTACCTCCACTACCACAAATATGTACAGAGGAAGGGCCAGGTTGTGGTGCAGATGAACAAAGTGGCTCCTGTTTGATTTGAACTGCACTGGATATAACTGGAGCTTGCACTTTCTGTACACACACACCCAAAGGAACATCTGGATCTGCAAGCTGCTTGATCTGATACATCACACCTAGCACAGAAAAATTCAGCATGTCAGAAGATGAAGCCAGAAACAAATGTGGCCAATAATCAGATATAAATAAGTACAGAGAAAGGAACTGCCACTTACAACATATGAGGGTCATTCAGCAAGTCTTTAGGAATATATATATTCCAATGTAATCTCCTTTTAGTTCTATACACTTTTCCCAACTTTACTATAACTTTTCGATGCCCTCCAAAAATTACAATTTAAGAGGTTCTGCAAAATAGGCATCTGTTTGGATGATTACCACCTCTTCAATGTGAACCAGTGTCCACCAAGTCATTTTTTTAAAGTTCAGAAATATAAAAAAAAATCTGGTGAATGTTGTAAAAACTCGAATTTTAATTCCACAATTTTGGCAATCGAAACTGTGCAGGTGTGCACCTGTGCATTGCCCCGACACAGGAGGATCTTTTTGAAATGAGGACTTTTATAGAATTCTTTGCCTAACCGATTCAAAATGATGTATAGTAAGCTCCAGGTATTGCTTCTTCTAGCGTCAATGTAGACGATTCTGCGTGCATCTCCCCCCTCCCCCCCCCCCCCCCCACACAAAAATAAACACTCACACTCACTGCGGCCATCAACTTTCCGGACAATTTTGCCATCTTCAGAGCCCATTCACCTTCACAGAACTCAGTGTAAAGACTGTTCTTCGAGGTTTTGGAGTGTAGTAGTGTATTCATGATGTATCTACAGTTACATATCAACAGAAACCTGTTGATGTTAAAACAGCCTCAAATTCAACTACACGATTGCGCATATTCTCCACTGAGAGCAAATGTGGCACCCATCTTACCAAACTTCTTTCCCCACCCAATACACTGAATACACTGTAGCTTGCAATATGGCTGTGGCCTCTACTATTTCATGCACTTTGATTCATTGATTACTTACCATATTGTGGAGTTTGTCAATGATTTGACTTCCACTGGACGTTCTAGACGTTGATCATCTTGTGTTGATGTATAGGCACATTTAAATAATTGTAAATAGTTGTAAATGCAGGAGCAGATGTTCCATGAGCTCCATTCAGCTCAGCATGGATCTCTTTCAGTTTTAAGCATTTTAAATAAAAGAGTTTAATCACTGTCGACTTGTCTGCTTCAATCGACAATAACACTGAAACCATGTGATGGAGATAACTGAGAAAAAGAAATAGTTTTCGACACCATCTCCTGGATTTCCTAAGGACTCATTGAATGACCATCGTATCATGTCAGATTGACAAAAATTTCCAAAAACATAACTTTCATGGATCTATACTGTGCTGCCATTTTGTGGCAATGGTTACTTTGCTATTATCTATTGTTTTAGACAACATATAACATCAATTAAATAAAAATAAAACAATGAAACATTTGATTTTTTTTTACTGCTTTACGTCTCTCAACAGCGAGGTCTTTAGAGACGCGGGAAAGGATGGGGGGGCAAGGAATGGGAAGGAATTTGGCCATGGCCTTTTTAAGGAAGCATCCCGGCATTTGCCTGGAGTGATTTGGGAAACCATGGAAAACCCAAATCTGGATGCCCAGACGGGGATTCGAACCGCCGTCCTCCCGAATGCGAGGCCAGAACGCTATCCGTTACACCACCACGCTCGGTGAAACATTTGAGCCTATCAGTAAAATTATAATTTAACAAAATAGTATGTTTATTATTCTTGAAGTTACATGCATCAGAAATGTAGACTAAAATATCTGAGAATTTTTCATGTGTGATAAACTGTACAAATTGTTAGGAAACAAAGGCATTATAAAGCAGATATATTAAACATTTTGATAGAATAATACCCACTATTTACCAAAATTTAAGACTGCTGCAGTCAAATACATGGAAATACACATACATACAGAACATTTTAGGGCTTTTATCCCTTTTAACGATAGAGTGAGGTAGATGCTTGATGTAGGTTGGCAGGTAACTCAAATATATACAGCTAAGGAAGGACGAGTAATAAGGATTGCAATCCTCAAATGTTCTCAATTCCATGGGATTTTTACAGAATTTGCGCCCAACCTGCGGGATTGGTGCCAACAGTTTTTTAAAACAAATTTTTAAACATAGTTGTTTAAAGTGTTTGTCAGGATAGAAGGGATATCTGTGGCTGGAGCGCCACGTGAAGAGTGGAGTGAGTTTAGATGGGGACTCGAAGGTGAGCAGACGCATTTTGCTGGGAGGCGCAGAAAGGAAAGCGTAAATGGCAGCTTACACTTAAGTGCAAAATGTGCAAGGCAATGCAAATAAGTAATAAAAAGACCCCGTTTTCTCACGATTACAAAGTTAACAATTCAGTTGTTGACACGGTAGACTCCCTGAAGTATCTAGGCATAACAGTACAAAGCAACATGAAATGGGACTTGCACATAACTTCAGTCGTAGGTAAAGCTAATTATAAACTACGTTTTATAGGTCGTATTTTGAGAAGTTGTAATGCTCATACAAAGGAAATTGCGTACAAAACACTAGTTCGTCTGCATTTGGAATACTGTTGTGTAATTTGGGATCCGTATCGCAAGGGATTGATTGATACATTGGAGAAGGTACAGAGGAGAGCTGCTCAATTCGTGACTGCTAGTTACAGTCCTTATGTGTCAAAGAGCTGATACGTGGGTTGGGCTGGGATTGTTTGGCGGACAGACGATGTTGTTTTCATTTGAATTTGTTGGAGAATATGCGAAAATCTTTAATTTACGAGTGCAACGCAATACTTCTTCCGCCAACCTATTTAGGTCGCAATGACAGGAGGGATAAGATTCGAGAAATAAGATGCCGTACTGATAAATTTATGTATTCTTTCTTTCCTCGTTCTGTTCGGTATTGGAATGCACTGAATTAGGATTGGTGCTTAGCACCCTCTGTCACCCACAGTAATTGTGAATTGCAGAGTATTGTAACCTCTCCTTCTCACATTTACAGTAAAACTAATTACTGTGTGAGGCTATTATATTTGGGAGGTTGTATCCTGTTTTGTACGCTCAGAAGGGCGTACTGGAAGGATTAGCTCCAAAAATGTTAACTAATAACGTAACAATTCGGTTCCAAGAATATCTTTGCTTGAAACCCGGCCCGTAATGCTAAGCGCAACGATTTTAATGAGTTTTTTTTATAAGTCTAGCAACTACTAAATAAAAATAAAACAATAGTACATAAGTATACTTCACTTTTAATCTCACCACTTAACACATTTCGTTTCTAAAATTACACCACAGCCGCAGCAAGACTTTTTGTAGCGTGCTTCTGCACGTATTTTTCCTCTTCTCTCTCTAAACAATAATACTTCCTCTCTCTGACTCTCCAAAGACAACAACACTAATCCTACTTAAACCTAAGAACTTACAACTACCCCAGTACAATATTAAAAACGTCTGTGGAACTCGTTATATTACAATCTCAGAGTATTTACATTTTTTTAAATTATTAATTATTAATTAATACGAAGATATAAATAATAATATATATATACATTGATTGGAGATTAAAGGTTGCATCTGCCCCCACATTGAGACAAATGCAATGCTGTCACACCACTTCTACGCCACCAAACAGTATTCATTTGTCGAAATGTATTATACCCCTTGTCCATCTGCATTCCTTTTTGCTACAAGTTCAGTGTGAATCATCTTACAGTACATTCACATGTTACACCTGCTTCTGGCAATTTTAATTACACAATCATCATAAGTTAACTTTACTAGCAATGCTCAGTTCATGCCATAGTAAAATTGTTTAGCAAACCATACAGTACATACCTACTATTGTAACTTTAAATGGTCCCTTAGCATGTAACACACCATACAGAGAATACTGGTACTTGGACCAAAATAAAATTTGATACTCGTTCGTTCTGCCGCAGCTATTGGCACTCGTTCGACAAAGCCAACAACACTGTTACACACAACACTGAACGTACATCAACACTCGCACTCCTGTTGTTAGATATCTACAGTTAAAGCCGTGGTAGGGTATTCACCTGGTATTTTAATATATTAGGTACTTATAAATCGCCTTGGCGATTGTGCAAAGGTGTCCGCTCACTTGAGCGAAAGACAAGTAGATGGATTTTGGGCTTTATCTTTTAGGATCAGATTTTAGATTTATACAGATTGAAAAATTTCGCTGTCGCTAAAAAGGGTGTTCCTTCACCGGGAAAATTGGGTATAGCATGTCCGCATGTTTAGTATTTCGTTCGGAGTAGAGTCACTGTTTCAGGCGCTCCCCGAACAATAACTTCGGCATTTATTTCTAACACGAGACATGGTCTTCCTGTGCCGTATTGACCTTGCATCTCCCCATGAAACTACCTGTATTGCACCCGTTTCTTTTCCCATGCGTACCTTCAAATGTGTGGCATTGATTGTAAGCTCTGGCGAACTCCATTTCATGCCCGACTTCACTCCCACCAATGTGAGCCAATTGTTGTCTATTCTGAAATCCCCATTGCACCCTAAAATTACATAAGGTTCCATTTCCATTTGAAAAATATGTTTGACTGCTTTTGTTTTGTTGCTTTTAACAGTAGTAATTGCCTTCCCCTTGACGGGCCACCTAACTATCATCTTTTCCTCGTCTATTGCTGACATAATTTTACATAAGGTTGTTTCTTCCCGCACTACCTCAGCTTGTTCTTTCCCCTTGCTTATACCAAGCTCTACAGAGACTATATTTTTATTTACAGCATTTAATTCCTCCTTGCATTTTCTTTGGTTCTCAGCAACAATTCTCTTAACGTCTTCAATAACCGCACACTGTTTCTCATTGTTACTTCGCACACCCTGTTCCACCAGTACCGCAACTTCTCGTTGTACCTTTTCTTGAAAATTGTTTAATTCTGCTTTCACTTCTTGCTTCCATTTCTCTTGAAATTTATTTAATTCATCCCTCACAGAAAGTAATCCTTCTTCGATCTTCTTTTGACTCAAATCGATCCTTTCATTAATTTCTGTTTTCATTTCTTGATTTGCCTTTTCTAGTTTCTTTTCCATTTTCATCAAAAACGACATTAATGATTGGGTATCAGATTGGGTATCCTGGTTCCTTTCTCGAGTTTTTAGTGACCGGCTTAATTCTGGTGAGATCGCTCCATCATCATGATATTCTCTCCCCCCATTAATATTACATCCATTCATTAGCTCGACATTCTGATCATTACTGCTATTATCAAAATATTCATCCACCCTCTTTACCTCGGATTCGCCATTAGGACTGCTAGTATTTCTTGTCGGACCTTGCAAATCATTGCTCGCATCTCCCACATTTAGACTAATTGCACCAGTACTGTCTGTCCGCCAACCCGACATTTTACTTGTATCTTCGAAATCACTTCCTACATTCATTTTCATTAAATCAACGTAATTACTTGCCATATTTATCAAAAAAAATACCTTGACGTACCCAACACACAGAAAAAAAAATTATTTGGAACAACAAGAAATTCTTTTAACTCACAACATTTCCTGCTTTATCAAATTAAATCATTAATACCCTTAGTACCACACTGATATCAACGCCGATAACATTGACAAGAGAAACCAAGAAACCAACTTTACTTACTACTATTCTTTGTAGCTTCTGTAAAACATTTCAGAAATGCAGAACAGAATAAATCCACTCCAGAACAGAGCTGAAATTTAAATCCAAACACACACATACAACTAAAAAAAAATTATATAATTACTTATAAATAAATGCCCCCCTTTTTGTTCAATAATTTTCTTTTATTTCTCTGCCTTATTAATTACGAGATATCCACAGACGCCTAATTTTAAGGTAAACATTCTACTAGATTCCTTTTACAAATTTAGTTTTTAACTTCTTTTACAATAATCTATTGTTATCCTTGAATTTAATTCTTTACTATTATTAGAATTTAAAGTTGTTGCAGTTCAAATCTGTAAACTTTGTCTCTCAATCAAAATTAATTTCAACAGTTAAACTTTTACGTTAATTTTCAGTCTTTAGTTTACCACACAGCAACAACTTATTATTGCTCTCCCAATCACTTAACTACCGACGACTCTTCTAGTAGTCCCACGTAGATTAAATAAACATAGATCGGTACTTGCCAAATGCGCCTTTCCGCTTCGTAGTTCTTCGTCCGCCACGTTGTCGTTTCAGCAGACTTGTCCACCTCCGTTCTGCAGCATCACCATCAGAAGATTCCTCTAGCCAGAAATCAATACTTACAACTTCTGCTGCTTTACCAATTCTGACAACCTGGTCCACATGCAATCCGCCGCTTCACAAAAACCTCAGATCATGGCAGGGTAAGCCACATGTAACCTCTCCTTCTCACATTTACAGTAAAACTAATTACTGTGTGAGGCTATTATATTTGGGAGGTTGTATCCTGTTTTGTACGCTCAGAAGGGCGTACTGGAAGGATTAGCTCCAAAAATGTTAACTAATAACGTAACAATTCGGTTCCAAGAATATCTTTGCTTGAAACCCGGCCCGTAATGCTAAGCGCAACGATTTTAATGAGTTTTTTTATAAGTCTAGCAACTACTAAATAAAAAAAAAACAATAGTACATAAGTATACTTCACTTTTAATCTCACCACTTAACACATTTCGTTTCTAAAATTACACCACAGCCGCAGCAAGACTTTTTGTGCGTGCTTCTGCACGTATTTCTCCTTCTCTCTCTAAACAATAATACTTCCTCTCTCTGACTCTCCAAAGACAACAACACTAATCCTACTTAAACCTAAGAACACAACTACCCAGTACAATATTAAAAACGTCTGTGGAACTCGTTATATTACAATCTCAGAGTATTTACATTTTTTTAAAAATTATTAATTATTAATTAATACGAAGATATAAATAATAATATATATATACATTGATTGGAGATTAAAGGTTGCAGTATAGATGGAGATGTAGATGTATGCTTTTATAAGTGTGTGAGGATAAATAGTCAGAATAGTGAAAGTAGGCAGTGAAATAGAATAAAGACAGCCACTTCATTGTGAAGGACCGTGTTGGTGAATTTGCATAATTAATAATGGTCGGTGATCAAAGCATTATCGAAATAGTGGAAGTGTTAAACGCAAGAACCTGCATTATTAGAAATACAAAGTCACGATTAAAAATCACGGTCAATTTGTAAAGTGGTGCTCACAGCAAGCATTTGGTGATGATTAAAAGTGTTTCTTGTCTTGCAGATGCTTCTGACTTATTATTAATTGAAACCTAAACGTTTCTGAACATTTTCCCAAATGTCGTTGGTGGCGACCGGGTCCGAAGTTGTATTAATTAATTAACTGGTTATAAAACTATAACAGTTATCTTTCTTTTTTGAGGTTACATGTTATTAGTTATTTTATGTTTTAACAAATTAAATAATGAATGTGTTAATTAAATTAGTAAATGAATTTTAATGTTAAATGATAAAAATTAACAGCTGACAATATTTTAATTGCCAAAATAACATTAAAACTTTTTACATTGAAAGGACAGGTAAAATACACCCAACACTCACCAAAATTGATGGGAGGAGGGCAGCAGCAACACAAAACAACACACAAACAAAGAAAATACATTATTTTGGGTAAAAACCCCTTTTTCAAGTTAACAGAGGTAGGTGGCTGGGCTTGTGCAAGACTTGTGTTCGACGCAGTGGCTGCGACCCTTAAAGGGCAGAAGTATTAATATTTCTATAGCATATTTTTCCGTCACGAGCCATTTATCTCCATTGATATCTAACCGAAATCGATAAACAGGGTATCGAATAAATATTATACTATCCGCTTTGGACAGATCATATTTTAAGAAAGAACATTATTTAAATTCAACCCTTAAGGGGCAAAAATATCGTCATTAAAAAAAAGATTGATGCCTAACAGAACTTGGTAAATGAGGTATCATTTTAAAGATGAAGGTGTCCGCTTTGGTCACACCATATTTTATAAAAGTGATTTTTTGTAATTTGACCCTTAAAGGGCAAAAGTATCAATATTATTTCTACAACATGTCTCTTCTTTTATATATATATATTACGAGCCAATTATCTCCTTCGATACCTAACCGAAATAGATAAATGACATATCATTTCAGAGATTAAGGTCTCCAATTAGGTAAAATCATAAATTAAGAAGGATTTTTTTGGAATTTGGTGGTCACGTGTATCAAACAGTTCAGAGCCAAGTCCTCAGATTGCAGCAGGAATATCGCTGACATGTCAATACACTGTTTTTTATACAATAAGTAGTTTTTATGATATTTTTTCTGTTATGGAAACATTTTTGATTTGCTAAACAATTCCAGAGCAAAAATCTTATTCGCACAACAGCACATATCACAGATGTTGATATGCTGTGTGCATTTTGTTCAGGTTGGTTGTATTCCACTAGGGTCAGTGAAAGTTTGCCGTACATACAGTTTGTTTAGAGTGTTCACTGCACTTCGGTCATGTCTCCGTCTTACTGTGAATCGCCTCTCGGACTCTTGACAGTGCTCGTCTCGGCTATGTTTCGGTATTCTCTTTGTACTATGTGAACCACACGTCGGACTCTGCCAGTGCGCGTCTCTTGGATTACGTTCGGCCTGCTCCTTGGATTTGCTAAGGGTTGCTCGTGACCGTCTCCTGTGGACCGCCTTTACGCCGTGTGACGTTCGGCCACCATAAGGACATAGCAGTGGGCATGGCAGGAGTTAATACCAGGCAGATGTTTTTGGTATTATTGGAAGCTTTACCAGGCTTTACTAGTGTTATAATTTGAGCTTTCCTCCAGAGCTTTATACCATAAAACTGTGAAAATACCCATTCAACATCTCTAGAAGCTGCTAATAGTGGTTCATCTGTTCAACATGGATGTAATAAACTCCTGTGGCTTTCCCATTTGAGAGAGATTTAATAATGACCATTATTTCTTCGAGAGAGAAGGGGGTACTAATGGCAGATTTACCGGTAATGTATCGTATGATTCTTGCATCTGCTGGCTGGTTTATTGCTTAGCAGTAGCTGGTGGGTAATGTTATCAGGAGTAATATTTTTATAACTGCTTAGCTTGGCAAGGGTCATGTGATAGATTTTTAAGAGCTATCCAGACTTTTTTGCTATTTTGCATATCAGCAGTTCTGATTGGATTAAACCATGTCAGCATCCACAAATGTTGTTGTTGTTGTTGTTGTTGTTGTTGTTGTTGTTTTAGGGCACGTCGACAGCGGGGTCATTAGCGCCCTAACAATTACCAGCCTAAACTGTGGCTTAAGAAAGTACTAAAATACTGTCTGCATGGTCGACCGTAAAGGGGTCGACCATACAGACAGCAAATAAAATAATTCACAAATATAAAACGTGTCTTAGAAAAGGGGCCACCAGAACACAAGACCGTGCACCACCTGAATGGCTGTAAAGGGGCCATACAGGGTCCCAAAATAATTAAAAACACTACATCTCTCGCCGTATAGTGGCCAGCAAAAAGGAATTTAAAAATGTAAAAATTAAAAACAATGCACATGGTTGAGTAGCTGTAAAGAGGCCACCCATCCATCTTAAAACTAGGCCGATCTGCCTAAAATTTTAGGCACTAGACCGGCCAATACGCAAAATTTTAAAATTCTCGCCACACTGCTGGTCTCATTGTTTAAAATAAGGGCCAGATCGTTCGCCAGGCCAACGTCTGCCCTCAAGTCTAAAAACAAAGCACAATCAAGTAAAATGTGGCGCACCGTCAGAGGTACGCCACAAGCATCACATTCCGGATGGTCCTCCCGGCGGAGGAGAAAGCTATGTGTCAGAGGACAGTGCCCTATACGGAGGCGAGTCAGGAGAACCTCATCCCTCCTCGCCCGCTGGAGGGAGCTGCTCCACGGCTGAACGGTCGGTTTGACCAGCCGGAGCTTATTATGCTCTACCTCCAGCCACTGCCTCTGCCAAACGTCGGAAACAAATCTTTTCACCGCCGAGGCAAGGTCAGACTTTGGGACCGGATCAGAGTCAACTCTGACCTTGTTGCAGGCTAACTTGGCAGCTTCATCAGCTGCCTCGTTCCCCCTGATTCCCACATGACCAGGTACCCAGCAGAATGCGACCTCCTTTCCAGAAGATTGGAGGGATCGGAGGGTGTCCTGTATGTCCTGGACAAGACGATCTGCTGGGTACATGCTTCCCATGGCCTGAATGCAGCTGAGGGAATCACAGCATATGATGTACTTCATGCTGCGACTTACTTCCATATTCTGGAGCGACTTTAACAAGGCGTAACACTCTGCAGTGTATACGCTGCAATAGCTATTCAGTTTGTAATTATAAGTCGCTCGAGGGAACACTACGGAGCAGCCAACTCCGTTAGCCTGCTTAGACCCATCCGTGTATACCGGGGTAAAATCGTGATGCTGGTTTAAAACATCCATAAACATTCTGATAAAAACATTGTCATTGGTAAACAGCTTGTTGTACCTGGACAATTCTAAAACAGTTCTGGGCCTCTTTAAAAGCCAGGGAGGAGATTTACTCCAACCCTGGTGATAAAAAGTGGGCATCTCAAACCCATCCTCCTCCATAATAGCCTTTGTGCGTAAGCTAAACGGTTTGGTTGCTCTTAAGCGGTTGGTATATAGTCGTTCATAGTTTGGGCGAATTACTATATCGTACACGGGACTAGCTGGTGTTGTGGCAATGTGCAAGTAGTGTCGCACCATGAGGAGGCGCCAGCGGGTGGAAAGCGGTGGCTCGCCTGACTCAGCACAGATGCTGGTAATCGGACTGGTGCGGTAGGCACCGGTTGCGAGCCGTATTCCTGCATGATGGACACTGTCTAAAATGCGCAGATAACTGTCCCGTGCCGAACTGTATACTATACAACCGTATTCAAGCCGCGACCGCACAAAGGCTCTATAGAATTGTAGCAGGCAGTAGTGGTCAGTACCCCAAGACCATGCCACAAAGGCACTTTAAAATATTGAGGGCTTTTAGGGCTCAGATAGCTTTCACATCTTTTAGATGTGGTAGCCAGCTTAACCTACTATCAAATATGAGGCCCAGAAAACGAATATTATTACTAAAAGACAAAACGGTGTTCCTCAGGGTAAGACGAGGTTCTGGTAAAAGGCTACGAGATCGACTAAAAAGTACGCACTGGGTTTTCTCAGGAGAAAATCGAAAACCAGTTCGCACTGACCACTCATCAAGCCTGTTCAGCGCGAGCTGCAACTGCCGCTCAGCGCTTCTCAGACTAGATGATGCACAAAAAATTAAAAAATCATCAACATATAAGGAGAACCATATCGGACTCCTTATTACAGTTGAGATGCTGTTTATCGCAATAGCGAAAAGAATAACACTTAAAATTGAACCCTGAGGAACACCATTTTCCTGGATAAAAACATCTGACACTTCCCTACCGACTCGGTACCGGAAGCAACGCTGAGATAAAAATGACTGTATGAAACGGGATAGATTTCCCCTAAAACCCCATTCATGGAGTTGTTTTAAAATACCATACCGCCAGGTAGTATCGTAGGCCTTGTCTATGTCAAAAAACACGCCCACAAGATGTTGGTTCCGGATAAAGGCGTCCTGTATCGCCGCTTCCAGCAGGATCAGGTTGTTCCACACTGAAAGCGACTCAAAAGGTTTCGGGATTCAAGACACCAGATAAGGCGGCGGTTGACCATCCGCTCCAGTGTCTTCCCCACGCAGCTTGTTAAGGCAATGCTGCGATAACTACCTGGCAACATTTTGTCCTTCCCTGGTTTTAAAATGGGTATTAGCGTTGCTTCTTTCCACGAGTCGGGGAAGTGTCCTCCGGTCCATATATCATTAAAAATACCTAGAAGGTACTCTTTAGCATCTTTACCAAGATGCGCAGCATCTGGTACTGGATCAGGTCGGGTCCTGGTGCTGTGTCCTTGGTGCTTTTTAAGGCGGCTTTCAACTCCAAAAATGTAAAATGGGTATTGTACGCCTGGAAATCCGGCGAGTCGAAGCTTAGAAAAACTCATTCGGCAGCAGCTCTTCTTTGCTGAAACCGAGGTTCAAGCCTGGCAGACGAGGTGATAGCGGCGAATGACTCTGCCATCAGCTGCGCAATGCTTCGCTCGTCGGTGACTACACGCCCTGATCCAGTAATCCAGATACTGGCGATCGAGAGTACCTTCCAGATATACGACGGATTGACTCCCATACTTTTGTCGATGAAGTGGATCGGTTAATTGTGCTCACAAAATTCTGCCATGACCTTCTCTTGCTCTCCTTAATCACTCGACGCGCCTTTGCTCTAGCAACTCTGAACGCCGCGAGGTTGTCAGGTGTTGGGTGCAACTTGAAACGGCGCAAGGCCCGTCTGCGGCCCTGGATGGCGGAACGACATTCATCGCTCCACCAAGGGACAGGCATTCGTCGCAGCGCTCCAGAGTTGCTAGGCATAGATATATCAGCCGCCTGGTGGATCACTTCGGTGAAGTGTTTCACTTTCTCGTCAATATTCTCACACTGTTGAAGTGTGACGGACCGGCGACAGAGCTGCCAATCAGCTCTGCTGATATTCCATTTGTGATGAATAGTTCTTCTTCCACGATCGAGTTCCATGTGCAGCCATATTGGGAAGTGGTCGCTTCCATGAAGGTCGCGATCCACCTCCCAGCGCACGGAGTCCGCTACAGAAGGAGAGCAAAGGGAAAGGTCAATGGCAGAGGACGTACCGGAAGCAGTTGTAAAATGAGTCATTTGGCCGTTGTTGAGGATACACAACTCCTCCTGCTCCAATAGTCTACAAATTTCTCGACCTCTGGGGCAATCGGTGGTCGACCCCCAAAGCGCACTATGGGCGTTGAAGTCTCCCAGTAGGAGATATGGCCGAGGAATTTGCCGCACCAGATCAACCAGTTGATCGTAATCAACTGGTGCACCAGGTGGTAGATATATGGAGCAGATGGTAAATTGTATTGGGACCATATATTTTAACTGCAACTGCTTGTAAAGGGGAGGTGAGAGCAACAGGTTCGGAGTGGACAGTGTTTTGGACAAACACTGCCACTCCCCCCTTCGCTCGATCACCCTCGGTATCGTCCCTTCGGTATATATCATAACCTCTTAGCACGGGTTCGTGTGACGGTCTAAAATGTGTCTCCTGTAAGCAGAGACACAAAGGGTTAGACCTGTGCTAAGAGTTGTACCTCTTCTTTGTGAGCCTGAAAACCGTTTAGATTCCATTGAAGTATGGGAGCCATCCTATTCATTAAAATTAACCCGCCCCGGTTCGGGTGGGACATCACTTCCTGGCTGCTGAGAAACGGGTGTACCCTCGTCCAGCAGCATCACTATGTCATCGGGTTCCGATGATCCTATATCCATCTCCGGCGCACTAATCGTAACCTCGAAGCCACCTTGTTTTTTCTTTTTCCTTGGTCTCTTCCCCTTCTCCCTGCCACTGGGCAGCCTGGGCGGGGATGAAGAGGGTGACCTTATGAATTTTGTGCGGTCAGTTTGTTTAAACTTTGGACCCCTAATTTTCTCCTGTGGCTTAATAGGTTGTACTGCGGCTACTGCAGCCTCAGGTGCTGCTGTAGGTTCAGGGGTGTCTGTTACAACTGGTGATGCTACTGGTGAGGCTTTGACTACTGCTGGAGTGGATCGAGGTTGCAGCCGTGCTGCTCCCGACGTCCGCAGTCTTCGGTGTTCTGACCGTAACGGTTTTTGCGCCGCATTTACACTCGCAAGAGCACATTGTGCTCGTGCTCATGTCCGCGGTGGACATCTGGGTGGCGACACTTTCTTTTCTCACAGGAGTTTTCACCATAGTCGCGAAGCTAGTAGCGAAGACGGGCGGGGCAAGCGCCTTTACCTTCTTCTTCGCCTCGACGTACGGAATTCTTTCTTTTGTTTTATACTCCTGGAGCTTTCGTTCTTCGATATAAACTCGACACGACTTGCTCCACGCAGGGTGGGATTCGGAACAGTTAATACACACCTGTGGTAGAGTGCACTCCATACCCGGCTCATGGGCACATCTTGCCGCATTTCCCACAGGTGGCATTTCCTTTGCAGTTCACCGTCGTATGCCCAAACCTTTGACACTTGTAACAGCGCATCGGGTCTGGTACATACGGGCGAACATTCAAGTTCAAGTACCCTGCTTTAATTGATGTTGGTAACGTTGGCGTGTCGAATGTCAACACAAAGGTGGCAGTCTTCTCAAGGCTGCCATTTACTCTCCGTGTTATCTGTCGGACCTCAACCACTTTTTCATGTCCCCCATTCCTTAAGGAGTTCCTCTTTTTCAACATCTATTAAATCGCGGCAGGTGATGACGCCTTTACTGCTATTTAGTGTTTTATGGAGTTCGCATGTTACTGCGAACTCCCCGAGGTTCTCACACTTAAGGAGCATGGAGGCTTGCCTGCTGGTAGAGGTTTCCAGCAGCAGGGTGCCATTCCTGAGTTTCTTAACAGATTTCAATGTGCCTGCAATACCCTCCAGTCCCTTTGAAATATAGAAAGGGGATACCTTTTCAAAGGTCCCTTCCTTCCTATGCATTATAACAAAAGCATTATCTAATGGGCAAGCCATTCTGTTACACTCTGTTCCAGATGCGGGTGGGCTATCAACCCTCACACGCTTCTTTGAGGTGGGTGTATTTTTATTATCCTGCGGCACACCCGTACCGCAGGTTTTTTGGGTTTTTGTGGATGACTGAATTTTGGTCCCACGAGTAAAACCAGTTTAAAAGGAAGTGCTAATACAACAGGGGTGCGCAGGTGCCCCTGAGGTTGCACGCTAGCGAGTGATTTCCCTCATCACTCATTCGCCTCCTCGGCACGTGTCTGACCTTGAGGTTGAGGGTTTTTTTATAGAGGTTTGTTCCGTCCTCGCAATCCAGGCGATGAAGCCAAGATCCCCGTTCTCCTAGGCACACAACGTTCCACCGCCACGCCCTACGGTGGTCGTTGAAGCATGGTAGGAGTTTACGGTGTGGGAAACTTGCGGCGCTCACAAGTTTCCAGCTCGGGCACCGCGGGTTCGCCAAACCCGTACCCTGGCACTTGCGTACCAGGCCCCTGCGGGGAGCATCCACAAATAAATGATAATGGTTAACATTTATAATACTTGTTATTCAGAAAAGTCAAAGCTTTTATGATACAGGGGCCAAAACTGAAAAGGGTTTTTTTTTTGTGATTAATAATGTCATTGGTTAACTTACAGGAATTCCAATAAATACTTAGCTGTCTAAGAACACATCACAAAATTAATTTATCTGAAAACCTTGTATAAGTATTAATGAACGTGGATAATTTCCCACAGTAATCAAAAATATCTCTACAACAAAGAATAATATAGTGATGCTTTTGACATTTATATAGATACCAACAGCTCTCTCACACATAATAAAAATAGTTCAATTATTTGCCAAAAGATGACAACACTTGTGGTGAGACAGTATTAGGTCAGCAGTAGGCAGTTGTAAATTTAATGTATTTTGATGATATTGAGGATAGGTAACATATTTCAGAAGTATAAGACAATCAGAGAAATAAATAAGATTAATTATTTGTACAGGCTCAGTTGTTCCACGAAGCATTGTTGAGCGCAGAAGGGCACAGTGAAGTGATTGTTGTAATTAGTCTGAAGCTGGTGGTCGCGAGAGACAGAGGCAAAGTAATAGCACGGCATATGTAATAGTAACGAGAGCCATGCTTCCTATAAAGTGTAAAGTGGTCAGAAAGTAATTTGATGCTGTCCTTATAATATTTTAGACAAATGTTTGATGGAGAACTGAGAGCTGGTAGGAATTAGTGGTCTGAACAGAGTGTGTAATGTTGTCGTACCAACGCATGGTCAGAATCTACAATTGTAAAAGATGAAGTATGATAAGTCTTATCCAAGGTCAAAGTAAATAATTTAAATAATGGTGGTGATGGGAAATTTGTATTTGCTGTGTGAATAAAACCAGAGTGAACTTTAAAGTGAACCATGTTAAAAATACTGGACATATCAGAACCTGCAAGCCTAACAACCAGTATTACATTACCGCATACCAGTATCGCAAGCAGAGTCCCCCACATATTTTGTTGCTACAAACTGGTGGTATACATATTTAGTGGTGGTGTGTTTAAATAATATAATGTATAAGAATAACTTAGTCCACAACTCAAAGGTTGACTGGGTCCTCCCACAGGAGGCATTCTAAGCCATTAAGCCAGAGGTAGGATGGCCATTAGAATCCAAACGTTGGAAGTACCTAATATGATTCTTAACAATTCCCGCAGCCACTGGGATTCAAACCCAGGACCGAAGCAGCAAACTTTTAAAGCAAGCGCCTTAACCACTGAGCTACCAGACCATACAAACTGTAACATACCCATTTTGCAATTCAATTAAGAATTTTATATTGTTGCTTATCTACACTAGCATTTGCCCGCTGCTTCACACGTGTGCATTGGTATGTATAGAAATTCTTTACTGATTTTATTCAGTTACCAAATATTAACTTAGAGAGGCATGAATGTCACAATTTCTGTTGAATGTAAGTAGTTCAAGTGGACCAAGTTTCGGTTGCTAAACTGGACATGTGACAGAAGCTATGAGTTTTGAACGGAAACATTGGCGATGTTAGTGGTTAGTTTGAAAAGCACCCAAGAATTATTTTTAATTTCCTTTGTCTTCTGTGTCATTGTTTTAGCAGCATGTAAATAGTTCCATCGGGTCAAGATTCAATTGCAATACAATTACTGTATTAATGCACATGTGACAGAATCTACGATTTTTAAATGGAAACATTAAGGAAGTTGGTGGTTAGGTTAAAATGCAGCCTGGACCAGAATGACATCTGACATGTTTTGTTAAAGCATTAGACACAATGGAATTAATTTTATAATTTTCATGGCGTAGCATAGGGTTTGAGGACTTAATTTCATTGTTGTATGCTGCTGTCATAAACTCAATAGCATGCAACAAGTTCCAACTTAACATCCAATTACAGCGTGATCCATGGTAAGGTAAGTGTAACCTTAAATTAGTATGTATTTACAGGTGAAATGTGTGTCACTATCTAAATCAGTGCTAGAAATTCATTCATAAATTCCATGAGTATTCGTTGTTCCTAACTTTCAGCCTCGGCTGTAAAATGAAAATGTTCAGGCGCAATCATATTAAAATTATGAAAATTCAGATTTTATAGCTTACAATCTTCTACACCACAATTTAACACTGTAAATAGGCCTAAAAACAAGTAATCTGGTATGTATGTGCCAATATTTTATATACCAAAATTGTGAAATGGGTTAATACAATTACTGATTTTATATATTTATTATAACAACTTTTGAATTTTACACAATGTTATTCATTTTCTGAGGTAACCTTTTTGATTCCTAAATATTTTCGAATTTTTTCCAATTCCTCGTCAGAGGATTATTTCTTTTTAAACACAACTAAGTCAATATGTAAACTAAAAATTATAAAATATTTTCGTTGATGTACAAATTCTAAGAATAATTTTATTTCAGTTTTTGAGTACAATTTGTCATCAAGATTGTAGAAACATTCGGTTTATTCAATGTTCCATAGCCAAATAGAAAATGCAATAATTCCCCCACTTTAAAAATCAGAAAAAGTGCCTTGCCGCCTTACCTGAAATACTGTGCATCACTTCTTATCAGGGAATTCTGGTCTGTGAGGGTTCTGGGTGTTTACCACCAGTAAGCCACAGCTGGGTTGGGATCAAAATTAAGCAGTGTAGATGAGTAAATAAGTCATCTACATTTAAGGTATCCAAACAATTTCATTTCTCAGCTTTTGTGTTAAGCCCACTGAAAAGTAGCTCATATATTGCAACAGTGAATGGAAGCACACGAAACATGAAATGATTTTTAATAAATTTGAATAATGATTGTCTTCACTATACACTCTCGCCAAAAGCTGATGACTCGATAGAGGTATCTTGTCAATAGCCCATACTTTCTAGCTCAGATATTTATCAGATGCTTGTTCTTTGCTCTGCTCCAGGTATATCTTCAGGACCTCTTCAAACTCCCTTACTCCATAATATAAGATATCCTCAGTTGGAATGTTAATTGCATAAAAAATGTCTATATTTATAAACATGGAATAAGTTAAAAAAATCTTCATAGATTTTTGTTAATCCTGCTAAGAAATTTTTGAATATATCTTGATGATCATGGAAAAATGCTGCATACCCTTGTTACCCAATTTTATGCTTTTATATTCACAAGTACCAGTACTCAGTTAGACCTTATCAAACTGAGACAAAGTTGCTCAATTTGCAGCAATTAAATTTTCAGTTTCAATTCGCAGACTGTAAGTTCCGACAGCACTTTCTCAGTGTTCATCTTATCATATTGAATATTTTTGGAAAATGTTCATCAGTTTCATCAATCATAAAGCACAAAAACCTCATGAACCACACTGCTTTTGAAGTTTTAAAGTAGTTCATAACTTTTGCTTGAAGAATTTTACTGTAGTTTTTGTCAGCACAGAAGTTTTCAAAATATGAAACAGTGACTGTAAAATTACTAAGCAATGCCTTTAAAGCTCTGTCTAGACACACACTTTTAAGTGTCCCTTTTCAAGAATCATCATTGGATGTTCCATTTACTGTCCAAAAGATATTTGGTGAACCGTCACTCGATGGATTTAATTTTAAGAAAATCTACTCCTTCTCGGCCTTCTTTAACAGGTGCTATGTAGACAATTTCAAATTCAATTACACCCCTATCAGCTGATTCATTACACATAATTGATATAATCATTACTTCAAAGCATATCTTGTAATTGCATATATATTAATTTGCTGCTGTATTATTGATGAAAAGTGTACACGATTTATCATTTCAGTAAGTTGAACCAATTTTGACGCCATTTTTCCTTCTAAGTCTAACAAACATAGGTAGTCTGTGAACACAAAGTTGCCTTTTGCAATGGAGTGAGCAATATTAAATAAAATAGATATTTTTTGGATTACTTGGTCACTCATGGCACTGAAAATCAGAGTTAATGGCATTTGTAATGGATCTTTCCTTTTTTTTTTTTTTTTTTTTTTTTTTTTTACGCCACATCTGCTGCACACAAATTCTGATGGAATGCACTTTTGTCATACTTTTTTTTTTTTTTAACTATTTTGTTTTACTGTTTCTAATCTAGATACAATCTTTGCATTTACAAAGCTCTTTAAAAATTAATTTGCAAACTGCCTACAAAGGACACAAAACATACTACTTATCTTTTATTTGCTACTTGACCACCTGGATTACGTCAAGTCTGAACAAGCCTATAGGTTAGCCCCGCTGGATATCGTCAAGTTTGAGCAGGCCTGATAGTAGTAGCTGAAGAGTTTGATGATTTGTCAGCAGCTGATATTTCTTCACTTTCTGGCCTTCCTCCTTTACTGGTATGTTTAACACTTTCATCACCACTATTTGTCTTTACAACTGGTATAAAGTCAATAATTTTAAGAGATATCTTTGTTTCCTTAGTTAAATAAAAAATACACGCACTATAATTGTCTTATTTTGTGGTACTTTCCCCACACTGTTGCCACATCTTCTAACCTTCATGGAAGTATTATTTGAAAATCAAAAATAGTTCACCAATACGTCAAGAATTATAACTGAATTAATTATTAGAATTAAACCTTGAACAGGCAAAACTAAAATTGAAGTTCTGAGATGTAATTGTTTTAAATTTTTATACTTTGGTATATTTTCTACACCTTTGACAAAGATTGCAGATGTAAAACGAAAAAATTCAGGCATAATCACGCTTAACACACAGTCAATTTCAAGTACTGGTCACAATGAATAACAATGTAGCCAACAACACAGCACAATGCGGAACAAACTGATATTCACCCCTAACACACACTAGGTTTGGGCATGACAAACTGTAGATCCCTGTCGACTGGTAGCTACTGTCAGTAGGTCATTAATAACACACGAAAGTATGATTATTATTTAGTTGTAGTAATGCTAAAAACCTAATTTAACAGCACTTACTTCTGTCATATTTGACACTAGACCAGATGGTCGTTTATTTATTTTGCTTGTTTAAATGATTTCTAAAAGCACTAACCGTTGGATTCATCACTGTATTTGAAGATGAGGAGATCAAATTGTGCATGTGGGTAACAACTAACATAGAAGATCTGACTTCATCTCATAACCAATTATATAATAAATACCAAGTGAAAGAAATTATGAACCACAGCTAGTACTAAATAAATTATTCATATAAAAAAATGAATATGAAATTAACACACATCATTTAGAATTATGTACATATCTTTCAAAAAAGTAGGTGGGTGCAAGAAAGGGGAAAATTGATGTGTAGGGAAATTACCACTCGAGCTTGTACTCCTTTGCAATTAAATTAAATTATTTTTTTTTAATGTTTACAATTTTTATGAATTTTAAAAAAAAAAAAAAAATCGGTTATAGCAAACTGTTCAACAATAATTCAATATACAACTGCTTACCTTCTCTTCTAAAATGAACACCAAATACATCAGGAAGTTTCTGCATTAAAATTTCAGCCATCTGCAGTGCCCCCACCACAATTCTCAAGTCCTGTGAAGCCATCATTCCAGCTATATGGCTAGACACTACTTGGTTTTTTAACACTTCCTACAAATCAAAAGACAATGTTTTATTAACACTTTGCTCAATTACCAAACTTGTATTCATAAAACAAAGAAGCATGGGTTGCTTCCCTTAAGCACACCACAATTTTATAAAACTAGCATCAGATAATTCAGTACCTGTAATTCATTTGACCATCTGCCCCAAATCAAAATAATGTATGATGGTATACAGTAATTTATCTGCTCTTAATCTTGTATTTTATTGCATCAGTTGTTCGTTGAGTACGTTAATTTAAAAATATAAATTATAACCTAGTTTGCTAACATCACTGTGAGTGTAACAGTGGTGTTATACATGGATTTCAAATAGCACTTTCAGTGAAACTAACTGTATTACACTTACATATTTGGTGTATGGCTAGTTTGGTTAGAAGTAAATAAAAACTGAATTATTTAGTATAAAATAGCAAGGAATAACCAAATGTCAAGTGTGATCACAGTTTTAATTTGATCTACTGTTGCATTTGTTTTCATCAAATATAGGCTCATGTTCAGTCACGTGCAAGTCTCAGAGATAATGAATGTCTCACCTCTTGTATGATTAAAGTTTTAATTGAAATATTTTAAAGAGTGTTTATATGATCATCCCCTTGTGGCGAGTGTTGGGTTTACTTTCCTATCCTTCCATATTTTTACTATAGACTAATTTCACAGAAATAGCTAAATTTTACAAGTTTAAAATAATCCAACTTGGTAGTGTTAGTAAACAAATTACTATTCACAGATAAGAGTTACTCTATATATAATTTTATATATCACTAATTAGATTGCAGGAATAATTTTTTAATTCTAAAAGTAGAGGTTTATTTGTTTTGATATTTTTATTTTATTTTATGACTAATTTGAAGTGTTAAATTTATTACTACTCTTAAAACAATCACTAAACAAAAATTATTAGAGACCGTTGTACCACTGAAATTTTGTGAATATAAAGTTACTTTTATCTTAATCATCAAAAATATCTATTAATTCCTTAAATCTATTAGAAAAATGAGATACCAAGGTGACTCTCCTGTAATATTGGCAGGTTTACATTAGAAAATTTTTAGATGTGGAGGAAAAAAATCAGGAAACAGGATAAATGAGACTAAGCCCATGGCAGCAGAAACAAAACTGGAATAAGTCAGGATAGAAAAATGGACAGGCAAGATATTGAAAAATAGTCACACGACAAACAGATTGTTGTGTTTGACACATTGATTACTGTACAAGAAAGTGATACCACCAGTAATATGAGTAAGTGAGGAATGAGACACATGCAGATATTAGAACAGCTAAGGAATATCATGACATTAATAGTAAACGTACAAGGGTCGCTCAACAAGTCCTTCGAAAAAGGTAGAAAAACAAATAATGTTCTGTATATGTTTTAGTGTAATATCCTTTTAGTTGAATACACTTTTCCAAATCCTTCTCAAACTTCTCTATGCCCTCCAAAAAGTAGGATTTTATAAGTTCTGCAAAATGGGCAACTGTTTGGGTGATGACGACATTGTTCGACACCAACCATTGTCCATCAAACCATTTTCCTAAGTTTTGTAATAAAAAAAGACAAATACAGTGGATATTGTAACAATCTGTATTTTAATTCCATAATTTTGGCCATGGGAATCGATGGAAGATGATCTTTTGTTTTTTGAAAAGAGGATTTTTTTTATTGATTTCTTTGCCTAATGGGTGCAATAAAAACACATAGTGAGCTCCAGTCATTGTTTTTTTTTTTTTTTTTTTTTTCTCTTTCAAGTAATCGATTCAGATGTTTCTGTGTGCATCCCCAAAAACTGTGGTCATCACCCTGTCGGCCAATTTCACCATCTTCATCTTCTGAGCCTGTTTGTTTCCAAAGATGAACTATTAGACTGTTTCTTAGTTTTCAGAGTATCCATACTTCATTCACAGTTATGTATCTATGCAGAAACTGGTTAGGATTGCAAAAGAAAAGTGCCAAAACAGACTCAGAGTCAACTGCACGATTGCACATATTCTTCAATGAGAGCAAATGCAGATGCCATCTTGCCAAAAAATTTCGTACACCTAATTTTCTGTGCAAAAATTGAATATACCGTACCTTGCAAGCCTGTGGCCTTTACTACTTTGATTCGTTGATCTCTAAAACTATATTTTGCGGATTTTTGCAACAATTTGGGAGTAGTCACTGAACATTTTGTGTGGATGTTCGGCCATGTTTAAGCTATTTACCCAATTTTAAACAGTTGCAGATGCAGAAGTAGATCTATCATGAACTTCATCCATCTCAGCTTTAATCTCTTTTGGTTCGAAACTGATTTTTCAATTTTTCTTAATGAACAACAGCTTTGATAGACAATAACAATGAAACGAGACAGAGTTAGCTGAGATTTTATCTGCATTCTAGTGAGTAATGTTGCTTACTAATAAAAAATAGTTTACGACACTATGTGAGCGCCATCTATTGGATTTTCTAAGGACTTACTGAACCACCCTCGCATGAAATAAGAACAAGGTAGTTTCCTCAGAGAGGTTTAGGACCCACTTCTACATGACAGATTCCATGCGTGACAGCCACGTTACAAGTGTATTTTAATTGTACTGCAATACTTGGTAACATAATATATAGGGACAATCTTCATGGATTTCACAAAATAAGGAAATAAGAGTAAAAAAAAAAAAAGATTTAATTTTTAGAGTAACCTGAGAAGGTGGTGAAAGGAGAACAACATATCATACTGGGACTAATGAAGGACTTGTATTGCCATGTTTTTTTCACTGGTTTGATGCAATCCCCCATCCCTCCCTTCCTATCTTGCACTAACCTCTTTATATCAACGTATCCCCTTTAACCCAAGTCCTCAATTACCTGCTTCATACAGGTGTATTCTAATCTCTGTCTTCCTCTACAGTTCTTACCTTAGACTGTTCTCTCCACTAAAAAATTAACCAATCCTGCACATCTCAAAATATGATCCAATATCCTGTCTTTTCTTCCTATTAGACTCTTTCACAAACTTCTTTCCACACCCACCATTTCCCTACAAGTTCATTTCGTATTTTATCTGTCCACTTACTTTTCAGCATCCTTCTATAGCACCACATTTCAAATTCTTCAAGTTTCCTTCTTTCTGGTATTCCTAAAGTCCAAATTTTGTTACCATGAAGTGCTGTGGTCCACACATATAGTTTTAAAAAGTACCTTCCAAGACCTAGATCAAAAATCTGAACTAAAAGATTTTTTCATGAAAGCTCTTTTTGCTAGTGCTATTCTCCTTTTAACAGCACTCCTACTTCGACCATTTGTTGCAATTTTACTTACTAGATAGCAGAAGGCACTTCTTTCTATCACATCCGACCCTACATTTATATTCAATCTATTGCCATCATTTCTGCATCATTTCATCACTTCTGTCTTGCTTTGGTTTAGATCTGTTCATTTTATTCAGAAACTTCTCAATATCCTCAGCTAACAGGACAATGTCATCAGAGAAATGTAGCATGCCAATTTTTTTCTCCTTTAACACTTATGCCACATTTAAATTTTTCTTTCACGTTCTTTATTGCTTCCTCTACATAAAAAATTGAATATTAATGGGGATAGACTACAACCTTACATGTCTATCACTTTACCGAACGTGGTGGGTGAGCGGTTAACACTCTGGCCTCGCATTTAGAATGACGGCAGTTCGAATCCCTATCCGGGCATCCAGATTTGGGTTTTCCATGGTTTCCCCAAATCACTCCTGGGACACTTCCTTCAAAAGGCCATGGCCAAATTCCTTCCGATTCCTTGTCCCGCAGTCCCATCCTGCCATTAATGATGTGTAAAGCAACAAGCAAAAAAAGCATGTCTCACGAATCTCTACTTTTATGTTATCCACTAGATTCTTATATAGATTATAAAGTATCCTCTATGTCAGTATTTATACAATACTTTAAAAATTTTAACGTTTTGTCCACTCTAATGTTATCAAACTTTTTTTTTCTAAATCAATGAATGCCATGAAAGAATCTTTCTCTATCTTGATTTGCCTTTCAAATATTAACCTAAAGACAGAACCACCTCTACTGTACCACAGCTTTTCCTAATCCCAAACTGATATTCACATACTGCTTCTTCTACTGCTTCCATTATTCTGGTCAGTAATTTTGAAGCATGTGATGTCACATACTTATAACGCGATAATTCTCACATGTATCAGCTTGTGCTTTCTTCGGAAGTGTGACGATACTTTTATTGAAATAATCTTTCCTGTTTCACAACTTCTTGATATCAGTTGGAATAATCTTTAGGTTCCTTTGTCTCCTAGAGATTTCAGAAATACTGCACAAAACTCATAATTTCCAACTCCCTTATCTGATATCAAATCATTTGAAGCTCGATCAAATTCAGTCCTCCAAAAATGATCTCCGAAATCCTCAATATTGTCACCGCCTTCTTTTACCAGCACACTGTTGTTCAATTCAGCACCACCATAGAGTTTCTCCACGTATTCCTTCCATCGGTTAGCTCTATCTCCCAATCTTAAAAGAGGTTTCCCATCACAAGATTCAATGTTTATACAAATTTTCTTTATGTCTCCAAAATTCTATTTGATCTTCCTATATGCCACATCTACTTCACATATGACCATTTTGTTTTCTAATTCTTTGCACTTTTCTTAGATACATTTCTCTTTTGCTTTCTGTATTCCCTGCTTGTTTGGTTTCTAACTTGTCTGTATTGCTCTCTTCCTGCTGCATCCTGCACATTTTTGTGCCTCTCCTATGATCCATCAACCCCAAAATTTCTTCTATGATCCAAGGTTTTCGGTCGGCTTGTTCCCTAGAGCCTAATGTTTCTTTACCAGCTTTGATTATTTCTCTCTTCAAAGAATTACATTCGTCCTCAGCTGAACTCCTGTCAGATTTATTACCAGTCTGCACTTCAAAACTATCAGATTGTGGTCAGAGTCTATGTCCGCTCCTGGATATGCTTTACAGTCTAGAAGTTTATTTCTGAATCTCTGTTTGGCCATGATATAATCTAGCTATTATCTACCTGTATCCCATGGACATTTAAAGGTGTAAATCGTTTGTGCATGGTTCTTAAATAGTGTGATTGTCATGATGAGTTTCTGTTTTTCGTAAAATTCTAGCAACCTTCCTCCTCCTCCATTTCTTTCTCTTAGATCAAAATTCCCTACAATATTCTTCTCTTTTCCTTCCCCAACTACTGCACTATTAGATTTTCCTTGCACTTTACATTTTGGATTAATTCTTCACTTTCAGCATATATTTTCTCTAATTCTTCATATTCCTATGTACTAACATGGTTGGAGCAGGCTTAGTTTCTACCTTCACCCCTTTTTCTACCCCTTTTTTTGTTGATCATAAACCCTACACCAATAAACCTATCTACAGCTTTTGTGTTGATTATTCTGTGATCCGCAGACCAGAAAACATGTGCATCCTTCCACTTAATCTCACTAACCCCGATGATATCTAACTTAAGTCATTCCATCTCTCTTTTTAAATTTTCTAATCTACCTGCCCTACTCAGACTTCTAACATTCCACACTCTGACTCTTAGAATGTTACTATCCATTCTGATGACTCCTCCCTGAGCAGTCCCCACCCTGAAATCCAATTGGGACACTAATTTACCATCGTTCTGTATGTAATTTGAGAGGATTACATGTCCTCGGGATACCCTTAGGGTCTTTAATGCAGTAGCCTGCTGATGCCTTGTGCATCCGCGTGCAATTGATCATTTCTGATTCATCCACCTCTAGGACAATTTCCAACCCCAAGGGCAAGAGGGTGCTCTTCTGCCCTTCTCTATGAGGCCGCTGGCTAGCAGTGGGCAACTCAGCCGCCAGAGGCTCATCCGTGCAAATGGGGTGCAAAAAATGAAAGAGAGGTTGAAATTTGTTTGTAAGAGGCTAATATACTCTCTCCCAAACCCATACACCTCTCGCCATGATTGAACATATTAAACCTGGCTTCAAGTGTCCAAGCAAGTATCACATCTTGGCACAATCAGTATGTAGATTACACCAGAAATAGATTACATTTAAACAGACGATAAAGGGAATTTTTCTGAGTTGCTAGCTAATATTCTTAGGAAGCCTTTCCAAATTATGATGGGGTTATGACAACAGCTTTTTTCCCTTTGTTTTTAGTTTAGAGACCCTGTTAAGGGGATAATAATACACTATCTACCGGGAACTAATTACTGCTACAGGTAAGCAGAAATTATTAATACCAAAGAAGTAATTGAAGCAGCTGAAACACAGGGGAACTGTTAAAAGAAAAATGAGGGGATGAAACATGTGTAAAAAGAGGAATGTGATATTTGGTGAAACAGAATCTATGAAAGTAAAATATCCAGGAAAGGAAGGAGACAGACAGGAAGCAGTGTCAACAAAATCTACAGGACATAGAGGGATGGGGTATCATCGATGTAACGGTAGAAGCAGGAGAGTTTGAGGTTAGCACTCTCTAGTAGCACCTCTTCAAAATCTTCCATGTAGTGGTTTGGTAATACAGAGGTGAGTAGAGACCCCATAGTCACTCCATCAGATTGTTCATAGTCAGTTAAAATAATTTACAGTGGAAGTAGAGTAAGTTGTGCATTAGTTTACATTTTGATGATGTGGTCACATCTTTTCCCATCATATGTCTCACCTCCTACATGAATAAGTTTATTTACCGAAATATTGTGAAACTGTGTTTGTGTGTTCATCTCACCCTCCCACCTTCATCTGTGGTAAGTAACGGCTTATTTTTTCCCTATCCTATTTTCAATACCTAATGGCAGTTTCTTTGTTTCAATTATCCACATGATAAAATGAACATCTGAAATCACTGAAGACTAATAAATGGAAGATACATTATTAATATTAACTGAAGTACATATACCTGTAGCCCTAATTCATATGTTTTATAAATTAGCAGTCAGAGGCGGGCCTAGCAAGTTTTTCAGGTGGTGCGAGATCTCATTGTGGCGCCCCAAATGAGCAATCGCTTATTCGTGATTAAGGTGTCGATACAAACAGACTGAAGATAACAGTTTTTACATCCTACTAATATCATAAATGTAAAAGTTTGTTTGCTTGGATGTTTTTACTGCTTAAAATAAATTAGGAATAATGTATTGGCCATCTACAGGGCGTTCGCCGGGAAACGCAACCCTCCCAGTCTGTTGCTCGGTCAGCGGGGCCAGCGGTTCCCGCCACACGATACCGTGAATCACCGCACTGTTTAACACCTCCGCTGCCCCAACAGTGCAGTGGCACAGTATAATGAGACCCTTACATGGTTAAGAACGGTTTCTTTGCATTGTAGCTAGTTTGTGACTTCAGTCTCTTATTAATCAGTGTTGTGAATAAACGTTTCTTTGCGGTTTGGCTGGTTTAGGGCTTCATACTCTTACTAATCTGTACCGTGTTTGAGTGTGAGTAAAATTATGGTACGTTACAGTTTGCAACAAAGAATATTTCTCTACGATACATATGTGAAGAAGAAGTCGTTTAAAAAGTGTCGCAGTAAATTTCGTCGCGAATTTCCTGGCGCTTTACTGCCAGCTAAATCAACAATTCTGCGTCTGGTTAAAAAAGTAAGAGAAACGGGTTAATTTTTTAACAAAAAGAGACTGTCGGTCAACCGTATTCTCACAGAGGAGAAAATTGACGATATCGCTTTTCGACTAGAACAGTCACCCAAAAAATCATTAAGTCAGTTAGGGCAGCAGGCAGGCGTATCTAAGACGTCAGCTTGGAAAGTAACAAAGCTAGTTCACTTAAAGCCGTACAAAACAATTGTGGTGCATAAAATTACAGAAATAGACCAGGGGCCTAGGATTAGATTTTGCAACTGGTACCTGCAGGGTGTCCACGATGGCACTGTTGATCCGCAACTGACGTTTTTCTCTGATGAGGCCTGGTTTCATCTGAGTGGTTATGTTAACGCTCAAAACAGTCGACACTGGAGTTCAGAAAAACCAAATACTCTACTCCAACTGCCATTGCACGACTTAAAAGTGGGTGTTTGGTGTGCGATTAGTGCTTCGAGAATTATAGGTCCAATTTTCTTCCGTGAAACTCTTACTTCCGCAAGATATATCGAAAATATTGTGAAACCGTTTTTTGAGAAACTTACTGAAGAAGAAAAATTGTACGGCTATTTTCAACAGGATGGGGCGACAGCTCACACCGCTAGAAATTCGCTTGCTGCACTTGACGAAGTGTTTTATGATCGTGTAATCAGCCGTGGGTTGTGGCCCGCCAGATCACCGGATTTAAACCCTTGTGACTTCTACCTTTGGGGTAAACTTAAGGGTAAGGTGTACGAAGGAAATCCTCACACATTGGAAGAACTTGAGGAAAAAATCTATCAAGTAATAATGTCCATTGACAAAGGTGAAATCCAGCGTGTGTCTCGAAATATGTTCAGAAGATGTGAAATGTGCATTACACAAGAGGGTCAACACTTCCAGCATCTTTTATAAGGTAAGCTAATGAATTACGACACATTTAAATGCTTAGCACATACAAGTTTATGAAGCGTAATTATTGTGAAATAGTCCGCGGCCGACGGTCGAACAATGCCGGAAGCTGATCGCTCGCTCGCCGGGAGCAGTTTCTTCCTTGTAGCGCTAACAGTGGGTTGCGTTTCCCGGCGAACGCCCTGTACTTTTATCCCAAATAGCAGTTCCTGTGGGATTCGGATACGAATATGTATATGATAGCTTTATGAATTCCACTCGAGCAAAGCCGCGGGCAAAAGATAGTCTTTATATAATGATACTAATAACTCAAACCTCGGAAAGATCAGGATAGCAGCGGTATGAATGACAAACAACAGTAAAAGGGAATACTATATGCTTGAAAAGATTAATTTAAGTTACTGAGGCGAACACAATGCTCACTTTACTCACACGCCAAATTCACAGTTTTAAATATTTTTTTTGAAATAAATAAAAATAGAAAATATATCAAAATAAAATTCCCATTTTTAATACCGAAAAATAAACTTTACCAAAATTTTGCAAGAAACCTCGCAGACTAATGCTTAAACAGTTTTAATACAAGTAATTTTTTTCCCCAGGTAAAACAGTTTTCAACAAATACTTTTCATTGAATTTACCCCACTCCGTAGCTAATCCTGGCTACGCCCTTGGAAATTTGTGCAAATAGAATGATCAACGCATTCTCAATTGTATCGATCTTATTCTAAAACACGTTCATTGTAAACAATTCATCTGGATATGTTGCTACCTCATTTACGGCTCATACACAAAAAAACCTTTACTTATTTCGCCATCTGACCGGGTTAATAACTGGAAATGTTCCAGTCTGAGAATCAATGTCTATAGCTGTCTGTTATCAGAGCCGATACTCTTCCTCAAATTCCGAGCTGTTTTTCAGCAACTGTGAAGAGTTTCATAAATCCACTTTCAGTCTGCGTAGTCTTTCGTTACAATGTTTACTGGTTCAGAATTTTGCTTTGGACATATTTGTTTTCTCCTGCCCTATTGGATCCATTGTCATATCTTTGGCCTCGACAATCATTCATATCCAAATCGAACTTTTGCAAAGTATCAATGATAAACAGGGCAGCGAGTCGAGCTAACAGGTCTCAAAGAGTCACTTTTCGGATTGTAAGAACCATGGAGGAAATTTCCTTCCTCCATGGTAGGAATCATGGGGCATCCTACCTCCATGGTAAGCACAGCGATATACTCGCGCATTTAGACTTCGCCTTCATTAGTGTCAACAAAAGCAATGTCAAAGATAATTATTCCACGTGACTTACATCAGGAGTTCAATTCAGTATGATGGAAAAATATTTAGATGACCCAACCGCAGTAAAAATTTTATTATGAACTTTATTCGTTTTGAATACATTTGCCAATATAATGAGACATTAGTCTCATTATTACTTATTAACAATACGGCGGAGACGCTCCATCATAACAGGATAATATTTTCCTAGCAGTTGCAATATACCCAGGACGTTACCATTATGAGAAGTATTTAGTATTTTAGATCCAAAGCTTCCTCTGAACAAGACATAATTCATTAGAGGATAGCAACCCACTGTGATTTTTTGCCTTCAGTCTGTATTTATAACATTGAAGTTATTTAAAGGAATCAACGCTTCCATTCAACTGAGCATGGTGAGATTGTGATCTGAGGAGGTTTCGTGAGTTTTGAGATGCTCTGATAAATAACTCCAGTCATCGAATCCTTCTTTTCCCAAATTAAAATGAGATTTTCTGTTGAATAAACAATATACTTTATCTGAAGATTTAGAATAAACAAACTATCTAGTGTTATAAGTTTCTCAATTTGGTGTTACTCTTTGAAGATGTGTATTTGAAAAATGACGTCCAAGATTTTTTTTCGTGGATTTCTTTGCTGCTCGAATAATTATTTCATCCCTGCCAGCAGAGTCAATGAGTGACAATTTTGAAATATCGTCATAATTTGTAATTTGAAACGGCGTCGGTGGTGGTGTCTTGAAAACCCATTTGTAATCTTTTGAACAGCAGACTGAACTGGTTCTGGTGATGACAACTCAGATGACTTCAAAAAAAAAAAAAAATGCTAGCAATATTGAAGTCTTCCGAGTTTCATCTTGGTTTTGTTTTGTTTTCTTTTTAAGTATTGTGCGCCACATTTCTTTTTTTTTTTTTGTAGTTAGCGACATGTCTGTAAAAGAAGACAATATTTACGATACCAACGTTAATTGTAATCACCGCAGATCTAATATGGTAGAAAAAGACAAATAGTTAGAACCTCGCCCCATGCACATGTACCCCATGCATGAACTTCAAGACTACAGCCGAAAAAGCATGAAACAGGTGCGGGAGGCGCGGACGCGGCATCGGAGGTTGCTAAATTTCGAACATGTTTTGATTTTCATGATTCGAGTAACTCGAACTGACTCGAGTAGCAACTCTATTCCATGATGACATATGACTATTCATTAAACTGAAACATTTACTTTTATAAATTCTGGATGATGTGTGTTAAAATAATATATGAACAGCAAGCTGTGTTATTATAGAATTTATTTTTCATTTTTGCGCAGACGATTTCTCGCTCCATTTTCGGCGCCACCCCATATTACGGCGCCCGGTGCGGCCGCACCGCCCTAGGGCCGCCCCTGTCAGACGTGTAATTACAGTCCAATGGAAAAATAAGGAAATAAGATATGTGGAACAATACAGCAAGGAAGCACAGTACATTTCTATAGTCTTTTATTAAATGTCAATATTATGAAATGAATGGAATGCAATCATAAAACATCTGACCTACAATTCATATATGAAGATAATCTGTAGCTCTAACTTGGGAACCATCAGACCTGTTCAGAACGGATTTGGATCTCCCGAGTATATGTTGAAGGGTATTTACTCCATATGTCTGTGTTACAATTATTTCTTCAAAATCAGTCCTACGTATCGAGAAATTAACGCGGAAACATACGTGAATAACTTTTAAATACTACAGGGCGTTCGCCGGTAAACGCTACCCTCCCAGTCTATTGCCGTCGGCAACTTGCTCGGTCAGTGAAGCCAGCTGTTTCCGCCACACGGCACCGTGAATCACCGCACTGTTTAACACCTCCACTGCCCCCAACAGTGCAGTGCAGTGACCCTTACATTGTTAAGAACGGTTTCTTTGCATTGTAGATAGTTTGTGACTTCAGTCTCTTATTAATCAGTGTTGTGAATAAACGTTTCTTTGCGGTTTGGCTGGTTTGGGACTTCATACTCTTATTAATCTGTACCGTGTTTGAGTGTGAGTAAAATTATGGTACGTTACAGTTTGCAACAAAGAATATTTCTCTACGATACATATGTGAAGAAGAAGTCGTTTAAAAAGTGTCGCAGTAAATTTCGTCGCGAATTTCCTGGCGCTTTACTGCCAGCTAAATCAACAATTCTGCGTCTGGTTAAAAAAGTAAGAGAAACGGGTTCATTTTTTAACAAAAAGAGACTGTCGGTCAACCGTATTTTCACAGAGGAGAAAATTGACGATATCGCTTTTCGACTAGAACAGTCACCCAAAAAATCATTAAGTCAGTTAGGGCAGCGTGTGTTTCGAAATATGTTCAGAAGATGTGAAATGTGCATTACACAAGAGGGTCAACACTTCCAGCATCTTTTATAAGGTAAGCTAATGAATTACGTCAAATTTAAATGCTTAGCACACAAGTTTATGAAGCGTAATTATTATGAAATAGTCCGCGGCCGACGGTCGAACAATGCCGGAAACTGAGCGTTCGCTCGCCGGGAGCAGTTTCTTCCTTGTAGCGCTAACAGTGGGTTGCGTTTCCCGGCGAACGCCCTGTATAATTTTAGTATATTGCTTAAAAGCTTTAGTTTGGTGTATGTGGTAAGGCGCTGACTTCTCATTTTGCGAACCCGGGTTCAAATCTCCATACTGCCAAATATTTTTATTTCTTTTTTTATATGCAGTAATCATTGAGCATTGATTTTATTTCATTTAAAATTCATTTACGTATTTTTTATGCGAAATAACAGACATTATGTTAGTTTCAAACATTTACATGCTACTACCACTGAATGGAAATAAGTATAACTGTGGTAGGGAGGAAAAAACCCCCGACCTTATGGCTGTAATATATTTACTTTACAATATTAATTGTAGAGATACAAGTATAAAAACGATGAACATGAAATATACCTGTTTCATTAAAAAAAAAAACACATAAACAATAAACTTATCAACAATAAACAATGAAATAATGATTTTCTAACAAAAAAGTTGGGACTGCATATTCTGTAATATTTTGTTTTAACAGTTATTTCGCATAATAAAAATTCGTAGATGAATTTTAAATGAAATAAAATCAATGCTCAATGATTACTGCATATAAAAAAAGAAATAAAAATATTTGGCAGTATGGAGATTTGAACCCGGGTTCGCAAAATGTGAATTCAGCACCTTACCGCATATACTATGCTAAAACTTTCGAACAATGTACTAAAATTTTAGTATTTAAAAATTATTCACGTATGTTTCCTCGTTAATTTCTCAGTACGCAGGGCTCATTTTGAAGAAATAATTGTAACACAGACATATGGAGTAATACCCCTCAACATATACTTGGGAAATCCAAATCCGTTCTGAACAGGTCTGATGGTCTCCAAGTAAGTATCAAGTAAAAAATTATTTTTCACAAAGCCAGACTGAAAAAAATCAAATTCACATTTGGAACTATTGTTTGTTAAAAGGAATGGTTTTAATAACTCTAAAATTAGAGGATGTGTAAAACAGCAGAACCATAAAAAGTGATTAAGAGCACAGAGAAATGGTTTGCCCATAGGCCATACAAATTTGGGGCAGAACCATTAAACAAAGTGGAAACATTGCAAGGAAGTGTCAGTATGCGTCATCAATGTCAAAGGGTGCAATACTGGTATGTGAGCAAGTTGGAACATGGCAGAACGACTAGTGTCTGGAAAACACTGGCTCATGCAGGCACACTGATACAACTGTGATGAATGTGTTGAACCAGTGGATAGAAGAGGGTTGTACACAGCGATAAGTGGGTACTGGATTTCATAATGTCTCAACAGAACAGGATGAGAGCCTTCTTGTTCACGTGGGCATAACTGATAGAACAGCTTTGCCCGCAGTGTTGGCTCGATGCTGGAGCACTGCAACCAGTTTCAATATGCCTGCTGATGGCTGGAATGGTGTCATGCAATCCAATGCATTAGCTACCATAGACTAGAAACCACCAACACCACAGACTTCAATGGGCACATCATAACTAGCACTGGCGTGCTGAGTAGCAAAGTATTTTCAGGCAAGTCCTGCTTCAACTTTAACTAAAGTGATGGTTGCGTATGTGACAAATGCTACCATGGTAAAGGCAATCGGACAGATTACATTGGTCTACAAAAACTTTTTTCTGTTACAAGAACAAAATTAACTGTTTATGGAAGATAAATCCTGATCTAATTTTAGAATTACCATATCAGCCACAGTTTTCATTTGATAATGATTTTTATATACGCTCAAGTTGGCCTATATATCATATTGATCTGCCAATGAGACACGCTCACAACAACATTTCCAAATGAAAACATTAAAATATATACGTCAATACACAAAAGAATTAGAGAAATGAGCAACGTAAGAGTAAAGGAAAGTAAGAAACATATCTAAAAATAGCTTGATATTAAAAAACAGCAACCAGTCACAGTTTGTTTGATGTTTTATATTTAATAAACCATTACCGGTTTTGAACACAAATTGTGTTCAATTTGTGTTCGAAACCGGTAAGTTTATTAAATATAAAACATCAAACAAACTGTGACTGGTTGCTGTTTTTTAATATCAAGCTATTTGAAATTACAATTGCTGAATTCCACTAATCCAGCATGGATAAAACATATCTAAAAATGTTTCCTTTCAGATTTTCTGTGATATTTTTCTTGAGAAACGTCTCTTCGTAAAGTCCAGCAGAAGTCGAACAACATTGCCGCACTCCAAATGCCTGGATAATGCTTTTCCATTTGAGCAATGTCCTGGTGAAATCGTTCGCCACGTTTGTCATTAACGGCACCAAGGTTATCCGGGAATAAGTCCAAATGATTGCTCAAGAAATGCAGTTTGAGTGACATGTTGCATCTGTCCCTGCTATCCTACTCGCATAGAAAGCAGCAATGTTTTGTGTATCCCAGCTACATGCCGAGCAGTATTGCATTCACCTTGAGGTCGCCACATATAGGCTATTTGTATTTCTCATATTGGTTATGAGTGAGAAGAAGGTCATAATTCTCATATGTCTCCTTCATATTAACAGCATGAGCTATAGGAACTGAAGGAAATTTGTTTCCATTGAAATCATGGCCAAGAGTCTCCATAACTGATTCAATATCATTACAAAAAATATTCGGAAAAATCAGACTGGCGGTCACGAAAAAAGTCACTTTCATATCGCGAGAAAGAAGATTCCATCCTTTCAATCACAAAGTTAAAAGCTCAGCCTGTTCCTTCAACAAATTTAAATCATGGACAAGATCATTGATATCCACTTGAGACAAAATGTGTGGCTGATTTGATTCACCGGGAGCTTGAAATGTAGGGTTGACATTAACATTTCGTTCGATGTCTTCTGCGTTTTCACCACTGCCTTCATCTTCACTCAAACTCAGTCTCAGGAGGCACTGGTACCGGTAATTCTTCATTGTGATATACAGGCCTTATAGCAGATGATAAATTATGATATTGCACAGTTTTCACTGTTTTCAAGGTAACTCCTGCTATTTTTGTCTGACAGAAACAACAGTCTGTTGTGTGACCTGTTGGTTCCCTCCAAATCACCGGAACAGCAAAGGTCATGTGACGTGATCCCTTCAACCAGCCTGTCAGAAGTGTGACACATACCAAACAACAGATGTGAGGTTCCCATTTTTTGTCTTGACCGCCTAATTTACACCCGAAATAAAGTTCATAGTACTTCTTAACAAGAGGTGTAAATTTTTGTTTTTGTGTTTTGAGAGTTAATTCTCCACAGATATAACAAAAATAATTTTGGTTATTTACACACATACGAGGCATTTCTTCCTCTATATTACCACACAACAGAAACCACTTTTCATGCTGTCAGAACTCTCAATGCTGAAACAAAAGTTGCAACAAACAATGCAATGGATTTCTGAACTGAAGATAATTTGTTGTAATTTGTCAGTTGAACAGTGAAGACGTCTTTCTTGTTTGCTACTTAAATGTTTAGTGTAATGTTATTCAATAGTGGTGTTTCAAAGTCATCATTGTTTATATTTTTAATACCAGAGCATTGACCTTCGAATATTAAATACGAAAACAAAACATAATTAAGATAAAGTTACATTGAACATGAACATAATATGTGTAACATGTTATTTGACTAAATTTAAATAAAGATTATGACTGTAATGATTTTGATGTAAACCGGACTGATATTGTTAAATGAATTGAATGTATTAAATTTAATTGGACGTAAATTCCGTAAATATATATATATAAATAGACTACATTTCACTTTTCAGCCACCACTACCTGGCTCAGATCACTGGTCTTTGGGTGTGGAAGTAGAATGGAGTTTCATGTTGTGCACAAGGTTGCCTGAATGTCGATAGCTGTGGGGATGTGGGAGATATGATGGTTAAAAAAGGTCGATGCAGGGCATTTTCGTATTTCGATCAAAGACATGTTTCTCCGTGTATGTCACTCTGTTGCCACAACTACATGGCATAGACCATTGGTGTTTGTGTGTGGTAGTGGTATCGTGTCTCTGATCATGTACTATTGGGTTAGATGTCAGTAGCTATGGGGGTGTGCGAGATATGGTGGTTGAAAGTGGTCAACCTGCAGCACTAAACATGTGTGTCATGGTGTATCACTTTTCTGCCAAAACTATCTAACGCAGATCACTGGTGTTTGTGTGTGGTAGTAACACAGAGTCACCTATCGATAACAATGTTCGCCGAATTTCAGTTACTGTGGGAGATATCGTGGTTGAAATTGTTCGATCAAGGATATTTTCGTATTTCGACCAAAGACATGTGTCTCCGTATATGTCACTTTGCTGCCAAGACCATTGATGTTTGTGTGGGGTAGTGGTTTCGTGTCTCCTATCGTGTACTATGGTGGTTAGATGTCGGTAGCTATGGGGGTGTGCGAGATATGGTGGTTGAAAGTGGTCGACCTGTGGCACTTACATATTCCTACCAAAAACATATGTGTCATGGTGTATCACTTTTCAGCCAAAACTATTTAGCACAGATCACTGGTGTTTGTGTGTGGTAGAAGCACAGAGTCACCCGTCGATCATAACGTTGACCGAATTTCGGTAACTGTGAGAGTGTGGGAGATATGGTGGTTGAAATTAGTCGTTCAAGGATATTTTTGTATTTCGATCAAAGACATGTGTGTCGGTATATTTTACTTTGCTGCCTGAACTACATAGCGCAGATGACTGGCATTTGTGTGTGGTAATAGCATCGAGTCTCCCATTGTACACTATGGTGGTTAGATGCTGTTGATCCAAATTCTTTACAAACACGAACGAAGTCGTAGGTATCAGCTAGTAAATAACTAAATAATGTATGGGAGTTAGTCTTACTTATTTAGATTGTTTTTGAACAATTACATCAGCAAAATAATTAAATTAAGCCACAGGAGAATAACCAATATGGAGTTTTCAAAGCATTATGCCGACATCTATAGACAGAGGGTAGCATGTCACAAGAAAACTGAGCTCTATAGGAAAAAACTGATTTCATTTTTGAATTCAGCACTCACTACTTAGCTAAGAGCACCATTCATTTTCTTTGTTACAAAAATACTGTTGACCAGTGTTATTGTTGTGCGGCATAGCGGACAAATGCCAAGTGTCGTGGTTTGGATCACTGTTGACTGTAAGATGCAATCTCACCTACAACATATTGAAGGCAAGATGAACAGTAACCAATACACCAGCAAGGTTTCAGAGCCAAAGCAATGCCCCTGCTGCTAGCTTCACATGCCATATTTCAGCAGGACACTGCACAACCAAATGTGGCGAGGAATATGCAAGCCTTCTTCAAACAACTATGATTTCCATTGCTTCCCTGACCTGTATGTTCTCCTGAGATAACTCCCACTGAAAATATCTGTGACATTTGGAGGATCTTATTGCAGCATAGGGCGGCTTCGCACCATACTGAATTCTCACCATCTGATTTTATAATCATTTTAGTACTGTCATGTTCCGAATCTGTGGAATAAATCACGTCTCCTTCGTGTTGCTATTTTCACCAACAATTGTGTAGATTCATTATATATATTTAACATATTTTCACAAATGAAAGAAGTGGCCACATTTTTTTTTTTTTATTGACACCAACGAGATGAATTTTATGTTAGCTACACATGTAAGTAATATGTAGCACTTCTTGTGTTCTTACTATGGGAGCAGGGAAATAAATAAATGGAGATTCTATTTCTCTAGCACTCACTGAAAAAGTTCTCTTTTGGCACTAATTTAACAAATTAACCTGGTGAAGAATAGACATCTTAATGCTGACCACATTTTTACCAGCAGAATAAGCCAAGATATTAAAATGATTCTGGTTAGAGCCAGTGTCAAGATTTAACAGCGTAATCAGATTGAATGAAAATCAGAATATTACTACTTCTTACAGAACATACTCCTCCTCCAAAAAATAATAGAAAAACAATGTACCATATATATTGCAATTTTCTAAAAATGTTAAGTATTAAATCTTATAACTGTGGGATTTTCCATCTTGATTCATTTTAGAGAGGGCAATCTATTCACTGAAGACAAGCATGGGACAACAAATAGCAGACAGATTTGGACACATTTACATAATTTTACACTTCCAAATTGAATTTAATATAATTATATACTGCTATTTATGGAAATGCATCAAGCTTTTCGTAGCTTTATGTTAAAAATGCACACCTACTTATATGTAGGCATCCAGAGATGTGTCAGGTTATTTATCCATTGGGATTGCAATATCAGATACAAAAGAAACAGTACTGTAAAATATTCAGTTTCAAAAACATTTTTACAATAATTTAGTAAACACTGCAACCTTTCCAAAGTCAATGCAATTGAATCTGTTGCTGCTGATGCAAATGATGCTTGTTAATGCCATAATGTTTAAGAAGTGGAGAGAGTTTGCCACTTACACTAGCATACACACATACAATTTTATTTTTTAGTTGATAGGTGTGCGCTTGTTACTGTAGCAGAAGGTATGATGACATAAAAAGTGAGTGTTCTATAATTGTATCATGCAAGTTGGATCTCTATTCAATCAAAACAAAGATATCATTATGAACCAACCTTGAGCAGATCTGGTGAAGCATAATAAACCATTCTTAACAAGGCACGTAAACATTTACATCGAACAGCTGGACCAGCAGAAGAACTGTACACTTCATATAAAACACTAAACAAGGAACGGATGAATGATGCTGCTAGACCTCTCTCTTCACGTAAGCAAGCTACTCTTGCATCTCTGACACTAAAGAAGAGAGAGAGAGATAAAAAGGATGAATAAAGCATCAACATTTAAGCTACATATTAGGACTTTTTTGGAAAATACATGTGGATGTTAAAGTAACTAACAAAACTAATACCTGTTGTTGCTTCCAAGTCGAGTGTTGTTAGTTCCATTATTTTCACTTAGGTTGTTCTCAGAATATGAGCTAGCTGATTCTGCACCAAAACATGGAGGAAGCTGAATACCTGCAACTGGATTTTCGGCATTTTCCTGTGGAGCTGATACAAACATCCATTAGCACCAGTAAGCCACACAATTCAGACGATTACTAACAACTAGATGTACTTAGCTGAATGAAAAGTGATTGGCAATAAGTTTTTCTCTGCTGAAATTAACAGAATTAATCTATAACTATAAAACGAAAACCAGATAAATTTGAAAAATAAAAACTCAAACTACTGAGCAGATTTCGATGGGTTTTACACCGTTTAAAATCTTAAAATCTCAATTCAGTTGTTTGGTATGTCTTATAATTCAACATTACATAATTCTGGAGATCTAAATGAAATTCTGAACTTATGATAAATACCACAGTTTGAACCACTAGATGTTGCATACTCCGCAGTCAGCACTAAAGACATAACTATGATGTCGTTGACCATAGCCTTTAATGAACGCAATAAAAGCAATTTACAATAATAACTATTTTGCACTAAAAAAACTCTAAATATTCTTTCCTTTAATTCGGGATGTTCAGTTTATAAACGCCAAAGATGGTCGCATTGAATGCGAGAAATTAATAACTAAAATAAAAATAAGAGATTTTCTTTTATCCCAATCTCTGTTGGCACAATTACAGTCTCTGGCCATCATATAAACTTTAGGAAAACTGAACATTTTTTTATTACATTCTTCACTACACACAAGAGTTTCTGATACAATCTAGCTTTCAATCATATTATAATCTATTTAAGTTCTCGAGATAGTGAACGTCCGAAAAAAATCTGGCGTTTGGAACTGAAAGTAGAGTCATTCTGTTCATAATTATTAATGCATAGGCTGATGGTTTTTAATATAAATAGAACATTGTATTAAGCCTTTAGTGTTACAAATAAAAATAGTTTCAGACAATAAAGTAGCTTTTTATCATTTTATTATTTATTACTTTGTTTAGTAATGCAGTTTCTATGATAACCATGGCACTACAGTTAGTGACTTCCTGAAATAAATAAAAGGTAAAGAATTTCTTTATTCATATCTCCCTTGTTTCTGAATACTTGATATACAACTCTGAATACCTGATATTCAACTATCCAGTAAGGAATATATTCTAATTTTGAGCTACAGTGCCAGATGAAGTAGCATTATGAGAATTTTTTTTAGCTCCAGTGGCAGATGAGTCAGCACAATGAGATACATCTAATGTTTGAGACTACGAAAACTCAATCAAAATCGATTCAACAGTTTTCAGATAATGCTTCATTATTCGTAAAGTAAATGTGTCATAACGGCTTAAGACATACATAAAATTTTAATCTTGAACCCAAACTTTCAAATTCTGTAAATCCATTCAAAATATGTATTTTCTGAGTGATGCCGGAATAAAGACACACATTCCAGATACATTTTTATGTATGTGGTATTTAATAATGTGCGTAATGTTTCGATTTTCGAGCAGCAACATTCATAAATGTAATTAGGTCGAAATGTAACCTAGACTAAAATAAAAACTGACATTCCATATTAAAGCATCCAAACCCCCTCTATTTAAGAACTGTACTGCTAAATCACCGTTTAGTTTAGTAACAGAAATGGCCGGTACGAAATCAATGAAGCTTGGTAAATATGAATCTGTTCAGACGAATAAAAGTAGTGTACGGGTAAATCAAATTACACCCACTCCTTTCACAGTAGGGTACGAGCGTATCTAGGTATGCTTCAATTCCGGAAATTGATGGTGCAAATTGAATGAAACTTGGTACATTTTCTCATTGCGTGAATAAAAACAGCGTACGGACAAATCAAGCCAACTAAAACGGGCAGCACCGGGAAATCGGTAGTTACAAATATTATGCACAAGACAAGACAAAAAGCCTGTCAATCAAAACAAAATATAACAAATTTTCACTGATGCAATATAACAATTTTGTCTGCATAGAGATATCAATGATTCTGTTGCACTATGCACAAAAGCTGTTTATGCTTTTGATAGTGTTGCTATATTGTGGGCAACATTAAATTATTCTTTTCCTCACATATCTAACAAGAAAGTACATGGATACATAAATATAACAGATTTTTGCTTCAACTGCATAGTTGCTGTCCAAATACAAACTACACACTCATGGGCGTTTTGGGAGGACTATTAAATCATATAGAATATTTCTATAAGGTGTTTTTTTTTGTCACAAGTCATTAAACTCCCTTCATACTTAACCGAAATGAAAGAATGAGGTGTCATATTAAAGCTGATGGTTTCCACTTTTGTAACAACATATTTTAACACAGTAATTTTTCGGAAATCAATCCATAAAGGGCAAAAAGTCATTATTTCTAAAATGCTGTTTTTTGTGTTACAAGTCATTTATCTCCGTAAATACCTATCTGAAATCGTTCAATGAAGTATCACTTTGAAGATTAGTATCTCCATTTTGGTGACATCATATATTCAGACAGGAATTTTTCAGAATTTGATACTTAAAGGGCAAAAGTATCAATATTTCTGCAATGCGTTTTTTTTGTCACAAGCCATTTATCTCCCATCATATGTAACTGATGTAGATAAATGAGGTATCATATTAAACATTAAGGTCTCTGCCCTTAAAAAGAAAAAAATGTTAATATGTCTAAAATCCGTTTTTTTGTGCCTCGAGCCTTTTATCTCCCTGCATATCTAACCAAAATCAATAAATGAAGTAGGATTATGAAGAGTAATGTCTCAGCTATGGTGACATCACATATTAAGAAAGTTATTTTTTTTTTTTTTAAATTCAACCCTTACAGGGAAAAAATATCAAAGGTTCTACAATGCATTTTTGTGTCACAAGCCTTTTATCTCCCTTCATACCTAAACGACATAGATAAATGAGGCATCATATTAAAGATTAAGGTTTCCGCTGTGGTAACATTATATTTTAAGAAAGGACTGTTTCATAATTTGACCTTTAAAGGGCAAAAATGTCAATAGTTCTAAAATGTGTTTTTTTTGTGTCTCAAGCCTTTTATTTCCCTGGATATCTAACCAAAATCGATAAATGAAGTAGGATTATGAAGAGTAATGTCTCAGCTATGGTGACATCACATATTAAGAAAGTTATTTTTTTTTTTTTTAAATTCAACCCTTACAGGGAAAAAATATCAAAGGTTCTACAATGCATTTTTGTGTCACAAGCCTTTTATCTCCCTTCATACCTAAACGACATAGATAAATGAGGCATCATATTAAAGATTAAGGTTTCCGCTGTGGTAACATTATATTTTAAGAAAGGACTGTTTCATAATTTGACCTTTAAAGGGCAAAAATGTCAATAGTTCTAAAATGTGTTTTTTTTGTGTCTCAAGCCTTTTATTTCCCTGGATATCTAACCAAAATCGATAAATGAAGTAGGATTATGAAGAGTAATTCTCAGCTATGGTGACATCACATATTAAGAAATATTTTTTTTTTTTTTTTTTTTTAGATTCAACCCTTAAAGGGAAAAAATTATCAATGGTTCTACAATGCATTTTTGTGTCATGAGCCTTTTATCTCCCTTCATACCTAACAGACATAGATAAATGAGGTATCATATTAAAGATTAAGGTCTCCGCCGTGGTAACATTATATTTTAAGAAAGGACTGTCTCGCAATTTGACCTTTAAAGGGCAAAAAAGTCAATATTTCTAAAATGCGTTTTTTGGGTCTTGAGCAGTAGGATTATGAAGAGTAATTCTCAGCTTTGGTGACCGCGTATATTAAGAAAGATTTTTTAAAAAAATAATTCAACCCTTAAAGGGAAAAAATATAAATGGTTCTTCAACACATTTTTGTGTCACGAGCCATTTATTTCCATTAATGTATAATCGAAATAGATAAATGAGGTATCATTCTAAGGATTAAGGTCTCCGCTGTGGCCACATTATAGTTTAAGAAAGGAATTTTCTGAATTGAACCTTTAAAGGGCAAAAATATCAGTGTTTCTAAATTGCGGATTTTGTTTCTCGAGTTATTTATCTCCCTTGATAAGTAAAAAAAAATGATAAATGAAGTACCATTTAAAAGACTGATGCCTTCATAAAGTCTTTGGTTCCATTACGCCATTTTTTAAGAAAGGAATTTCTCAAAATTGGACCCTCAAAGGTCAAATGTACTAATATTTCTGCAATGAATTTTTCTCCACGAACTAATTATCTCCCTTGATACTTAACCGAAATCGGTATCATTTTAAAGACCAACGTATCCACTTTGGTCACACCAATTTTATAAAAGTAATTTTACCCTTAAAGGGCAAAAGTATTAATATTATTCCTACAATGTGTTTCTTTGTTGTTGTTGTTTTTTTTATTTTTTTAAAAATTATGAGTCATTTATCTCCTTCGATACCTAAGCGAAATCGATAAATGACATATTGTCTAAAGATTAACATCTCCAATTAGGTAAAACCATAAATTAAGAAACAATTTTTCAGAATTTGATGCTTAAAGTGGACATGCGTATGATACTGCTCGGAACCAAGTCTCTAGATTGCAGCAGCAGATTTCAAAGAGATGTCAATAAACTGTTTTTTATGCAATAAGTAACTTCACTAATATTTTTTTGTTACAGAAACATTTTTGTTTTGCTATACAATTCCAACGTAAACATTTTTGCTACAGTGGGAGCAGCCAGGAGTCTACACCAGCAAAAGTCACTATAACAGGTAGGAGGAACCCACTAAAGCAACGTAATGGAGGAGTCAAGCAGTAGAACCAAGTAATGGGAATCTTGCACATCAAGGGAGTTAAGGATGTTAATGATGTATATAAACCTGATGAAAATAAACTGTACATATGTATATATCCTTACTGAGAGTATCATTTGCGAATACTACCACAGATTAATACCTTTCGGTGAGTGGCAGAGCGAAAGCAAAAAGATTCGCCCGTCCACCACAGTAGGATTTTATTTGGTGTCATGGTGTGGCATCAGTCAAGTAACAAAACATTGGGGGTGAGGGTAAGTGATAATTAAGAGAATAGTAAAGTAAGAAAATTGTGAGACGGAAATTACCGCTCCGACTATAACAGTGTTACAGAATCAGCGCAGTGGCCTCCTTTGCTACTCAGCAGTAAGCACCTTGGGTGAAAGAATTGAAGGATGTGAGAGCAATATTAGTAGAGAATATTTGGCCGAAATGTACAGTAGATCACTATGCTATGTTTTCAAGTCATCAACGGGCTGGCGAGACGGTCACAGACACGATGAGCAGATTGGATGGCATTGTGCACGAATTGCGAGAAGCTACAAAAAGGATGTAAAAGGGAGTGAATTAAAAGGAGCTATGAAATTAATTCATAACCTGAGCTGCACTGTGATTACGAATGGGCTAATAGACTGGAAGATCTTAGCAGTTCTGAGAGCACAAGGAACGGATATGACGTTATCGGAGATAATTGCACTTTAGGAGGAAACTGTAATTTTGTCAGTCAAGTAGAAGCAGCAGTATCAAGGAACAGAGCACAAGCTGCATACAGAATTAAATAGAGAAAAGAGTGGAGTCCAAGGAATGAATGGTCACCAAATTTGCAATTAAAGAGGTCACATTGTGAGCAACGTGTATCAACTTCAAGAGTACGAGAAGTGGGACACACAGCAAGCGTATGGTGTCAATGGTGCAATGAAATCAGACATGAGGCAAGGCAGTGCGAGAATGACGCAAGTGGGAGACAGTGCACTGCTCGAACTTTTAAACAAGCTAGGAGCAGACATTTCGACAGGGAGCGCAACGACACGGTGATGGAATTACGCCAATGGAAAAACGGACCAGGGAAGTTAGGAGCTGTGATTAAGCAAGAATTTAAGGGCAACTGCAGAAGAGATGTAAATTTGGAGAAGCCAATACCCTGTGAACGATGTAACATGTTGAGTTACAGAGGAGTGTGTCGCGACTAAAAGCGATGAACTGTAGCACGTGTTCTCAATGGGGACATCAACCAAAGAGATGTAATGCTTTTCCATGGGTAGAGCAAGTGCATGGAGCGCAGAATGGCAGGACGTCGGAAAACTAAGTACAAACGGAGCTGGACAATCAAGTAACATTCGGAGACGGGAGTCGGAAGAAAGTTGCTGCAACCACCAAAACCAAAAACATTACATTGAGTTGGAATGCGAAGAGAGTATTCACAGTAAAATTAGATTACTGGTGAATACCAGAGTTTCGGCCTATCTTATGAAGTCGGAGTGCATAAGAAATGGCCTTAAGAGGAACATGATGAAGGGAATACAGATACAAGGAATCACAGGAAACCCCATATTCATTGAAGGAGCAATAATGGTTACTCTAAAAGAAGGTCGGGAGCTGAAAATGTGTCATAAGATGCAAGTGGTTCTGGCAGGAGTAAAAACACTCTACAATGGAATTCTAGGTTGTGATTGGCTGAAGTATAGAGCCATCATAGACTATGAAAATGGGTGGTGATAATACAGGGTCAAACCCTTAAGAGGCAAAGTGAGGCAGAAGAGGACACTAAGCGGTGGCAGGAAGAAATACAGGAGGAAACAGTGGTGCATGAGAGGACGCTATGTATTCGTGTAGGCGCGCAACAAGAGAAAATAATCAAACTCGCAGTGGAAGGAGTTCAGGAAGATTCAGAGGCTGTTGTACCAAAGCAGAGATTGGCAGTAGGCATATTGGTTCCAGAAGCACTGGTAAATGTGCGAAGAGAATAATGTATTCTGACAGTGTTAAATATTTTAGAGGAAGAAGTCGTATTGAAAAATCCAGAGGTTAAAGCAGAGAAATATGAGAGGCCGCAGGAGACGGCAAGGGTGCGTGTTGCCACATCAAAACAGAATATGCAGACGCAAGAGCAAATTATAAGTGAAAATTGTTTAAGCTCGAAGCATTTGGTGGAGTCGGATAATCAAACTGCAATGGTGCTGTGTGCAGTGCAACCAGAAGTCTTTCATTTGGAGGAAGGTACACTACAAGACACATACACAATAACGCAGACAATATGGTGAAAGTTAGAAGAAGTGGAGAGGATTAACGAGCGTCAAGAGAAAAACCCTGAGGGGCAGAATCAGGATCAGGAGAAAGAAGAAGAGAGAAGAGTGCTCGTAGTTACAGGAGAGGCAAGAGACGAATGGCTTAAGTCCAACATATCATAAAGGGTTTCATTTGAAGGTAGATATGTTGAAACATATGGCAGCTGAAAGGGAGAGTCCAGGAAAGGCTGGAGGTGATGTGAAAAATGAAGAAAAGAAGTGGGGAGATAAACTGGAAAAGTGAATAATCTGGAAAACGGTATAGGAAAGTCATTGCAGGCAACAGTATTAAAAAAAAAAAAAAAAGAGATCCGCGACACGGGGATTAAGTCGTCGGTAACAAGAAGTTTATATCAGGGCGTAGAAGAAAGGCCACAGGTAGAAATAATAGAGTGTAAAATTCGCGTCATGATAAATACGCAGTCAGTAATAAGAAATTTGCAAGTGAACATCAGAGAAGCATCACAAGCAGAAATGAATGAAGGAAGCAGCGACAGGAGCAGTTCATCGCAGGAAATAGTAAAGCAACTGGATATAGAGCCTAAAGGTCTAACTCAGAAGAAAATAATTCAAGAATTAATGGGAACTAAGCCAGTTCGCCAGTATCAATGCAGCAATCAAAGAAAGAAAATGAAGATATGCATTTAAGCAAAAAAGTATGAAGCAACAGGAACAAATGGAGTTCGCCAGAGATATTACAGAAATTGAAGAAAGAATTTACGGGAGTGCTGACAAAAGAGACATAAGTTATAGCAGCAGCAAATGGAAACGGCCGATGAAAATTGTTAAAAAAGAAGCAAGGGAAAACCTGAAGCCGGAGCGCAAGAAACTAGCACACGAGAAAATAAGAATCAGAAGACGACGAAACTATAAGCCAGTACAAGGGACGGAGAAACACCATCGTTGTTAGCAAGTGGATTATGGCCAGAAAACGGGAAATTAGTCCACATACGAAAATACGGAGAAAAATAAATAAAAAAAAACCAAAGAAGAAGAAGTAGCAAAACACAGAAGAATAGCAAAGCTGTATTAAAATATGCAACTGTTGTATACAATAATACACTGCATACAGGGACGAAGAGGTCACCACATCTGGTATTTTATAAAGGAGGAAGAACAAGCTATAAAACATTGCCGAAGTGCATAAATAATGAAGCAGCATTGTCAAAGAAACTAGTATGCAATTCCATTAGCATGCTAGTATTAGCACGCATTCATCAAACGACCAAGGACCAAGACGAGAAGACTAAAAAAATTCCACGGAAAAACGAGGCAAAACATGTTCGTACGGAGAGAAAGGAAACAACTGTGTATAACACAATTCTACTAGCGTCGAGGGGACGAGAAAATATTGATAGCACAAGACCGAAGCAACAGCAAACATATGAAGCAGCACGAAACCAAGTAGCATACAGATGGTCGGGCACAGGGCCGGCGCTAGGAATTTCGGGCCCGGGGTAAAATGGGTGACCTTTTTTTATTATTATTATTATTTATTTTAAGCTCTACAAAATGGCCAGGAGACAATGGGCGTAATCTTGGCTTTATGGCCTGAGGGCCCTATTGTCGGTGATCGGGGCCCGGGTGCTTTTGACCCACTTACCCCCCCCCCCCCCCTAACGCCAGCCCTGGTCGGGCAGCATAACTTTGAGGTGCAGAGAGTTCAACCAGCCAGCGTCATACGCAAGTGAAAACAATTTTACTGACAAAACTGGATGTTAACAATGTATATAAACCTGATGTAAATAAATTGTACCTGTGTATATATACTTACTGAGAGTATCAATTGCGAGTACTACCCCTCACATGACAAAGAGTCTTACCCACAGATTATATGTAGGTTTCAGGAAGTGGCAGAGCAAAAGCAAAAAGATTCGCCAAATATGGCTAATAGATTGGTAGTCGAATCTATATAAGAAGCCAGACAATGTTTGCAGGTTAGCTGGTATATTAAGTGTGAGGTATGACAGATGGTGTGTCCTATGGTAGCAAAGCTCTCGCCAGTGATAGGGTTGGTGAAAGTGGTGGAGGCATGGTGTATGTTGCACATCTTACAACGGGGTCTATTGTGAGGGAAACAGCCTAGGGCAGAGGTGGCCACCCCATGCGGCCCGGCCCGCCTTGAACATTTTTCCGGCCAGCGAGATTCATCACACTTTTACAAAATATTTTTTATATTTCATTTTTAGAGTTATATATTTCTTTACAATGTGCGTTTAGTATCATTATTATTGTATTATCTATGTTTACATGTAAGAATAATAGTAAACACAATAATAACTCATGTTTCAATTTTTCACTCAAAAAAAAATTGTCTCTAGTAGGGATATATAATTTTATATGCGGCCCGCGGAGTTATGATACACTTCCAAAGTGGCTCGCAAGATCATTTGGGTTGGCCACTCCTGGCCTAGGGGCTGTCTCATGGGGCAAGGAAGACTATGTTTGAGGGCTAGAAGTTGGCTGAGGTTGCGATGCCTGTTGAAACAAGTTCTGGGAGGATTTTTGGAAGAATGGATCTCATTTGTGTTTGTAGGAAATCATAACCCTGCCGAAGGATTATATTCATGGATTCAAAACCAGGGAAGTATTGTGTAACCAGAACTGGACTATGGTTGGTTTCTGGGGGTTTGGAGCAGTCAATAGGTTGAGCAGGTTGCAAAGTGGCTCGTGAAAGTTGCTTGTGAATCAAAGTTGGGGGATAGTTGCGGGATACCAATGCTTGTAGGATGTTGTTTGAACACTCCATTAGGGATTTCTGGTTGAAGCATATACGACTGCCTTGACTGTAGGGGAGGGAACGTTTGGTATGATATGGAAGCAACTGTAAAAATGGAGGTACTGCTGTGAGTTGGTGGGTTTGGCGTGGATTGAGGAGCTAAGGTGGCCATTGTAGAGGGACAGGTCCACAAACAAAAATGTGGCCTGGGTGTGGGAGTAGGTCTAAGTAAAATTCAGCGAGTTATTAAAAGGTATTTAGATTGTCCAGATAATTTAGAAGAGAGTTTTCTCCATGTGTCCAGATCATAAAAATGTCATCTATGAACCTAAACCACAGAAAGGATTTGAGGGGAACGTTGTCCAAAAACGTCTGTTCAAGGCGGCCCATGCAGAGATTAAGATAAGGGGGCCCATGCAAGAGCCCATCCAGTGCCACGGGTTTGGTGGTAGATATTGCCTTCAAAGGAGAAGTAATGGATGTTAAGTATCAGTTCAGCCAAGGTGGTGAGGAAAGATGTGCTGGGGCAGCTGTTCAGAGGGCACTTATCAAGAAAATGTTCCATGCCACTAAGGCCATGGCAATCTGGGATGTGTGTGTACAGTGATATGGCATCAATGGTTACCAGGATGGAGTTGGAAGGAAGTGGTGTGGGTATAGTGGAAAGATGGAAAAGGAAATGTTGTGTGTCCTTGATGTAGGAGGGAAGCTGACAAACTATAGTTTGTAGATACTGGTCCACCAATGCAGAAATTTGTTCAGTAGGAGATCCATAAGCCACAACAATGGGGCATCCCGGACTGCCAGGCTTGCGGATTTTGGGAAGGAGGTAAAGGGATGGCATATGTGGATTTTGAGGAGTAAGAACGGAGATTGACTGTGGGGTGAGACCTTGAGCTGTACATTTTCCTGTATTGTTTTGTTGACAGCTGGTGTGGGATCTCCAGTGAGGCGGCAGTAAGTGTTGGCATCTCATAACTGATGACGGACTTCAGCTACATAGTCACTGCGATTCATAACTACTTATGGTTGAGCCCTGGACGGCGGGTAAGGTCCGGATTAGTCGAAAGTTGTTTTCTGGCATGGGTTACAGATGGGCTGAGATTGCTGTTATTCGCCAATGACTTCAGAAAACTAGGAGAAGCCAAACTGGTAGACAAAAATTTGTGTGGGATGGTTCTGGCGAAGAAATGGTGGGTAAAGCATGGATAATTTTTGGAGACTGGGTTCCAGGTAGTCTTGAGGCCCATGTTCACCAACATGAGTGGCAAAGTAGTACTGCCAGTGGAGTGTTTGGCGGAATCAAAGAGAGTCTCGGACTAGTCTGGCATGGTCAAATGTATGGGTAGGATTAAAGGCAAGGAAACATTTTAAAGCATATATTACATAATTGTGAACATAAAATATTTGTATGGTTGCTATTTACTTACTATTTATGTTGGGTTATTTATGGTATGCAGCTGCGCATCTCCATTTTAGTAACCAAATCATGTTCTACTTGCTTCATATTTACAAATTTGCAAAACTAGTTATTTCTCGTCACTTGGTTGTATGTTGTGGCCAGTTCTGGTTTGTTTATGTCATGTGTTGTAGTGCGCTTTCTCCTCATTGGGTTGTCTGCTGTGGCCATCTTATTTGTATATGTCATGTCTGGAGCTGATAGCACCAGTTTTGAAAATGCACGAATGCGTGATGATTCTGTTAGTCTGTTTTATCTTTGTGATGTGTATATGTGTGTGTGGGTTTATAAGATTTTTGTGTTTATTTTGTCTGCAAAGTTTGTATATATAAGCATGAATAACATTCTATTTGTGAGGATTACCTGGTCATTTAGTACCAATTTGCCTTCATTTTTTGCTTTCTGAATACAGAAGTTTTCCTGTATAGTGAATGTTTTGTTTCTGTAGCTGTTGATAGTGATAATTTGCATACATGATTTATGTTTGTTGGTGAATGGTTATTTTCTATGAGGTGTTCAGCGAATTTGGAATGTTACTACATTTTAATGCTCTCATGTGTTCTTTATATCTAATTTGGAACTCTTTTCGTGTCTGCCCTCTGTATTTTCCCCTCACAGTTTTGGCATGTGAGTTGGTAAATGCCTGAGTTGTGGTACTAAATGGCTAGGTAAAACTCACATATCAAACGTTATTCAAGCTAATATACACAAAGTTGACAGACAAAACAAAATAAACAAAAAAATCTAATAAACCCCAAAACATATATACATCACACATAAATATAAAATAACCAACAGAATAATCGCACATTTTCAAAACTGGTGCTGACAGCATGAGACACGACATAGACAACATGGCCACAGCAGACAGCTGAATGACGATAAATTACCAGTTTTGGAATTCTGTGAATATGATGCAAGCAGAACATGCTCTGGTTAATAAAACGGAGATGTGTAGCTGTATAACATAAATAACCAGTATAAATAGTAAGTAAATAGCAACCATAAAAATATTTTGTATATAAAACTTTAATGCAGATTCTTCGAAACGTATAAGACCCAGCAATAAACAGATTAAACAGTAAATTAGTGTTATTCTTGCAATCAGTAATTAGCTAAGCAACTGCAGAAAAATGGCCTGGAACAAAATTGTAATGTTATATTATTATTATTTTGTATGAATCACCCATTTAATGGATTAGTAACAGTAATTTTCATTGGCACTATTTAGCATAATGCAGTCCTATTCGTGAGTAATAGCCGCTAGCATTGAATTTGTTTGCATAGTTGAAATGCAGCCTAGACACACTAAAATTTAAGGGCATGAATGTAGAGCATCTGAAACATTGTGGCCTATGGTTAAGATTTACAGTATCCAGGTTGCATTTTAACTTAAGTCACAAATAAATTAAACTTCAATTGTTACTAATAGTGACTGGCTATTACTAACAAATAAAACTGCGCTGCATTAAACACAACCAGTGAAAATTGCTACTGCTAATTCAGTTCATGGGCGGTTCACACAAAATAACAATTCCAAAAAATTAAGTTTCTCGGCATAATGTCTGGCATTCATTCCTACCAAAATGAAGCCTGTGTTCAAGGGTGTCTACCCATACTTACTTCACCATGAAGGTTACATAATCTGAATGGATCAACATGATAGACTGTGTTCTTTCTGTTTTTGCATGTTTGTTATAGTTAGAATAAGATAGGACAGGGAAATATAACCTGTCACTTATCACAGAAGAAGGCAGGAGGATGAGATGAACACACAAAAAAACACAAAAACAAACAAATTGCACAATATTTCGGGGAGAAACCTTATTCATGTGAGTGGCGAGACATATGGCGGGGGGGAAAGATGTGAGCACAACCAAACCCGCTACATGAATGAAACAGAGGCGGAAACACGGGGTGGGAGTGGAAGTGCCATGGTTGGGGGGATAAGGTTGAACAGCAATAGAAGTGGAACAAGTTAATACCTGTGGCACCTGTTTAAATTTTTTAATAATGTTTTCAATAATAATTTTTAAACAGGTATTATCTTGTTCCACTTCTATCACTGTTCGACCTTATCACCCTACCCCCGGCACTTCCCCCCCCCCCCACCCCGTGTTTCCGCCTTTGTTTCATTCATGTGGCGGATAGGGTTGTTATCACATCTTTCCCTCCACCATATGTATCGCCTCTCACATGAATAAGGTTTCACACCTAAATACTGTGCAATTTATTTGTTTTTGTGTTTTTTACATGTTCATCACACCCTCCTGACTTCATCTGTGGTAAGTGGCGGTTATCTTTTCCCTATCCTGTCTTATTTTTAGTGCCCAATGGCAGTTTCTTTGTTTCCATTATCCATGTTACAGTAGGAAAACATTTTTATTCCTCATCTTTAGATAGATCGTCAACTACAAGAAACTGTGATATTTTTGCCACTCCACGACAATAATTGTGCTAGAAAAAAAAAAAGGGTAACATTTTTACAGACACCAGAAATAAACGCGCGAAGCAGCGGGCAAATACTAATCTATAATATAAAAATGAATCGCAAAATGTGTTGGTAAGCGCATAACTCGAGAACGGCTCGACCAATTCGGCTAATTCTTTTTTTTATATTTTCGTTACGGCACCGGGAAGGTTCTTATGGAGAGATAAAACGTAAAAATTAGAAGGAAAATAGTAAAAACCACACTTTTCTTTTCCGTCAATCAAAACAAAACAAAGGCGCGTTAGGATTATCTTTGGTATGACTTCATAGGCTCCATGGATATTAATGTATGTCTGCGTGTGATCAGCGAAAATAATATCACTGACGTACGTGTTATCATTATTTCCTCTGTGCGTGGCATTTTCTTGGATGCTTTTAAATTTTCGCTTCTCTCGAAAACCAATTGTGTGTTTATTTGTTCAGTGTGTTTATATGTAGACCCATGCCGCCTACCGCGAAAGTTTCAACTATGAAAATAGAATGCATCAGTTTAGAAGGAAGCAATACTAAGAATACCTAAAAAGCAAAATCGATTACTGGTATTTCAGTTGAGAAGCGGTATGCATTATCGTCTGACGATCGATCCACACTTATCCTTTTATTTTAAGAATGCAATGTTCTGGTAAGCCTTGTGGTGATGGGTTCCATTCGTTTTAAATTATGTTCAGGTAGAATTCACGATGATTGAATTGGCTGCAAGTAAAAATACTTTCTCTTCTGGTAAGCCTTGAGGTGATGGGTTCCATTCGTTTTCAATTATGTTCAGGTTGAATTCACGATGATTGAATTGGCTGCAAGTAAAAATACTTTCTTACTTTTAAAATCTATATAAACAAAAATGAATCACCAAATGTGTTGCTATGAGCAAAACTAGAGAACGGCTCGACCAATTCGGCTAATTTTTTTTCATATTTTTGTTAATTCACAATGAAGGTTTTTATGGAGAGAAAAAATGTAAAAACTGCGAGGAAAATAGTAAAATTCAACACTTTTCTTTTTCCATACAAACCAGTCAATCAAAACGAAACAAAGGCACATTAGGATTATCTCTGGTATGCCTTCAAGTTGATTAGACTGTATGGATGGATATTAGTCTATGCCTGCCCAAAATAAAGTTCGAAGGAAAAAAAGGGTTTGCGTGCCATCAACGAAAATAATATTACTGCCAGTCAATCATAACAAAACAAAGGCGCTTTATGATTATCTTTGAAATTACAAAATGATCGATCTGAAGAAATGTTTTTAAAACAATTCATTTGCATTGGTAATGACAAAATCTCTGTAGACGTTTTGACTGGCTGCATTACATTTCCTGTCAATTTTTTGGTTGAACGGACGAGCTATATTATAGAGACAAAAACACGGATGTAAATGAAATTGCCGGTGAATTAAGGACATACAAATCAGTTGATTGTGCAACTAACCAAGATGATGTCGTCAACTATCCACCAGAATTTTTGAACTCACTGGATTTGCCAGGATTGCTGCCTCATAATCTTCAATTAAAAGTAGGATCGGTGGTCATAATAATGCGAAATATCAACCAACTGCGTCTTTGTAATGGCAAACGGCTAGCAGTGAAAAAATTACTGAACAATGTGATCGAAGCAACCATTCCAAGGGGAAAATATGACGGAGAAGATGTGTTGATACCTCGCATCCCAATTATACCAACTGACGTACCATTTGAATTTAAACGACTACAATTTCCAATGCTGCTTGCTTTCGCTATGACCATAAATAAGTCCCAGGGTGAGTCGTTGAGTGTTTGCGACGATAATCTTGAAAACCCATGCTTCTCTCATGGACAGTTGTATGTTGCCTGCTCCCGCGTTGGAAAACCGTCAGTTTTATTTGTTTACGCGCCAGGTAAACAAACAAAAAATATCGTGTACCACAAAGCATTACAATAAAAATATCATCACATTATTACTAACGTCATGCAGTGTACGAAATAGAAAACATATTTTTGTAAGTAATCGTTGTTAATTATTGAGACATTAAATCAATAAATAAAGTGATCACTCTGTAATACGTTTTATTTATTTTTTCTATTGTACTACGATAGGACAATAACATTTGACAGAAAAAAATCTCTCGGGGCAGCTAGTAACTCAATAAAAATATCCCAAGACAACACTGACTGAACTAATGGTTACTATGCTATGTAGGCTATGTGAGGGGAAAAAATATTACCCCTTTTGGGGGAGAGAGGTACTCTAATTTTATTTCATTTGTTATTATTTGTCTAAAGATCTGTTTCTGCAGTTCACAGAATAAATTTCAACATGATCAATGCAAAGTCAGTGGAATTATGAGATTGTAATATGACGAAATTATAAGAATTCCATTTTTTAGCCATTTAGCAGTAGCCTACAAAACTCAGCAACGTAAAAACACAGAATGGTTTTACTTCATTTTTCTAGGGGTTTGCATATCAAAGTCATTACAACTGGAAAAGAATGGGCCAAGAAAATTTAAGGAATTCACATATTGTATTTTGATGGAACAATTTCATCATTCCCATGGACTGATTTAGGAAAACCACGGATAACTGAAATCTGTATAGCAGGATCAAGATTTGATTAAACCCGCATCCTCCCTCAACTGGAAAGGAGATGATGTGACGAAAGTGGTGAGGAAATATTTTGACTATTTGTTCAATGGCAATAAAAACAACATGCAAAGAAGATAAGGAACAGGAAACAACAGTGGAGGTAAAGAGTCTCCTCTGACATGGTTAGAAGTTGGAAAAAAAAACAACAACTTGAAAACCATGGCTAAAGGCATATCACCAGGTCAAGATGATGTAAATGTGGATATGATCAAAGCAGCAGGAATCTGTGGACTTCACTGGACATATAGAGTAATGAACAGTATCTGGAAAGAAGAAAATGTCTCCTCTGGCTAGACAAAGGGAATCGTATTACAAACACACAAAAAAGGGTAGCTGAGAAAAGTGTAACAATTACAGACAGGTAAAACCTCAATCCCATGGCCTCAAGCTAATGGAAAAAAATTATATAAGGTAGTAGAGTAAAGTAACTGAACTGCTACTTGAAAAAGAGCAGTATGGATTTAGACCTAACAGATCAACAACAGAATTCATTTTCACAGCTTGAATGATAATGGAAAAACATTGGGAGAAGTGAAGAGATGTCATATTTATTTTCTTAGATACTGAAAAGGCCTATGACAGCATACCTAGACATAAACTTTAAGAATGTCTATCCAAACGAAAGGTACCAATGAACTTTATCACCAAAGATAAAATGCCTTATGAGAATTGCCAAACATGCATCAAAATTGGAGACTGCTATTCAGACTGGTATGTGACTACCAAAAAGTGTTTAGCAAGGTAGTGCACTATAGCTGATGTAAGGGACAAAATTATGAAGAGAGTAAAACAGCAACTCGACCCTGACTATTTGAAATCATTTGCGTTTCCAGAAGATATTGGAATTTGGGGATATGCAGAAGAACTAGTACAATAAAAAAAATGAACACCAGGAATAAGCATTTTGAGGAATTTGGGCATAAAATAAGTCACACAAAAACAGTGATGATGGTTGTCAGTAGACAGAATATGAAGCCTAGTATTTATTTGGATAGTGAAAAATTGTATCAGGTTGATAATTTTCAGTACCTGTAGTAAAGAGACTTCTGACAGTTGAACCCAGAACGAAATTACAAATGGTACCAAACGGGGCACAGTTCTATCATCGAGTTAAGCAGCTTCTGTGGGACAAGCATATTCCAATAACAGCCAAACTGTCATGTACATTTCTTATCCTTTACAATGTACAGACTGGAAATATGTACAACTAGCAGCAGACGAAGGTAGACTCCAGGCTGCAGAGATGAAGTTCCTGAGATCAATGGTACAGAAGAGACAAGATCAATAATATAGTGATCCACAGAAATACCAATCACTGAAACTCTTCATTAAAAAATTGCCAAACCAAGATTGCGATGGCTGGGACATATCAAGCAGATGGACTCAACGAAAACAGGATATGTCATAACCTTCTGAAACTGGACCTATAGGAAAAAGGTGTACCATGGTCTAGAGTCCATGAAGAGGAAACATACTTGGACAGACAAAGGTGACTAGGGCTCTTACACTGCATCCAGGAAACTGGAGACAGATTAAGATTATTATCCCAAATGCCAAGCTGAAAAGTTGTCCACTTGCCCACCAGTCCTAGAATCGTAGATTGCAGAAAATTCTAAGATTCACAACATAAGTCAACATACAAGTCGAAACGTGAGTAATCTTCAATCCATGTGCTTTATTTATTTCTCAGATGAATGAGGGGTCTTGATAAATAAAATTCCACAGTATTTTACATATGATGTCACTGCAGCCTTCCAGCTTCCAAATTTAACAAGTGATAATTTTGTTTTCCCTATCCTTGTTTGTTTCAACATTGCCATATAGCATTTTTCTTTCTATTTAATGTCATCACAATTCAATTTATTCTTACACTATTTCACATGCATGTTACTATAAGCTTTACCTATATCACCACAGGACAGTGTCATCAGTCTCTGCCAAATAGTTAAGAGCATCTATGTTGGAATTCTACTACAAATTTTTTGGTATGATAAACACCAACTGAAAATCAAATTCCCATGCAACTATTGTCATATTGTCCTCAATATCATCCCACTTATAGCTACCCTGTCATGATTTTTTCAGTCAGAAAATCAGTTTTTAAGTTACTCCATCAAAAATCAAAAGAAAATAACTAAAGATATGATCAGTATTTAATATCAAACCTGGGGGATGAACATTATCCACTGGAGCAGAGTTATTGCTAGAAACTGAATTATTTCCACTGGCTGCTGCATCAGAAGTCATGTCTACAGTGGAAGCCAAAGATACAGGATTCAAACGACGCTGTACTGGTCGTGTTGTTCCTGTATCTTCATTGATCTGTTGCATGGAATGGAAGTCTACTGTATAGGTTCTACCCAGTGTAGATAAGCTTATCTCATCCTCTCCCGACTGGTGAGCAGCCTAAATACATAATAATAATAATAATAATAATAACAACAACTTTTGCTTTTCATAAAAACTTTTGACCAGGCACTAACCAACTATAGAAACATACCTCAATTATACGAGAGTCTATTGTGCTGTAAGGATGCCACAAACCACGATCATCTCGCCACTGCCACTGTACTGTATCATGAACATGGTTATTGGGTCTCTCAAGCAAGGCATCAACAGTGAAAATTCCATCACTTGGTAAACGGGGCATAAGTTCCCCGATAAGACAAGTTATCTCATAGAGTTCCTGTGGACTTCTTGAAACCAATTCAATCTGCAAAACAAAATTCACTAACAATGAAACCTAGTTGCTACACAACATAAAGAGGGGAAAGGAGAGGGGTGAAAAGCTTACAACGAGGAAAGTAACTGATATTGAAGAAATATGCTGTCAACAATCAATGAAACAAAAAAGAATTATAATAATAATTAGAAGTACTCTAAGAAAATACCATGTGTACTATGTCTCAGCAGGTACTTATGATCTGTGTATGTCTGCGCTTCTACCATCTTCTCTGTACTTATTTTTATTCTTGCATTTCAGTTTGTGATACTAACCAGAACAATAAGTGATCACCAGCACAAATGTATTCATATGAGACAAGCTGTACAATGGCCAGCTCCAGGAACTTGTGCAGCATACGATTAGAGATATAAGAGGAAACTTATAATAGGAGTTCTTCTGTATTAATATGTTGCTTGTTTACATAGAAAGGAAAATATAAATTATTCCCAACACTCACCAAAGTTGAAGGGAGGAGGGCAGCAGAAACAAAAATATGATTCACAGATACAAATAAATAAACAAACGAATATTTCAGATCAGAAATGCGGTGGACCATGGTGTGTACAGAACTCCTCCTTGCCAAATGGCCCAATCCTACATACCATGAACAAGGTTTTAAACAAAAATATTGTAAAGTATGTTTATGTTTTTGTGTTTTCTTGTATGTCTGGCCCTTCCACCTTCATCTGCGGTAAGTGACTGATTATTCTCCCTATCATATATACTATTTCCAAAATGTGTGTGTGTGTTTTTTGTCACAAGTCATTATCTCCCTTTACACCTACCCAAAATTGATAAATGAGGAATCATTTTAGAGATTATGGTTTCCTGTTTGGTATAATCATAAATTAAGAAAGGAATTTTCAGAAATCGATCCTTAAAGGGTAAAAGTATCATTATTTCTAAAACATTTTCATGTCACAAGCCATTTATCTCCTTTCATGCCTAACCAAAATAGATAAATGAGGAATCATTTTAATCATTATAGTCTGTCAGCCCACCTCCCATAGCAAGGACACACAACACTTCCTTTTCCATCTGTATATTATGCCCACACCACTTCTTTCCACCTCCATCTTGGTAACCATTGATATCGCATCAATGTACACACACATTCCACATTGCCATGGTCTCTGTGCCATGGAAAATTTTCTGGACCAGCGCTTTCCCAACAGCCGCCCCAGCACATCTTTCCTCACCACCTTGGCTGAACCTGTACGTAACAACTACTTCTCCTTTGAAGGCAAATATCTACCACCAAAACTGAGGTACTGCCATGGGCACTCGCTTTGGCCCCCTCACATGTTAAGCTCTTAATAGGACACCTGAAACAGACATTTTTGGAGAATGTCCCTCTCCAACTAATCGTGTGTCTTAGGTTCATATTTTTATGATCTGGACACATCGGGAAAACACCTTTCTAAATTTTCTAAACAATCTTAATACCCTTAACAACTCACTGAATTTCACACGGACCTACCCCCACATGCAGGCCACATTCTTGAATGTGGATCTTTCAGTCTCCAATGGCCACCTCAGCTCCTCAGTACACAGAAACACACCAACTTACAACAGTACCTCCATTTTGACAGCTGCCATCAGTATCATAACAAATGTTCCCTCGACTACAGTCTTGCCATTCAGCCAGTTGAATGTGCTCCAACCAGAAATCCCTAGTGGAGTATTCAAACAACATCTCACAAGCATTGATATCCCACAACTATCGTCCAGCTTTGAGTCACAAGCAACTTTCACGAGTCACATTACAACCTGCTTTACCTATTGACTGCTCCAAACCCCCTGAAACCAACCATAGACCAGTTCTGGTTATACAATACTTCCCTGGCCTTGAATCCATCAATAGAATCATTCGGCAGGGATATGATTTCCTGCTAACCTGCCCAGAAATTAGATCTATTCTTCGAGAAATCCTCAATTGCTCTCACAGAACTTGTTTCAGCAGGCCTCCCAACCTCGGCCACAAATCTACAAACAGTCTTCCTCATCCCATCAGACAGCCCCAAGGCTCTTTCCCTTCAATAGATTCCGCTATAAGATGTGCGACATACACCATGCCTCCACCACTTTCACCAACTGTATCACTGGCGACAGCTTTCCTATCATAGGACAAACCACCTGTGAAACCTGCCATGTAATATACCAGCTAATCTTCAAAATCTGCTTGGCTTCCTACGTAAGTATGACTACTGATCCATCAGCCATAAGAATGAATGGTCACCAACAGACAGTATTCACTCAGAATCCAATACATCCAGTAGCTGTCCATGCCATCTCCCATGACACCAAAAATTTTAATTCTTGTTCCACGGTCCATGCTATAAGTGACCTCCAAAACAGCAGCTGCTTCTCTGAACTCAGAAGGAGGGAACTTGCCTACCAATACAAACTGGGCACAAGGCAACCTCCTGGTCTCAATTTGAGATAATACCCAGTCAGTACTTTTCCTTCCGTCTATCCTCTCCTTGCCTCCATCCCCACTGTTTAAATTGAACCACCGCATACCAGAGGTGATGTTGAACTGCATAGATTATTTTTCGATTTTATTTCGTTACCTTTATTTTTTCTTACTCAGATTTGTGTTAAGATTTTACTGCATTATTCTGCCCTTTCCGCAAAATTTTGCATTGCTCGGATACTAGTTCCAATTCACAATCCTACTCTCCCTGTCCTCAGTTCAAAATCCCCACAATGTTCCTAACCAACAGTCATTCTGTGGGACAGTCTCCTATAGCACCCATCCTCCAAAGTGTTCTGTTGACAAAGGGCCAAGACCCAAAATATATAATGTTATTTGTGTTCTTGTCTTTGTGTGTGTTCACACCATGTAACCTTCTCGTAAGGTAAGTGGTGGTTTATTTAGATATCCAAATTTGTAGTTACTTTTCACTAATTAGCACCTCCTATTTCATCTTCACTTTATTAGTTGCCATCCCTCCTATACCAAACGTTTCCTTCCATACAATCCGGCCATCCATGGGATTTCTTTCCCAATACAGACAAAACCTGTCTCGAGCTCTCATTTCCCACACCTACCTTCTAGACCAGGGGTGGCCAACTCAACTGATCTTGCGGGCCACTTTGAAAATGCATCCTAAATCTGCAGGCTGCATATAAAATTGTATATCCCCATATTACATTTAGACCCACTATAGAATTTTTTGGAGTGAAAAATTGGAACATAATGAATTACTATTAGTGTGTTTTCTATTATTCTTACATGTAAATATAGATAATATAATAATAAAGATACTAAAAGCACATTTTAAAGAAATATATAGCAAAAAATTATATTTATATATAAAAATATATAAATATAAATGAAATAAATTTTGAAAATATGGATGCGCAAATAATGTTTTTATTTTTTATTTTTAATACATTGGTTTTCACTGCTTTGGCTATGGCTATTATAAAATAAATGTATTTTGTTAAAGTGTAATGAATCTCGTGGGTCGGAAAAATATTACCACTCCTGTTCTAAACCTAGTACACAAACAAATCTCTCATGCTACAGCCCATCCTCTGCATAATCACTCCAATGCCGTACCCCTGGATATTAACCACAGCCCCGCTTTAATCACCCAGTTCTTCACTTGTCTTGAGTAAATTAACCTAATCCTTCATCATGGGAATGACTTTCTACAATCCTTCCCAGGGATGCACACCATTCTCCATAAAATCCTACCCACGCACACAGGTATCAGCAGACCACACAATCTCAAAAATATCTTGGTTTGTAAATACTAAATACTCACTCTGTATTTCCTTCAAACTAGCTCTGGAATCATTCCCACACAAACAGACCCCCACTGTAAAACATGCAGCATACACCCCCCCCCCTCCTCCCCCAGCTACCATTACCTACTCCAATCCAACCACAGGTGAAACATTGCCCATCATTGTACATACTACTTGCACCACAACATACCTCCTGTATCAATTTGCATTCCTCCATAGCACTTGCTCATATATAGGCTTCGCTACAAATCCACTTGCCATCAGAATGAATGGCCATAGGCAAACAGTGTAAACCAGCAATGTAGCCCTTCTGGTAGCAAAACATGCCAGTCCCCATAACCTCAACAATTTCAACAAATGTTAGGATGGTGAGTGTTTTCCTTGATATCACCTCCTCCTTTGAACTGTGTTAATATCCTTGACAAAAGACATCCTCCAAGACTCAATTTCCAATAAGTACCTACCACTAGGCCCAACACTTGTTATTACTTATTGCTCATATTTTATTTTTTCTGCTAACAGTTGTTTAAAATATTCATATCCTCACCTAGTAATTATGTTGATGTTGTTCCTACATTTCCAAAGATAATATACCTACAGCATTATTAATTTAGTATTTGCCCCCTCCCCCCTCTCCAATACTACCATCTAAGCCAGCCATGCCACGCAACCTCCAATCACCAAACAGCCTTTGGCATGTGCACGTCTTGCGCTGCTTTGTGTCTCACTCATGGCAAGAATAAGGATAGCTGCCGAAATACTGTGTTTCTTGTCACTGTCTTTTTTTTTTTATGTTCATCATTCAAAGCCACCTTCATCTGTGGTAAGTGTTGGGTCATATTTCCCGAGCCTTTCTTAGTTTCGATACCTTAAAGCATTTTCCTGCTCCATGTAGTTTAGGGAAATGAACAACCACTTACCTTAGATGATGGTTGTATGGCGTGAAAACATAAAAAGACAAGAACATGAATAACATTGAATCAGATTCTGTGAGACAGTTTCCTACACCACCTACCCTCCATAATGTTCTCCTGTTGAAAAAGGCCTAGACCCGAAATATTTATATATATATATAAAAAATGATGAAATCAAAGGTGCTAAGTAGTGAAAAGTAATTAAATTACGAAATTAGGATAGGAAAATGAGCCACCGTGTACCTTAGATGATGGTTGCATGGAGTGAACACACACAAAAGACAAGAACACGAATAACGTATATTTTGGGACTTGCATCTTTGTCAACAGGAGAACATATGGAGGGAGGGTGCTGTAGGAAACGGTCTCACACAAATTCAAACAGCAGACAGGGAGAGAGGGATTGTGAATTGGAGCTAGTAACTGAGCAATGCAAAATTTTGCGAAAAAGGCTGAATAATACAGTAAAATCTTAACAACATAAATCTAAGTAAACAAAAATAAATAATTAAACAAAATCAAATCGAAAAAGAAAAGAAAAATTCAAAGAATCTATGCAGTTAAACATCACCTCTGGTATGTTATAGTTCAATTTAGATAGTGGGCATGGAGGCAAGGAGAGGATAGAGGGAAGGAAAAGTACTTACTGGGTATTATCTCAAATTGAAACCAGGAGATTGCCTTGTACCCAGTTTGTAATGGTAGGCAAGTTCCCACCTTCTGAGTTCAGAGGAGATGATGTTTCGGAGGTCTCTGATAGTACGGACCATGAAACAAGAATTAAAATTATTGGTGCCTTGGGAGATGGCATTGACAACTACTGGATGTTTTGGATATCACGTGAATACAGTCTGATGGTGGTCATTCAATTTTACGGCTAACTAGACAACCCGTGCGAAAATTTTGTGAATAAAATACGATGTAGTGAGGTGTAAATGCTTGTAATATAATGAAACGTGGAACCGCACTTTTTTTTAGCAAATATTAATTTGTTTAGTGTAACAGGTACCCATCAAAATACTTACAACATATTATGAAACAATTAGGAAAATTTAAAACACACTGTATGTACGACAAACTGTCACTGACCTTAACAGAATACAACCAACCTGAACAAAATGCACAAAGCATATCAACAACTCTGTGATAAGTGTTGCTGTGCGAATATAATGTTTACATTGCAATTGTATCTTCTTCTTCTTCTTCTGGTCCCTATCAGTTCCAGATGTTGGCAACCATCTTGGCTGTTTCATCTGTGCTGGTTGATGCTCGGATTAACTCCGTAGTTGTCTTGGAGGTCCATGTTCTCAGATTTTTTAACCAAGAAGTTCTTCTTCTACCAGCACTTCTCTTTCCTGGTATTTTCCCATGGATAATAGACTGCGGGAGTTCATAAAGGCTATTATTCCCCATGATGTGGCCAAGGTACTGAAGCTTCAGTGTTTTATGGTGATCAGTATTTCCATATCTTTTTTCATTTTGCGGAGCACTTCAACATTTGTGGTGTGGTCTGTCCGTGGTATTCTCAAGATTCTTCGATATAGCCAAATTTCAAAAGCTTCTAACCTTTTATTGATAGTTTCTGTTAATGTCCAAGTTTCAACGCCATACAGGAGGACAGAGAACACATAGCAGTGCAGGGGTCTCCATCTTCATGGTAATTGATAAATTACTTTTAAAAAGGTTATTCATTTTACTGAAAGTAGCCCTGGCTTTACCAATACGTGACTTTACTTCATCAGATCGATCCCACTGGCTGTTTACTGTGGTGCCAAGATACGTATACCTTGGTACACATTCAATGATCTTCTGGTTAATCATAATATGGCATTGGGAGTTGTTTTTGCCAATGACCATTACTTTTGTCTTATAGATAACAATAAAAAGAAAAAAAATGCCACGAGTGGCTGCATCGAACGCAAGCTTGTGCAAGCCCAGCCACTTACATTTGTTAACTTGGAAAAGGGTTTTACCAGAAATATTGTATTTTCGTTGTTTTTGTGTTGTTCTGTGTTGCTGCTGCCCTCCTCACTTCAACTTTGGTGAGTGTGGGGCGTTACTTTTGTCTTATTTATATAGCAGAACAAAAATGATTCCGTAACAGAAAAAATATCCAAAAAGATATGTATTGTATAAAAACAGTTTACTGACATCTCTGTGATATCTGCTGCTGCAATCTAGGAACTTGGCTATGAACTGTGTAAAAAAAGTTTTTGGAAATGTTGCTGTTTTTGTCCCTTAAGGGTTGAATTTGGAGAAAGTTCTTTCTTAAAATATGATGTGACCAAAGCGGTAACTCCAATTTTTAAAACGACACCTCATTTATCGATCTCCGCTTTGGTGACTTCATATATTAAGACAGAAATTTTTCTAAATTTGACCCTTAAAGGGACAAAGTATCAGCATTTGTGAAACGAGTTTTTGTGTCACAAGCCATTTATCTCCCTTTATATCTAAACGCTATAGATAAATGAGGTATCATTTTAAAGATTAAGGTTTCAGCCATGGACACCACATATTTTAAGAAAATAATTTTTCAGAATTCGACCCTTAAAGGGCAAAAATATATATTTTTTTCTAAAACGTGTTTTTTTCCGGGAACCATATATCTTCCTTGATACATGACCGAATTCGATAAACGAGGTAGTATTTTAAGGACCAAGGTCTTCGTTTTGGTCACATCATATTTCAAGAATAGAATTTTTTGGATTTTGATCCTGAAGGGGCAAAAGCATTAATGTTTCTACAACGCGTTTTTTGTGTCAAGAGCCATTTATCTCCTTTGAAATCTAATCGCTACAGATAAATGGGGTATCATTTTAAAGATTAAGGACTTCGCTGTGATCATAACATATTTTAAGATCAGAATTTTTCGGAATTTGACCCTTAAGGGCAAAAACATTATTATTCCCATAATTTATTTTTTGTCACATGTTATTTATCTACTTTGATATCTAATCAAAATCTAGAAGTGAGGTACTATTTTATAAATTAAGGTATCCACTTTGGTAACATCATATTTTAAGACAGGAATTTTTTTGGAATTTGATCCTTAAATGGCAAAAGTATAAAAATGTCTACAACGTGTTTTTGTGTCACGAGTTATTTATCTCCCTTCATATTTAACCGATAGATAAATGATGTGCCATTTTAAAGATTTAGGACTCCACTGTGGTCACAACATTCATTATGTAAAGAATTTTTCGGAATTTGACCCTTAAAGGGCAAAAGAATCATTATTTCGATAACTTTTGTCACGAGTTATTCATATCCCTTGATATATAACTTAAATTGAGAAATGAGGTACTATTTTAGGGATTAAGGTATCCGCGTTTGTTGCATCATATTTTAAGACAGGAATTTTTCGGAATTCTGCTCTTAAAGCGCAAATTTCTGTAGTGTATTCCCCCCCCCCCCCCTACAAGCCTTTTATCTTCCTTGATAATTAGCCGAAATAAATAAATGAGGTGTCATCATACCTCAAGAAAGGAAATTTTCGAAATTTGACCCTTAAAGGGCAAAAGTATCATTATTTCCATGATGATTTTTTTTTGTTATGAGCTATTTATCTCTCTTGATCGAAATTGATAAATAAGGTATTGTTTAAAAGATTATGTCTCTGCTCAGGCACCATTACAAATTTAAGAACGAAATTTTTCAGAATATAAATTTGAAGGACAAATTTGGTATTTGAAACTTGAAGGACAAACATAATAACTATGAACGTTGCACATATAAGACAGTCAAGAGCCAAGCCACTAGTTAGCAACAGCACATATCACAGAGATATTACTAAACTGCTTCACTAACATTGAATTATGATATGTACCTATTACACTAAACAAATAAACAGTTGATAAAAATGAGGCCTTATTTCGCCCTATTAGGGGGCATCCATTAATGACGTGAGGTATTTTACCGCAATTCCAGATCCCCCCTCCCCCCCTCTGGTGAGACTTTGTGAGATTTCATCAGACGCCCCTGTAAAATGACGCGAGATATAAACCCTATTTTTTAGGTTTCATGCTCCGAAGGGCGGTTGCACCCCCCCCCCCCCCAGGTCAGTTTTATGACCAAAGTACTCTCCCTAAAATCTACTTTCACGTCATTTGTAGACCTTTTTTTTAATCTCTACAGTTCTACAAGAATTTCAAAATCTCAAGTGAGATTTCGCTGGACACTCCCCTATTTCACCTATTTTCGGACGGGTCATCTAGTATGGAATATGTTTTTATTTTTTGAGCAGCAACATTAGCAGAACAGAAAGGCAAATGACATTCCATATTTTAGCATCCAACACATCACATTCTAGTTAGACTGCAGATGTGCATTTCTAATCAACTCCAGAAATGGTTGTTCCAAATTTTATGAAACTTGGTACATTTGTTTCTCATTGGATGATTAGAAATAATGTAGTGGTAAATCAACCACAACTAGACCAGACAACAACAGGTTTTCTGTTAGTTTCTAATAAAGTGTGAGCAATAGATTTACTGACAGGGTCAATGTCGGGGGATGTTCTGAATGGGTAGTGGTATCAGTGAAAAAATTCACAGCTCTCACTGTAAAACAGTCTCTGAAATTTTTACAATTGGCTTGAGCTGCCACTGGATGTTCTAGGTTGCCTGTTGTGGCCATTCATTCTGATGGACAAATGATTTATGGTGAGACCCATTTAAAGAAGCTGTGTAGTGAAGACAAGATTGTAAATGTTGTGTGTAGTAATAGAAGTGACATGGGCATTGATAGGAAAAGATTATTGTGCAGAAGGAACATCTGTATTATTTCTAAATGGTATTTTTTTTTGGTCACAGCCACTATCTCTCTTCCTACATAGCCAAAATTTATAAATGAGGTATCATTTTAAAGATTAAGGTCTCCACTTTAATCACATATTTTACAAAAGGAATGTTTCCAAATTCGACCTTTAAAGGACAATAGTTTCCATGTTTTAATAACGTCATCTCTGTCGATATCTAACCGAAATGAATAAATGAGGTATCATTTTAAAAATTAAGGTCTACCCTTTGGTCTCACAATATTTTTAGAAAGGAATTTTTTTGGAATTAGACACCTTAAGTGCAAAAGTATGCATATTACAGACTGTTTTTTTTTTTTTGTCACGAGCCATTTATATCTTATTGATACCTAAATGAAATTGACAAATGAGGTGTCATTTCAAAGATTAAGGTCTCCACCAGGTACATAATAAATTAAGAATTTTTTTCAGAATTTGAATAACTATGAAGGCTGCACTTATGAGGCAGTTCAGAACAAAGGTGCTAGACAGCAGCAGCAGCAGCAGCAGCAGCACATATGGCAGACATATTAATAAACTCTCACTGGTGTGAACAAGGATTGAGTGCGTTACTGACAGATAGCAGCACCAAATATCACAGACACACAAATAATCTGTGTGTTTTTGTACAATAACTAGCTTTGCACATTGTTTTTCTGTTTCAGAAACATATCTGTTTTGCCATACAATTCCCGTGTATACATTTTATTCAAAAAAATTTTCACCATCTATGATAGCAGCAACATATTTCACAGATATATGGATATGCTGAGAGTATTTCCGTTAAGATTATTGACAGTTTATCAAACACGTTTTGCATGCTCAAAATTTATTCTTAATTCTTTCATAATATGCTGTAAGCATTTTGCTGTGTACTTATTTATGTAAACAAACAAACAAATGAGGAGGTTCTTCTTACATCCTACAAACCACCAACCACCAACTTCACTATTCACTATATTTTCATACGGGTGATATACTTGAAATCGTTAACAATAGCTGGATGCATGCTGCAAGTTTTGCATTGATGTCCATTGCATCACAAGAAACCAGGAGAGTCAGAAGTGGAGTATTTGTGTACAAGGATGTTCTTGAAATTGCTTGGTCTGCCAGAGCATGCCACGTCCACAGCACAAATCTGCTTAACGGGCTCGGAAGCCTTGACGTTTGCTTGATACACACAGGTATGGAGGGCACCTTCTTTTAGGGAGATGTCTGTATCAAGAAAGGTGAAGTTTGTGTGGAAATAGGTCCAGCTGAAGTTGATGGTATGGCTACTGATAAGGGAATTGAGTACATTTAAGAGGAGTTTTCCCTGCGAGTCTACATCATAAACATACTATCTACAAATTTGAAGGGGATTGAGTGGCTATTTCTTCAGAAATTATTCCTCCAGATGGACCAGGAAGAGACTGGCATAAGATGACCCCATGCAGGCACTCATGGCATTGCTGCATATTTAGTTAAAATCTTTGGACTTGAGGGAGTGGTAGTTTTAAAAGGATGAAGTGAGCCATAGATGTTAGAAATTATTTGCTAGTAAAACTGTGTGCAAGACGCATATCCAGAAAGTGGTAAGGAAATTGAGGCTCTAAAACAGTGGACATCTTTATGTACAAAGAAGTAATGCCAATGGAAACAATGAAGGAGTCTGGAGGTAGAAGCTTGGGGATTAACACTCCAGGAAATGTAGGGTGTTTGATGTAGGAAGGAAGATTTTGAACAAAAGGATGAAATGCTCATGCTCAAAAGCTGAAATCCATTCAGTGGCCAATACATAGGTCGCATCTATTTCAACTGGGATTAACAGCCTTGTGCATCTTAAGAGGAAGGTCTATAGGTAGGTATGATGGGACTATAAAAAATTAGAAGGGAATGGATTGTGATGAGCAGCCTTGTAAATGTATTGTGGCGAGCGATGATCCTTTTTTTTTTTTTTTTTTTAACTGCTTTACGTCACTTTTTAACATCGAGGTCTTTTAGAGACGGGAAAGGATGGGGGTAAGGAATGGGAAGGAATTCGGCCATGGCCTTTTTGAAGGAAGCATCCCGGCATTTGCCTGGAGTGATTTGGGGAAACCATGGAAAACCCAAATCTGGATGCCCGGACGGGGATTCGAACCACCGTCCTCCCGAATGCGAGGCGAGAACGCTAACCGTTACACCGCCCCGCTCGGTAGCGATGATCCTCATTTCCTGATAAATGGAAAAGGTGGGATATATGGAGTGTGGCAAATTGGTGTTCATGTCTGAAAGCTTTAAAATGACTCAGCTTCTATGTCATTGCAATACATAAACATGGTTGTGGAGTCCCTATCATTGGGTGAATGATATTTTAGCTTCTGGACAGTTTTCTCATGGCTCAGGCTTCAACTGCTCTGAGGTAATGTTGAGCAATAAAACTGAGCAAAACATCGCAAGGACAACAAAGCTGTGAGGAACACTTAGAATAGGAGGAGAGTAAGAATTATGGAATAGGAGGTGGATCCAGTTCTTAACTAAATCCAAGCAATGAGGAACCTGTATAGAAACAAAAATATCATCACCTTCCCACCATGGTCACTGATCCCAGTGACTAATAGGCTGAAGCCCTTAAGACAGCTTCCTGACACAAACATATATCATCCACATTCCTCATATTGCACATTTTCCACTTGCCAGAAATTATGCATTTCCCTTGGCCTCCAACGTTCCTTACAAAGCTCCTCATCACAGTCTAGTTCCCTTTTCATTCCTCAAAACCCCCATACGCCTGCCACATACCTTCTACCCTATATCCAAAAGACTGGCAATACCAGGAGGCCCTAAAGCAGTCCCACAAGTCCAACTCTCCTGGCATCAAGATCAATAACCAGATACTTCAAAGTGGACATTACTTTCTCTGATCCTTCCATGAAATGTGCATCCTTCTGAAAATCCTACCAACTGCCCCATGCACATGCTTCAGCAGACCACCCGATCTTGTGAACACATTTATCCACAAATATTCAACTTCTAGATTACCAAGTGAATCTTTTCTATTAAATAGACCTTGCAGCAAAACTTAGCTTCTGAGAGTTTTTTCCGATACCACTACCCCTTCAGAACTAGAAAATATCACTGAAACCAGTCATCATCTTGGATTAAACCTCCGCTAAGACCTCACAAATAAAACTAGCACGTATTTTAAAATGCATCAATATTTTTACTCTCTTCAGATAATTTTACTATTATTTATAGACAGTTACGGAAATTACAACTATCGTAGATTAACTAGATCCACTATAGCTCTTACTTGGTTCATCTTTTGTTTTAATCATGTAATGAGTCTCAGTGTGTACACAGCTAATCTCCTTGCCATATGTCAGTCATCCTCTAATTATGATTAAGATTTACACTGAAATATTGCAAAGCGAGTGTGTATTTATGTGACCCTCCTGCCTTCATCTGGTGATTTGGTTTATTTTCCTTATCCTTCTTTGTTTATGTATAATTTTAAAAAAATGAGATAAATTTGCCATGTGGAACATTATTGTGAATACTGAAGCCTTTCATGTTGATCATAACGTGGAAGGTGCTTTCAGCACAAGTAGATGTTAATGTGGTCATTCAACACATTATAGTCACAATCATAAGTTATAGATATGTAAACTTATTAGTTATTTATAACATGTTTTCAAACTTTTTAAATTATTTTTAAGGTTCAATGCTTTCTGACTGAAAGATTTAATCCATATGCAATTTCTTACTTGTCCCAAAATAATAATAATAATAATTTTTAAAGTTTGGAGTTAGACATTTGTAACTGCCTACTATTTAATTCCTTACTAATATTAACACAATTATAATTTAAATTTTCAAAATATCAAGGGGCTGGAAATATTTATAGGATGTTAGTTAAGGGCTGACGGAAAGATTTTCTATTAAATTTCATTGATATCAAATGCAAATTGGCAATATTTCAACTTTAAAATTATTTGAATTTTTTTTTTAAAAAAAATCTGCATTACTTTTTGGTAAAGTAACAAAAACAAATCAGCCTATATTACTACTGAGTGGTCTGGTAGCTCAATGAATAAGGCTTTCTCCAAGACAATTTTTTATCCTTAAAGCTTTACACCTAATCGACAGAATCCATTAAAGGTGGGAAAAGATATGGTATAAGGAACATGAAGGAATTTAGCCGTGGTCTTTTGAAGCAACCATCACTGCATTTGACTGGAATGATTTTTGGAAACCATGGAAAATGAAAATCTGGATGGACATACAGAGATTTGAAACTGCATCCTTCCAAATACCAGGCCCAAGCATTATCGCTCACCCACCAAGCTTGGTGTAAAATTCGATATCCTGCCTTTGAAATATCGTCTGATAGAGAATTTCATGAATTGGGTAATAAATATGTTGTAAAAATATACTTTTCACATATTTTGTAAGACTTCTTTTTTTACTGCTAGTCACCATTATGCAAGAGCAACCTCATTCTACTGTGGACGACTCAAAAAATTAGAACACTCAACATGTGCATGTGTCTATCCGTGCTTCCTGCTATCCTGCCTGATAATAAGCGGTTATTCTCCTATCCAAAAATTTTTGAAAAGAAATTCTGAAAAACTAAAACTTATTTTATTTTAAAATCGACTTGTTATTGGATTCTTATATTAAAGTGTGTGTGTGTGTGTGTGTGAATTTAATTTACCACACAAAGTAAATTTTATTAGACCATACATTTCATGTTTTTTTGTTTGTTTTTAATCCCTGATGTTGATTCATTACTGTGTTTGGTTTGGATGTTAAGAAAAGACTGGTAAAAGCTCATGGACAATGCAAATAATTTTACTCTATTCTCAAAAAGATTTTATTGTTTGAGCTTACAAAAATCATTTTTAAAATACAAAAAGTAGCTAACAGATTTCGGCAAAATACTGCAAAATACATTTATAACAGCTTGTGGAAATTTAAGATCAAAAATTCTGCACTAAAACAGAAAAAAAAAACATGGCAGGCAAAACAAGACTCTTGATTTTTGTCATTTGTTGAACCAGAATTGCCATCTTTAATAGAGAAGTCACAACTACCAAAGAAAGGAAACTATACGATATATTACAGCAAATTCACATAAAAAACGGCTTCCAAAAGAAAATTATTTTACACGACATGTGAATGTAACATGGGAACTTCGGCTAAAAAATTAAAATATTTAACATTTTGCTGTTAAAAATGCTATGCTAAGTAAATATGGATCACTATGAAATGGGAAAATATTACACAGCTACACAACATACTTAAAGCAGTTAGACTTTTCAGAAACAAATTCTTCGATATAAATAAACATGAAGTAATTTATCCACGGTCTTTTTGAAGCTACCATCACTGCACTTGACTGGAATGATCATATATATATTAGTTACCAGGAAGTAATAGGAGCTAATTAGCGAATGGATTTACAAAAAAAGGGATAGCGAAATGAACCATCACTTACCTTAGATGATGATCTCCTGGGGTGAACACATAAATAAGCACAAAACACAGGAAAAATAATGAATGTATCGAGACTTGGCTCTTCGTCAACAGGAGAAAATGAGGAGGGAGGGTGGTGTGGAAGACAGCTTCACAGAATGACCGTTAATCAGTAACATGGTGGGAGTAAATTCAAACAGAGGACAGGGAGAGGGGTAAGTGAATTGGAGCTAATACCTGAGAATGCAAAATGTTACAAAAAGTGCAGAAAATTATTTCAAAATTTTCATAACATAAATTTGAGAAAGTAAAAGTAAATGATCAAAATAAAACTGAATAAATATAATTATTATAGTAATAATAAAATAATCTATGTAGTTAAACATCACCTCTGGTATGTGGTGGTTTAATATACTGTAGACAGTGGGCATGGAGGAAAGTAGAAATTAGAGGGAAGGAAAAGTACTAACTGGGTATTATCTCAAATTGAGACCAGGAGGTTGCCTTGTGCCTAATTTGTAATGGTAGGCAAGTTCCCACCTTCTGAGTTCGGAGAAGCTGCTGTTGTTTGGGAGGACTCTGATAGCACAGACTGTGAAACAACAACTGAAATTATTAGGTAACAATGAAAGGAAAGAAATGCCGTGAGCAAATATTTACATGGAAAAGAAAGGGAAAATACACCCAACACTCACCAAAGTTGAACGGAGGAGGGCAGCAGCAACCCTCCTCCCTTCAACTTTGGTGAGTGTTGGGTGTATTTTCCCTTTCTTTTCCATGTAAATTGAAATTATTAGTGTCATGGGAGATGGCATGGAGAGCTACTGGATTTTTTGGATTCCGAGTGAAAACTGTCTGACGGTGGCCACTCATTCTAATGGCTAATGGATTGGTAGTCAAACCTATGTAGGAAGCCAGGCACTGTTTGCATGTTAGCTGGTATATTACGTGTGAGGTTTCACAGGTGGTGTGTCGTATGATAGGAAAGTTCTAGTCAGTGGTAGAGTTGATGAAAGTGGTGGAGGCATGGTGAATGTCGCACATCTTACAGTGGCATAGGAAGGATCCTTGGGGCTGTCTGATGGGATGAGAAAGACTTTTGGTGGACTAGTAGCTGGCTGAGGTTGGGAGGCCTGCTGAAACGAGTTCTGGGAGGGCCAGGGAGTTTTTTTTTTTTTTTTTTTTTTTTGGAAGAATTGATCTCATTTATGGGCAGGTTAGTAGGAAATCATAACCCTGCCAGAGGATTTTATTGATGGATTCAAGGCCAGAGAAGTATCGTGTAACCAGGACTGGACTATGGTTGGTTTCAGGGGATTTGGAGAAGTGAATAGGTAAAGCAGGTTGCAATGTGGCTTGTGAACCAAAGCTGGGGGATAATTGCAAGATACCATTGCTTGTGAGATGATGTTTTAATATTCCATTAGGGACTTGTGATTGGAGCATATACGACTGCCTTGAATGTCAAGACTGTAGGGGAGGGAACGATTGGTATGAAACGGATGGCAGCTGTCAAAATGGAGGTACTGCTGTGAGTTGGTGGGTTTGGTGTGGACTGAGGTGGCCATTGGAAAGGGACAGGTCCACATCCAAGAATGTGGCCCGAGTGTGGGAGTAGGTCCATGTGAAATTCAACGAGTTATCAAGGTATTTAGATTATCCAGAAAATTTAGAAGGGGGTATTCTCCATGTGTCCAGATCATATCAATGTCAACCATGAACCTCAGCCACAGGATGGTTTGAGGGGAACGTTCTCCAAAAACATCTGTTCCAGGCAGCCCATGAAGAGATTAGCATAAGAGGGGGCCATGCGAGTGCCCATGGCAGTGCCACAGGTTTGGTGGTAGATATTGCCTTTAAAGGAGAAGTAGTTGTTGAGTGGTGAGGGCAGTCGTATTAGGGCGGCTGTTGGGAGGGTGTTTATCCATAAAAAATTTCATGGTGCTAAGGCCATGGCAATGTGGTATGTGTGTGTACAGTGATGTGACATCAGTGGTTACCAAGTTGGAAGGAAGTGGTGAGGGTATGGTGGAAAGATGCTAAAGAGAGTGTTGTGTGTCCTTGATGTAGGAGGGGAGCTGAGATACCATAGGTTGTAGGTGCTGGCCCACCAAAGCAGAGATTTGTTCAGTAGGAGATCCATAAGCTGCAACAATGGGACATCCCGGATTGCCAGGCTTATGGATTTTGGGAAGTAGGTAAAGGGTAGGCGTGTGTGGATTTTGAGGAGTAAGGAGAGAGATTGACTGTGGGGTGAGACCTTGGAGGGGCCATTGAATTCTACAAATTCCTCTATTTTTTTGGTGACATCTGGTGTGGGATCTTCAGCAAGGCGGCAGTAAGTGTTGGCATCCGATAACTGACGAAGGGCTTCAGCCACATACTTACTGCGATTCATAAATACTGTGGTTGGGCCCTTGTCCGCGGGTAGAACGATGAGATCATTTTTCTGCACTTTTTGCATTCTCAGGTACTAGCTCCAATTCGCTGTCTCCCTCTCCCTGTCCTCTGTTTGAATTTGCCCCCACCGCGTTCCTGACTAAAGGTCATTCTGTGAGACCGTATCTTGCAACACCTTCCTCCGTCATGTTCTACTGTTGACGAAGGGTCAAGTCCCAAAATATTCATTGTTTTTCCTGTTCTTGTTTTTTTTTTGTGTGTGTTCACCCCACGAAATCATCATCTAAGGTAAGTGGTGGTTCATTTCGCTATCCTTTTTTTTTTTTTTTTTTAAATCCATTCGCTACTTAGCTCCTATTATTTCCTGGTTACTATATATATCTATACTATTATAAATCTGTAAGCTAGCTGTGTGCGTCTCTTTATTTCAATAGGAGCCACGCAAAAACTACAGCAGCATTTTGGACGGGGTTTCCAAATTTTTAGAGCTAATGGTTCGAATCAAAATTTGTGGAAATAGCTTATATGTACCATGGGAAGAAGCAAGCAATTAAAAACCTTATTATTTGGGAAATTGTGGATCATGGATCATTATGCACTTTCAGACACTCACTCCTTTCGCAAAAATCGGACAAATTCCGTTTTATTTTTTTACTTTTGTTATTCAGTTTTCTGGACCACAGTACTTTAAAATAAACGGAATACTTGAACCAAATGTAATCAGCATTTAACTGCATCGTAACCAGTCAGTTGCGATGGGAAATGCGTTAGATTACTAATGTGGTAGACAAAATTCTCTCTGGTAGACAGTTGAAAAGTCTCTGGTGCAATATGTCTTCCCACTGACAATAAACGAAACCAAAATTCTTCCTTACATATCGTTATGTTTACGAAAATCAGTTTTCTTCTCAGGGATGTCTGTGAAACAACTACCATAAATATCACCAGGTAACAATTTAAAGTTTTTCCTTACTAACTTTCACAGAACTGCCCAAATTTCAATTTGACTATATCGATTAATATATATTTGGTGGCTCTAATGTGCAAATATTTCCGATTAATATCGCCCAAGAAACGTGTGTACAACTTTTGGCTGCTGTTCAGACCACGGACAGTAAAATAATCTCTTCGTTCTATAAAGTAACTTCATTACCCTAATTTTCTTAATCTTTATCATTACACATGCTATTCAGTTAATGAGGACACCAACATACATACAACCAATCAAATAAAAAATTAACTAGGCATCCTAAAACGTTATGTTACATCGTGTAAATTATAAAAACTAAATCCATTATGCCTTACGCTGTAACATAGCGTGTCAACTATCATTCTGGTCCAGGCTGCATTTCAACTGAACCACAACCTCAGATAATATTGCCTTTCGAAAATCATAGCTTCAGTCAAATGCGTATTGATACGTAAACTGTGATCAAATCTTGACATTTTGAAATTACTTATATGTGACTGAAATAACGGCAATAGTAATACGGTGATTTGAAAGTGAAGAAAATTAAAAATAATTCTTATCGTGTAATTAGTTTTAATCCACAAAATTTCTATTTTAAAGCAGAAATAATTGATTGTACCAACATATCGTCAAAATAAAACCAATATCCCAACAGTAATAAGAAAAAAAATCTATTTCAGAAAATTAAATATTACTGAATTTTTTTTTGTACAGAACATTTAAATTTTTATTTTTTCATTGGGAGCTTCTATGATAACCGTGGCGCAGCATGATACTGATGTACTGTAACTCAACGAGACAAATTGAAAGCAAAGAATAATTTTTTTCTGATATCTCGCTTAGTTCGAGATATCATATTTCAAAATTGATGTGGTTAGGTTGAAATGGGGCCTGGACCAAAAGAAAAATTTCGCCATAACAAAATTTGATGATTAATTTGGATGTAACTTGACAAGAGAAACTGAAAATAAGGAATATATATTATTGATATTTCACTTAGATCTCAAGATATTCTATCCCTAAAATGAGGAGATTAGGGTGAGACCCGGACAGGACCGGGGTGGGGAAGCCACCTAAACTATTCTGTTTACACGGTGGAAATGCACTATAGACGTTTTATTTTCTTCCTTCCTAGTGGTTCTTGTTAGGTTGAAATACGGCCTGGATCAAAAGAAATGTCACCAAAAGCACAAGGAACTACCAGATGTGTAAATATGAAACTGGAATTTGCCAATAGATGGCTCTAGCTATCAATGCAGTTACCATCAGATTGCATCATTGTCGCCATTTATTATTTTTTGACAGCCATTTTCAACCCACAAAAATACAAGTTTCATACGACAGTGTAGTTTTCAACAATGTTGAACATTTTGAGTTTTGAGCCTACAAACCACAATTTGCGGACATCATTGATTTTCTGTAACCATTTAAAGAAAGCTGCTGCAGAATGGCATCAAATGCTTGTCGAAGCTCACGGTGAGCATCCTCTCGGTAAATCACAGAGTTTTGAGTGGTTTAAAAAATTCAAAAATGGTGATATTTACATGAGAAACAAAGACAGCAGAAGACTTCCAAAGAAGTTTGAGGACAGCGAGTTTCAAGCAATGTTGGATGAAGATGATGCCCAAATGCAAGAACTACTCCCAGACCAATTAAATGTAACAAGTGAAGCTGTCTCCACACGTTTAAAAGCGATGGGAAAGTTCCAGAAGATGGGAAAATGGATTCCACATGAACTGACTGACAGGCAGCAAGAAAAACGAAAAACCACTTGTGAAATGCTGCTCGCCAGGTATAAAAGAAAGTCATTTCTCCAGCGAATTGTGACAGGTTATGAAAAGTGGATATATTTCGAGAACCCTAAGCGTAAAAGATCATGGGTAACTCCAGCTGAACCATCAACATCAAGGCCAAATCGCTGTGGAAGGAAGACAATGTTCTGTTTTTGGTGAGATCAAAATGGTGCGATCTATTATGAGCTACTTAAAACCTGGTGAAACTGCTAATTCTGAACTTTATCAACAGCAAATGATCAATTTGAATCAAGCATTGCAGGAAAAATGACCAGAATACCAGAAAAGGCAACACAAAGTGATTTTGCTTCATGACAACTTACCGTCACATACAGCAAACCCGGTCAAGGAAATGATTGAAGCACTTAGTTGGGAGATATTGATGCATGCGGCTTACTCACTTGACTAAGCTCCATCTGATAACTCTCTCTTTACATTAATGGGACACGCACTCGCTGAGCAGTGCTTCACATCTTATGAAAACGTACAAAAATGGCTCAATGACTGGTTTGCGTCAAAAGAGAGAGAGAAAAAAAAAATTGGCGTGGCATTCATAAATGTCCATAGAGATGGGAAAAATGTGTATCTAACAATGGGCAATACTTCAAATAAGTATTGTTACACAATGAAGGTGTATTTTTTTATGAAAAAAATTCTGGTTTAATATTTACGCACCTGGTATACCCATAAATGATTTTTGACATACTATATCTCCAAAATCAAGCAATATATATATACATAAAAAAAGTTCTTTATTTTCAATTTGTTTCATCAAGTTCTATAAGAATTCATCATCATATTGTGGCACCATGGTGATGATAGAATACTGTTATTAATAAAGAAGTATCTCATACAGTTACACTCTTCCAAGAGGTAAGGGCTATATCGATACAAACTTTCGGCACCCAAGACCCAGTTAGAGGAGCTGGATTGGGAGTCCTTGGAGGAAAGGAGGACAGCAAAGAGAGCGCTGGGAATGTACAGGGACTATGTTGGTGATTGGAATATTAGTCAGAAAATTAAGAATAATGCATGGAGGGGAAACGACGAGCACAACCACAAGCTGGCACTCGATTTCATGCATTAGGAATAGTTTTTTTGGGGGGGGGGGAGGGGGGAAGAGTGTCAGGAATTAGAACAAATTACTAAGTGAAATGATGGAATAATTTACTAAAAACACTTACAGAATTTAAAATTTGTAAATCAGAAAAGTAAATGGAGGAGGGATTTACCACTCCAATTGTATAAGAAAATGTTAAAAAATAAATTAAAAAGGCGTAATTAGATGACTAGGAGAATTGCTTCATTGCAATTAAATTGGTAATAATAATAAACCGTGCAGTCCTCCATATCAGCATTTAAAAATGGCACACACACAGGCATTACAGTGCACGACCTACTAAGTAAACGCAACATCTTATTTCTCTTAAACATTGCTACACCAACTTATTTCATAAAAATAAAACCCCGTCTAAACCATTTTTTTTTACTTCGCACACTAATTATCTCTACGAATTACTACAATTAATTTTTCAGATAGTTTTTCTACTATCTCATAAACTGTATTACAATAAAATATGAATGACACAATACTTTCGGACATCAGTATGAAAACCGAGGAAACAGAGGAAAGTTTCAAGAAGACCTTTCAAATTCATGCTTCTTGAAGTTAATATTTGGTAATAGAATATAATCAATAAAGAATTTTTACACATACCAAAGCATACACACGCGAAGCAGTGGGTAAATGCTAGTATATATTAAAACTGTCCTACACTAATAGTTATACATTCACTAATACTTTGTAATAGTTTAAAGCAGTTACTACATAATTATATTCACAACTGACCTCTTCTGTATTTGAATCTCCAGATCCAGTGAGTAAATAGCACAATGTTTCTGCAATATTCTGTTTCAGTAATGTCAGAGCAAGATCAGGGCAGTTGGAACACATTACAGACATCATACGAAGGACAGTGATGAATGTTCCTGTGCTGATAACCGGTGGTGACAAAACAAGCTGCAAGCAGACAGATAGCAGGAATAGCATACGGTGACCTTTTTTCCCCAAGTGTTTTTTTTTAATCTATATATCAAAATTAAAAAGTTATTCATCAAGGAACTGTAGGTAACTAAACAGCATAAACACTTTAATATATTACAACAAAACATTATTTCACACACAAATGATCACTCAGTTAAAATTCCTCCAGCACATCTGAGATTACCTGAACAGTACTAAAAGACTGAACCCATCACGAAGAAAGTTGTAATACGGTGTCCACAGATACAAAAGCAAAAAAGTAGATTTTAATTGAAAAACCAAATTCCTACATTCATTGTGCTAATCTTTGACCTAAGCCAATTAATGTGGGAAATAACTGGAATTTTTATTCCTTATTTCAATGCATCTTATTTCTGTACCTCAAAGTTGCATGGATTCTCACATTGAAGTATGGAGAAGAAACAATTTTTGAATTAAAAACTTCAGCTAAGAAACATCACATTATTATATCATTGAAAGGATTAGAAAAAATAACTTTCAGTACACTGGAAAACAGAGGTCTACAATAATAAGAGGGATGCAGGTGATGGAAAGATCTCACGAGAAAGGAAAAGTGGAAGAAAAGATAGAAGCTAATAGGAAAATGTCCAATATCCATTAAAAAAAAATAGTTCATGGCACTGAGAAATTATTTTAGCCTAAGTCTTCCCAGATTACTCTCTTCCTTCAAGGAAAGCAGTTTACTTCTCATATACAAATTTATTGAGATACAGTAAATTTCCAACATTAATAAACAAATTAATTATACACATATATTTTGCTCAATATATACCCATGCTTATTAAACCATTTCACATGCCTATGAAATTCCAGCTAACTCCTATTCCCCAATTAACAAGTCTCCAAATTTATGAAATCTTCTTGGCTCTTTAGTGACAAGCACCATTCATAAAACTGTAACATGTAACCTAAAATGCCTTTTTAATTTCTCAATTGAGTGTGTACGAATCTTTAGAGAACTGATTCACCAAGCCTACTGCTGGCAAACTTAAAGACACTTTTTTTTAACAATCATCAAAGAAGGCATCCGCATGCAACCTTAGCAATCCAATGGCTAACCACAATTTTATCTTAGACAATGACTATTAATCCTCTAAATACTTCTTCCTGAAAGCTCAGTTAAAAATAAAAATTAAAATTAATAATTAAAAACCTTGTGAGAAAGGAAATGGTGCTAGAAACTTCCAGATCTCTCAAATCTTCATTACCCTCTTTCTGTTTTTATTTCACCGTTATATTTATTCAAATGTGTTAGTTTTTGTAAGATATCAAAGGCTATCACCATATTTTGGATTTTATTTTTGCAAACATTTTGTTTTAAAATTATTTGAACTCTTTTCTTTTCCTTGCTCTATATTAAGCTTTTTCCATTCTGGTTCTCATTGAAATTTTTGTATCCTGTCTAGCCTTCATCTGTGATTGTTCCTTAATAATACATAGTATCTCTCCAACACCATCAATCCACACCCTATTTACAAGCACAACACTCACAAGGTTAAAAAACGTGATTAATTCGAGATAATAACAGAGAAACTGAACACGTGGCTTGTGTATCATATTTTTAAACACACATGAAGAAGAAATGACAGTGCTGAAAGCTGCAGCAGTTTAATCATTCTATTGTCACTAAACCTTCCTTCAGTTATGTTAGCATCATAACTCTGCATCTTTTTGGCACAATCAAAACACTACTAGAAAATCCAGAAAATGATTGTTTCTGAATAATTTCCATTACAAGGCATATTTTGTATCCAAGTTATCAAATGGTACTATTACATAAATTTGATGTAATGTAAATTTATAGTACAAAAAAATCAATTCATAAAATAGACAAAAAGATAAACTGCATACCAATTGCTGAAGATTGGTGAGTAATTCAGGACTAGCTATTTCTTGCAGCTTCAGGGGATCATTTTGAAAACTGTCAACTAATCGGCTAAATGCAAGGCAAACACTCTCAACACTTTTCTTGTCTTGCTGTGTAAGACGATTAGCCAAAAGGGACATTGAATCTGCTACAAAATGAAACTCATCGGAATGCAGATTCTGACAGCAGTTGGCTGTAATTGCCAGAGCAGCTCGCTGTGCATTTATACTAAAGAAATCCAGGTACATCAAGCAGGCCGACACACCACGCTGTGGGGAGAAAGGTAGAAAGAAATGAACATGAAATTGGTACACATTACTCATATTTACAGGGTTGTAAATCCTTTGGACAAAACACTAGTTTCTACAATCAGTCTTTTGTATGTACGTAGCAGTATATACCAAAATACTAAACACATGATTAATAGAAGATACAAATCAGCATTTAAAATGAATAATATATTAAGCTACAATAATTACTTTAATTCATATACAGCATAGCCAAATGAAATGAGAAAACAAACGAACTGGAATGAAAAAAAATCAGAAAAAATATTCTGAGTGATTATAATATTCATAACTGCTTCCAGATGAAATTAATATATGCTAGTTTTTTTAACACTATCTTACAGAATCTTGACTGATGTTTGTTTGCAGTTGCTGAAATTAAACATGTTCCAATGCAGAATAATAAGCCACTTATACTTTATTTATTTTAATTTACATGAAGTATTAATTTACTTCAAGCGAAAGACACAATTCTCAACACACTCATTCTCCTCACAGCAGTATAATGGGAATGTGTGCCTACACATATTCCATCAACTACAGTGTAAGTATATTAACACTTTCGCGGCGGAGCCCGAGTCTGACTCGGGCTGCATGGTATTGTCGTGCTGCCGGAACCCGAGGCCGACTCGGGTGGCTGTTAACTGCCGATTTCCGCTGCCTTGTAAGTCAGATCCCAGTTTTTCCGGATGGTATTGCGTCTGTCAATGTTTCTATACTACGTGCTGCCATCTAGCGACTATTTCAGAGACTATCTTCAGCTGTACATTTCGGCTACAGAAACTCCCGCGTTTTTTGTGTGTGCGGCTTGTTGCAGAAAGTTTTCATTGTCGTTTGCTCTGCAAATTTCTGTTATAATGGGTGAAATATTGAAGGACAAGGAAATATTAGCTCTTTTAGATGAAGTGATAGACGATTCAGGTTCTGAAGTAGACATTGAAGAGTGGGAAAGTGTTTCAGATAACCGTAAAGTGATTGCAAGACTTTTAGATAACCTTATAGTGATTGTAAGACATTTGACTATAAACATTTTGTTAGCTTTCTTCTGCTGTCATACCCCATTTACATAAAAAGTGTACAGGCCAAACTACAATAATATGAAAGTTTCTTAGATGTAGCATTAATTAATAAGAAGTTATTAAAATTTAAAAATCGAGGAAAATGGCCAGTTATTTGAGGACCCGCAAGTACAGAAGGCTCAGGCGCGAAAGTGTTAAAGTCTTGTGGGGTACCATTCTAGCATATTAGGTACCATGTAACTGCAAAGTTGCTTCTAAAACTACTGTTCTGTTCTGTAATAACTTACAGCCTGGAGGATTGCTTTGCTGTGTCTGCGAGAAAGCATTTCCAATGCCGTAAGACTCTGCTCTGCCACATCCATACACTGAATTACTTGAAGCTTTTCCAGGAAGACTGGTACTGCATCCACAACTACAGCAGATGATCTTGGCAGTGCCTCCATCATGTATGTAAGAGCTCGACAAGCATGGTTCATCTAAAATGTGCACACAGTAAAAGAAGAGATCAAATAATTTTTCTTCAACACATTGAACTTCAAATTAACCACCCATAAAAGATGTAAGTTAAATTATTTACACAGATGCAACAAAAAAAAAAAAAATTAATATAATTTCACCCAAAGATAAGTTATTGATGGAATATTTAACAAAAGGGATAGATTGACAGATGCTGGAAAAATACTCCAGTAGAAAATAATGAAAATTTATAGATGATCTGGAAATAGTTATTCACAGTTTAATCTCTGCTATAATACATACAGTAGTGTAAAATATGCTAAAAGTGGTAGAACCTTGTTAGGCAACTACTTACTGCAACTAATCTAAGAATTTTATCTCATACTGGTTGTTCAGAATAATTTGCACCATGAAAATAAACAAATACCAGAATTAGCACTTTCACAGTAGAACATCTCCACACCCTGAAGAAAGCACAGCCTAAGAAAGCACAGCCTGACAAAGGCAAATATAATTGCACAATAATATGTCACATGCTTCAAAATTATATAAAGATGAATAGAACTGAAAGAGAAAACGGTGTTATGTGGAGAATGGTTTGTGTTTGAAAGAAAAAGGTGATTCGAAAGAAGTTAACTTGGCATCAAGATTTATATCAAGAAAAACAAGAAACAGTTTGTCATTGTTGGTTTCACAGAAAGCTCTTAATAATTTCTGATGAGACAGGATGTTCAAAATTTTGAAGTTGTCAAGTATGACCTATAATGAAAATATAATCATTTAAAAGAAACAGGGGGCTATGGGGGGAGGGGGATAAGGGAAGGAAAATATCATGTGATACAAGCTATAATTAAAAAATTGTGAGAGGCAAATTGTAGCCTATCTCCAATAATATTCAACTTCTATGTACAGGAAGAAATAAAACAATTGTATGAAAAATCTGAATGTGGTTGATTCAGAAGAAGCAATCAGTAAGCAATGGTTTATTGATGACAGTCATTTGACGATGTTAAGGAATTAAGGGCATTAACAAAATACTAGGACAATAATTTGATCTAAATATAAACCAAAATATGATTGGAAATTTAAAAATGGTAATACACAAAATATAAACACAAAAAGTAAAAGAATCCATTACCCAGGAAATAAAATTGTAGATGGTAACAGAAGCAAGATTAATCTCAAATGCAAAAACCAGTTTTCTTCAAATAGAAATTAGTTTCTACCATTGATCTAAGAATCAGAAATAACTTTGTTAAATTGTATGTACGGAGCACAGCACTTAATGAAAGTGAAGCTTGGCCTTCAGGAATAACAGAAGGGGAGGGGGGGATGAATTCTTGAAATATTCTGTTGTAGAAGGATGTTGAAAATTAAGAGGTCAGATAAAGTATGAAATTAACAAATTTTGCTAATGATGGCTGATGAAAGATGTTTATGGAAGAGTTTCACAGGCAGAAGAAACTAAGCTGAGTCATATTTTAGGACGTGTGATGAGGATTACTACGAGGGAGAAAAAATTGACGCAAAGAACTGCAGAGTAAGAAATACGAGGCGTGTTTTTTAAGTAGGTCCATTTGAACATAAGTACACAACAAAAGGTTATTTCAAAAAAGTAAAATCATTTTCAGAAAGTAAATACTTTACTCTATTTTTTGACAAGTTGCCAAGTTTGTTCAAACACTTATCATACCTCTCAACCAATTTTAAAATACCCTCTTCATAAAAAATTGTCGCCTGATCCGATAACCAAGAGATCACTGCCGTTTTGACGTCATCGTCATGATTGTAACGGTTGCCACTGAGGTGTTGTTTGGGGTGGAGGAACAGATGGTAATCGCTCGGCGCAAGATCAGGACTGTAGGGTGGGTGGTCTAAAACTTCCCAGCCAAAACTGTCCAACAAATCGTGGGTGTGACCTGCAGTGTGAGGTCTTGCATTGTCATGGAGAAGGACAATTCCCTTTGTCAACATGCCACGTCTTTTGTTTTGAATCGCGCTGCGTAGCTTTCTCAGAGGTTGGCAGTATGCTTCTGCATTGATAGTGGTTCCTCACTGCATGAAGCCGACCAACAAAACACCATGTCTATCCCAAAACACCGACGCCATGATTTTGCACTAGGACAGAGCCTGTTTGGCCTTCACCTTTACAGGCGAGTGTGTGTGTCTCCATTCCATGCTCTGTTGCTTCAATTCGGGCGTGATATGCGAAACCCATATTTCGTCTCCGGTTACGATCTGACTAAAGAAGCCGTCACCTTCTTCGTGATAGTGAGTCAAGAACTTCATCGCATACTCAAATCTTTGGTTTTTGTGGTCCTCTGTTAGGAGTTTCGGGACCCAATGGGAGCACAGTTTCATAAACTTTAAGTGTTCAAAAACAATTTTGTAAAGCACTGATCTCGACACATCAGGAAATTCGTTTGAGACTCCCGAATCCTCACTTCAACCGAAGCCACCAAATCATCTGTAATCGAAGAAGGGCGACTGGAGCGGGCCTTATCATGGGCGTTGTCACGGCCATCTTTGAATTCTCGTACCAACTTACGCACTTTGCTTTCACTCATAACAGTATCACCATACACTTCGAAAATCTGTCGATGAATTTCTGCAGCAGACAGGTTCCTTGCTGACAAAAACTGTATCACTGAGCGAACCTCACACGCGGCGGGCGAGTTGATAGTCTTAAACACTTTGAAAGCACAGAACAGAACCGTACAGTTTAGCTACATAGCTGAAACTGAGCACAGTTGTTCCCAAGGCATTCCGGTACACGATGCATGCGCTCGTTGTGGTATGCGCATGAACTACTAGTATCTACAACAAAATGGACCTTACTTAAAAAATACGCGTCGTACAAGCAACAGATTTTTTACTTCTGGCTTTACAACTCATCAATGCTGTGGTCATGTCATTAGCCGCGGGAAACCTCTTGGGGCCAGGAAGGGGAAGGAATTTAACCATGGCCTTTTTGAAGGAACCATCCCAGCATTTGTATGTCGTGATTTGGGGAAATGATGATACCCCAAATCTGAATGGCCAGATGGGGATTCGAACTCATATCTTCCTGAATGCGAGGCCAGAGCGTTAAGGCCGCCACACACGTGTGGGGAAACCCACGGGATTTGGACGGGATGGTCACGGCCTTGCGGGATCCCGCCACGTGTGTGGGCACTTTCTCGAGGCCGTGGCCGCACCCCGGTGCGGCCAAATCCTTGCCGAAATACAATTCTTATTTCCTGGAAGGCCGGGAGGGAGGGTGAGAATCTCAGCGTGTGTCCTGCGGTCAGTCGGCCTTCCAGGATTTCTTGCGAGTGCCTGCATGTGTTGCGGTTTTGTTTCTCTGTTTTGTTTGTAATGTTCCGTTTCGTGATGTTCCGTGTTTATAAATATGTATGATAGTGAGCCATGTCTATAGGAATTGAAGTACCAGGAATACAACGACACAAACAAACGAGAAGCTACCTACGCCAAGCTGGCAGAAATATTGAAGGAGAATGAACCAAATGCAAAAATATAAAAAGAATTAATACTAAATAAAAATCAGCAACATTAAACCATCAGGAAATGAATCTTTGCGAAGTGATGTGCTGAAGAACATTAAAAAAAAAACCTTCTGCAAGAAGATCACTTTGACGTTGTTAGCAAAACCGTTGCCATAAAATTACGTGGCCTTCCGACCAATCAAATGCCAATAGCAGAAAAAATAATTAATGACACCTTGTTTCAAGTCGAAATGGGCTGTTTAGGAATGTCTTACAGTGAGCAACGGTTACCTACTTCTGGTCTCTACTATTCTGCAGGCAGCAGTTCTGGATTTTTTTTATCCAGGAACCTCATCGAATAGTCTCAGCCCACAACCTTTCAAGCAACACCCGCAGGATCATTATAAACCACCAGCAGATTTTGATAAATTACCTCAAAACAACGACACAGCAGCAATTGTTCTATCAAATTATAATGCAAATGATGTTATGTGATTTGAATTTGAGTTTACATCACATGATCAATTATATTAATTACAACATGATTTTAAACTAATATTATTTTAATTTAGTTTTTATGTCATTTAAACTATGTTTTTATGTTGTTGATGTAATTACGAATGGGAATAAATCAATTACAGTAAAAGTCCGGTTATCCGAGTTCCGATTATCCGAGCCACCTGGTTAACCGAGGCAAATTTTTGAAATATGATAGGAAGCTTTTATGAAGATATGGAACTACAGAAAAAGGCTGCTTCAAGTTTTACTAGGCAGCTTAGAGAGAGGTAGCACTGTGACAGATTCAACAAAGAAAATAGTAACAGCAGCCAACGCGTGCACATCATCGGATGCTGCCATCGTGAAGCCAACTCTGAGACTGAGAAACCCTTGAGGATTTTAACCCCCCGTGTGTGTGCAGCGCCACTTCGATGAAATCCCTGCGGTCCGGCCCGCGGACTGTTTCCCTGCGGCCCGGCCTCCACGTGTGTGGCTAACTTTACTGTTCAGCCACCACACTTGTTAACAAGAAGATAATGACATAAGTTGTAAAAGGGTATGTTGAGATGACGAAATTACCTCCGGAAAGGAAGGGGGTGCATAAATTTTAATAGCAAGCATTTTTATTACCACAGTTTCCATTTACAGAGATCAGATGGTCAGTAAGGTCAGGAAAGACTCAAACAGATCCAACCAAGAGGCATTTCAAGGATATGTTTGAAGCCAGTGAGCTCAATAGTTGGGAATGTTACTATAAAGGAAAATGGTGCAGGTGGTGACTAGGAAGAGTAAGGAAGTAGGGAGTGCGGACTATGGATTCGTCAAATGTTAACTGTCTTGATAGGAGGTTGGTTATGTTGATGCACTTAGGCCAAAATCTACTATATGTGTGACCTATAGGCTGAAACTACAAGCTGTGAATCATAAAGTGCAGTGTATAAATATGGGGATTCTCTGGAACAAGTAAGAAGCAGAGGAACCCATATGCTGAAGAAAGATTACATCTATGTTTGTTCTATTTGTTCCTATCTATGACTACACACTATGACTTTTGTCTTCATCTCCTGAATTATCCTCCTTTGTCCCTTATATTTACCAACAAAAGCTGCTATCTTAGCATCCATCCCCACACCACCTTTAATTTTTATTTTCACTGCATGTGTTATATTTCACTTTAATTTCTGTATCACATTTTGATTTATCAATTACATTTTGCATTTGGTCTTCTACAATATTTTGTTGTTTTTAATACCTTTCTCTTTTTCAATTTTGTTTATGTAAGTAAGTTTATCCTCCTTATCAGTTACCATACTGTATTGAGTGCTCCTTGCATTACCATTAAATTTTCACCTTGTTTTGCTGTGTTCTGCTCCTGGCTCCTGTCTCATCAATTCTCTCATTCTGTTTTCACAGATATCTTTATCTGTTAAATAATCATTTTTTCCCCTTTATTAAATTAAATGTCGTAGTATTTCTACTCCTGTGGCTTCTAAAAACCCTAATAATGTATTCTGTTCTTCCATTCATGCATTTTTCTAAACATCTCACCAAAATGTATAACAGTAAAACCTCAGTTTCTAGTTGTCATTCCCAACTCTCAATGTCTCAAATTCATCAAATCCCTAGCTTTCATTCATTACTCTATCAGCACGTACAAAAATCTTACAAGAAATCCTCTAATTTTCTCACATTTAATCATTGTCCTTTCAACACATTACTTAAAGCAATGCATATAACTCATCCTACTAGGACAAAGGCAGGTGCTAGTCGAACTGTACAGAAGATCTTTTCCAAGTTCTCTTCTCTGTTACAAAACAATGGCTGTAGGCCTTGTATGTACCTTACCTACACTCCATTCCTAAATAACACAAACCCTCCACCTTATTTCCATATTCCAAGCCTTGCCTATTGTCCAAATTTCCCAAAGCCCTTTATCCCACTCATGGAAAGAAATCAATTTTCCTCCAGTCCTCTGTCATAATGCCTCACTTTTATGTTTCTTATTCCTACACTTGATCTTTTTGCTTTGGTGATATCTGCTGCGACTCCAGGACTCCAGCAGAGTGTGACAATTGTCAAGGTGAAATTGAGCAGGCTCCAACAATTAAAAGATTCATCTCAATTGCTCACCTCCCTTCCCAAAAATTAACCATAACTATTCCAGGCATTCCTCATTCTCTTTTCTCAGTTCTACTCTCCACATCAACAGCCGCAGTTGCCTCCAAACCCGAGTCATGACCCTGGGCAAGCTGAAAGAAAACTTCCTCAATCGAATATCAATCAAGCCTCAGTGTGGTTAAGATACAGGGATGGTGTATTTACTTAATGGAAACTCAGTGAATAACACCACTTTGACTAATTCAATTCTTTTAATAGCTAAACCCACAACTTTAAAAGTTCATTCTCAGACACACATCATATCCTTGGATGTGGAAGCTGGCACTAGCCAACAAAAAGATTGCTTACACACCCACCAATATCAAACAAAGAAACTTGCTGTGCTGATCAAATTTCAGTCACATGTAAAACATCTTATTAATAAAATAATGATATGCAGAATGATTTAAAAGGTACAAGTGAACATTTGCATATTTGTACTGGTGTTTGTCAGCAAAGCTAAGGATGTAACTGGAGATACTCTGCCACAATCAATAGCTGAGCGCAGAGGTAGGCAGAATACCATCTGAAGCAGCCAAGTGATTTTCTTAACAAAGGGATGGACAAGATAAGTGTTCAGACTATAGCAATGTTTAATTACATTCCAAAACCTTAGTGAGGAAGAGGTAGCTTCCCTCTACAAATTGGTTTCAAAGGACACAAGAGTGTACTTGAGGTATTGAGACATTCACAAAAATGTGTTAAGGATTTGGATAAATATTTAAACCAATACTTTGATGGCTACATGGTCACAAGGATTAGCAACAGATGGTCAAATTTTATGCACTTCTACTGGACTCTGCAAGCAAGACTGGAAGGCGAGTAGCCAACAACAAGGTGCCAAAAGTACACATGTGGATGTGAATTTAAAATCAGCTAATAGAGAGGCTGTATGTTATATCATATAGACGTGTGTTTTCATATATTCCACTTTTCAGCCACCACTGCCAAGCACAGATCACTGCTCTTTGTGTGTGGAAGTAGCATGGAGTTTCCTGTCATGCACAACGTTGGCCGAATGTCGATAGCTGTGGGGATGTGGGAGATATGATGATTAAAGTTGGCCAATGCAGGGCGTTTTCATACTTCGACCAAAAATTTGTGTCTTCTTATACTTCTCTTTCCTGCCACAACTACATAGCATACACCACTGGTGCTTGTGTGTGGCAGTAAAATCGTGTCTCCTGTCGTGCACTATGGTTGTTAGATGTCGGTAGGTATGGGGGTGTGGGAGATATGGGGGTTGAAAGTAGTTGACCTGCGGCAATTTCATATTTCTGCCAAAGACGCATGTGTCATGGTGTATCACTTTTCAGCGAAAACTATTTATCGTTTGTGTGTGGTAGTAACACAGTCACCTTTCGAACACAACATTAGCCGAATTTCAGTAACTGTGGTAGTGTGGGAGATATGGTGGTTGAAAGTGGCCAATCAAGGATGTTTTAGTATTTCGACAAAAGACATGTGTCTGCGCATATGTCACTTTTCTGCCACAACTACATAGCATAGACCATTGATGTTTGTGTGTGGTAATAGAATCGTGTCTCCTGTCGTGCACTATGGTTGTTAGATGTCAGTAGATATGGGGGTGTGGGAGATATGGGGGTTGAAAGTGGTCGACCTGCGGCAATTTCATATTTCTGCCAAAGACGCATGTGTCATGGTGTATCACTTTTCAGCGAAAACTATCTATCGCAGATCACTGGCATTTGTGTGTGGTAGTAACACAGAGTCACCCATCCATCACAACGTTGGCCAAATTTCGGTAGCTGTGGGAGTGTGGGAGATATGGTGGTTGAAAGTGGTAGATCAAGGATATTTTCGTATTTCATCCAAAGACATGAATACGTAAATTTTACTTTGCTGCCTGAACTACATAGTGCAGATGACCGACATCTGTTTGTGGTAATAGCATCGTGTATCCCATCGTGCACTACGGTTGTTAGATGTCGGTAGCTGTCAATACAAATTCTTTACAAACACGAATGAAGTTGTGGACACCAGCTAGTTAGGTTCTAATGTTAACTGTTTTGACTGACCCACATTTCCAAGCCTGGCACCATGGAAACTACTGAAAAGACTATTGGCATGTTTGAGCCTCCCATCCAGGGTAAATCAACGATGCTCCGACAGCATGCAAGAGGGAGACCAGGAGCTCCATATCAATTGCATATTGTGGCTTCAGCTATGCAACCGGAGATATCATCTGAAACTTCTACTTTGGACTTAAGCACGTCATTCTAGATTTAATGGTCAAAGGATACTGTGAAGTGATTGCAATTGCTACCCACATTTCGATTTACGGTAGCCAGAACCTCGACTCCAAAGTCAGCATGTCTGCTATGTAATTAAAGTTTTGTCAAACATATATCCGATCTTGATGTGAACAGAGTCAGTTAATGGTTTGGTCAGTTACCATATGTTGGTGCCAATTGCATCTTCAGGATTACCGTACTCTTCTTCACTGCACACTGGTAATATGGTCATCCCATAAAATCCATACACTGTGACTACTAGTAATATGAACATCGTACAGAACTGATTCACTACACGTACAATGATCCTGGTTAGCTAATAAAAAAAATTGAATTTGAAACAGATTAACTTCAGTGTTATATCTACAAGATTTCTCGCATTCCGTAACATTCAGTTGCTCAATTACTTTCTAATACTCATTAACTTTTTGTTAGAAAGTTTGTTTCATTCAATGTTAATTCTGGCTACGAACATGAACTCAAAGGCTTTTCTAAAAGCTGTGTAACACAGTACTTTAGCAATCTGAGGCAAATCCGTTTGTTCCAATGAAGAATCATATTCAAAAACTCCCTAAAACTGCCACATTCCCCCGCCCCTTTTTTTTCTTATGGCTTTGTCTCACACTAATATTAGAAGTGGAAAAAGATTGGAAGCAAGGAACGGAAAGGAATTTGACCTTGTCATTTTTAAGGAACCATCACTGCATATGCTTAATCTGATTTTGGGAAACTATGAAAAATTGAAATCTTGATAGCTGGACGGGGATTTGAACATGCACCCTCCCGAATGCATTACCATTAACCAATCTCTCTCCGTTAAAAAATCCTCATCTCCCAGTACTCTTCCTTGGATCTTGAAAAACAAGATAACTTTCATACCACAAAGTCTTTTATTCAACAATTCGCTCGCAGTCTACACCACCAAAAAAATAACTTCCTATGTTCCTTCAGTGAAATACACATCCTTATAATCAAAATCTTTACCACTCCTTCATGAAAATGTTTCAGCAGACCACTCAACAATAAATACATCTTGTTCTGCATAAACATACCTCTTATCTCTAGCAAACTATCATATCAATCCTTGCCCCGCAGGAGATCATGATACGAAATGTGCAGCACGAGTGCAGCCAATGTCACCTACTCCAATGCTACCACCGCGAAATCCTTACCCAATACTGATCATGCCACATTCACTACAACAAATCTCATATCAACTACCCTGCCTTCATTGCAGTTGGTTATTTATAGGCCTCACCACTTACCAACTGTGTACCGAGATGAATGGTCACAGGCTAACTTTTTCCACCTATAACCTAGAACAGTTATTCTCAACCTGTGGTACACGAAGATGGGACAAGTGGTCCACAGGCAGAATGTTAATATTGTAATTCCAATTTAATTTTAAAAAATCATAAAAATAAATTCAACAATAGGCCTATAAACCAAACTTCCTAAAAGCTATGAATATTTAAACAACCAGACAAAAATAAAGCAGTTCCGTATATGTGGGTATGACCATATTGTTACCATAATGAAACAGATTTTCAGTTGAAATTAAAGAGTGTGGCACTCCTTTAAGGATTAAGTTAATAGCCTTTTTATGACAATTGCTAGAGTTGGTTAATAACATAGGAATAGGAAAAAAATTGCTCCTTATATGTTAGTGGTATGTAGAATTATTTTTGAAATTTATTCTTTTTATTGTGGCTTATGGACATTTATTCACCCTTGGGATGAAAGAGATTCAGAAATGCTGACCTACACCACCCAGCAGCTGCTCATGTCAGTCCCTGTAACTCCAAAAACTGTAATAACTACTTCACAGTACGTATTTCAATAGTCTTTTCAGAAACTAGAAATTATTCTGAACTCAGTAATTGGGAATGGGTAAACCAACAAATCCTAGGCGACACATACCCGACTGGTCTATATTTCCTTTAATATCTTATCATTGGTGAACTCGTCACTTATAACATTTCTTATTACAGGCGTTTTACTACTGTTCGATACTATTTTCTTTTTTTTAAAATAAAAATAAAAAAAATTCTGCCTCCCACACACTCACATTCATTTCCTGTTCAACGGTCATTTTTTGCCAGTTGCATGGAACCTCTGGTGTGTGCGCACAAATCAACTTGCCACACGTTTCATTGATCTCGATCTCTTCAGGACAAAAGTTCATGTTTTTGTTTTATCACATACATTCTGCTGTCAACTTTGTAAGAAATGGGTTTACTTTTTCTGAATTTCATTTCATTTCATCTTAAAGCATTTTCATTTCCTTTTTTTTTTTATCAAATGAAAAAATGTTTATATCAGCATTTGTAATGTGATGAAGTTTGGAGTTTTCCTTTATCTAGTACTACACACTACAAATCATTAATTCTAGAACTGCAAATTGCAGTAGTGATCAATTATGGGCGATAATGTCATCAAAATGAAAAAAAGAATCATCACTTTACTTCAAAAAATTTGAATCTGAAATTTTTCTTTCAATTGTTACAAACCATTTATGCTAAAAGCTTAGCAATGTAATACACCATTGCTATTTTTATCATTAAGATAGAGAACAATAGGAAGTCAGTCTAACTTAAGTTGCTATTCTTGACAGTTTATAGGGTAAACATTTGGCTTATCAGAGAATGCAGGTTATAAAAAGTATTTAATGAAGAGGATTTGAAAATGATATTTCATCAGTGCAAAGTAAACAATTTGTTTTGTACACAAACAAACTTCAATGTGTATCACAACAGGACAGATGGAGGAGTTGTCGGTTACAAGATGGAATTAAAAATGCTAACTTCAATATTTCAACAACCAAGCTGAGATTGTTGGGATACAACAGAAGGAGAAGGAAACGGCTGAAAATTTTGAAAAGGTGCTGAACAGATGCTTCAAGAGTATAAGGAATTATACAAAAGAAATATGATTTTTAAGGAATTTCATGAAAAAATGGGAATAGAAGAAGAAGAAGAAAAAAGGAAAGCAGCTCACTGTTAGACATTATAATAAAACAATTTTAGTGTATGATTTTCTTGAAACTATGATAGTTCCACTAGTATTAAAAATAGGACATCAGTCAAGGAACTTGAGAAAGAATATATAACAAAGATGCAATCTGGTAACACTGTGTTGAGACACCTGCCTACAAAACACGAGGTCCTATGTTCAAATCCTGTTGTGGCCAGGGATTTTTATAGGCAGTGCTTTGTTCGTATCATGTTGGACAGATCACTCCATAGTAAAGTTCCAAATATAAGTCAGGATTTGGGTAATAATTCCATATGATTTATTCGGAAAACATTTGAGTTGAGAGTAGTCTCCAGTCAAGCGCATAACCGAAGTGGCATCAAATGCCGAGTTGCAATTCAGATTTCATATGGCGGTAACTCAGTGCCCTGGCAGACGAGTAATGCCCCAGCTAGTGTTAGCAGCTTTACATTATTTAAGCACACAATGCCATTTCAAATATCTCGCTTGCCTTATAGTCATCATGCTGTTACTATGTAGCGAGGTAAAAGCTGCGAGCCGGTCTACTCAGACTGAGTATGTTTCTAGTCTTCTAATAGTTAGTTTCATTTAGCTTCAGCTTTGCTTAAAATTCAAGCCTCTTGCGTCTGTAATGTACTTGTTGGGTAATAATCGTTTAGGTTCACAGTCAGGTAGTATATCACTGGTTTCAAGTCGTGCACCAGTTATTTAAAATCATATCATATGGCTGAAGAAGACATAGTTCATTTAATATTCAGTATCATGTTGATAAGCCTGTGAGCACACTGTGCATTTTATTCCCTCTACCATAACATAGTTAGATACATGGACACTTGTATGGTTAGATTCTCATGAATGGATATTTGTAAAATTTACTCCACCGGTGTTCTCAAATCATTTATCAGCAGTTACATAAAAACACCAAAATGTTTCAGGTACAAATGAATATGATGTAAAAGTTATTACTTCCTCAAGGTAAAAGTAGCTGATTTTATAAGGCTAGTTTAAAAAGCAACAAACCAGAGGCCTAGGAACGGAAACTAGTACCTGTATTTCAGAAGTACTGGCCCTGACTGTTAAGGTACTTGTCCCACTACGACACAAGGCAGTGAATGGCTGCCTCATAAAATTCCTGGGGCTGCGATGCAAACCAGTTCTGTACATACTGCTCGACATTGTGAATCGTTTGCCCCTCAGAGCCTTTTTTAGGGGACCAAAAATGGCATAATCACAGGAAGAGAGGTCTGGACTGTATGGACGGAGACCGAGAACCTCCCACTTGAATTTCTGCATGAGTGCTGTGGTTGTGTTGGCCATATGAGGTCTTGCATTGTAGTGGAGCAGAACAACCCTACGGGTAAGCCAGGCTGGTCATTCTGATTTGATCACTTGGCGAAGGGTGATCTTGGTTTCCGAGTAACGCTGAGCATTCACTGTTGTCCCATGTTGCAGGAAGTCTATCAGAAGGGGGCATAAATATCGGCATAACCTTTCCTGCATTGGTGTGGATGGCCTTGGATTTTGTTGGAGATGGTGACCCTCGATGCTTCCACTGAAGACTTCGTCGTTTTGATTCTAGTTCGAAGTGATGACACCAAGATATCTCCAGCCACCACTTGTGCCAGGAACTCATTCCCTTCCCTGGCATAGTGCTGCAGATGATAAAGACAGTGGGCCATTCGACATGCCTCCTGTTATAGTTGAAGACAGTGTGGCACACACTGGATGCACACTTTGCGCCAGTTCAGTCTTTCCATCATGATGGTGTGAACACTTCCGATGCCCAATCCGACTTCGTCGACTATGGCTTTCACTGTTACTCTGCAGTCCTGGATAACGAGTCCATCAACAAACTGGACAATGTCATCAGTAAGACGGTGTGGGGTTCCAGACCATGCATCATTGGCTAACGACACCCATCCTTTACTGAAGTGCTTTTGCTACAGCTTGACCTTTGCAAGAGACATTCTTGAATGAATGTCCGTTCCCTTTACTCCTTCCACTGTCAGAAAACGAACAACACCTCTTCGCTTTTCTCCATATCATTGCTTACAACACGAATGAGCACTGGACGACTGACACATGCTTCTGCTAGGTTTGTAGTTACATGACTTGCTTGTGTGACCCTCCAGTGGTGGGTATGTGGACTTCTGCGCTCTTGTCAGAAACCCTCTGTTACTGACGCAACAATATTACCATTCGTCACCAGTATGTACATTCCAGACTCCGGCTCGTTTCTTTTTAAACGTTCCTTCTATATGCGGAAATACAAGTTGAGAGTAAAGTGCTTTCAGGAAGCTATTGATCAATGCAGTTGCATAATTCTGCATTATTTAAAATTACCTTGTAAGAACTGATTAATGTAATGTTATATTGTAGGGAATAACCTGTCCACTTGGGAGATCATTTTAACTTTAATAAAATCATAAAATGCCTGCAACAACTAAACAGTCAGAAATAGATCATGGAGGAAAGGAACTGTTCATCCTAGCTCTGACACTCTGGATTATTACACCTCCTTCAGTAGGTTCCTACTAACCATAAGATTATGGACTAATAAGGAGGCCATCAGACATGTCAAGAATTGATTTCGATCTCCCACATATATGTAGAGTATTAACCCCATATGTTTGTGGTACAGTTGTTTCTTCAAATGGGACCAAGTTTTTGAGATATTCACATACAAAAAACATCCCAATGGCTTTAAAATACTAAAATTATTGCCTTCACTTTCAAGTGCCAATGAGGTCTAGTGGCAACATCATCACTTCCTAATTTTTGGACCCGGGTTTAAATCCACATACGGTTCAATATTTTTATCAGTTTTATCTTCAGAAATCACCGAGCGTGATTTTTTTAAAAATGATTTCAACTCCATTTTGATATTTTTATCGTGTGAAATAACATTTGAAACCGATACCTATTTTATTTTAAATTGAATAAAAACAATAAACTCATTAACAACAAATAGAAAACTAAAATAAGAATGAAGAAACAACTGGATGGTACATCCACGAGGACTTCAATGAAAAATACGATTTTCTAGGGGGAAAAAAAGATGCCATTTTGTACGTAATGTCATTTGGTTTGAATAGTTCGTGGGGGAAAAAAAAATGTAAATGAAGTCAAAATCGAATTCAGAAATTTCTAAAGATAAAACTACTAAAAATATTTGATCATATGGGCAATTGAACTTAGATCAGCAAATTACGGAGCAGATAAACTACCACCTAGACCATGTTACCACTAGGAAATACATGGTAATTATTCCAGTTTTTAATAGCCATTGCGATCTTTTGTAAGCAAATATTAAAAAAAAAACTAGGGCGCATTTGAAGAAATGCCTTTACTACAGATACATGGAATGTATACCCTTCAACGTACACATCCGCTTACGTTCACATAAGAAGGAGAGCCAAACACTAAAACTACATGAGATCAACATCAACTTTAGTTAATATGCTTAAGGACCTTGAAAAACAGAAAAGAACATTTATTATAGATTACTGTAGGAGGGCAAAACTTCAGAAAATGTGGAGTTAATGAGAACAGGATTTAAGGCAAAAAGGCTTTGTCAATAGAATATGAAATGCACGCAGGTTAGGGAGCACTCCATTAACCACGTAGCTCCATTTTAGCCTCCTGTGAACCCCTCCTCTCCCCCACATAACCTGACTTGGCTTTTGCCTCTACCCCCTCCCCCTTTCCCCTACATAGCACATAGCTTTTTTGATTCCAGAAGACCTTTTGTACCGTTTTCTCTTGTCAGACTATTGAAAATTACATACGGGGATAATTAAATGAAGGAAATAAATATTCATGTGCTTTTGTGTGTTCAGTATCTTATTCTAATTCTGAAAACTGATATGAATGGAAAGCTATGTGGCCTGACTCGGAACCCCCCCCCCCCCACCTCCCTCCCCCAGGTTGCGCAGCATTCCAGAAAACCCCTCATCTACTAGACCTAGCCACAAAGTCTATGGATACTCCCTTATGGCTTCTCTTTTTAATAGCCACCTAGCATACATCACAGCATTTTGCTAGCAAAAAATAAGTTTTCGAAGATTCCTTTCATCTCTATTTCAGCACTAAGAATCTCCTGCCTCCTACCATCACTAATAGTGATAGTTCTTTGGAACAGCCTTAGTTAAATTTGTTAATAAGCTTTTTACTTTCCACCAAATTTAAGATTTCTTCACATACCATATCAAAGTTATGTTCCATGCCAAGAAGAGCAATCAATGCAGGTACGACTTGCTTGACAGGAAATCCAGCAAGCGTGTCCTCGTTACCCATTACTAGCATCTGACACATTTCTATGACTGCTTGCAGCTGCTGGCCTTCATCACCTGTTGCCTGTAGACCTTGTAATAATTGTTGTGCTTTGGAAGCTGTCAAATGAAAGAGGAGCAATTTGTAGTATGAGAATTAAAATTTTGAATTTGCATGCAAGTTACAAATGAAAACAAAAGCTCCAAGCAACTAGCATTACAGCTCCAAATCATCTTCTTGACCTCTGTTCTCTCTTACCTGCAATCAATCATGCAAATTCTATTTTAATGTACCTTAAAATTCATCAAATGCTTTCTGTGAACTCTTAATCGCTTATGAGCTTCTGATCAACTCTAGCTCTTAAATTTCACTTCCATGACATTTAAGACATGCAGTGAAAAAGGTTAATGAGTATCCAACTATACAACTCATACTTTTGCAAGTTGGTAAAGGTAAGCTTTATTTACCAACACAATCTGTGTTTAACTGCCCATAAAAATGTAATAAAGCATATATAAAAAGGTGTAAATAGTGATAAATTTCTGTCCCCCATTATTCTTATATCAATTAAAATGTATCAAATACCTTAAAATGATAGTTATCAGATATAAATTTATCATTGAGCAACTAGAAATATAAAGCATCACAACTGCAAATGTAAAGGAAGTAAGAGTAAAACTCTTTCTTACAAGAACTTGCACCCATACTGCGATGTAGAAGTGTCTGCATTCGGGGTCCAAGAGCACCAAACAAGTGAGGGGGAAGACCTCTAGCCTCTAATAAGGCCTGCAAGCGTCCCACTTCACTGTCATCACTCTCACTATCTGGAGCACTTGTAGGCATTCCTGAAGGAATACCAGAGGCTGATGGCACTGTTAAGAAAACAAAAAGTCAGTAAAATTTGGAAATAGTTAAATGCAAATCTGAATACCATTATATTCTCCATTCATGAATGATGGGAATTATAGATGTTCCGAGGGGGGAAAATCATTTTTGAATAACATATGAACATGGCAACTTATTTTCGAAAATCTCAAAATCAGATTGGAATTTTAAGCAATAAAAACCATTATTCTAATAAACTGCAAAGTTATCAGAATGAAGTTTCCTGCCAGAGATAAGGAAATAATACCCATTTTACATTACAGTTTATATTGTTATTCAATTTTCATTTGCCACTCTTAAGGAGAACTTACTTATCACTTAGGTAAAATGTATTTAGTTAATCATATCATTTGGTAATTCTATAGATTCGTTGATTGGAGTTTCAGGTGATGGTTGTGGTGGCAATGGAGTCGATACCATCAGGTCTGATTATGCTGCACATTTGCTACTCCACAAAACAATCTTTGGCACTGTACACTTGTATTAAAATGCAACACTTTTCATTATCCGTGGTAGCAAACTGTTGCTGTGATGTGCGATCTAGTTTGAACACTGACACACCCGTCTGAACTGCACTCAAGCCAAGTACTGGGGGACCATTTGCATAAATATCGAAAGAGAATGGCTTGCAGCATGGTATTTTCGACCGTGCCAATGTTCGAGTTGGCTCACAAGCCAACACCATATCCATTACACACAGCTGCGGCATGATCCAATTTTCAAGGGTTTGCCAAATGTAGTGGATACACAGCTTTATTGTATAAGGCCATAAGCAAGTATAAGCTATAACCCAAACTTTCTAAAGCCATGAATATTTCAATGCCAGCAAAAATTTAGTATTTTCAAGATATGTATGCATTTTTTTAATACAGTAATCTATCCACTAAATATATGACTGGTCAGCATCAAATAGAGTGGTGATTCTTCGAGGATTAAGTTAAAGACTGTTTTACGAGGGCCTACATATAAATATATAGTGCCAATAATTATTGTTAAAATTGATTAATAATACACAGATGGGTAAAAAAATAGGCCCACGTATATTAATGGTCCATAAAATTATTTGATAGTTTACTGGTCCTCTGCTTGAAAAATGATGAGAAACACTGGTGTACTTACCATTAATTATGAGATTAATGGTAAGTAAAATATAATAGTGTAACATTGTAAATTACATGTATATGTACATACGATGTATTTATTATGTTCTTATATTTATGACGGTACATTATAAATGGAATTTCATCATGACAAATAATCTTACAAATGTATGAAGCTGAATGATATTTTAACTCTGAAATAACCTTTGTCTGTGGTCTGTTTACATTGATGACAAAACTGCACTTTCTGTTGTATTTATATTTTGCAAAACTCTGGGAGTAACACCAGACATTGAAAAAAAGAAACTTCTTTCTGCATTTCACTCCGTGCCTCCAGTTACATCAGTACACCAATGGAAGTGCTATCTTCATTATCATTCTCCTTTTCAGCACTGAATCAGGAGATTTAAGCCATTTAAAAAGCCACTAGATTGTTTCTTGGCTATGATAAGACCATCATATCTAGTGCAACAAATTCTTCAATACTTGCTTGCTAATTCTCTCTCAATTTTCATCTACTTCATCAGAAAATACAAGCCGTATAGCACTGATATAATGTAGGGCATCTAAAACAATAATTAAGTTTTCTATAGGATTGACAATTTTAAGAAACATTGACTGCACTACTCAAAACAGATAATTCTGTTTCATCAACTTGATTACTTTTCGATCCAATGGTCTAAGGCAACCTGTTTGAATTTGGTGGCAAAAATTTTATTATTTAATACTCTAAGCCATGCAACAAATCTAATGTCTAACTATCATGCTTTGGGTTGTGTGTTGTAATTACAGGAAAATTACTTGATATTCTTGGGTACATCTTCTATAACTTTTCAAAATTTATCGCCCAAATGTTTTACAATTTGCACCCATTTCCTTATTTCTTGTCATTTTTTAAGAATCATTTGCAAAGTCGATCCCCGCATACCAAAAAAAATTAACTAGGTCATTTTTGTTTGCTCAGTATTTTCATCAAATTTATATAAAAGTCACTATTTTCTCTTATAAAGACAATGATTGTGTTTGTTATTAAACTTGACAACTGTTAAAAATCATGAAAATGAAACAAATGAAAATATAAAAACAATCACTGTAAACATCAGTGTTGAAGAATAGAGCGTGGTAAAAGTAAAACCAAATGGAGAATATTCGAAATGACGAACAGTGTGTATTGTTTCTGGGATTATTTTATTCAGTGGGAATCAGCAGCCTTCAAATGGCAGCTACAGCACAAAGCTGTTCTTAGAAAAGATAACTTAAGCACTTACTGCTTATACTTTTTCAAGTATTAAAAATGTTATCAATAGGATTCGGATCTTTATGGCAAATCATATCATTTTCATCTTTTCTTCTTCTTCCTCTTGAGCTCTAAGGCCGAATTAAACACTGACTGGAGGTTTCTAAATGTATTTAAATGTATTCTATATAGCACATAAATTAATATTCGGGCCATTTTTATAGTTTGGTCATATTATGATAATATTTATGGTCATATTATGAGGAAAATCTGGTAATTTTTCAATAGTCCCAGAAACATAATAGAAGTTATGCATGAGAAAAAATAAAGATGTTGTACCACTACTATACATTGGAGGAAAAAACAAAACTAATTGTCACTGAATTTGTCAGAATTCACCAGTCAAGAAGTTATATATTATTGTAACTCTCCAAACAATGTTCCAACTGCCTTTTAAACTAGAGACTGCAGCAGCAGCATACCTGTGTCAAGCTGTGTAATCAATATTTCATTGTCACCAATACTTTTGAAAATAATCCTCAGTCAGTGTTAAATCTGCATCAGCGATATCGCCATGCCGAAAACAAAATTTTCTGAAAGCGTAAAGTTACATAAAGGAATTTGGAGAAGATTATTTTAGTACTGATGAAAGAGTTATTTTCTGTAAATTATGTGAAATTAAAGTGAATCAACAAAGTGATTTCATAGGCATCAGGATTGTGATAGAGAAAGACACAAAAACAATTAATCATGGCACCAAGCTCGACAAAGCAGGTGGTGAATTCTTTTAAGCTTTGTCATCATATCAATTTGATGGTATCCACAAACATCCCACATAATAAAGGGAAAAATGAACATTTCGAAATCTCCTTGGAGGAATGTTTGGTCATATTTTGTAATTTATGGGTCATATTTACCCATTTTTAAGCTCACATTTCATGCATATTTTTAAGCTTTTTTGGTCATAAAAATCCAAACATTAGTTATGAATGATTGACATATTTATGTCCTTTTACTATTGTTTAATACTACGACAGACCTACACAGAACAGAGTTTTAAACAGGAGCATTATAACAAAGTTCTTCTATGCGCGAAACATTACTACTGTCATTTGTTAGAAATTATTTCACTAACCTGCTGATACAGCACCGACTGGTTCCTCAGGTGGAAGTGGACTGTTGCCAGGAACACTGTTAACAGGTAGGGAATTAGTCCCTGCTGCCTCCTGTGTGCTGGACGACATGGCAGCCGCAGGGCCACCTGAAGTAGTTGCAGCCGTCGCTGTGGCTGTTGCTGCAGTGGCTGCAGCAGCAGTAGCCCCAGGCAAGGAGGCTTTTCCAGCCCGGGACGAGCGGCGGCTGCAAACACTGTCAGAAGTAGCAGTCTTTTGTAACCTCAAGGCTTAAGACAGTAGATATTAAAAGTAACATGTTTAATTTGAATATTTTCAGGGAGTAAACTCAACATACATTACACCACTTTATATTGCCTAAAAGCCATTTCCTTTTTCCTTAATATTATTACACTACTTGAGAAAGAATATCTAAAAAATTCAGTGTCCTATGCCAGAAATTCGAAATTTCTGAGAAACCAGCACTCACAATAAGTCATTGCATTTTTAATTCAATCTGATCTGGCAAAAGGTGATAATTTCAGTTAGATACATTTTTTAAAGAATATAAATTGGACTATTGCTACATCCATTAAAAATTTGGTTTTAGGTGAGCTGATAATAGTGTCAGGAAATTAAGGAAGCACCAATCACAGCAATAAGACAAGCTTTCAATTAACCACTCCTCTTTGAAAACTAGTATTATTCCATAAGGCACATACTAGAAACTAAGCTACTTTATCATATGGAATCAATTCTGAAAGAACCTGAAACTTTATGAATTACTTAGAACTTTTTTGTTCCCTACACACATTAATCTAATGCATTTATAAGCAATAGCCAACAGGAACCAGCATAAATTGAAGGATAAGATTACCAATTCATTATTTACTTCTATACAGTCTCCTAGAATCCATGTGTTTAAAACCTTTACACAGAAAAGATTTTTCTATGAATGTATGGATTTTGGCACAAGTAAACCAATAGGTGCAGCAATGTACAGACAGCACTTAAAAATATAGATAAAAATGAGACTGTCATCCATTAATTTCACTCTACTAGATTCTACAGTATATCCATTTGCTGGTGTTTGGGAGCACTGACCTTTGGTACTGATGATACGATGGGCACTATTTGCTTCAGAACCTTCTTTATCATATGTTAACATTTAAAAGTAAACGTCATGAGCAAACATTTTACTGCAATGAGGGAATTTGTTCCTATATGTATAAACTATCAATATACTCTTAATGCATAAAAACATCCTTTAAGAAGTTGAAAGTAACAATGTTAAGCACATAAGTACAGTAAACAAGGCACAATATTATTTATTTTGCATTATGCTGGCAGGGGTAGGCTAAACTCATTTTAAAATAAAATAAGTAAGTAGAAATTGGCAAATGAGAGGAAATTTTGCATTAAAGCAATATGACTGATTATAATTTATAAGCTACAGTCAAAAACTGATCTCTCAATGGAGAAACAGAGCACATACACCTCACATTAGACAACTTGAATCCAAGAATATGATATCAAAATGTGTTAATGTAGGCCTTCCTTGCATGTCACTGAAATATAATTTCAATACATTAACAAGAAAACATTAGTTCATTACAACAGTGTTTTTTTTTTTTTTTTTTTTTTTTTACAGTAAACAACTTAAGATAGATAACAAAGGTTATTATTAGTTGTTATTTCAAAATAGAGGTGTGGTGGAACCCTATGGATTGGTGAGAGCAGTGTCATGTCCAAGATAAAAAAAAAAAAGTTTCTCATCAAAATCATTATCAAATTTGTTTTGTCAAATTGGCTGCCTTTTTTTATATTAAACTAGTAATTTTTCAATTCATGACCAAATTTTGGAGAGGGATATGGCTATTTCAATCCTATACATATTGCAACAACAACTTTTGATTTCAGTCTATTATAACATAAATTATCGAAATCAGAGGTAGTAAATTTTGGATCATTCCTTCTAAGTGAAATTTGTGTAGAATTGTACAGATAAATCTGTTGAATATATGCTATGCGATTCTTCTGAATTCCCGCTACTTCTCTAAATAAGGCTGTCTCAGATTATAATCTGAAATTCAAACAACGGTTAACATGAAAGAGATTTCCACAAAATATATAGGAAACTACCAAAGAAAATGTCCATTTTACAGAGTATGACAACATATACAACATGGATTAAAGATCTAAACATTATTAAATGTACAGAAAAAGCAGTCCATGTTGAAAAATAAATATCTGATCAAAAAAATATGTTTCTTTGATTTTTAATGGATGTAACTAGCCACCATTTTTATATACTGCCCAAACTAAACAATAAGCAGCAATGCATAAAGCCAATTTTTATTCCAACTCTCTTTAATGCACTGCCAAATAGTAAATAATTTTAAAAAAAATGGACCATATTGTTTAGAGTTGTTTTTAATTATTCGAGACAGCATGATGTTCTAAAAAAGATTAATTAAGATCTCAAAAGTAAGTTAACACACAGTAACACCACGTGGAATACAATGTATCAAGACTACGCTCAATTAGTAATACCCATACTGAATTTCTGGACCAGTAATATGTAATGTGGAATACATCTTAAACTCAAGGCATAAATCTTAACACTAATGGAATTCTGTAAAAATGCATGATTCAGTGAGTCTATAAATTTTGTATTGCCAACCTATTGCTTAGAACTTTCCTGCCAATTACAAGAATGCCATTCACAGAGATTTCTGTTTAACCATCTGAAGGACAATAACAGCAAAAGTCAACAATATTACAATGCCTGCAACAGCTTGTCTCAATTATTACAATATAGTTTGCAATCTCTCCATACTAATTCACTGTTATCTTGTAAAAACCAGCTTTCAACTAAGATTAAAAACAAAATATTATGGGTTTTCAATCTTTCCAGTGTCGTTTTGATCATGAATTACTGGCAGTATTTTACTGAAAAGATATAGTAAATTTTGTTGTTGTTTTTTTAGGGTGTGTCGACATCGAGGTCATTAGCACACTAACGATTACCAGCTATAACTGTGGCTGAAAAATATACTAAAATACTGTCTGCATGGTCGGCTGTAAAAGGGTCGGCCATACAGACAGCAAATAAAATAGTTCACAAAAATAAAATGTAGCTTTAAAGGGCTGCAGAACACCTGGATGGCTGTAGAGGGGCCAAACAGGTTCACAGAAAAATTAAAAACCACTACATGTCTCGCTGACTGTATAATGGCCAGTGAGACAGGGATTATAACCATATAAAAAATATAAACAGTACACATGGAAGGGTGACTGTAAAGAGGCCACCCATCCATCTTAAAACTAAGCCGATCTGCCTAAAATATTAGGCACTAGACCAGCCATAACACAAAATTTAAAAACACTCGCCACGCTGCTGGTCTCGTTGTTTAAGTCTAAAAACAGTACACAGTCTATTAAAATGTGGCGTACCATCAAAGGTACGCCAATAGCATCACATTCCGGTGGGTCCCCCCGGCGGAAAAGAAAGCTGTGAGTCAGAGGACAGTGCCTTATTCGGAGGCGAGTAAGGAGAACCGCATCCCTCCTCACCCGCTGGAAGGAACTGCTCCATGACTAAATGATCGATTTGACCAGCCGGAGCTTATTATGCTCTACCTCCAGCCACTGCCTCTCCCAAATGTCAAGAACAAATCTTTTCCTCACCGAGACAAGGTCAGACTTTGGGACCGGATCAAAGTCAATTCTGCCCTTGTTGCAGGCTAACTTGGCAGGCTGCCTCGTTCCCCCTGATTCCCACATGGCCAGGTACCCAGCAGAATAAGACCTCCTTCCCAGAAGATTGGAGGGATCGGAGGGTGTCCTATATGTCTTGGACAAGACGATCTGCTGGGTACATGCTTCCCAAGGCCTGTATGCAGCTGAGGGAATCACAGCATATGATATATTTTTGGCCCCTACTTACCTTCATATGCTGCAGCGACTTTAACAAGGCGTAACTCTCTGCAGTGTATACGCTGCACATGCTGTTTAGCTTGAATGTATAAGTCCCTTAAGGGAACACTAAAGAGCAACCTACTTCGTTAGCCTGTTTAGCCCCATCCGTATACACCCGGGTAAAATCGTGAAGCTGATTTTAAACATCACTAAAAAGACTGATAAATACCCTGTCAGCGGTAAACAGCTTACTGTACCATGACAGGTCTAAAATCATTCTGGGCCTCTTTAAAAGCCAGGGAGGAGATTTGCTCCAACCCTGGTAAATAAGAGGGCATCTCAAACCCATATTCCTCTAAAATAGCCTTTGTACGGTAGTTGAACGGTCTGGTTGCTCTTTGGCGGTTGGTGTAAAACCATTCATAGTTAGGATAAATAACTACGTCGTACACGGGACTGCCAGGAGTTGTGGCAATATGCATATAGTGTCGCACCATGAGGAGACGCCGTCGGATGGAGATCGGCGGCTCGCCAGACTCAGCACAAATGCTGGGTATAGGAATGGTGCGGTATGCACTTGTGGCGAGACGAATTCCTGCATGGTGGACACTATCCAGTATATGGAGATAACTGTCCCGTGCCGAACCGTAGACAATACAACCGTACTCCAACCGCGACCATACAAAGGCTCTATAAAACTGTAGCAGGCAGGAACGGTCAGCGCCCCATGACCTCTTTCAGGGCTCTGGCTTTAACATCTTTAAGATGTGGCAGCCATGTAAGCCTACTGTCGAAAATGAGGACCAGAAATCCAACAGTTTCACTAAAACTTAAAACGGTGCTCCTCAAGGTGAGATGAGGTTCTGCTAAAAGACTTCTACTGCGGCTAAAAAGTACACACCGGGTTTTCTCAGCAGAGAAACGGAAGCCAGTGTGTACTGACCATTCATCCAGCCTGATCAGCGCGAGTTGCAGCTGTCGTTCAGCTGCTTCTCAGGCTAGACGATGCAATAAAAATTAAAAAGTCATCAACATATAAGGAGTACCGGATGGGCCTCCTTATAACGAATGAAATGCTATTTATTGCTATGGCAAAAAGTGTGACACTTAAAACTGACCCTTGAGGAACGTTTTCCTGACTACAATACAACCGTACTCCAACCGCGACCATACAAAGGCTCTATAAAACTGTAGCAGGCAGGAACGGTCAGCGCCCCATGACCTCTTTCAGGGCTCTGGCTTTAACATCTTTAAGATGTGGCAGCCATGTAAGCCTACTGTCGAAAATGAGGACCAGAAATCCAACAGTTTCACTAAAACTTAAAACGGTGCTCCTCAAGGTGAGATGAGGTTCTGCTAAAAGACTTCTACTGCGGCTAAAAAGTACACACCGGGTTTTCTCAGCAGAGAAACGGAAGCCAGTGTGTACTGACCATTCATCCAGCCTGATCAGCGCGAGTTGCAGCTGTCGTTCAGCTGCTTCTCAGGCTAGACGATGCAATAAAAATTAAAAAGTCATCAACATATAAGGAGTACCGGATGGGCCTCCTTATAACGAATGAAATGCTATTTATTGCTATGGCAAAAAGTGTGACACTTAAAACTGACCCTTGAGGAACGTTTTCCTGACTAAAAAGATCTGACACTTCACTACCGACTCGGTACCGGAAGGAACGACCACATAAAATGATTTTAAAAACGGGGTAAGTTACCCCTGAAACCCCAATCATGTAATTGCTTTAAAATAACATGCCGCCAGGAGTATCGTAGGCCTTTTCAATATCAAAAAAGACACCCACAAGATGTTGGCTGCAGATAAACGCATCTTATACTGCCGCCTCCAGCAGGATCAGGTTGTCCAAGGTGGAACAGGACTTTCTGAATCCACACTGAAAGCGGCTCAACAGATTGCGGGATTCAAGACACCAGATGAGGCGGCGATTGACCATCCTCTCCAGTGTCTTGCCCACGCAGCTAGTCAAGGCAATACTACGATAGCTACCTGGCAACAATTTGTCTTTCCCTGGTTTTAAAATGGGAATTAATATTGCTTCTTTCCACGATTCGGGGAAGTGTCCTCCGGTCCAAATATGATTAAAAATATCTAAAAGGTACTCTTTAGCATCTTTACTAAGATGCTTCAACATCCGGTACTGGATCATATCAGGCCCTGGGGCAGTGTCGTTAGCGCTATTTAAGGTCAACTCCAGCTCCCAAGATGAAAATGGGCTGTTATATGCCTCTGTACCAGACGAATCGAAGCATAGCACGCGCCTCTCGGCAGCAATCCTACATTGCTGAAACCGAGGATTGAAATTGGCAGAGAAGGTGATGGCAGATAAGTTCTCTGCCAACAGCATAGCTATGATTCGTTCGTCAGTAACTACACGTCCCTGATCCAGTAACCCAGATACTGATGTGCGAGAGCACCTTCCAGATATACAGCGGATTGACTCCCATAGTTTTGATGAACTTGTGGAACGATTGATAGTGCTCACAAAGATCTGCCATGACCTTTTCTTGCTCTCCTTAATAACTTGACATGCCTTAGCTCTGGCAATATGGAATGCTGCCAGGTTGTCAGGTGTTGGGTACAACCTAAAGCGATGCAACGCCCGTCTAAGACCCCGGATAGCGGAACGACATTCGTCGTTCCACCAGGGGACAGGCCTCCTTCACAGTGTTCCGGAGCTTTTCGGCATGGAAACTTCAGCTGCACGGTGAATAACTTCTGTATACTCCTGTATACTCTCACAGGGCTCCAGTGATATGGAACGGCAGAAGAGCTGCCAATCTACATTACTGACATTCCATTTGCAACGGTTATTGCCTCTCCCTCACTCATACTCTACGTGCATCCAAATAGGGAAGTGGTCGCTTCCATGAAGGTTGCGATCCACCTCACAATGCACGGAGTCTGCGATTGAAGGAGAGCACAACGAAAGTTCAATGGTAGAGGACAAACCGGAAGCAGTGTTGAAGTGTGTCATTTGTCCTGTATTCAGGATACAGACATTCTCCTGCTCCATTAATCTACTAACCACTCGGCCTCTGGGACTCTTGGCGTTCGAACCCCACAACGCACTATGTGTGTTGAAGTCTCCTAGGAGGAGGAATGGCCGTGTGAGCTGCCGCAATAAGCCGACCAGATCGTCAGATACGACAGGCGCATTTGGTGGTAGGTAAATGGGCATTACGGTCAGTTTAATAGGACCGTGTATCCTCACTGCCACTGCTTGTAGATCAGAGGTGAGAGTGACAGGTTCGGAATGGACAGTGTTTCAGACAAACACTGCCACTCCCCCCTTCCCTCGATCACCCTCGGTATTGTCCTTACGGTACACGTCATATCCTCTTAGCACAGGTTGGTGTGTTGGTCTGAAATGTGTCTCTTGGAGGCAGAGACACAAAGGATCAGACTGTGCTAAGAGGTGTAACTCCTCTTTGTGATGTTGCGTCCTGCAACCGGGTAGCGGGTACAGGACAGATGAAATCGTACTGTAGCTAGCTGAAAGAAATCAACCAACAAGCGGGGTATCGATTTTTACAATTCGGGAACTCGGATTGGAAGCTCCTTCTGAAATAAAAAGACACCTGGAAGTTGAGAGAAACAGTCTGAAGCTCACGAAGCCGACTACAAATATTGTACAAGTACCTAGGAGGAAACTTAGTCTAGCGGAAGCGGGTTGAACATCCCGACGACATATACGTCGGTCCAACCAAACGTGAGGTAGAAGTATTTAACCCACCACCTCAGCTCCAGGATAGCTAGATATGAGATCAAGACCCGTTTCGTCGACTATATAGAAATCTCTCTGCGTGCAGTCCATAAAAACTAGAAGACCCTAAGCTCTATGACGACAACGAAGACTCTGCTGCTCTGCGCCGCGCTGTCTGTTGCCCCTGGCTTATGTCACGATCTCTCTGCCCGATCGACCCCACACTCCGGCGGGCCGTCGCTTTTATAGCACACGGTGACGCGTCACCGGTGAGTCACTCATGCTTCTCGAAGACTCTCCCGGTTTCATCATCTCGGGCGCCGCGCTGGATCAATACCGCACTCGCCTGATGCAACCGGCACCAATACTCGACTTTCCTTAGCACATCATTGCGCAAGCTGACATTTCTAAGTGCTTCTTGCGATTCTTTCGCAACAGTGAGCAGTAAAACTGTTGATGTTCCACTGTAGTATGGGAGCCATCCTTACCTATTTAACCTCACCTCACCCGCCCCGGTTCGGGTGGGTCTTTGGTCACTTCCTGCTGAGGAACGGGGCCAGAGTCGTCCACCAGCATTTCCGTTTCTTCCTGTCCGGAAGCGGAGACAGACATCTCCGACCCAGAGGACTCCTCAAATTCCTCCCCATCCTTTTTCTTCTTCTTCCTCTGCCTCTTCCCCACACTCTCCCTACTGCTGGGCGGTCTGGGAGGAAAAGAAGAGTGGGACTTGACAAACTGGGTCAGATCCGTCTGTCAAAACTTTATACCTCGGATCTTCTGATCACCTCTGTTTCCACTGGTAGCAAGTGGTAACGCTACCATTTCAACAGCACATGGTCGAATAGGAGATTCTACATTTGATGCTGGTGGAGACATTGTCACTGCTGCTGGACTGGTCGAGGTTGCAGATATGTTACTAGCGACATCCACGGTCTTGGGTGTCATGACCTTCATGGATTTTGCACCACATTTGCACTGACATGAGCACATAGTGCTTGTGCCCATGTCTGCAAAGGATGTCTGCGTAGCAACACTTTCTTTCCTGACGGGAGTCGAGACCATTTTGGCAAAACTACTTACAAAAATTGGAGCGGCGAGCGATTTCGACTTCTTCTTTGCTTCTGCATACGGTATCCACTCTTTGGTCTTCAACTCCTGTATCTTGCGCTGCTCAAGATACACTTGACACTCCATACTCCAGGCAGGATGTGCCCCGGAGCAGTTGACGCACACCTGCAGGAGCGTGCAAGTGACACCCGGTTCATGTGCCCCCTTGCTGCATCTACCACAGGTGGGGTTGCCCTGCATGACGCCGTCGTAAGTCCAAACCTTTGGCACTGGAAGCAGCGCATTGGGTCCGGAACATACGGACGGACGTTCAGGTTAATGTAGCCAGCTTTAATGCAACACTGGAGTGTCAAACGTCAGGACGAAGGTGGCAGTCTTTTCAAGACTGCCATTTACCCTCCGTGTAATCTGACACACCTTGACCACTTGCTGATCCTCCCACTCCTTAACGAGTTCCTCGGTTCCTAAATCCATAATATCACGGCAGGTGACGACGCCTTTCGAAGAATTCAGGGATTTGTTGAGTTCGCTTTTAACGGCGAACTCCCCAAGCTTCTCACAGTTAAGGAGCTGGGATGCCTGCCAACTGGTGGTTGTTTCCAGCGTCCCGTTCCTCAGCTTTTTAACTGAACTCAAGGTTCCAACCAATCCTTGAAGTCCTTTATTAATATAAAAAGGGGCCACCTTTTCAAATGTCCCCTCTGCATTACCATGAAAGCGTTCGCTATGGAACAGACTTTCCTGTTGCTATGGTTTTCCGAAGCGGGAGGGCTATCAACCATGGCCCGCTTCTTTGTACTGAGTGTATTGGGATTAACCTGCGGCACACCCGTACCGCAGGGGTTTTTTTTTTTTTTGTGGACAACTTTGTTTTGGTCCCACAAGTAAAACCAATTTAAAAAGAAGCGCTAATACAACAGGGGTGTGCAGGTGCCCCTGAGGTTGCACGTTAGCGAGTGATTTCCCTCATCTCCCATTCGCCTCCTCGGCACGTGTCTGACCTTGAGGTTGAGGGGTTTTTTTTATAGAGGTTTGTACCGTCCTCGCAATCTGGGTGATTAAGCAAAGATCCCCGTTCTCCTAGGCACACAACGTTCCACCGCCATGCCCTACGGTGGTCGTTGAAGCATGGTAGGAGTTTACGGTGTGGGAAACTTGCGGCGCTCACAAGTTTCCAGCTCGGGCACCGCGGGTTCGCCAAACCCATACCTGTCACTTGCGTACCAGGCCCCTGCGGGGGATATAGTAAACTGTTGACAGCTCATTACAAACCTTTTCAGCACAAACACATTCCAGAAAACTGTGGTGAACTACGAAATCTTTGTAGTATAACCAGGATTAAACTCTGGTTCTCTTCAACCATAGTAAAATAACTTTACTACTGAGCTACCAGACACTTCATGATCCACAATTATTAGTGTGCACAGTCAGTGATATTTTAAAAAGAAATTGCCAAACACATCACTGAACTAGTATTTTATCTCACACCCAAATGAGTCTATGGGATTGTACAATTCACTATTAGGCAAATGATTACCTTGAACACCTTAAAAGAATTTTGCTTTGATTTTTATTTGTTTTTCTTCATTATCCAAGTCATCATTTTGATCCCTGAAAACATCCTGTGATACAGGTTCAACTTCACTGCAACTAAGCCAAAAAAAAAACACACACACACACACACACATTTAACGTCACTTTTGCTAGCAAACTTGAAAATCTTTGGGAATCATTGAGCAACATAAATAAGGTAATTCAAAGCATGGTAAAATCATATCTTTACACTGGCACAAGTCAACAAATGGATACAGAATTACTACAGCTTACATATGAGCACTGCTGACTAACATAACGACTTCATGGTACCCATACTTTCCTAATCGAACAATCCAGAACTCTTTCAAAAGTAAAAAAAAAGAAAAAAAGAAAAAAAGAAAAAAAAAAGTGTTTTACAAAACAGATAGAAACTCAATGATATATTTATGCCAAGGCAATCACCTAATCTTCTAATTCATTAATTACCATCACTAAACAAAAATGTACTTCAAACACATAGAGAAGTTATTCAAAAGCTTTTAGAAATTATTAAAACTTGCATCACAATAAAATCAAACTAGATGACACATGCAAAAATTTTGTGAATGCAATTAATAGTAAGCTTGGGGGTTTGTAATAGGATGGTAGAAGAACCAGCTCGTTTGTTTCAATTGTTTATTTGTTTGTTGACCCCAGTGAAGCAGTTCATTTATATCTCTGTGATATGTGCTACTGCTATCTATTGGCTTGTGTAAGACGAAAAGCTTTGCCTCAGCTTTGACCGATTGTAGCCATGGATAATTGTTCAGGTTTGGCTTTACTATAATAAAAGGTCGCCACTTAGCTTGTATAACCTCAAACTAAGGAAAGGTATTTCAAATAACGTTCGCAAATCCGGTGTTGGTTAAAATCAGTATATACTTGAAAGATTATGCAAAGTCACTAACTGAAAAGACATCAGACAAATTCTTAGAAGTTATATTTGCAAGTTCGATTAACTGATCCGAGCCAGATCACACCCCATAGTTCAAACTATAATTGAAAGTATCTAAAAGTTCGTCACACGTTTCTACTGCTGCATTAGTTTGTAAACTACCAACACTTAAGTAATTCTGAGGTCCCACATGGTGTAATAGTACTTCAAAACTGCCTAATAGTTATTCAGATTGAAACTACAAAACTTTGTGATGCCTACATCTTGTCAACCCAGTAGCACAGTAGTGCTCTAAATGAAAATTGACTGGTCGACTGAGCTACATGTTGTCATGCTCGCGGTTCCTGAAAGATTGTGGCCTACCTCTTGTCTCATCGATTGTTTCTATAAGACTGGGTAATGAGGGAAAGGACCAGGGGAAAGCCACTCACTTCCGCATTTACATGGGTAATTTTTGGAGAGCTGATAAGATATCAAATCTCACACCTGAAGGTTTCATCAGCCAATTTTGACCTTGAAAACTAAAATAATGCTATCACTCTGAAATTTTGCAAATCACTAGATCTTGGAACAAACGTCAACTTTAGTTGTCATAAAAAAATTTGTAACTTTAATAGTTTAGCCAAAAATAAATAATTTTGATACGAATTTTCGAAATATTACTCCAGGCGAATGATCAAAGTTGATGCAACAGAAAATACTATCTCAAAGCTGTAAAAATCTGCTTTCTCGCTTAAATTGCAACAGAAACTGACTATAGAAATGGTATGCAATACCATCTATTCTAACTCGCGATTCTAAGAACATATTTTGTCACTCAGTTACGAAATTTATAAGATACCTGACACTTGGCTCCAAACTGTTTCACATGCACAACATTCACAGTTATTACTTTTGCCCATTAACGGTCAAATTCCGAAAAATTTTGCTCTTAATTTATAATGTTACCTGAGTGGAGACCTTAATCTTTTAAATGATATCTCATTTATCGATTTCGGTTGGGTGTCAATGGAAATAAATGACTCTTAACAAAAAACACATTACGGAAATAATGATTTTTCCCCCTTTACGCGACAAAATCTAAAAACATTATATCTTACAATATGATCTGATCAAAGTGGAGACCTTACTCTCTAAAATACCACCTCAATTCTCGACTTCAGTTATAAACCAAGGGAGATAAATAGTTCGTGACAAAAAAATACGTTCTGGAAATAATTATATTTTTGTCCTTTAAGGGTCAAAATCCAAAAAATTCCTTTCTTAAAATAAAATGTGACCACGGCAGGGACCTCAATATTTAAAATGATACCTCATTTATCTATATCGGTACGATATCAAGGGAGATAAATGGCTTGTGAGACAAAAACACTTTGCAGAAATATTGATACTTTTCCCCTTTAAAGATAGAATTTCGAAAAATTTCTGTCATAATATATAATTTCAACAAAATGAAGATCTTAATCCTTTAAATGATACTTCATTAAATATTTCAATTTGGTATCCAGGGAGATAAATAGCTCGTGATACAAAAAACAGTATTTAGAAATATTGAAATTTTTGCCCTTTGAAGGTCGAATTCCGAAAAATTGCTTTCTGAAAATATGATGTGATCAAAGTAGAGACCGTAAGCTTTAAAATTACACCTTATTCATTGATTTCAGTTAAGTATGAAGGGAGATAATGACTTGTGACAAAAAACACCTTATAGAAATAATATGCATGATAACGAGTGTCTGTATTATGCTGGTGTCACTTCTTAACAACATATTTGGTTAGCTTTTGTTCTATGTGATAAGTAGGGCCCGGATATATATGCACGTAAAACATCTAATATATGCATGCAAATATGCACAAAAAAGTCCTAAAATATGCACTAACAATTAAAGAATATGCACTAACAATTAACGAATCTACACTAACAATTAACGAATATACACTAACAATTAACGAACATGGACTAACTATTAAAGAATATACAGTTATCAAATGATTTATTTTATGTCAACTCACTGATATACACGTTTCATTCCTTACAAAATGATGAATCACAATATGTTACCAACAGTTTTTCAATGTTTTCAGGGGTCAAAGATTTTCTGTTGTCAGAAAAAATTAGTTTATAAGCCGAAAATGATCGTTCCACGTCAACGGACGTTATTGGGCAATACTTGTACGATGGTGCTGACTGTTCGGAACATTCATCTGGCAAAGATTGTGTGGTTCCACTTAAATACGTATTAATTGATTGAATCTTTTGCAGACCTGGGTTTGAGTCTAACACCCTGCTGAGTTTAGATTTAACTTTTTCTCCAATTTCACCAGGGACGGCATTTAAAGAAGAAATTGTTTTGTGAAGCAACTGAATAGACTCGTGAAGGGGTGCACCGCTAGTTTCTAGACCCTTAATAGCATTAGAAAGTGACGAATAGTGTACATGGATGAAATTGATATCTCGATATACAGTATCACAATCAAATGCGCACTTTGCTTCACGAACACACGCAGCACGATCGTCATGACCAATACTTGTAACCACATCTTTCACTTGATGAAAGTTCTCCTGGTAGAACAGCACTGCAGACAACCAAGTTCCCCATCTAGTGAGAACAGGTTCCGGTGGAAGAGGAACCTCAGGCAGACGATCCTTATAAAACTGTACACGCGCTGGTGCTTTTAGGAACACTTTTTTTCCACTTGAAATTACTTTGTTAACTGAAGGAAATAGAGAACGTATCTCTTCTGCAATGCGATGTAATCCATGCGCCAAACATGTAACATGGATCAGATTGGGGAAAAACACTCGAAGCGACTGACCAGCTTTTAACATATATGAAGCTGCGTCTGTGATTAAAACACGCACCTTGTAACAATCACTCTCCGATTCAGTAGGCCACAGAAGTCGCAGGGAATCGTTTATAAATCTTGCAATTGTACTGTGGTTGGTTTTCTCTAACACTTTGGTTGAAAGTAAATGTGGTTTTCCGGGTTCTTCTTGACATAGTTTGCCCACTATAAAGTTCGCTACGTATCGGCCACATGAATCGGTTGTTTCATCTACCGATATCCAGACACAGTTCCCTCCTATGTCAGACCGAATTGAATCCAGGACAGAATCGTGTAGAGAGAGCAAATAATTTTTCCTGAGGGTGGATTCATCCGGTATCCTTTGATTAACACAATACTTTTGAAGAAATGCTCGTAGATCTGGATTATTCAATTTATGCAGCGGGATATTGCTGCATACAAAAGCCTTACACAGGTCAGCAGAGAATGTATTAACAGACCGTGATACCTGAGTTAAAAGTAGCTGTTGCGTGTTCCTATTCTTTTCTTTTGACCTGAGATGTACAGCTGTTTTAGAATGCTGTTCAAGTTGAAATTTTTTCTCACATTTTATATTCTTCTCACATACTTGACAGTACACAACTTCACCGTCACTAGAATAGTCACTGTTGCCTGAAATCCACTGCTTAATTAAAACTGATCGTGTGCATTTTTCTTTAGGCATTTTTGGAGTCAGATTAAAGAAACTTAATCTTAGCACACGAACACTCCTGTCAACACAAACTTTGAGAGGCTACTGTTTTTGGAAAGGAATGTACACGTCCCTTTAAAAGTACGAATCCCTCAGGTCTGGAAGCCAGGAATCTGTTCTCAGGAAAACTGGCTCGTACCGCAATTAGGGGAATATTCCCGAAAAGATTAAAGAAAACCGCTGGCCTTCCCGGTAGTTGTCGCACGAATAAACACACTGGTAGATAACGAATATTCCAAGTGGGGGTAAATACTTGTGACTGTCGTCTCCTCAAACAAGAATTTGCCGCCTGAGGGAGAATAGAGCTATTCTTTGATTTTGCCGACCCCACCCGCCCTTCCCGTGAATGTTACCGCTCAGGGCAGTAGAGAAGGTCGCCGCCACACAAATTTTCCATTTGCAGCACCTCCAAACATGTCACTGTGTGAGTTTGGATAAGGTAGAAAATTCTCTACATGTGAATGCCAGTACAAAAAAATCCTGTTTACTCCAAGAATTTAACTTACTTGTTGCGGTTGCCAAGGATGTCCAACATACAGGTACATTAGGCTTTACAGTTTCTTCAGAAGTATCGGATATTCAGTTATGAGATGAAATAAAAGCTAAAATATGCACATATCCATAAAATATGCACTAACCCTCAAAATATGCATTTGCATATGCGCATATGCTTTTTTGAAAAATCCGGGCCCTAGTGATAAGTAATGTTTCGTGAAGTGTGTTGTATATGATGCGGAGATAGGGAACCAAGCCAGTATTCACATAGGTGTTTGCTGAAATCTGCTTAAAACCATAATTAGGGTGGCTGGCATGCTAGGCCCAGGACCTGAAATGAGGTCCTCCACCCAAATAAGTTTTTCCGATACGCAGTTATATGTAGAGAGGTCACAAGTTTCCAACCCCCCCCCCCCCCTCAAGGAAAGAATAGTAAAACCAAAAACATTGTGTAACAAACAATATTTACGTAAGCTGTCCACAGAAAGTAACAATTTTAAACCACAAACAAAAATCTGTCTCCCAAACTGAGGTAGGTAGTCTCCCACATTTAACCCCTCCCCTCTCTCCTTAGTTTGATGCCATTTTAAAAAGTTGCAAACTGGTTATCTCGACGAGACACCTTCAATGGTAGAATTCCCCATTATGTTATAGTGACTCCATGCTTTTTGGGGCACCTTTTATGTAAATCCTATATACAATTCTAGCAATAAAATTCTAAGTCCATGCGCACAAATTCACGGGCAACAGTTAGTAATCTATACAAAAACCAAGTGTGACTGATAGAACAGAATCAAGAAACTAGTATATGCTGTGATTTGCTTATGACATTGTTCTGTTAACAGACTGCAATGAGGATATTGAGAAATTTCTCAATGCCATGAACCAAATACTTGGAGAATAATATGAAATAAAAGATTTGATAGAAGTAGAATGATACCTTTTTAGATGTAGAAATTACAACTAATGGTCAAAAGGAGAATAGTGCTAGCAAAAAGAGCCTCCTTGGAAAAGAGAAACCTTCTGGTGCCAGATACCAACCTGGACTCTGATAGGTAGGTGTGTGTGTGTGTGTGTGTGTGTGTGTGTGTGTGTGTGTGTGTGTGCAAGCAGTGGTTAATAAACTACCCTATTTTTTATTTTTAATTAACTGTCCAGCTGCTTTTGTTCCCTTGTTTTATATATATATATATATATATATATATATATATATATATATCTCAAGACGCTAAGTAGCAGAAAGGTATCAAATTAGAATAGGGAAATGAGCCACCACTTACCTTTAGATGATGGTGGATGTGGGACGCGAACACACAGGAAAGTAATTTTCAGGATAAACCCTTCGTCGGAGAACATTATATATACGGGACACATCCCTTTATGGAGCTGAAGAATGGATTTTTAAGAGCACAGATAAATGGAAAATTGAAGCACTGAAAATAAGGTGCTTTAGAAGAATGCTCAAAATTAAATGGATGGATAAGGCATGAAAGTAAACATGTTTTGGAAATGTCAGTGAGAAAAAAATTTTGTAGAAGAGAGAGAACAGTATGCCACATTTTAAAACATGCGAGAATGGTTAACCTGGTAGTAGATGGAACAGTTGATGGAAGGAATTGTTGAGGAAGACAAAGATTAGAATATGTGTAGCAGATAATTGAAGACGCAGGCTGCAACATAGTATGCCGAGATCAAATGTATATATCAAAACAGGATGAGGTGCAGGACTGGAACGAATCGGTTGAAAGACATGACAAAGCTGTTAATATTGAGTATCTTAGCCTGTGGCTGTAGTAAACTGTTCGTATAATTACTGGCTGAATTCCTTATTACATCTGTGATCTGTAGAATAACTGTCTAAATTTGCCGACTGCATATTTAACCAAATTTTCCAAATAGAAGTTACAGATAGGAAAAGATGACATACTTAGGCAAAGAAATCTCATAATTCTAGTAACTGGAATTATGAAAAACAACAGATCTTTTGTAACAATCTTACGCAGTGACATTTTTCTATCCCATTAACCACTGAGAAAAGTGTTAGACTGCTTCCTCAATCAGCAATGTATGCTGGTTTCATTCTTTAATACAATCTTGTGGGAGGGGGAGGGAGAAAATATGAAGGGAAAAACAAGAATCAATCTTTTTTTTTAATTTTATTTTGAGGCATATTCTGATATCTATACCGACATCTGCAGTAGCATCCAAAGCTACTTTCAACAGTTGCTTCATCACTCTCAAAGTAGAAAAAAATAAAGAACTAATTTCAGAAATATGTTAAGTAAATTTAAAAACACAGCCCTTTTCAAGCAATCATTCATTGATACCACCTTAAAAAATTTGTCAATGGCACACCGCAAATGCCAACACTAAAATTCCTTTCCAATAATCAATGCAGAAAAAAATTTTAGTCCCATCTTCTTTAATATAATGTGTGAATAGTATGTTATGAACATGTAAAAGTGACAGAGCCAATGAAAATCAACATCAGATTAGAACACACAAGTATAAAATTATATTAAAAAAATAATAAAGAATGTGAAATAGAAAAAAGACTAAACTGTCATATTCATTGCATCTAAGTTCTTGTACCAAATTTCCTTGTTGATCTACAGCTACTGTATTACAGATTTAATGCTCTAGGTAAAGTATAGACTTGCAAATAAAAAGACACAGATAAAGCAACAAAATATTGAATAAAATGTTAGCACTTGTGGGTAGGAAAAAGTTAAAAATAGAACACTTACAAGGAAAAGTCAAAACCCCGCTACATAAACAAAGTGCAGTTATTTTAATATTTAAGAGATTACAAGACTAAGGAGAAAACAATGTACACGAGTAAAGAATCTACTTCCAAATTATTCTGAAATTTGAGGCCTGATAACAATAATAATAATAATATGTTTTTGTTTTTCTTAAAGAAAGTTTATTAATTTATCAGGATCAACTTTGTCTCCTCAAAGTAGTTTCTCCTGAGGTTAAACACTTGTGCAAGCACATCTTGCTTGGAAGTACTTGTGGAATTCACTTTTCGCTATAGCATTCAGCTCCTTCAGTGAGACTGTTTTTATATTGTCAATGGTGGAAAAACAATGTACTTCTAAGGTTCTCTATACCCTAGAGAATAGAAAGAACCAAAAAGGGACCATGTTAGGCAAATACGGTGTCTGAGACAAACCAACAGTTTTGTTTGTTTACCAAAAATTCATGAATAACCAATGAGGTGTGAGCAGGAGCATTATCATGATGCAGTTTCCACGAGTGGTTTTGCAACAATTCTGTGCATTTTTCATGGCTTGCTTCATGCAAACAGTGCATAACTAGCGCATAGTTTATTAAAAGTATGAACATTTGGCGAGAACTGATAATGCACAACAGGTCTTGGCTCTTCCGACACCTTCTATTGGGACAATTGGGCCTTGTTTTCGACATCACAGTCATACACCCATATTTTGTCACCTGTTATGACCATTTTAAGAAGTTCTGGATCTTTGTTAACTTCATTCATCAATTCCTGAGTGATATCTACATGACATTGTTTTATGTTGAAATTCAGCAATTTTGGAACAACCTTTGCTGCCACACGTATCATTCCCAAAATATACGAAAAAATTGTTTGAGTTGAACTAATGATATTCCGACATCACCAACCTCTTTAATAGTGATCAGCAATTTCCCAGAATCATTTTTTTCACTTGTTCGACATTGTCATCAGCTGTTGATGTGTTAGGGCGTCCAGGGTGGTCGTCATCATAACTTCTTTATGGTCCTGTTTGATACGTCTGTGCCACTTTTAAACTTGTTTTACTCATAGTAGATTCATCAAAACCTAATGTTGATATTTCAGAAGCGGTTCTGTACTTTATTCCATTTTTTAAGGAAATTTTTATACAAAATCTTTGATCCACTTTAGAAAGTACAATATCGCTGATCACACCAAAACACACTTACCTTTTCAACTGTTCAAAATGAACTAAATGTTTAAAATGGCTGCCAATTACAACATACTTCAGGAATATGTGTACCAACAAAAATGTATATCTATATAGTTTTTAAAAATTACCGTTATTTTTTATGATTGTTATTTTTTTTATTGTATATGTAAAAACTCTTATATTACTAGGAAACAAAAGGAGCTTGATAGTGGGGTAAATAAAACATATGGAGGGGAGAATAACCAAAGTTGACAGCAGGACAGCATCGAAACACCTACAGGCAAGTAGATACAATTATTTCTCATGTCCAAGAAATAACATTACAAGTTGAAAAAAAAAAAGACATTAATTAATTAATATCGAACTATAGAACACAATTAAACGGAATGTGACCAGAATTCCGCAATCTTGATGGCCTTCTCATTTACCCTAAAAAGGTCATCGATAGTGCAGGTTTCAGGGAGATTCCTACATACCAGAAGATGTTGTGGGTTCTGAAGCTCACCACATTCACATAGTTCGTTTTCAGTAGTGTAACCCCATTTTTTGATATTAGATCTACATCAGGACACTTCAGTTCTTAATCTGTTCAGAGCCTTCCATATAGCGTACGGCTGATTACACTCCACGGCCGGTGCCTCTTTGATATTCCTCCCGTGCCCTTCAGGCAACAAATTTCGCCATAGTTATAGAAGGCATGCTCCAGGGGATGATGTTATGGCTGTAGTTGACTGTACGGAGCTCTTTCTTGACTTCATCTTTGTGGGTTGAGGTTCGTGTCCGAACAAAGGGTGTCTGGGGTCTGTTTCCTCTTCTCCATCTCTGCTACCGTTTTCCTTCGAATGTCAGGTGGTGCTATACCCATGATTTGGTATATTTTTCTGACAACAGGCAACCCGTTAATATGCGACCAGTATCATTCAATGCTATATCAACCTACCTAGCATGAGCAGAGTTTTGCCAAACTGGTGCTGAGTATTCTGCTGCAGAGAAACTAAGTGCCAGGGCAGATGTACAAAGTACATTTAGCTGTGCTCTCCAGGAGGTACTTTGAGGTTTTCGGATGATGATGTTCCGGGCAGATACTATAAGCACCACCTATTCTAAGGCTGCCACAGGGGAACCTTTTCCCATTACTGGACATGACACATGTATCATAACATAAGTCATGTATCCACTCACCTCCCACCTCAGTCCCAGTTCATAAATTGGTTTCACCACTATTGACTCTCCCTCAAAGTGAATGGTCACAGACAAACAGTTTACACTGAAAACTGTATCGCATCGAGTGGCAGACCATGCCAATACTCACAATTTGAAAATTTAAACATTTGTTTTACAGTGAGAGCTGTCAGAGTATTTTGTGAAAAAAAAAAACCTTTTCTGAACTCTGCAAATAGAAATAGCTTACCATTGTATCCTTGAAACCAAACATCCTCCTATTTATATCCTCTCACGTTCATTAATTTGTTGATGTTCCCTGATTTCTAAGACAATATTTTTCCAGAATTATTGATTCACTATTTTCTTGCCTCTCCCCTCTACCACAAATCCAGCTTCCAGAGCCGTGCTACTTGGCTACTCCCTTCACTCAATGGTCGACAGTGTGATTATGACCACGTTAAGTGCTGGACTGAATTTCCATATCCTTGTGAACTAAGAAGTGAAAAAGAATTACAAATTAGTATGCGTAAATAAACCCAAGAAAAAGTTACTTACTGGTCTCACAGTACTTTCTAAGTCTTGAATCTATCAACCGAATATTTCATCAATGTTATGAGTTCCTTCAGGCCTGCAAAGAAATTAGATCTAGTCTTCCCCTAAATCTTTTTCTCCATCCCTCCAGGCAGTCCCAATGGTCTTTCCCATGCAATAGAGTCTGCTGCAAGATGTGTGGCGGCATTCACCATGCTTCCACCACCTTTACCAACCCTGTCACTGGAGAAAGCTTCCCATCATAGGACGCCACCTGTGAAACCTACCATGTAATATACCAGCTAAGCTGCACCTACTGCTCAGCTACCTACATAGGTTTGACCACCGATCCACTATCCATAAAAATCAATGGCCACCAATAGACAGCATTCACTGAGAATCCAAACCGCCCAATAGCTTTCATGTAATCTCCCATGACACCTACAATTTTAATTCTTGCTTCATGGTCTATGCTATCAGAATCCTCTCAAACAGCAGCAGCCCCTCTGAACAAAAAATGTTGCCCATAAGTTACAATTGGGTACCAGACAACTACCTGATCTCAACTTAAGATACCCAGTCTCTGTTTTAACATTTACTTCTTTCTATCCTATCCTTTCTTCTACCTCCACTATCTATCTTGAACCACCGTTAGCCAGAGGTTATGATTAACTTTTTTTTTTGTTTTACTGTAAATTTTTATTTTTGTTTATTACAATTTATGCCTTTAATACTTTAAATTACTTTTCTATCTGCTATTTTTGCCTGGCCATGATTCGTTTTGATATTTTACAATGCCCAAGTATTCCATACAAATCACTAAAATCCCTATAATATAGTTGAATTTTACTGCACCACGGACCATCTTCCTTACTTAATGCTTAATATTTGAGGCAGTCTCTTACATCATCTCCCCCTCCCCCAATGTTCTACTTGCTGATGAAACGCAAGCACCCATTCATTGTCTTGTACATACATTTATGCTGCCCAGCCATCATCCAATACCTCGTATATATATTTTAAAGGTGGAACAAATTGAACATTTGGGATAGAGATTAACTATACCAGCGGAAAGCCTGGGGCTCCGTTTAGCAAGAAATGGGGAAGGAGGAGTCGGAAGAGTCACGCCTTGTTAAAAAAAATCTTTGATTAAATGGCTTCAGCTGATTCTATCATGTAAGGGCCCCTTGGCAAGGTAACTGTCAATACCTCAATGGCAGCAGGAATGGAGGAGAATAGCACCTGTCCATTTGTGGTTGAAATAAATAGTTTACATAGTGACTGCACCCCAAGGAAAGGCCGCAAACTCCTAATGAGTGGCTGATATTAAATGGGGCAACCTACTTCCTATGTGTAAAGGAACATTATATTACATGGCTCTCCATGTAGAAGAATCTGTTTTCATAAACGGTTATTTGGTCATGATGTACTATCACGCTGTGACGTCACACTATGATGTCGGGCTATGACGTCACACTTGTCACCTTTGCTGTCTAACTTATGACCAGAGACGTTGTTCTAAGTTATCCATGTTATGTAATAACAGTTCTCTTTAGCTAGGCATGCGTGAATAAATTAACCGTCAGAACGCTGAAAGAAAAGTAGGTATTCCGTTTAAATCAACATAATTATTAGTTGCTTATATTTATTTAATATTCATTCGAAGTAAAAGTATTCATTAAACTATTTGACAATTGATATGTGATAGAAAACTTTTAATTTTCTATTAGCAATGTTAGTCACAGTTTTGATTAGACTGTTATTGTAACCGGCACTTGAAATTACAGCAGAGGGCATGAGTAAATTAATTTTTATTAAATAATTTATTTTCATGAGCATCCTGTTACTTAAATCGTTACTTCATTTGAACAAATTAGTTCCACACTGATCACAATCTATATTGCCTAGACTACAATTAAAACTAATATTACCTGGCGAGATGTAACTTGTTAAGATTTTTTTTAATTTCCTTTGCTTTCACTGATGAAATATTTCAGCCTTATGTAACTGCATTAAACATTCAAAGATTGTAATATTGATCTGAATCACGGTTAACAAAACAGGAAGCGGTAAGAACCTGTGAAGATTTGCATGTGAAAGAGTTCATGTATTAAAATGCATGTAATTGAAGTGTTGTTTCTCTAGCGGAAGGTTTAGCATAGTATGTGGTTAGGTTGAAATGCAACCCAGAACAGTTTGCTACAGTGAAAGGCACTAGGAATGACACTGAGCTATATTTTATAACAATTATTTTTAGTCATGCAATTGCTAATAAATGAATTGCCGGAACATTGAAAGAAAAGTATGTATTTCATTTAAATTGACATATTTAATATCAGTTGCTCAGTTGCTTTTTTTTTTTTACTTCATTTGAATGAAAGAAATTCCAAATTGATTGCAATCTATGCAGCCAAAACCACAATTAAAACTAATATTACACGACATAATATAAGCTGTTAAGATTTATTTTTCATTTTCACTGGGGCCATTATTTCAGCCGCAAGCAAGCTGTCAGACATTAAAAACATTGATATTCATCATAGATAATAAGAAAAAGATGCAAGTACCTGTGAAAGATTTTGGATAAAGTTTATACCACGATATATGATAACATTGATATGGAATACAGGGAATGTATTAATTCACGTGATTGAAGCTTTTATTTTCTAGCGGAAATATCAGCAGAGAATGTGGTTAGGCCGAAATGCAACCTGGACCAAGTTGACAACAAACTTTTTGCTATAGCACAAGGGACAAAAAATTTCATTGACCCTATTTTATAACAATTCTATTTAGGTAAGCACCTTCAAAGAAATTAATTGCCAGAACACTCCGTTAAACCTGTCAAAAATGATAAGCTTTCAGACTAGTCCAGAAATAAAACTCTTCACTTGGATTGCCAGGAAGGAAATACATTGAGAGAAAATATCTGAAAATAAGATGGGACAAGAAAAGGAAGGAAAGAAAAGGGTTGTAAAATGAAATGTAAGAACGCTAACTGTAGCCTTGAAAACTAGAAAATTGAAAACCAGAGATGAATAAGAACAGATTAAATGCACTTGGCATTTGTGAAGTAAAATGGGCAGTAAATGGGGAGGTACGAAGTTGAGATTATAAGCTTTTCCTCTCAGGAGAAGAGAAGATTGGTGAAAACACAGTGGGAATATTTATAGGAAGGAAACTGAAAAATAAGGTTATGAATGTGAAATGTATTGATGGGAGATTGTTGATGATAAGACTGCAGGATAGCCCGAAAAATGTGGTATTAATACAGGCGTAAATGCCAACTAGCCAGCATGAGGTGAAGAGGTGGAAGAATACTATGTGAAGATGGAAGAACATATTGAGAAAGAGTATAGAACTGCTTGTATCGTCATCATGGGTCATTGGAATGCACTGATAGATAAAGGAAAAGAGGAAGATGTAGTTGGAAAACTTGGATTAGGGATAAGAAATGAAAGGGGTGAAAACTAACTACTGTAAAGAAAATGCATTGGTGTTAAGCAACACAACTTGAAAATTAAAGAATGAGATATTATACATGGATCTCTAATTTGAATGGGGAATGGTACCAGCTGGATAATATCCTGATACAAAAAAGATTTTGAAACTGAAGAATGCTAAAGCTTACCAGGAGCAGACAAATTCAGATCACAACCTCACAGCAGGAGAAATAAGTAAAGTTTGACCATGCTGCTTTAACCTGAGACTCATTAGCATTCTATCGCATTCTCTGATGACAGTATCACTCAGTCATCACATAAGACAGTGACAGTTGGCATGATGATACAGAGTCCAACCCCTAGCAGTTCAAATCTCCTACCCAAATGGATTCAACTACCTTTCAACCAAAACCATTTACTCCTTCTGTTCTAGGATTTCATCAAATCTAACGTGTCCTCTACCTATTCCCTGAACTCAATCCTTGACTCCCATTGTCTCTGTTCCACTGAAACCTGGCCCATGAGAGATTATCATCCTCACTCAATCACTGTAGTCAGGGCCCACAGTGACTATGAGGCTGAGGATTTGAGACAGCTCTAGGAAACCAGCATGTATTGTCCACATCCTACTCCTTCATTTTGACATCAAGTTCTTTCCTTGATCCAGGGTCCCTTACAAGACATCACACCAAAAGTCAGGTCATCATAACTCTGTAGAAACCCCACACATGCACCCTGTACTTCATTTACAAGGATGATAGCCCTTAGGGCCTAATAGCTGCAGCATATGGATTGGCAATGAACAGATTTCAGCTCTTGCGAATCAGCACCTCCAGCAGAGAACTTCCATTCATCAAAGATACCCCAAACTTCCTTCAGCATGTCCCCACCCCCTTCCTTATCTCCATTGACATCACCTTTTTATATAACATCCCTCGTTGTCAGCAGTGCCGGATCTAGGGGTGGGGGGGGGGGGGAAGGGAGGGGACAAACCAGGGGTCTTGCGCCGGGCGACAACTTCAGGGGTGCGCCAAAATCATGTGTTGGTGGCATCTTTTTATAAGTGCCAGGGCGAAATATTCATGTGCTGGCAATCTTTTTTTTTTTAGGAAAAGCGCCGTGGTACACTGACCGCGGTGGCAACTTGAAAGGACGGAAAATTTATTGTTCTGTGACAGAGCGGCCTTAAAACAAAGCTCTATTCACGGAATGGAATTCATTCCGTCATTGTTAGCGGGAACTCCCGATATTCTTGGATTTATAAATTTTTCCATCTGATGTTCGCATTCTTGCAGCTGCGTTCGAGTGATTAGCCCAGTTTTGTTTTAATATCTACTTTTGTGCTGAACGAGTTTAAATATTTATTACTGGAAACGAAGCATCTATCAAATATCTCAGCGTTTCTTATCCTTTGTCAATCCGAGGACCAGTAAAATAACCAAAAAAATTCGGATCATTAACTTATATGGGCCTTATTTCTTACCTCTGTACATATTATGAACCAAACCTATCAATTGTTATTAGCATATAATGCCGTTTCTCAAGACATATACCTACAATAAAGCACTCATAAAATGTCGCTCTCCGAAAACGTATTTAGGTAATAGGCTGAAAATACTAGATTTTTGATGGTAGTTGAAATATTATTTGTTTTTAGAAAGTTTGGATTACTAGCTTATTCTCGCTTACAGTCTTATGCAGGACGAGACAACATCCATTTTTTTAGTCTATTTGGCTTGTACAAAAACTTTATTGCTTCTTCGTTGGATCCACTACATGGTGGGAAATAATGAAAAAATGTACAAAAACGAACTTAAAAGGTAGTAGCCAGAGAAGATGGTCGGCCAAACACCTTGCAAACAGCCTTATTTAATAATTTACCTGAAGTTGTCAAAACACTGGAGGAAATTGAAGAATCTTCTCTGGCTGCAGAATCTAAGTATGAATCCGCTCATCTCTTAAATGATGTACTGGATTTTAAATTTATCCACAAATTAACAATTTGGGCTAAGCTTCTTTGAGAAATTAATAGAGTAAACATGGAAATACAAAAGGACATAATCCTTTCGTGTTCCGTGTCACTAATGAAAGGGCTTATTAAGATATTGCTAGAAATGAGACTAAAGCCGATAGAATACTGGATCAAAGAAGCTACACGTGTAGCACAAAAATTGTGAATCATTCCAATACTCAAAAGCAAATGAATTTCAAAACGAAATAGGCAACATATACTGAATATACTGCACATTACCAATGATGTCTGCAAGCTGCGAGCGGGATTTTAGTTAACTAAAAATCATAAAAACCTACCTGCGATCAACAATGAGCCAGGAACATCTTTCTAGCCTCATGATCTTTTCAATCGAAAATAGAACAGCTTATGAGACGAATTTTGATAAAGTTATAGATTCTTTCGCGGAAATGAAAGCTCAACGAGTGAAGTTGTAGGAACATTTAGTTCAAATTTTGCTAGGGCTTAAGGACTGGAATTGTGAGTACAGTCTGGTTCGTGCGTTATGTATTCTGATTGTGTGTATTATATATAATGCAAGCAATAAAAGAACTAATTTCCTATTATGTCTTTTGCCTTTTTTATCATGTCAGTTTAACAGTGCTCAACTGAGTGTAGTGTCTTCTTTGGGGGGGGGGGGGGGTTGCCGCCCGCGTGAAGTTTTTGCCCCGGTTCGGGAAAATCCTAGATCCTCCACTGGCTGTCAGGGCCTACGTACGATGCAACACTTCCTTGAAATGTGACTCCCTTCCCCCACAAATGATCTAACAATGTTCTTGATAGCCAGGAAGTGGTTAGCATAAAAAGGAGCCTTATGAGTAATGATGGCAGTGTTGCAGAATTGATGGTAGATTCTGCCATCAAAGAATTATTTATTATGAAGTGCCATGTTGGGCAGGTTCATGAGGAAAGGTGTGATCAGGAGGCTGTTCAGAATGTGCCAATATAAGAAATTTTCTATTTCACTGAGCCCATAACAGGGAGGAAGTTTGGTATACAAATGTGTCTTCGTTTTTTCTTGTGTTCATCACTGCCCTAATGCCTTTACCTTTGGTAAGCATTGAGTTTACTTTGATTCCCCCCCCCCCTTTTTTTTTTGCTTGTGGCTTTAAGACTCACATATAGAAGATGCAATAAATATTTGCTCAATACATGGAATAAAACCCCGTGCAATAATGAGACCTAAAACAATAATCTATACAGCCACAAAATATGGATATGAAGGGGAAACAATAGTACACGAAATAAACAATGAAATAATGAGACAAAGAAAACAATGTAATCACATTGTCATAAACCTATAATATATTTAATATATCTTCGATAAGAGAAGCTCATCATAGACCAGTTACATAGGAAGTTACTTTTAGAATAAGTTTCTTCATTAGAAAACACTTTAAAAGGTCGAACTTAGATAAATCGTAAGTAAGCAAAGTGTCAGGAAGTCAAAATCATTCTTTCACACTCTCCATTCTACATTCATTTTCACAGACACAGTAGAAAATTACAATCAATTTAAGGTATAAAAAGTATAATCAGAAAATTCTATTTAAAAAGTTATAGCAGGATTTAGAATAGTTGCACGATGTGGCAAGGTCTGGCCAAAAATTTGTCTCATAAAAGAACACCCCTTAGTTTTTAAGATATTAGAAAATTTGATGAGTCAACAGATTCAGGATAAAAAGAAGCAACTCGCATATAAAAATAGACCTTGTAAAAGAACTAGAAATGGGATTTTTAGGCAAAAATAGTCATATTTAAATAAGAGAGATAGAGCGTTAGAATTAGGTTTAAATTAAAAGGAAAAAATTTGTTGATTATGAATATCATTTTAGTTTTTCAATTACTTCATGATTTAAGGGCTAAAAATACAATCATATTTTTTCTCAATATGGCTCCTTTGTGATACCTGACATGAGAGGGCGAAGAATTATCAGAAACAAGTCGACAAAATAAAGAATTAAAAGAACTACTTTAGGGACCAGGAAAAATACTAGGAGATAGGGGTATTTTTTTCTAAAGAATGTTGTGTTGATGCCAGCCAGCTCCATCAAAGCAATAGTTTCAGAGAAATAAATTATATAAGATTTTGGTAATTATGTCATGATAGAAGAAGTAATGCAGTTTCAGTTTAACACGTATTTCTCCTAAAGTATAAACTAGTCGGTAGAGCCATATACATCAAAAGATTAGGGAAATTATAAGATATTTTCTGACAACAGTACCATCACAAGGGAGTAAAGAATCTTAATGTAATTCAAGATTTTGTAACTTAAAAAATTAATATCTTCTAAACGCAGCAAATTTTGGCAGAAGTCCTCGTGGGATGAAATGATTAGAAAAACAAAGGCTAGAACATATAAAAATTTCAAGAAGATTGGAGCAAACTGACATAATAGGGAAAAGTTCAAAGATCAGTTTGACCCGTCCCTATAAAAGGGCGACCAGGGTCCGTTGGGCTCAAGCAGTCACAAGCAGGAATTCGAGATGAAACGAGAGTGAAGGGGAAGAAAAGTTATTAGCATTCATATTTGCCAACAATAAATGCAGCCTGGAGTAAGAAATAAATATAAATGAAATAGGGACTTAATATTGAGGTATTTTGCCACAAGCGGTAAATTGGTGAAAGAGCCATAAATATCATACACCGTACAGTGAAATTGCATGTGAAATTAAGCTTAGTGGCAAATGACTTTCCAAAATGCATCTGGATAATTGAAGTAACTAACACCAAGATAATTAAATTGAAGTTCTCTAATATAAATGAACTAGGAGGCTAAATATGGAAATCAAATGTTGTTGGAACTACTAATGACCAATGAACTGCCTGTGTGTAGGAAAGAAGCCTTCATTAATTGTCCAGTAAAAATAGGGTCTCACTAAGATTATATCACGTAGAAGATTTTTTTCCTTATCTTGTATATATTGGTGAGAGTATGCAGAAACCAAGTTTTTGACCTCAGACACCCATGCCACAATTTTCTGTGGCCAAAACACGTCAAAAGTTTGGTACTTTTTCAGTTTTTCATCCATAACTCCTTCCTGATGAGTCCTAGCAAAAAATACTTTATTTACAGTTTGAAAGAGGACAAAATTTCCTACAACTTTTGTCCTCAAAAGTTTTTTTTTTCTAAACTGAAAACTAAGAGAGTTCTTCGAAAATCAGCAAAATTTCACACTTTTCTGAAAAGCTGTGTTTTTACCTATTTTGTCACTCAAAATGACCTGTAACCCCTGTATATATAATTGATATATATGTAATTCTGTAAGACATAGTATTATATGTACTGTTTTATAGTTACTGATGGTCAATTCAATATTCATATGGCATTGTTGGCCCGGAGATTCCAAAGGATTGTTCGGCCGGCAGGTGACTGTTTTTGATTCGCCGTGCAACGCGTGTGTACTAACCAGGAATACTACCAGGTATAGGGAACCTACAGCTTCCCGAGGAATCCAAACCACAGAAGCATTCTGGCTTACTTCGCGTTACACAGCAAACAGTGGCAGAGCTGAAGGTCAGTTTAATGGCCTTTGAAAGTCACAAATGAGACCGGGATATCGATCCCCGGTCAGACACCTTAACCACTGTGCTACCAGACCACTCTATTACGGGTGGTATTTGTACCAGTTTGAAAAATGGATTTGCAAAACTAAGAGCATAATGTTATGTCACAAAGCTTATTTACACAGTCAAAATGAAGTTATAACAAGTCAAAAATCTTATATATATATAAAAATAGACGTGTTTTTTCCTATATTTCACTTTTCAGCCACCACTACCTAGCACAGATCACTGATGTTTGTGGGTGGAAGTAGCATGGAGTTTCCTGTCGTGCACAACGTTGGCCGAATGCCGAAAGCTGTGGGGATGTGGGAGATATAATGATTAAAGTTGGTCAGTGCAGGGCGTTTTCATATTTCGACCAAAAATTCGAATCTCCGTATACTTCTCTTTCCTGCCACAACTACATAACATAGAGCTTTGGTGTTTGTGTGTGGTAGTAGAATCGTCTTTCCTGTGGTGCACTATGGTTGTTAGATGTCGGTAGCTATGGGGGTGTGGGAGATATGGGGGTTGAAAGTGGTCGACCTGTGGCAATTTCATACTTCTGCCAAAGACAAAAGTGTCATGGTGTATCACTTTTCAGCGAAAACTATAGATCACAGATAACTGGCGTTTATGTGTAGTAGTAGCAGAAAGTCACCTTTCGATCACAACAGCGGCCGATTTTCAGAAACTGTGGTACTGTGGTAGATATGGTGGTTGCAAGTGGCCGACCAAGGATATTTTCGTATTTCGACTGTTTCCGCATATGTCACTTTTCTGCCACAACTACATAGCATAGAGCATTGGTGTTTGTGTTTGGTAGTAGAATCGTATCTCACGTAGTGCACTATGGTTCTTAGATGTCGGTAGCTATGGGGGTGTGGGAGATATGGGGGTTGAAAGTGGTCGACCTGTGGCAATTTCATACTTCTGCCAAAGACAAAAGTGTCATGGTGTATCACTTTTCAGCGAAAACTATAGATCACAGATAACTGGCGTTTGTGTGTAGTAGTAGCAGAAAGTCACCTTTCGATCACAACAGCGGCCGATTTTCAGAAACTGTGATACTGTGGTAGATATGGTGGTTGCAAGTGGCCGACCAAGGATATTTTCGTATTTCGACTGTTTCCGCATATGTCACTTTTCTGCCACAACTACATAGCATAGAGCATTGGTGTTTGTATTTGGTAGTAGAATCGTATCTCACGTAGTGCACTATGGTTCTTAGATGTCGGTAGCTATGGGGGTGTGGTAGATATGGGGGTTGAAAGTGGTCGACATGTGGCAATTTCTTACTTCTGCCAAAGACAAAAGTGTCATGGTGTATCACTTTTCAGCGAAAACTATAGATCACAGATAACTGGCGTTTGTGTGTAGTAGTAGCAGAAAGTCAGCTTTCGATCACAACAGCGGCCGATTTTCAGAAACTGTGGTACTGTGGTAGATATGGTGGTTGCAAGTGGCTGACCAAGGATATTTTCGTATTTCGACTGTTTCCGCATATGTCACTTTTCTGCCACAACTACATAGCACAGAGCATTGGTGTTTGTGTTTGGTAGTAGAATCATTTCTCATGTAGTGCACTATGGTTGTTAGATGTCGGTAGCTATGGGGGTGTGGGAGAAACGGGTGTTGAAAGTGGTCGACCTGTGGCAATTTCATACTTCTGCTAAAGACAAAAGTGTCATGGTGTATCACTTTTCAGCGAAAACTATAGATCACAGATAACTGGCGTTTGTGTGTAGTAGTAGCAGAAAGTCACCTTTCGATCACAACAGCGGCCGATTTTCAGAAACTGTGGTACTGTGGTAGATATGGTGGTTGTAAGTGGCCGACCAAGTATATTTTCGTATTTCGACTGTTTCCGCATATGTCACTTTTCTGCCACAACTAGATAGCATAGAGCATAGGTGTTTGTGTTTGGTAGTAGAATCGTATCTCATGTAGTGCACTATGGTTGTTAGATGTCGGTAGCTATGGGGGTGTGGGAGATATGGGGGTTGAAAGTGGTCGACCTGTGGCAATTTCATACTTCTGCTAAAGACAAAAGTGTCATGGTGTATCACTTTTCAGCGAAAACTATAGATCACAGATAACTGGCGTTTGTGTGTAGTAGTAGCACAGAGTCACCTTTCGATCACAACAGCGGCCGATTTTCAGAAACTGTGGAACTGTGATAGATATGGTGGTTGTAAGTGGCCGACCAAGGATATTTTCGTATTTCGACTGTTTCCGCATATGTCACTTTTCTGCCACAACTACATAGCATAGAGCATTGATGTTTGTGTTTGGTAGTAGAATCGTATCTCATGTAGTGCACTATGGTTGTTAGATGTCGGTAGCTATGGGGGTGTGGGAGATATGGGGGTTGAAAGTGGTCGACCTGCGGCAATTTCATACTTCTGCCAAAGACAAAAGTGTCATGGTGTATCACTTTTCAGCGAAAACTATAGATCACAGATAACTGGCGTTTGTGTGTAGTAGTAACAGAAAGTCACCTTTCGATCACAACAGCGGCCGATTTTCAGAAACTGTGGTACTGTGGTAGATATGGAGGTTGCAAGTGGCCGACCAAGGATATTTTCGTATTTCGACTGTTTCCGCATATGTCACTTTTCTGCCACAACAACATAGCACAGAGCATTGGTGTTTGTGTTTGGTAGTAGAATCATATCTCATGTAGTGCACTATGGTTGTTAGATGTCGGTAGCTAGGGGGGTGTGGAAGAAACGGAGGTTGAAAGTGGTTGACCTGTGGCAATTTCATACTTCTGCTAAAGACAAAAGTGTCATGGTGTATCACTTTTCAGCGAAAACTATCAATCACAGATAACTGGCGTTTGTGTGTAGTAGTAGCACAGAGTCACCTTTCGATCACAACAGGGACCGAATTTCAGATACTGTGGTACTGTGGTAGATATGGTGGTTGCAAGTGGCCGACCAAGTATATTTTCGTATTTCGACTGTTTCCGCATATGTCACTTTTCTGCCACAACTACATAGCATAGAGCATTGGTGTTTGTGTTTGGTAGTAGAATTGTATCTCATGTAGTGCACTATGGTTGTTAGATGTCGGTAGCTATGGGGGTGTGGGAGATATGGGGGTTGAAAGTGATCAATCTGTGGCAATTTCATACTTCTGCCAAAGACAAAAGTGTCATGGTGTATCACTTTTCAGCGAAAACTATCGATCACAGATAACTGGCGTTTGTGTGTAGTAGTAGCACAGAGTCACCTTTCGATCACAACAGCGGACCGAATTTCAGAAACTGTGGTACTGTGGTAGATATGGTAGGTTGCAAGTGGCCGACCAAGGATATTTTCGTATTTCGACTGTTTCCGCATATGTCACTTTTCTGCCACAACTAACATAGCACAGAGCATTGGTGTTTGTGTTTGGTAGTAGAATCATATCTCATGTAGTGCACTATGGTTGTTAGATGTCGGTAGCTATGGGGGTGTGGAAGAAACGGAGGTTGAAAGTGGTTGACCTGTGGCAATTTCATACTTCTGCTAAAGACAAAAGTGTCATGGTGTATCACTTTTCAGCGAAAACTATCGATCACAGATAACTGGCGTTTGTGTGTAGTAGTAGCACAGAGTCACCTTTCGATCACAACAGGGACCGAATTTCAGATACTGTGGTACTGTGATAGATATGGTGGTTGCAAGTGGCCGACCAAGTATATTTTCGTATTTCGACTGTTTCCGCATATGTCACTTTTCTGCCACAACTACATAGCATAGAGCATTGGTGTTTGTGTTTGGTAGTAGAATCGTATCTCATGTAGTGCACTATGGTTGTTAGATGTCGGTAGCTATGGGGGTGTGGGAGATATGGGGGTTGAAAGTGATCAATCTGTGGCAATTTCATACTTCTGCCAAAGACAAAAGTGTCATGGTGTATCACTTTTCAGCGAAAACTATAGATCACAGAGAACTGGCGTTTGTGTGTAGTAGTAGCACAGAGTCACCTTTCGATCACAACAGCGGCCGAATTTCAGAAACTTTGGTACTGTGTTAGATATGGTGGTTGTAAGTGGCCGACCAAGGATATTTTCGTATTTCGACGAAAGGCATGTGTCTCTGCAGATTTATCGTTTCTGCCACGACTACATAGCATAGAGCATTGGTGTTTATGTGGGGTGGTAGAATCGTGTCTGTTGTCGTGCACTATGGTTGTTAGATGTCTGTAGCTATGGGGGTGTGGAAGACATGGGGGATGAAAATGGTCAACCTGCGGCAATTTCATATTTCAGCCAAAGACGCATGTGTCTCGGTGTATCACTTTTGAGTGAAAAACTATCACCGGCGTTTTTGTGTGGTATTAACACAGAGTCACCCATCGATCTCAACGTTGGCCGAAATTCGGTAACTGTGGGAGCGTGTGAGATATGGTGTTTGAAATTGGTCGATCATGAATATTTTCGTATTTCATCCAAAGACTTGTGTGTATCCGTAAATTTTACTTTGCTGCCGGAACTATATAGCGCAGAAGACTGGTATTTGTGTGTGGTAATAGTATCGAGCCTCCCATTGTGCACTATGGTTGTTAGATGTCTACAGCTGTCAATATGAATACTTTACAATCACGAACGAATTTGTGGGTACCAATTATTATATTATAATTGTGGAAGTAAGTTTCTGTCTTTTTGTTACGTTTTGACGACTAAATGGCTATATCAATATTGATGGAATTTAACAATGAAATAGTGTAGGACGGACACAGGACATTTTTTCGGTATGAATAACAGTTTTAGTCACGAAATTTTAAGAACTTATCGAATGATGAAAGACATACAGATTCGTGTGTTAGTCTGTAATGTTACGTTGGTTGCTCAGTCGCGCAGTCTGTTAGTGTTTGATTTGTTAATAAATTTCGATAAGAAACAAAACTTATTATTTAGTATAGAAGTCAATTTGCTCTGCACTGTACTATTCATTTGTGTCTGTATAAAAGTTTCTGGCACCAATTTGTCTTCCTTTTTGACATGCCTTGCGGACGTAAACCTGGCCTAAGGTGCAGGTCTAGAAGACAATGTGCTGCTATTAGATTATAAGATTCAGATGCTCATGTTGAATAAAGAAGAAAAAACCAAGCTGAAATAAAGCTGCCATCAGTTAACCCCCCCCCCCCCCCACACACACACACACATCCCCGCACCTTCGCTTACTTTTCTGTTTTTAAATATGTTGTAAATTGATTCTCTTCATGAGATATATTAGACGATAGGATGATATAATGATGGCTTTCCATCATATTATGTCGACTCGGTGTTGTTTGGGACAAATCTTACTAACAGTTTTCTATATCCAATTCTGGCAATGAAACTCCAAGTCCACGCGTACGAAGTTGCGGGTAACAGCTAGTTAGTCATAAATCCATTTCTTTTGCAATTGAACGGTTTGAAACACTGTTTATTTGAATTTGTTCCATACTTCAAGGGAACAAAATTTTATCTATATGAAGCATTTACATCCAAAATAAAAAGTTTTGTTGTAGATGGAGGATGCCTCCTGCATACGGTCATGTGGCATCATAGTGGAAACCTTGGCTCCTTCTGTGTAAAATATGAAGCCTAATTGATAATGTGCTATAGATCCAACCAACATCACAGTTATATTTGACCGATACCGAAGGGATGTTATCATCTAAAAGGTTTCGTCATTTGAAAACGTCAGATACTTCAGCAGACATCATTTTTAGTGAGGAAACAAGTGCTGCAGTAACACAACAAATGAGAGCAGCAAGAACTGTGTAATTTTGATACTAATGTAAAAACTGAAAAAGTAGACATCCAAGATCAACAGACAAAAGAAGATACAGCTAGATTGATTGTTGACACGGCTATTTCCCAAGCAGTAAAATCTGACAGTGTGATAATTCTGAGTATATTCGCTTTCTCACTCTGCTAATGGGCCTTGGTAACAAGAGAAATGTACTTTCACAAAACAGGGAAAGGCAAGGAGGGAGGTTTATAGTACTCAACCACTTCCTTCAAGTTTGAACCCACACATATCCTCTTCATCCATGCATTTACAGGACGAGATGCAATATCAGCATTTTTCGGCTATGGGAAAGAAAGTTCTGGTGCCTCATTCAGTACTAACCACATCCGAAAGTAACATTCATGCTAATGTCTCAGAACTCCTAGCCTGCAGAGACTAGCAACTGGAGAACACATAGGGGAACAGCTCATCATGGAAAGGTATGTACTAATTGCTTGTGTAACATTGGCAGGCTTAGATACGAAATGTTTATGAAATCTGCCCAAAAAAATGCAATCAAGCAAGTATGGTTGCCACCAACATCAGATGCGGCAACGTTTCACTCAATACCCACCAAGTGCAAGAATGACTGGGTTGATAAACTTACAGATTGACTCAGGATGAAGGAAAGGCTCGTCAGGCCTTATTCAAGTTACAATATTAAAAAACGCTGTACCTGAGTTTACTCCGTAGATTGTATCATGATCCTAGAAGAAACCTTTTACTCCATCATGCAGCTTTCATAAATCAGGACTGCACTGTTCAGTTGCTTGCAAAAACTGCTGTGGTATGTCTCCCGAAAACATTCCTAAGACATAAGTAGATGAAAGAGAGGAAGCATTCTTCGACCTCAAGAAGCTTCTCCTGATGCAATGGATGAATGAAACAATTCTAGGTGAGGACATTGATAAGCAGGGACAATACAAATGGAAAATAAATTGATTTATGACCAATTTTTACCTTATTATGAATTTATTAAGACTTAATAAAATTATGCATTCATTTCCAGTCTATTATTATCATTAATAGAGCAGTATGGTAGCTCATTGGTTAAGGCGTCTGACTGGAGATCGAAACACCGGCCTCATCTGCGATTTTCAATGGCCATTAAAACGACCTTCAGCTCTGCCACAGTTACTGTGTAATATGAAGTAGGCCAAAACACTTCTGTGGTTCAGATTCCATGTTAAGCTGTAGGTTCCCTAAACCCGGCACTATTACCTGGTTAGGAAATAGTACAATACATATATATACTATGTCATACAGAAATCAGATATCAATTATATATACAGGGGTTACAGGTCATTTTGAGCGTCAAAGTAGGTAAAACCCCAACTTTAGTGCACATTAAATTACAGAGCTTAATTTTTTTAATATCCTCAAACCTTCAGTTCCAGACATAAGAATCTGTCAACTTTCATTGTTCTATACAAGGCAAAGAACTTTGAGAAAACTTAATATTTTAAGTAAACTGTAACCACCAAAATAACATCCACACAATTTGCTACATGGCTCCTCACAAGCAAACTGAGTTAATAATTTCTCAAAACAAATATGTTCTAAATAACCATAAATAGAGCTGTAAATAAAAACGTACTTGTTAGAAACAGTCTTCCTAAAACTAATGTAAAAGAAATATATATATACCCAGCTTTTAAAAAGCATAATTTTCCAAAAACAGTAAAAATCAAACACACATAACCATAAATTACATTTTTAAAATAATCAACATGTTCCAGATGTTGGTACTTTAGCTACACAAATATAAGAATTCCAAACACTGTTTTCTGGAAGGAGAGGAATGAAAAGGAGTTCTCATTGTTACACTGACAACTTACGGCAGCAATAACTTCGACTAAAGCTACTGCTACTGTTGCTATGACTACTGTAACTAACACTACAAATACATCTGATATAAAAAGGTCTGCAGACTGCATTTCCTGCTTTTGCAGTGCACAATTTGATCACACATTTAGATTTCTCAGCCTCTTGACGTGTAATCTTAGCATCAATAAATTAATTATTTATAAAAAAAAGATGTATCTTGTACCATTCACATAATGATCACATCAATTTGATTGAATGTTGGAAAGCTGACTGGCTTCATCTTATGAAAACTATTACAGCACATTGTTTCTGTTTTGACCCTGCATCCAAAAAATAATTTTATTGGGTAAATTGTGATATATGACAAAAGATACCCAATCTGTATTCTCCCAGACAAGTGTAGCTAACTCGGTAAACTGTACAAAGAATGACTTAGTGACTACACTAAAAGTGATGTTAAAACAGTGTGACCTACCAGAAAACACTCTCACAAATGTTTTTAGACACAGAATTTTCGGCATTTGCATGAATAGTTTTCTATCCAGAGAAAAGCACCTAAACACCAAAGCATCAACCAACGTGCATAAACATTGCAATGCAGTGATGAAACTCTTACCACATGGAGAATCAGAGAAACTGATCAGTATATGGAGAAACCATAATTTTCTACTGTCACATCTATGCAATTTATGGCTAAAAAGTGTAAACTCCAATGTCTTACGTACAGCTTTGGTGATCTGAAAGAAAAATTCAACCCAATAAAAAGAATTTAGAATCAAAATTAAAAAACTGAAAAAGATGAAATTTCTAAACAATCATACTTGCAACAGTTGCACAAGTTTAATTTAATGTAATGAAGACATATTGAACACCATCCATAAATGAGAACCTGCTGAACACAAAAATTAAACAAGCCAATGAATCGAAGATGAAACTAGTATGTAAAGAAATACTCTATCCTGTAATTACTAAAGCTGAAAGAATGTGTTACCAGCAGGCAGGCAAATATGCATAGATGGGAATATGAGCCAGGCGTACATTGGATTTGCAGTCGAGCACAAAAATGATCCAGTTGCTCCTCATCTGTCCCAATATGGGAGAGGAAAACGTAAGTGCGCATTTGGTCTGGTCTATTTTGGCACCAATAAAATATCCCTTTCCTGGTTCAGTGATACTAAACACCAATCTTCCACATACAGTTTCACTGCATGAGACTGTCAACAGTTTCAGGTTTGTACATTTTATTTTCACTAAATGTTTGTATTCTTCAGATGCAAATAAATGTCTATTACATCAACCACATACTGAGCTTAATAATAATAATAATAATAATAATCCAGTGGCATAGCTAGCAGGTGTGACACCCAGGGACGATATCGATGGTGTCACTCCATGAAAACTTAAATTCCTACGTTAAGTAAAATATATCCTATAAATATGATTTTAATAAAACTTGCTTAAATAAATATTGTTATTTACAGATAGCCATTTATTAATAAAATTGTAATATAAATAACTTCTAAAAGATTGCTAAACTAAAAATAATTGCTGTCACAATCTCTCATTTCTAGCTTACCAGCTGCAAACTTAGAAATCATATCTTCAAAATTAGTATTTAGAGTTGCATGATGTTCAGTAATCAAAATGGCAAGATTATTTAGTCTAGTGCTGCTCACTGTTGACTGAAAGTAGTTTAAGTAATTTTTACTTACTACAGCTCCTCTAACACATGGCAACTAATACGCAAATTGTCCTGTGATTTTTCGTAGAATGATCTTATTGCTACCTGTACACCACTTTGAATATAAAGATGAAGGGCCTTTATTTTCAGCACTGATTGCTCAGACTCAAGGTTTTACTTTGCAAGCTAATCTGACAATTTACTTTCCTTAGTTTATCATTCCAAAAGAGATAACAAAGAAAAGTAAAATTACATACTGCAGAGATAATAGGACTTCTGGTGTTTAGATTTTCTTGTTGGTCCCACAAATGTTTAATTGCGGCAACAATAACTCAAACATTTTCTGTTAGTGCTTTAACTGAAGCATAATGAGAACTCAAATGTGTAGTAGACAGTCTTTTAACAGATGATTTGCCGTGTTCCGTAAACACTTTTCAGTGAATGGTATATAAATAAAAAAATTAAAAAGTTTTTAGGGTTTCGAAAAATGTTATATAAGATGCATTTTGTGCAAATGAATGTTGGCCTCAAATTAATTGAATCATCAGCACATCCAATACTAAATTAAACACTGATTGAAAGTTTGATTGTATTTTATATAGCATATAAATGCATATTCAGGCCATTTTCCTAGTTTTGGTCATATTATGATATTTATGGTCACATTTAGACAAAAAAAAAAATCAGGAAATTTTTTAATAGTACCGGGAATTGATTAGATACAGATGAGAAGAAATTAAGACAATTATTTATGAACTGTACTCCTATTATACATTGGAGAAAAAACCAAACCGATTGTCAATGAATTGGTCAGAATTCACCAGTCAAGAATTAAAGTTATTCACTATTGTCACTCTAAACGTTAATGTTCCACTCGCCTTTCAATCTCAACAATACAGCAGAAGCATGTCTGTGTCAAGAAAATAAACCTCAGTGGATGATAAATCAGTTATGGATCAGTGAGAACTGCTATGCCGGAAACAAATTTTTCTGAAAGTGCGAAGTTACGGAATTACATAAAGGAATTTGGAGAGGAATAATTTAGAAAACAAGAGCACTCTTATCTGTCAACTATGTGAAATTAAAGTGACTTCAACAAAATGATTTAAAATTTAATTTCCCAATGGTTCCGCGAGTTCACAGAAGCAAATTATGCTGTCTGTCTATGTGAAAGCGGCACTACTGGATAAAATGAAACATGTATAATTGAACTAGCTTTGATGTATTGTAAATATAAATATGGTAGTGTCTATAAACCATGAAGCTCCATTTTGGCCTCCTGTGAACCCCACCCCCAAAATAGCACGTAGCTTTTACCCCTTTCGATTCCAGAAAACATTTTGTACTGTTTTCTCTTGTCAGACTATCGTAAATGACATACAGAGATAATTAAATAAATATTCACATGCTGTTGGGTGTTCTGTACTGTATTTTCACTGTGACAAATAATATGAATGGAAAGCTATGTGGCTTGGCTAGAAAACCACATCCCCCCAGACACCGAGCCATGCAGTTTAAGGACGCTGCCTGTTTGGTCATATTTTTTTTAATTTTTAGGTCATATTTACCCATTTTTAAGGTCATATTTACCTGCATATTTCCCTATTTTTTTGTCATAAAGATCCGAACACTAGTCGTAACCCTCAGAATGACACACCTCATAATTTAAGCTTAAAATTTAGTTCCTTAGATCAACAGCTTTCTTTTCCTTCAAGGGAAAAATCCAAGGAATACTTCTTTGACTTCATTTTTCCTGTATCAGTTTTCACAAAATGATTCCCTTTAGGCATTTGATCAATGTGTCAAACATTGGGTATGTTATCAAACATAACAAAATATTTTGCTGATTTAATTTCATTAACAAGTTTAAATTTTACATAGTTTGATAGTCTCTGACCATACTATTTAATAACTACACATCATAATGTAATTTTCTAATTCCTGAATATTTCTATTCCATTATATAGCTGTATTAAAGTTGTTGGTAAATTGAATGCTTACACATAAATAAATAAAACCGACCACTGGACCTGCTCCTATAGTTGGCACTGAATTAGACTGGCACCAAAGGTCGACACATTTTGCACAAATCAACAACATTTCAACACCTATGAAATACCATCAGAGCCAGAAAATAACAAGAGTTCACCAGAGGAAAGTGAGAGGAAAGTTAACTGAAGTGGCCTGGTCCAAGTAGAAGCAATTCCAGACCCAGATGGGGATCCATGCATACCAAATCTGGACCCGGGTCCTACAAGTCGTAATATCCCATAAAGACATTCCTTTGCAATATCTGCCATCTTTTCATGAAGTAAGTAGAAAGCGATGTATTTCAATACCTGCCTAGGACATAATATACATAACTAAAGGTTCCTAAATATGATATCATACATACTGAAGACCGCCACCATGTGTAATTTTAGGTTCCTAGTGCCCCACACCAAACCATGAATATATGTTGTAAATGGCTCAAAGTTTCATTTAGTTTATGATTAAAGCTCAATTTTTATTGAGTAACAAAAGTTTAACATCCCTGCCGATTTAAGAAACACGTAAAAATTTAGGTACCTATATTCAACTGAGAGATTTTGCAGACTGGTAAAAGAAATATTCCTCTCATCTAAACTATGGAATTGTATACCTATTTATTTCATCATGATCACATTAGCATATTCCACTTCAGTAGAAAGGAACGCAAACTTACATGAATCGAGAGTTAACGTACTACCAAGATACGAGCTTCCGGCTATGTTAAGCACAAGCTCTACAAAAATTGTTCAACAACAGACGGGCGATACAATCACTGACCACTTGGATCCTTTTGGATTGACAGAAACCTTACAGTGTTGCTGGTTTTATATATGGTTTTCCGAATCATCATATTTTCATAAATTCGAATGTGATACAATTCCATGTCAACAATAGGTAGGTACGTAGAATGTAAATCGGATAACTCTAAATTTACTCAATTTATCCTAAACGAATCTGTCAGATGATAATTTCATATTTTGCTAGCAAGTTATTGGTTACAATCTTTATCAACAATGTTATAATAAGAGTGCAAGATTTGAATTTTAAATAAAAAAACATTTTTCTGTACCAACGTATATGGATCTTATCCTTGCAATAGACCCTGCTGTAAAACCCGCAGCATGCTTCCACCCACCTTTACATATTCCAATCCCACCACAGGGAAAACTTTCCCCATCATCGGACATGCCACCTGCTCAACAATTCACGTTATATACCAACTAATTTGCCGCCATTGCACTAGTTCCTACATAGGCCTCACCACACAGCAACTTAGAATGAATGGCCACAGACAAACAGTCCACACCTGCAACTTGTAACTGCCACTACCAGAACATGCCAATAGCCACGATTCCAACAACGACTGTTTTACTGTGAGAGCAGTCAGAGTTTTCCCTGACAGCACCACAGCAGCAGAACTCCGGAAATGGGAACTAGTGTACCAGAATATCCTGGATACCAGACACCCACCTGGCCTTAACCACCATTAAAATCCAACCACTTAAACCATCACTTCTCCTTTTTTTTACTAGATATAATTTTTCTCGTCAATAACGTACCCTTGCTACATATGTTCATTTTACCATCGCCTGCAATATATTATGTTAGACATTGCCGATATATCGATAGTCTACTCCTTAGCTGTTCCCCACCCTTCCCCAACTACCCAGTTAGTCATTGGGCAACATTTGTTGTGTACACATGTACGGAGCCTAATGGCCCATTTATCTACCACTGATGAAGGCAGATGCCAAAATATTGTTTATTTGTTTGTCAGCTTAAGTGTTCCTTCTCACAGCAGTAAGTGATGGCTTAATTTCCCTGTCCTTCATTATATATAAAAAGATAAAACATACATATACAAAAATATAAAAAAAACTAAAAGATATTACACACTACTAAGAGATTATCTTTGGTAAGTGATGGTTCTGTGGGGAAAATTTAGAGGGTATGGGGAATGGGTGGAAAAGAAGGAAGATTACTGGTGTTATCTTAACCCTTTCCTCCCTCACAGTACAAATTAGTACCATTATGTTTACCCTGTTGATCCATTGTTGTACCATTACGTCAGACAATGACAACATTTGTTTTTAAATTCAACACAAAACTGCCGATCAATGAATTTACCAAGTTGGGGCTTGACAGTGTATTGAGTAACATTTGCTACATTACAATGCATTTTTAGATGAGAATTTACTTACTAAGTGTTGATTTCGGTTATTACTCTTTTAGTTTAAATACTTAACCATATATATATTTCCTATAAAATGTGTTTTTCTAGTTTCTTTACAAAAAAAATAATAGATAAAAACCAATGAGGACTAATAAGTACCATCAGAGACTTCTTGTTAGTTTTATACAAATTATTAGTAAATACAAGTAGATTTAGCAAGTATTCAATTGGTTTTATTATTGTTTTAGATATTTTTCAAATGGATATTTCTAATAACTACACTCTGATTGAAGCTCTTCTCTTATAAGTTTATAGTTTATCAAAGCAAAAATGAAGAAATGACTGCAAAGTTCTCAGATTACTCATAAGATGAAACAGTGGTCTTAGAATTGACTGAACAAAAATGGTGCAATAACGATGTTATCTATTTTGATATTATTTTTCATCCATTTAATTTTTTAGAAAAACTAAAAACTTTTGGTTGTGGGACAATCAGGCCCAACTGCAAACAACTTATCTGCTGATGGTAAACTAAAAAGAGGAGACTGTGACCACAGATTTTCATACCTAGACATTGGCTACTGGAAATGAAAGGATAAAAAGGTCGTATATTTAGTATCAAATTTTCACGGCAGCAAGGAAACTACTGTTACACATAGTGGCGTAAGTATTAACTACACTGGTTGGGGTCCGTGGCAAAATCAACAGATGGCCCCTCTCTCAGGCTGGATTGGCGACCTGGGTGGATCTTTATATATATATATGTGTGTGTGTGTGTGTGTGTGTGTGTGTGTGGTTAAATGTTCAAACTAAAGCAGTAATAACAGAAATCAACAATTACCAAGTCAATTCTCATCTAAAAATGCACTGTAATGTAAGACCAGCTGGTTATTGGGGGCCCATTCCGGCAGCAGGTCCCGTGGCATTTTGCCCGTCCTGCCAACCTATTCTTACACTACTGCATTGAAGTTGGCAGTTTCATGCCCAAGAGACATCAAGGACTACAATACATTCAAGGGTGGGGTTGATACTGCTTATTGGCTAATGGTTTTGTGCAATGCTGACAGAAAATCACCGAAATCATGGCACAGATTGTTTTGGGGATTTCTGGATATTGTATTTGCAATGCCTATAACGTAAATGGTTGATATTTGAAAAAATGTCTGTAAAAACTTTCAGAAGACCAATTGCCTAGGGTATGATGACTATGAAGGATATCAGTACGAAGAAAAGGTCATCTACAGATATTTCACCAAACCCTCATCCATTCAAACAATGTAAGTCAGACTATTCCACAATAACGGACGGAAAACTGGGAAACAGAGGTTTACACAGGACCTAATTTGTAAAAATCAGATGAAGATGTGAAGTATGTAGCATGAAGAAGATGCTGTGAAAACATCATTCCAAATGTTCCCATTGCAATGTCTTTTTGTGTCTGAATGAGAAGAAAGAATTGGTTTGTTGAGTATCATGAGGGGAACATTTCAAACTAATATGAACATAACTGATTTCAATTGCTATTTCTGTACACCCTATGATACACAAAGTCCATGACGGTACTTATTTATACCGGCTTAATAATTAGCACCCTTTATTTCCAATAGCCGGTATGAAAGGGTTAAATTAAGACCTAGCAGCTGTCTGGTGCCCAGTTTATACTGATAAGCCAGTTCCCACCTTCCAAGTTCAGAGATGCTGCTTTTGTCTGTGAGGACTCTAATGGCATGGGAGGATACACAAGTGGCAAGTCTTGTAAAGGAAGCTTTCCCTGTTTACTGGGTGGTGAAGGTGGTAGAGGCAGGGTGATGGTAGCACAATTTGCAGCAGGACCTGTTACAAGGGAAAGAGCCTTTCTGGGCTGTCTTTTAAGACAGAGACCCATGTTTATGGACAAGAAGTTGGAGATCTACTGAAGCAGGTTCCAAGTGGGTGAGGGAGGATTTTTGTGAGGAGGGTTCTCATTTCAGGATAGGCTCAAAGGAAATGGTAACCCTGTCAAAGAACTCAGTTGATTGACCTGGAAAGTACCAGGGGACCAAAACACACTGTGGTTGCTTTTAGAGGGTTCTGTGTGGTTGATAGGATTGTGATGTGGCATCCAAAACTTGTTAAAGAATTAAATTTGGTGGGTAATTACAGGATATCAGGTATGGGAGATGTTATTTGAATACAATGCGAGGGCCTACAGGTTGGAAAATATGCATCTCCCATGAATGCCAAGCCTATAGGAAAGGGAGCATTTGATACGATAAGAATAACAACTGTAATAATGAAAGTACTATTGCAGGTTGGTCAGTTTGCTATAAACAGATGAGCTGAGGTGACCATTTGAGGCAAATGAATCTAGGAAAGTGTGGGAATAGGTCCATGTGAAATTCAGAGTGTTAAATGAGTTGAGACTGTTAAGGAAACTGAGAAGGTTGTTTTCCTCATGGGTCCAGGTTGTGAAGATGTCTATGAATCTGAGCCACAAGAGAAATTTCTGGTTTGCTTTATCCAGGAACGACTGTTCTAAGAGGTCTAGGAAGAGGTTTGCGTAAGAGGGTGTCCACGGCATTGCCACAAATTTGATTGTAAATTTTGCCTTCAAAGGAGAAAAAGTTATTATTTAATATCAAGTGGGCCAGTCTAGAATAAATGGTTCCATGGTGCCGAGTCCATGTCTGTGAAGAATGTTGGTGTATAGAAAGGCAGGGGCGGGTCCAGGGGGGGGCGCAATGGGTCTCAAGCCCCCCCCCCCCCCCGTAAGTATCTAGGTCCCCGGAGGTTGTAATTTTAGAGACTTTTTTTTTTAGCTCTACGGATTTGAGGCCCGAGTAGGCTATAAAGACTACCCCATGGCTGACTGAAGCCCCCCCCCAAAAAAACAAAAAATCCACTGAAGGCAAGCCCTCTGAACCAAAATTCACTCAAGCCAAGCCCCCCCCCCCAAACCAAAGTCCGCTCAAGCTGCCCCCAAACCAAAATCCTGGATCTGCCCCTGTAGGAAGGTCACATCAATTGTTACTTAGGAGTCAGAGGGAAAAGGTGTGAGCACAGTACATAGACGGAAGAGAAAGTGTGTTATTTTTTTTTAAATACAATTTTGTATTTACATAAAAGATAAGAAAATATTTTTTGCTGACACTGCCTCATTTCTGCAACTGGTTACCACGATATGGTTCTAAATTTTCAGGAGGTTTACCCTTCAACCTCAGTCCACACTTCATGCCATGTTGATTTTCCCCCACCATGAGCTGCCAGCTTACGTTCTGCACTTTTAGTTAGTTGAGAGCTTCCATCAGGCAGCTACCTATGAAACTGAAAATTTTCTCTCTCTATGTGTTTTGATGCTTTTCCGTGTGTCCATGCTGCAGTAATCTTCTACTTTGGTAAGCAGTGGTTATTCTCCCATGCAAATGTTTTAATACATTATGGTTTTAAACTTCGTTGCCATCAAGATCATTAGAGGCAGTTTCTCAAACTAGAATATATCAATTCATGTGTGAATGTCATCCTATCATTGACTGTTGTAAATGGTGGTTTCCTCTTCTATCATTAATTTTATCTGAATTTTCAACCCGGCATCTTTTTTTTTATTTGAATCTATAAATATAGAAAAATCTCAAAAACTTCTGAAGCAAGAAGATAAGTCATGAGGTGACATTAGTATGGAAAGGAACAATGAACCCACCATTTTCCAAAGCTGAAATAAGGACTGTAATGACAAAAAAGAAAAAAACCACTACATAAACACAGAAATAACATTATATTGGGCTTTGCCTTTACTCCTGGATATATAACGTGATAGCACTTCCACAAGTCAAATCAACAACATGAATGGTCTGTTGCTGAACATTTGTTTCACTAGAAAATACACACACAATTTCTAAAAACACGCTCCTTTCATACTTTACCTGTCCTGTCATGAATTTAATTTAATAGCATATTTACTTGTTCATAAAAATTTCATACTTATATCACAACAATAGAAGGTAATAAAAACATATGTCAAGAATGGGACATAATGTTGTTCAGTTCGTGGAGCGGCCAAGCTGAATACAAAGTTATATGATGAAATTTTCTTCACAGAAAGAAGTTACTTGCAAAAAGAAATTAACTTGCAGAAATATCACCAAAACAGATGCATTAGCTTCATACAAGCAACTTACAATTGCATCATCAGTTATTATTCTAGAATCATAAACATCAAAATACACAGTTAAAACACTGTACAAATTAACATCTCTAAACACATTTCGCCCAGTACTCAAGTGCATTCGATGTTGCTTGAAACAAATCGTCTTTGTTGCAGGAAGATGGGAACATAAGACACTCGAGCATATGGTTCATTGTTTGGTCTTCACCACACTTGCACTTAATATTAGTAGCATTAGTATAACCCCATTTCACTAGGTTTTTCTTGGACCTGCCCAATCCTGTTCGCAATCGATATTAGGACTGTTAGTGGTCCCGAGATGTTAGGAACCTTCATTTTCCACAACTATAGTCTTGCCTTTTCAGGTGATCCAATTAGTTCCCATGGTGTTCTCAGGAAGCTTTTCCTGGATTTGAGTCTCTGGGCTGGTAGTGTATGGCCATGCAGTGGATGAGTACTTTACCGTTCTAATTTTGTCCTCTCCTTGTTCGCAGCCACTTTTCTCCGGATACTGGGTGGTGCATTTCCCGAGAGCTGGTAAAGCCCATCGACAGGGGTGGGCTTTAGGCAACCTGTCAATAGTCTACAGGTGTAGTGAGGGCTAAATCCACCCATTTGGTGTGAGATGATGAATACCAAACTGGGCATGCATATTCTGCAACAGAGCAACAAAGGGCCATTGCTGATTTACGTATAGTTTGTGGTCGACTGCCCCACTGTGATCCAACTAGTTTGCGCAGTTAGTTGTTTCTTGTAGATATTTTCATTTTGCAATTCATGCAGTGGTTCTTATATGTGAGAGTTCTGTCGAGTGTCACTCCTAGATATTTTGGGGGGTTGTATGTCTGCAATTCGATACCTAACCAAATGTCTTCAACTTAAACTGAGCTTTCCTGTTTTTTAGGTGAAAGCATCATCAGTTAAAAATTATAATAAATGAGCTTCAAAGGTTTTGTGAACTATTGTAATATAAGCATGAAATTTCTACGTGTGAGGTTGCTGTTAAAATAAATTCAGTTACTTAGCACATAGTATATGGACTTATTTTCCGACAAGTCTAGATTGATTCCAATTTAATATAGGAAAAATGGGAATGCAGATATTTACATGGAATATTCCTTCTAATCCTAATAGCAAAAATGTTTTTGGTTATGGCATGATATCCTTCATCAAATTTTCCTGATGTGGAAGGAATTTATGCAATGTCTGTGTGTTTATCATCCACAGATTAGTGAATTCTACAAATTAAAATAACTTGGTATTTTGTAGAATTTTTGCAAATTTAAATCTGTAACTACTACAAAAAAAAAAAATCAAGGAGGGGGAATTTCCCATTGGAAAAGAAGGCCGAAAGTGGGAAGAAAGAAATGAAGGCTAAAGCAAGGTTGAAACCTTAACTCTTTATATTATGACACACTGCCTTAAGCTATCCGAATGCTTTATTTCACAGCTTTTAACTCGTGATTTCTCATAAATGAAGGCCTACCAGAACAAATGGTATAAGGGTGAGACACCTGACGTGTCATCTTATAAATCTTGCTTGTTTTCCCAATCCTGATGCCCAAAGAGAACATCTCTGCTTGTAGGAAGTAACATTTATTTACTTTACTTTGTAATCTAATAACTAGGGTTCGGATCTTTAGGACCAAAAAAATCGCGAAATATGCAGGCAAATATGACCTTAAAAATAGGTAAATATGACCTAAAAGAGACAAAATATGACCAAACATTAAATTTTTTTTCTTTAAAAATGCTCAAATGTACATAATTTATTTTATGTAGCTGTGTCGCTTTCAAGTAGACAGTATAATTTGCTTCTATGCAATCACTGTACGATTGGGAAATTAATTTTGTTGAAAGTTATTTTCTCGTTCCTGTAAAAGAATGGATTACTAGAATTTTACTTTTAAAAATGAAAATTTACTATACATTTGTTGCGAATTAGTGTACATACCATTTTTTATTCTTGTTTGATGCCAGCATTGCAGTATATCACCACATGCATCTTCAAGTTCTCGAAGAGGAATTTTCTCCGGTTGTGACTAAAAACTGTCTTGTAGTGTGAGAAGCTTCGTTTGACATCGCAAGATGTGACGGGAGCGAACTTAAACAGAGTCAGGTCTCTGCAATTTAGTTGTGGGTCGTATTCAGTCAAAACAGATTCGCCACCATGTAAAATTTCACTAATTTTACAAATTGTTTTATATCCCTTATTCCCACACAACACTTTATCAAATTTGTTTTTCAGCAAACTAGCCACACTGCCCCCTGCTTGGCCTATTTCGGTTTTCACACTTTTAACGACCGCCAAACTTTCATTCAGTTCTAGACCAATTTCTTCAAGACGCGAAATCGCAGTTGTGATGCCTGAAAAACTTGACTTTATGTACGCCAAATTTCTGAACAAATTACTGGAAAACAGTTCTTGGACAATTTTTATGGAAGATGCTTCACTGCTATCAAAATTAGAAACTATTTTCCATATGTTTTCATAATATTCACAGTAATAGCTAACTGCATGGATCCATGTGCCCCAACGAGTAAGTACTGGTTGTTGTGGAAGAGGGATGGAAGGTGCGTCTTCTCTAAATTTTGCCACTCTCATTGGAGCTTTAACAAAAATCTTTTTTACATTTGATATTAACCTATCAACATCAGGGAAATTTAGTCTTACTTCCTCGGCAACTCTATGTAATCCATGAACGAGGCAGGTTAAATTCACCATCGAAGGATACAACATCTTCAGACATTTCCCAGCCTTTACCATGTACGGCGCAGCGTCGGTCACAAATAGTAAGACATGTTCTCGCTTAACTTCACTGCTCCATAACAGTTTCATAGCGTTGTCGAAACGGACGGCAATTGTTGAATGGTTTACTGATTCAAGAGCTTCACAGTCCAGTAAAAACATATCACCCGGTCTGTCAGAAAGTAGGGTTCCAACGATAACATTTACAACGTATCTCCCACAAGCATCAGTACTTTCATCCATTGATACCCAGATCTTATTGGTGCCTATCTTAGTTCTGATTGCCTGCAATACATTTTCATAACAAGACGGTAAATAGTTCTTCCTCAATGTTGATTCGGTTGGAATCGTCTGTGTTGTGTATTTCTCCAAGAACGCTTTGAAATGCTCATTGTTCACTTTATTAAGTGGGATGTTGGCTGAACCCATCATTTCACAGAGTTCTTTAGCAAAAATTGATAATTTGGAAGACGACGAAGCTGTAGATGTATCCAAGAAAAGTCGCTGTTTGCTTTGTCGAGTTGAATGTCGTATTACGTTATTCTTATGTCTTGATGTATTGCAGTGTTGCTGCACATGAAATCGCTTTGTTGCATTCACTTTAGTTTCACATAATTTACAGAAAAGAACTCTTTCATCTGTACTAAAATACTCCTCTCCAAATTCCTTTACGTAACTCCGTAACTTTAGTATAGTTTTGTTTTCGGCATGGCGGTACTCACTGATCCACTGCAGATTTAACACTGGTTCAGGATTATTTTCAAAAGCATTGGTGACAGTGCGTGAGTGGCTGAAGGCTTTGTGCTTGTTTCGACGCGTACAGTCTGGTATGTGGGGAATACCTGACCCAGGTAGGGACGGGTTTCCCGTTAAGCAGCAGTTTCGCCGTACTGAATCATAGGAAGACAATTGATTCCTGTCAACTCATCGGTGGGTCACTGCAGTGGACTCAATTCCCGCGATACCGTCGGAAGTGAGACATTGATTGACGCGGCTCGACACAGGCATGCTGCTGCTGCATAGTCGAATTTAAAAAGCGGGCGGAACATTAACGTTTAGAGAGTGACAATAATTTATAACTTTAATTCTTGACTGGTGAATTCTGAACAATTTGGTTACAATTAGTTTCGTTTCTTTCTCCAATGTATAACAGGAATATATTTCTCTGAATAATTATCTTAATTTCTTTTCATCTACAACTTCTATCAAAAATTACCAGTTTTTCTCAAAATATGACCATATGACCATAAAAATTGCTGAAATATGACCATAATTAGGAAAATGGCCCAAATATGCATTTATAGGCAATATAAAATACAGTTAAATACAATCAGAAACGTTGAATCAGTGTTTATTTCTGCATTTCAGCTCAAAAAGAAGGCAGGAAAAAAATATGACTTTTCCTAAAGATCCGAACCCTACTAGTAACTCAATAGTTCATGTACCCACTTTGAAAATTCAGAGTCCTTCATTTGAATCTGTGTCTGGCCAAGAATTTTTACCAACTCTCAATGTGACCTGATCTTACCCTTTGGCAAAACTTTTCTTTGTTCTTGTGTCTCGATATCAGTGCTGGGTAAATATATGACAGCACAATATTCTCTATCAATATGAAGCAATGCTGCATAAAACGTTACATCATTAGGTTGTACCAATGCACTAACAAACTTTAGATTGTTATGTAGACAACTATATTTTATGTTGTCCAACATTAAAAAACTCCACCCTGACCAATCTACCTGCAATCTGCCAATATGAAGAACAGATACACAAAAAATATTCTACGGGGCTGAATGCATCAAGATCCAGTTACACATATTTCCATTTTAGATACAGTGTATGTTTGTGGTGGCCAGCTGTGGGGAAAATTATTAAATTATATTTCGTACCACTAGTCTTCAGCAGTTTATAAAATTTAAAAGTAAGTAATTCAGGTAAAACAAATGCCAATGTAGCTGTCCCAAATATGAATCTTAGGCTAACAGAAGTTCTATCTGACAAATGGTAATGTACAAATAAGTAATATGTATTTCAAAAATACCGGTAAGTATATTTATCTTGGCCTGCTGGTAAATATGAGAAGAAATGTAAAACCAGAAATTTTTTTTTCTCATCAAGCTGGGTTAGCAAGCTTTTTGGAGACCTTCAATTATTCTCAAATCTAAAGCAAATAGTTTACGACAACACATTATTCCTGTGCTGATATACAGCTGTGAGACCTGGACACTAAGTGAATTTACAACAGGAAAACTTAAGAGTGCGCCAAAGAGTTATGGAAAGGTCAATGCTACATTAAACTAGATATGAGAACAACTGACATTACATCGGTTACAAAGGTCACAGACAACTTTGAGAAAACAGCATGCTTGAAATGGCAGTTGGCTGGCCATTTTGCTTGGAAGAAATATGAAAAATGGACAAAAACAATGTTTGAATGGAGCCCAAGAAGTACTTATCTAGCAGAGAATCGCCCAAGTCGTTGGAGAGGACTGTTCAAGCTCTTTCCAAGTTGATTACTCTAAAAGGTATGTCTACACTGCAACCGACTTCGGCTGATAGTTCAACCGATATCAGCCAAACAAACAAAAGTATGCAACAATATGGATTCCAGTTACACTACTGGACCTCCGCCAGGCTCTGCCGACTTCCGTCGACTACCAAATAATCTTGTTTCATTCAGCTGAACGAACTTGTATCACATAATTTGTGCATTCGTATTTCGTCATATCACCGCATCGAAATGAAAGGGTAGAGATGTATTTTCACCTGTAAACGTGTATTATGACTTGTTTTGATATTTCAGTAAATTACATAAATTATCTGCAAAAACATTCTTTTTTGTCATATCACACCTCATGAATTTTCGATTTTAGTTGACAGCAGACCAGTCTTTATTGATGTCACATAAAATAAAAATTTTAAAATATATAATTACGAAATTGAAAATAAAGACATAAATCAAATGAGCCGTATCCTTGAATCGTGTTGTAACCCATATTATTGTATAGAATATTATTCTTTATTTTCGGTAGGTGTACTTTTACAATCTACTAGAGTAATAAAGTATGTTAAAATAGTTTTAAAAAAAACCTGACTCTCATTATCACCTCACTGTTTGATCTCTAATTACAAAAATAGTATCCGAATAGTATCTTAACAAACCATAACTAAGTCTTTGGCACATAATACTGGATTGAGAGAGTTTTGCATTTATGTACACAATCACAATTAAATGTCAAAAGTGAATCATTTCACACTTGACAAGTTTGTTATGTTTGAGGTTACTTTCGATTCACTCGATATTTTTCGTTAGTAAAGAAAGAAATCATTCTATATTCTAGTTTAAGTACAGACCACATTAAAAAATCAAACATTCGCCAGATGTTAATGTCAATTTTAAGGCCTGTAAAAATTGTAACTGAGACCGGGATTTGAACCAGGGACCTTCTGTACCCCAATCACATGCCATAACCATCTGAGACATCAGAACAAATTTAGAAGTAATGCAAAATGTGTATTCAAACATAATAAACGTACTTTTTGTGTACAAAATACTTCATTTTTGCTATCTCAAAACATAAACGTACTTTTATAGTTCCATAAAAAAAGTGGGGTATTGCCTGATGGATGATGAAACGAAACTTTACAAATATTTTAGAATGACACAATCTATCTTTTACGATCTTCTGATAAACTTGGAAGTGAAGTTGAAGGGGGAAAAAAGATATTTTAAAGGCAATCAATAACAGGAAAACAACATTTATCCATATAGGAGAGGAAATTTGCTTTTCCAAATCCATCAACCAGACAACGGACCACACCATTAAAATGGCAGGTTGTTGCTCGGCTCACGGTGCAGTTTGAAATAACTTCAACCGAGTGAGTGCCAAATCGCCTAAAGTCTAGGCTAGGGTTGTTGCGGATGCGGATATTCTGTGCCTAAAATCCGCGAATACGTATGTAGAAAAATAAATTTAAAATCAATCATTTATCATACAGTAAGTTTTATTTCCATAAAATCTGCCATATTGATACATTTTTTCCATATCTTTCAATAACAAAAAATGTGGGATGATTTGACACGTTAATTAAATTATTTACATAACTACCCACGCATCTTTGTCATATGAAATTTGTGGAGTTTGTGAATGAACTAATTCAAGCATCTTTTTTTTTTTTTTTTTTTTTTTTTTTTTTTTTTTTTTTTTTTTTTTTTTTTGTCTTAAATGCCTCGTCGACGTCAAGTTCATTAGAGGCGTGCAAAGATCGGGTCTAGGAACTGAAAAGAATTCGGCCATGGTCTTCTAAAGGAAGCATTCGCCTGGAGTGATTTGGGGAAGCCATGGAAAACCCCGTTTGATCTCTTATGCACGAAAATAGTATCCCAACGCAGTTTTGACAAATGATCATTGATTGAAAGAATCTCGTGTATATCAACACAGTCACAATGAAATGTCAAGCATCACTCATTTCACATTTACCATGTTTGTTTGGTTGAGGTTCCTTTTGATTCACTCAATATTCTTTTAACAAGGTTATTATACACTTTAATTTAAATAAAGACTGCAAAGATTCTGTAAAATAATAATAATTTCATGTGATCCAAAAATTCTAGTCACATAGTTTCTTACAGCCGCGCAATACACCTCTATCGTTGTCACCTATTTTTAAAAGGAGACCTACAGATTAATGTGAAATTCGAATCACTGAGCGTCCTAGCAATTTAGCATTAACAAAACTAAGCTTTGCCAGTGGTGACTGTCTATTTAAAGACCCCTGAAAATTACAGCTGAGACAAGGATTTTAACAAGGGACTTTCAGTACTCTAATTGTATGCCGTATCCATCTGAGTCAAGAGACAAATCTAGACGTAATGACAAATATTCAAACATAGTAAAATCAACATAATTTTTTTCTATATAATTTATTTTTGTTATTCCAAAACACAAATGTACTTTCATATGATTGAGTACATATTTTTCAGTAATTCTAAATTCAGATGCTTGCGGCGTGTGATTCCGGTATGGAAGATCCCCGGTTCAAAATCTGGGTCTCAGATGCAATTTTAACAGGCCTTAAAATCGACCTTCACCTCTGGCAAAAGTTTTATTTCTTAATGCGAACATGCAAGGACTCTACCTACATTTTACGAACATCTGATGAACCTAAAGTAAGGCTGAAAAAAGGACACCTTTTCTAAAGCAATCAGTAAAACTAAAACAACATTTAGTCGCAAAGCACCAGGAAAAATCTGAACTCTTTGTATACCATTCTCCATATCGACTAGCCCGACACTGGCCCAAAAATTAAACAAACTAATGACAGCCAAAACACGGTGCAGTGTTGTTTGAACTAAATTCAGTCGAGTGGTCGACAACAATAAGAAAAGTGTGGGTCGGTAACAATGCTGGCTCGGTGTGGTCTATTGTAGCCCGACCTTTACTTTAAATGCAAGTTCAAACTTGTAAATTCGTCGTTTAGGTAATAAAACCGTTTAGCTCAATGTTACTTTTATTGCAAGATCGTCAGAAAACAACCACTTTTTTTGTTAGCTAAGCGACGATGGGCAGAATCTTAAATAAAGAGAAAAGAATAATATATATTGCAATGTAAACAAAACATCTGCAATACTTCCGCATTAAAAATTGCGGATGCGAAAGTAGGATTTCACGTGAAAGTTCCGCACTTGCGGATAACCATTACATCCCTAGTCTAGGCCATTGTAGCCACTTCAGTCAGTAGAATCGGTAGAGTTCGGTTGGTTGTTCGGCAGAGTCAAAATTCTACTGAAGTCTGTTCCATTGTCAACTTAACCCAAGAGGTCGCATCATCCATTACTGAATTGGCTGATGATGTTAGTTGTAGGAACAAAATAAAACATACAGGAAAATACAACTGCATGTATTAAATATAAAATCAGTATAGCAGAGTGAACTCTCACCTGCTACTGGCGCAGGACCCCGTGATGGCCTTGCTGCGAGAGCTGCGGCGAGACAGGGGACCCTCTCCGGGCTCAGGGCTGCCTGGCTTCTTACTAACTGATGCAGTAGGACAATCGCCTGCAATGAATGCAGAAATCATTCTTACAGCTGTTGTACCTCTACAAAATAAATCTTTAGCAGGTTGTCACTGTAAATATTTTGCTATGGTATTTCATAAAAACCATGAACAGATTTTGTACTGAGTACACAAAGATTGTTTCAGTTTTAAGTTCTGAGAGCAGTTTACAGACAAAACAGTTAAATCAAGGTATGATGGTTTAAAGTGTTTACCTCAAAGGTACACATCTGATGAAGAGAGACATACAAAATAGCAAAAAATAACAATGACTCAACATCCTGTTCAGAACCAATAGTTCTATAGACAAAAACAAAAAATCATAACAAACAAAAACAAATACCACATTTCAGGCATATACAGATTCACTTGCAAAGCTGTGAAGCAGAATACATCAGTCAGACATGCAGGCAATTTGAATCAAGAAACAAAGAACACTTAAGAGCACTGATACACTAACTACACCACATTTGCAGAACTCCTTCTAGAACACAATCATCTACTGACAGACATTCACACAGACATGAAAATACTCACCATAAACAAAAGCAAACTACAGGCATTAAAGTTTCAAGAAAATTATTACATCCAAAAAGCACTAGTTGAAGGAAAACGGATAATAATGACTACACAAACTTGACTAACCAAACACTACATGTGATATTAAAAACAAAATACAGTAGAACTACAATTATCAAAACTCCAATTATCCGACTCGCTTTTTTAATTAAAATGAAACACATTTCGAAAAAGCTTCCCCTCTTTTATAAAAACCAACCCAAAGCTTGGATGAGTGCAGCATTGTTTACAGAGTGGTACGGCGAAATTTTCATCCCTGAAGTGAAAAAGCACCAAAAATCTCTTGGAAAAGAAGGGAGTGCTTTTGGTTGTTGATAATGCACCAACTCATGAAACAAGTTTTGGAAAGAGGGAATGGCCAGTTTAAAACAACCTTTTTACCGCCAAACGTCTCAAGCTTGTTGCAACCAATGGACCAGTCTGTTATCAAAGCCATGAAATGCCATTACAGAAGGCAATTTTAGGGAAACTTTTGCAGGAGGGCGAAGATGAAGAAGGTGTGTTGGCTAACCACAAAAAATAAATTTGAAAGATTGCGTTTACATGGTGGCAGAAGCTTGGAGTTCGGTTAAGGCAGTCGCATTATGACGTGTGTGAAACAAGTTGAAGGGCCATACCAACTGAAGAAGAGAAGGAAAAGAACAAAAAGGAAAAAGAAGCTCAAGAAAAAGAAAGGGAAGAGACAGGAGAAGATGTGGATGACGTGTCACTTGAAGAATTCAGAAACATTCTTTTGAAAATTCCTGGATGTTCAGACGTTAGTGCTGAAGATATAGATTCGTCAGACCATGGGTATGAAATTCTAAATGATGATGGACTTATTGAAAGTATGAGAGAAAAAGTGTTGAGGAAGAAATTGACCTCAATATCAAAGTTGAAGCAGACACAGGACCATCAGCATTGATGTGAATGGAGCGTCAGTCAGAGTGTACCCACATGCAACTTCTCATTGTCAAACTTTTGCGCGACTAGGCTGCCTGAAAATGGATGTACAGTCAAACAGCTCACTTTGACAAAGATGTTCAGCAAGCTATGACTTATTTACAGTACAGTAGGTACATACTGTACTAATGTACAGCACTTGTAAGTACGCTTAACATGATAAGTGTTGCCTTTTCATTTAATTAATTAAAAACTGTTTTTCTCTCATTTTCAACATACATCCAATAATTAATTAAAATAGACCCTTTTTTGGGAAAAAATCCAACTATCCGAATGGGGTCAGATCCCAATTGATTCAGATAATTGGAGTTCTACTGTAAATATCCACACACAAAAACAACCATTTCAAATCTCTGCCTACCATCAAGTAGACTATAAAAACCAAGAAATTCTAAACTCAATGAAACCCAAAACAAACGCACCCTTTATGGACTTCTGAAAAACATGGCGTGGTGTTTACACTCGCATGCTTATAACTTGATGATAAAATATTTTATAGTGATACTGTGTAGTCTGGTCAGTGTAATGTAGTGTTGTGTATCTTAGGAAGATTTCACAATGATTCTGGCTAAAAACTACCCGGAGAAGCAAATCTTGACTATGAGAGAATGAAATAAAGTCACAAGTAAAATTAATTTCAACTGCAGTTTATATTGTTTTTATATGAAATGTAACAAATAAAAATGAACAAATACCACACAGATGTCACTGCTGATGCTTTGGAAATAGAGTTAAATGTGTATGACACAAAAAATAAAATAAAATTCAAATTAACTTTAGATTTCCACAGCTTCCTAATCATCATAGCAACTGCTGACATGTTCCTCTTTTCTGGTGGTACACCACTATAAGCCATGATATAATCATTCAATTCTGCCGCCTTTCAATTTCTTCTTAGTTTCTGCTATTACAGCCATATCTATTTTCATATCTTTCAATTCTTTCTGTAATTCCATTTCTTTATTACTCAAACGTCTAGTGTTCCTTACTATCTTTATTTCTTCTCCCTTTACAAAATTCTTATTCTTTTTCCCAGCTTTTTCTGTTATACGAAGATCCGTCAGGCTTCTATTCTCCGTGTGAAGGTTGCGAGTAGGAGCAGGATTTCCCCATTATGAGTTACCAGCCTTTGCTGGGTAAGTCACATGATGGGGAAGCCGCCTTTATGCTTTGTGATCTACCTGTTTTTCTGGAGGGGTTGTCTCCTGTAGCCAGAATGTCACAGTTTTAAGGTGCCAGGAATTTGCCCTTCATCCTCTCCCATCTGCTACACCCCATGTGGAGTGCATGGGCCATGTGGCTTTTGCCTTCGTGGATGTGAAAGTAGGATTTCTTTGCAGAACTGCCAAGAGTACGCAGAGGGATTTTTGAAGGTTATATTGTCCCAGTATATCCAGCTTCGGCAAGGATCCTTGAGGCCATAACATTTAGCCTCTCATATCCCAGGGCAAAAATACAAATTAACTAGAAAACTAATAGCAGAGTTTGTGCACTTCATTAAATACTCGTGATTCCTGAGTCATCCTGTTTGAATCAAAGTTTTTTGGTATAACCCCACTCAGGGGTTACCCAAGATCGACAGTGCTGCAAGTTCAACTCAATAACATCGCTATATATCATGTATGATGATGAACTTGATTTGGAAAAATTGTTGAATCACTTCATTCCCAAAATTCAAAGCAAAGTACAGTACAGTACAGTTTATGCATTGTGCAATTAATACTGTGCAAACCATAAATAGTAGATTCGTGTTTTCTTCCATATTATCCAACATGTTCTTGACTACTTCCATTCACTATAATGACTTGAAGTTTATAATGATGCCTTGGTCAATTGGCTGTAATTTTGATGATGTGTTGGTGGGCAGATATTGAATTTTAACTGCCACTTTCATTTGTGGAATATCATTATGTGCCGTACAATTATCAATGAACAATAAAAATTTTATTTCTTCAGCCATTTTCTTGTCAATTTTCGCCAGTTTTTTTTTTTTTTTTTTTTTTTTTTTTTTTTTTTTTTTTTTTTTTTTTTTTTTAATTTTAGAAGTTATCCATGCTTTTGTATTTACTTCATATTCCAATGTTAGCGATTTATATTTGAGTACTGAAAAAAGTGTGATATTTTAGCTTTACTGATAACTAATGGTTTGAGTTTCTCTATGCCACACATATTTGCAGCGAGCAATCATTCCTTGCTACGTTTTTCCACCAAGGCATTTATGATTTTTAAAAGTTGGGGTCTTATCACGAAGACATACAAAAAAAACAGTCCAGTTTCATTAGCATTGAAGATATTTTCAGGTTCATAAGAATTTTATAAGTCTTGCAATTCACTTTTCCATTTGTCACAGATTTCAGTGTTGACACTTGCGCTTTCCCTGCAAACTTTTTTGAAAATAAAAAAAAGTCACGCCTTCTTTTGAACTATTCAAGTCACCAATTAATAGCTCTGAAATTATTGAGTCCAATGCTTTAGAGTACATTCTGGCTTTCTTGAGTTGGTTCTGACATGGCTTAAACCATTTAAGTAAGCACTCTTTCAAGTTGGGAAGTTCTAAAATTCTTAGTCTTTTACAGAACAAATTTTGACTGCTTTCAACTTTTTTTTTTTTTTTTTATCAGTACTCTCCAGTTGGCCAATTAAACAGCAACATCGTTCTTCATTTTACAATTCTTTACAGCTTCGAACATTTCTAACTTTAGAGAGGCACTCGCAGTTTTCAATTTTCATTCCACAGTACTCATCCTTCAATAATCCTGTTTGTATACTGTATTATAACTTTATGTGTATGCCAGCAGAAATAAACTAATTCTGTGGCATTAAAGATTTTCTTCGGTAAATCTCAAACAAAAGCCTCAGCTATACATAACATTAAACACCCAATATGAAACAAAAGGACAGATGGTAAAAATGTGTTGACATTAATCATAAATATTAGTAACCCTTTCTTCGGAAAAAATTTGCAAGAGACTATTTATTACACACTCATAAAAATTACTTTTAAGAAAGTATTGGTGGCAATATTCTTAAAGTCAGTACCTTACTTATTTTTTCTTTGTGCTATAGAAGTTATTACTTTAAAATTACCGAGTTCTAGAGGTAACAGAATCACACACTGATATGCTCAAGATACAGAGAACAAATATATTTTCTTCGAGTTATAGATGTTATTGTTGTTGCTTTAGGACGCGTCGACATCGGTGTCATTAGCGCCCTAACAATTACCAGCTATTACTGTTGCTTAAGAATATACTAAAATACTGTCTGCATGGTCTACTGTAAAGGGTTCAACCATACAGACAGCAAATAACATAAATCATAAAATCAGCGTGGCTTTTAAAGGGGCCACCGGTACTTTAGACCGTGCAACACCTGGATGGCTGTAAAGGGGCCAAGAGAGTTCAAAAGAGAATTAAAAACACTACATGTCTCGCTGGTTGTATAGCGGCCAGCGAGACATGAATATCTCTCTCTTTTTTTTTTTTTTTTTTTTGCTGTCATCAGTCTTTCGACTGGTTTGATGCAATCTTCCATCTCTTCCTATCCTGTGCTAACCTCTTCATTTCTACATACCCCTTACAAACCACGTCCTCAATTATCTGCTTCATATATTCTAATCTCTGTCTTCCTCTACAGTTCTTACCTTCGACTGTTCCCTCCACTAACAAATTAACCAATCCAGCATGTGTAATGGTCCGAATTACATTTTGTGTTTATGTATTGGTTATTAACGGGAGCTGGGAGGAAGGGTGCTGGAGGATTTTCTCTCTGTGTCGAACGGGCTGTTCGTTTGAATATGTTCGTTGAGCCGATGCTGTTATTCACGACCTTGTGGCACCACCAATCCTTTGTTGGTGGGAGAAAGGTCTTTACCTGCGCGTAAGAATTTACTAAGACAAACTCAGAAAATAGTCCCCTATACCGAAGGCGCGCTGAGCCAATGAAAAGCACCCAAGGCGAGAACGAAGTGCTTTGGAAACTAAGTTTCAGCTATTTTTATATTCATTCCGTTCTGGAGCACGAAACGTGTAAGACATATTTTCTACTGATTGCCCATTAGCAGTGTTAAACTTTTTTTTTTTTTCAGTTTCTTGCATGCAGCAAGAATCAGACTAATGAGCAGCTGAACAGTTAAGATTGGTTCTACCTGTGCTTAAATACGTTACATGCATTTATTGTATCCATTTGCCCACTGTCAGGGTCGAGCCGGATAGTGGGGTTGGTATCGGCTTCATCACCTGAACTAGTCTTCTTCCAAAATATTCTAAGTCCGGAAAAGTTCGGTTACCGTGTTGAACAAATGGTATGCTAACTGTTAAAGTTGACCACAGTCGCCACTTACAGATTTAACCTCCTGTAAGAAAGGTGTTATTGTAGAAATGAAAGTCAAAAGTTGAATAACTGAATTTATATTCTTGAAAATCACACATCACATGTTAAAGTTCACAGTTAGCAAAAAGGCAATTGGATATAATCGTTCACCAAAGATCACAGATTGAGAAACAAAGCAAAACCGCACAAAAACCCCATGAATGAATTTGAAAGTTAAAGTCACATTGCCAAAAATGTTCGTCTGAATGTTAAAGTTGCAAAATTTCCAACATGGCTGCCGTCAAGCGTGGCTGTTGAACAAAGTGCCAAGACCCCCCCTACTCCAGCCACTACTCCACACGTCCGCTCTCTTACAAGTTTGAAGAAAGACTGAAAACCCGAGCTTGTCCACATGCGCACCCTCGAGCCTATATAGTCTTGACTCACGTGATGCCGTACGTACTACCGCTGGGCGCATACCCGCTGCTAAACATTCCCTTATGTTTAATTTAATAACTTCTTTATTATATGTTTAATTTAAACTCGGGAAATGGAAAAGTTATGTGAGTTTATGGTTACTGTGTTTTGTGTCAGAATATAGCTTTAATTGTATCTCTGCGAAGATGACCAAATATGGTCACACCTATGGTCCTCTGGCGTTATTTCGTCATCACCAGATTGTTAGAACATTTTTAAATCGGCTTTAGTTACAAATACCAAATTAGGCTCAAATTGTGGGCCTCGATTTTAGTCTCTCAAAAATGTAAACTTTATTTAAATCGGTTATGAGGTGCTTGAGTTATTGCAAAAACAGTGATTTCTAACAATCCGACATAATTATTATTTATGTTTTTAGGTATAACTCTGAAGATATAAGGATTATTAAGCCGGAAAAATTACCAATGTGTAGCCTGAATTAAACTGCGTATTTTAAATGTTATTTCATCTCTGTAGGAGTTATATCGCGGACACAATAAATTGTTCAATTATTTACACGTGTGCTATTACAGAGTGTTTTAGAAAATTCCATAACATCGGTTCTATTGCTTTAAATGGCATGAAATTAATATGTATGAAGCTAGAAGAATGGATTTCCAAGAAAAACTACTTTTTATCCCGGAAACTAAGTAGGCTTTTAAATGATAAAATGTTAAAGTCGAGTGAACTATTTTATGTGTTCAGATGGCATCTAAAAATACTTAAACGGTTGGAAGCTATAAGATTTTGATGAATTTAATTCTCTTTAGGACTGTTTTAATTTATTATTTACTTTATATGGGATGGCAGTGTTTAAAATCATTGAAAAAGCATATTTTATGTACGGTGCCTCTGGCAAGTTACTACGAAATTGGGTTAACAGACTACAGGTTAGTGAAATGTCTTTTATTTGTTTATAGTAAATTAATTATGTGTATTTTCTGGCATTTACAGGTTCTTAGCGCTTTTGAAACTATTTAATTTTACTGGAATTAATTCTGAAAGGCTCGAAAATTTAGTCGATTTACCGGCTTTCTGTTCTTTACTAATATTTTATATTTTACGGATTAAAACTACTTGAAACCTATTAAAACTGAAGGATAAGATTATTTACTGCTTGTTTATCTACTTTTTAAATCCTGAAATTACTTAAAAGACCTAAAATTGTTTATGTGAACTGTTTAGGAAAATGAGTGATCAAATTTCTTCATAATTACTTCTTGTGAGTATTAAGTGCTTGAAAACTATCCGAAACCTGTTAATTATCCTACTAAACTGTCTCAGGCATTATTCTATTTACTTTTAGAACTTTAAACTGGTCAAATACCATCACAATGTGATATCTTCATACTACTTCCAATCTACTATTCAATCATCCTGTTTATTTCTTTAAAATACCTGCTAAACGACATTTAAGTGTAAAGTTATGGTTATGGTAGGTCTAGGCCTGAATATTATTAGTTCTTTACACTCTTTACTGTATAAAAATCTCTCCCGAAATACCAAAATCTGGTCTATGCCGAAATTTAGGGTTAGGTTTGATTTATATTGGAATTATCCGTTTATCTTTGGAATAATGCTTATTAATCATGATAGAAGGTTTGTTTAGGCAATATATTTACAATTATTTAATATTTACTTCTTTTAAATCCGTTCAGAATATCTCTCTGACTAATGTTAGGATATGGTATTAAAAGTTTACTCTTATGTGAAATAACTTATTTCCTGCTGAAATATCAAGGCTTTATGACAACTTATAGTTTATTTATGTTGGTTATGTGTTATTTATTCACTTTACTGCACTAGAAGTGTTGTTAACTCGATTTAAACTGTGGTATCGTGTACTGAAGTTAACCTTAGACTTGACCGGATCTAAACGAAATATTGAAAATAGAACGAGGGATACCTTACACCACCTGTTTTGGCGAAGAGACATGAAGGGAATGAGATAAGGATCTTGAGTCCACTTCCTACATCTTAGAAACTGTAAATCATATCATTCTGTTCAACAAATTATCACGAACAATGAGGAATACCGAAACCGTAACACGCCCTTAAAGAAAATTTCATTGCTCTATTTAACAATGTAAATGCAATCAGTGCTTTGGTGTTGCGTGATTAGCTAGCCGGCTTAATCATATTTAATTTCATATGTATTTAGAGGGGAGAATGATTTTATACCGCAGTATGAATGAAAATTTGTAATTTTATATTAAGTGTAAATAATTCTGGAAGTGATAGTGGGATATATAATATGTGCATATAATTTCTTTGTTTGTTTTACCTAGGGAGCGTGCATAAGCCACGTAGCTCGATTTTGGTCTCCTGTCATCCTGTCAACCCTCTCTCCCTCCGACGTAGCCCTACGTTGCTTTTGCCTCTACCCCCCCCCCCCTCCCCTCATGTAGCATGTAGCTTTTTTTCACCATTTGATTCCAGGAGACATTTTGTACTGTTTTCTCTTGTCAGACTATTGTAAATTACATACGGAGATAATTAACTGAGGTAAATAAATAATCACATGCTGCTGTGATTTCTGTTCCTCATTTTAACTGTGAAAAATGTTATGAAAGCAAAACTACGCGGCCTGGCTCGAAACCCCCCCTCCATCCACGTAGCCCAAGGTAGCCTTCCAGTCAACCCCTTCCCCCCTGGACCGAGCCATGTAGATTGTGCACGCTCCCATATCATCTTTTAATATGTAGATTAAATGTAGTTTGTTACCTAGTTAGAGATCTTTCATTTTTGGATCCCGAACAGTAAAAAAAATTAATATTATAAGAATTTTAATAAGTAAGGTGAGATGACTATTACACATGTCTCAAAATATGACCCACCAGCCTGTCTCTTCTTTCTGTAAGATTCTTCCACAAACTTCTTTTCTCACCCATCATTTCCAAAACTCATTCATTTCTTACTTTGTCTGTCCACCTAATTTTCAGCATTCTTCTGTAGCACCACATTTCAAATGTTTCAATTTTCTTTATTTCCGGTATTCCTAACCGGTATTCGCTACCGTAAAGTGCTATGCTCCACACACAGAGTTTTAAAAAGTTCTTTCTAATTCCTTGATCAATATTTGAAACTAAAATGTTTCTCTTTTTCATGAAGGATCTTTTTGCTAGTGCTATTCTGCTTGTAACATCATTCCTGCTTCGGCCATCAGTTGTTATTTTGCTTCCCAAGTAACAGAACTCACTTCACCTATTGCATCCAATCCTATTTTTATATTTAATCTACTAGTATTGGTATCATTTCTGCTACATTTCATCACTTTTATGACGCTTTGATTTATATTCAGTCCAAAATCTTTCTTCAGTATTTTGTTCATGCCATTCAATAACTTCTCAATATCCTCAGCCCTCTCTGCTAACAAGACAATGTCATCAGCAAATCGTAGCATACTGATTTTTTTCTCCCTGAAAACTTATGCCACATGGAAAAATTTCTTTGTCTTTCTTCATTGCTTCTTCTACATACAAGTTGAATATTAACGGGGATAGATTACAACCTTGTCTCACACCCTTTTTAACTGATGCATGTCTCTCATAATTCTCTACTTTTATTATAGCCACATGATTCTTATATAATTTATAAAGTATTCTTCTATCTCGATACTTTAGACCTGTCTTCTTTAAAATTTTGAACATCTTGTCCCACCTAACATTATCAAAAGCTTTTTCTAAATCAACAAATGCCATAAAAGTATCTTTGTTCTTCTTGATCTGCCCTTCGTGTATTAATCTTAAAGACAGAATTGCTTCCCTTGTACCTCGATTTTTCCTAAACCCAAACTGATCTTCACCTACTATCTCTTCCACTACCCTTTCCATTCTTCTGTATATTATTCTGGACAGTAATTTTGAAGCATGTGATGTTAGACTAATGGTGCAATAATTCTAATTCTCACATTTGTCGGCTTGTACTTTCTTTGGAAGTGTGAAGATGATATTTTTATTAAAATCAATTGCAATTTCTCCTGTTTCATAACTTTTTGATATCAGCTTGAATAATCTTTCGATTACATCCTCTTCTAGGGATTTAAGAAGTTCTGCTGGGATCTCATCAATTCCAACTGCCTTAATTGCTTTCAAGTCATTTAGTGCTTTATTAAATTCCGTCCTCAAAACAGGATCTTCTAAGTCATCAATGTCGACATTGCCTTCATTTTCCATTACATTATTGTTAAGTTGTCCCGAACAGTTTCTCAATGTATTCCTTCCATCGGTTAGCTCTATCTTCTAAGTTTAAAAGAGGTTTCCCATCGGCAGCTTTAATGTTCGTACCCCTTTTCTTCATTTCTCCAAAATTGTGTTTGATCTTTCTATATGCAACATCTATTTTTCCTACAACCATTTCCTTTTCTACTTCCTAACACTTCTCTTGTAGCTATTTTTCCTTTGCTATTTGCATTTGATTTCTAAATTGCCTGTAATGCTCTCTTCCTGCTTTATCCTGAGCATTTTTGTACCTGCTCCTCTGATCCATCAGCTCCAATATTTCTTCTGTGATCCAAGGTTTACGGGCAGCTTGTTCCCTAAAGCCTAATGTTTCTTTACCAGCTTTCATGATTTCCACCTTGCATTCCATTCATCTTCGGTTGAGCTCCTTTCAGAGTTACTTCTTAGACCTAAGTCTACCATTTCTGCAAATTTTTCTCTCATGCTAGATTGTTTGAGTTTATTCACTTCCAGTCTGTTCTGCTTGAATCATGACAATATAAAAAATAAAAACAATGCACATGCATGGGTGGCTGTAAAGAGGCCACCCATCTATCTTAAAACTAGGCCCATCTGCCTAAAATTTTAGGTACTAGACCGGCCAATACACAAAATTTTAAAACAATCGACATGTTGCTAGTCTCATTGTTTAAAATGAGGGACAGATCGTTGGCCAGGCCAAAGTCCGCCCTCAAGTCTAAAAATAATACACAATCAATTAAAATGTGGTGCACCGTCACAGGTTCGCCACAAGCATCACATTCCGGTGAGTACTCCCGGCGGAGAAGAAAGCTGCGTGTCAGAGGCCAGTGCCCTATATGGAGGCGAGTAAGGAGGATCTCATCCTTCCTTGCCCGATAGAAGGAGCTGCTAGACAGCTGAACTGTCGGTTTGACCAACTGGAGCTTAGTATGCTCTACCTCCAGCCTCTGCCTCTGCCAAATGTCAAAAACAAATCTTTTCCCCGCCGAGGCAAGGTCAGACTTTGGGACCGGATCAAAGTCAATTCTGACCTTGTTGGAGGCTAACTTGGCAGCTTCATCAGCTGCCTCGTTCCCCGATTCCCACATGACCAGGTACCAAGCAGAATACGACCTCCTTTCCAGAATATTGGAGGGATCGGAGGGTGTCCAGTATATCCTGGACAAGACGATCTGCTGGGTACATGCTTCCCACGGCCTGGATGCAGCTGAGGGAATCACAGCATATGAGGTACTTCATGCCAAGACTTACTTTCATATGCTGGGGTGACTTTAACAAAGCGTAACACACTGCAGTGTATACGCTGCAACAACTATTCAGTTTGTAATTATAAGTCGCTCGAGGGAACACTACAGAGCAGCCAACACCGTTAGCCTGCTTAGACCCATCCGTGTATACCGGGACAAAATCGCGAAACTGATTTAAAACGTCGCTAAAAGTTCGGGTGAAAACACTGTCGGCGGTACACAGCTTGTTGTACCGCGACAGTTCTAAAACTGTTCTGGGCCTCTTTAAAAGCCAGGGAGGAGATTTACTCCAACCCTGGTGATAAAAAGAGGGCATCTGAAACCCACATTCCTCTAATATAGCCTTCGTACAGTAGCTGAACGGTTTAGTTGCTCTTTGACGGTTGTTATAAAGCCGTTCAAAGTTAGGAAGAGTAACTATGTTATACAGGGGACTGCCAGGAGTTGTGGCAATATGTATATAGTGTAGCACCATGAGGAGACACCGGTGGATGGAAAGTGGCGGCTCGCCTGACTCGGCACAAATGCTGGGTATCGGACTGGTGCGGTATGCACCTGTGGCGAAAGGAATTCCTGCATGGTGGACACTATCCAGTATACAGAGATAACTGTCCTGTGCCGAACCGTAGACAATGCAACCATACTCCAACCGAAACTGTACAAAGGCTCTATAAAACTGTAGCAGGCAGGAGCGGTCAGCGCCCCACGATCTGCCACACAGACACTTTAAAACATTAAGCGCTTTCATGGCTCTGGCTTTAACATCTTTAAGATGTGACAGCCATGTAAGCCTACTGTCTAAAATGAGGCCCAAAAACCGAACAGTTTCACTAAAACTTAAAACGGTGATCCTCAAGGTGAGATGAGGTTCTGCTAAAAGACTTCTATTGCGGCTAAAAAGTACACACCGGGTTTACTCAACAGAGAAACGAAAGCCGGTGTGTACTGACCATTCATCCAGCCTGTTCAGCATGAGCTGCAGCAGCTGCTCAGCACCTCTCAGGCTAGCCGATGCACAAAAAATTAAAAAGTCGTCAACGTATAAGGAGTACTGGATGGACCTCCTTATAACAGTTGAGATGCTATTAATGGCAATAGCAAAATGGGTCACACTTAAAACTGAACCTTGAGGAACACCGTTTTCCTGAATAAAAATGTCTGACACTTCTCTACTGACCCGGTACCGGAAGCAACGTCGAGATAAAAATTATTTTAAAAATTGGGGCTGATTTCTCCTGAAACCCAATTAATATAACTGTTTTAAAATAACATGCCGCCATGTAGTATCGTATGGCTTTTCAATGTCAAAAAATATACCCACAAGGTGTTGGCTGTGGATGAAAGTGTCCTGTATTGCCTCTTTCAGTAAGATCATGTTATCCGTGGTGGAATGAAATTTCCTGAATCCACACTGAAAATAGCTCAGCAGTTTACGGGACGAGACACCAGACGATGGGACGGTTAACCATCCGCTCTAGTGTCTTCCCAACGCAGCTAGTTAAGGCGGTGCTACGATAGCTACCTGGCAACAACTGCTGGTTTTAAAATTCTTTCCAAGAGTCGGGGAAGTGTCTTCCAGTCCAAATATCATTAAAAATACCCAGGACGTATTCTTTAGAATCTTTTTTAAGGTATCTCAGCATCTGGTACTGGATCAGGTCAGGCCCTGGCACAGTGTCTTTAGCGCTGTTTAGAGCCGACTCCAGCTCCCACGATGAAAATGGGCTATTGTAGACCTGATATTCCGACGAGTCGAAGCTAAAGATTCACCATTCAGCAGATATTCTTCGTTGCTGGACCTGTTGGTCCAATCCGGCAGACGAAGTGATGGCAGCGAAGTGCTCTGCCATCAACTGCGCTATGCTTCGCTCGTCGGTAACTACACGCCCCCGATATAGTAATCCAGATAGTAGTGGTCGTGAGTACCTCCCGGATAAACAGCGGATAGACTCCCATACCTTTGATGACATTGTGGATCGGTTAATGGTGGTCACAAAGGTCTGCCATGACCTCCTCTTGCTCTCCTTAATCACATGACGTGCCTTAGCTCTAGCAACCCGGAATGCTGCGAGGTTGTTGGGTGTCGGCTGAAACTTAAACCGACATAAGGCCTGTCTACGACCCTGTATAGCGGAACAACATTCCACGTTCCACCAGGGCACGGGCGTTGTGCGCAGCGCTCCAGAGTTTGCTAGGCATGGAAATATCAGCGGCCTGGTGAATTACATCTGTGAGATGTTTCACCTTCTCATTGATGTTATGGCACTGTTTGAGATAGACTGAATGACTGTAAAGCTGCCAGTCAGTTCTGCTGATACAGGGTTCATACAGAATTTTAAATATTAAAATTAAGGAGTATTTAAGGAGTATTCAAGGAGTTCATTCAATATTTTTAAGGAGTCTTATTACATTCATCCACAATTAATGGGCAAACTCGATAATTTTAAGAATACTGTTTGCACTACTTTATTACAATGAAACAAAAAACATTAAAACACAAACAACTAATATATATATATGTTCATTCAAATTATCCTTTTAATATCCATTTCTAAGTTTTCCTGCCAAAACTTGTCTTCTGATTTTTATCAAAACTTAAAATGTATCAGTTTTCACATTATTTGCTTTAAGGTTGGGATCACTATGTGCAAAATTTCAAACTTTCTTTTCTTCTGCAATGTCTCCAAAATACAATTTTTTTTTTCTCTATAACACTGCTCTTACTTTATCATCGGTACAGTTTGACAGTAATGCACATCTGGAAACTTCTATCACATTTTAGAAAAATTGCAAATGATTACTGCTTGAAAAATTACACATTCCATAACAAAAGTTTTAATTTTAAAAATTGACACAATTTATTAAAAAAAAAGTTCTACATAATTTTAAGATCTGCTCTTTTAATGGATATCTGTTCATCTATTTTCGCTACATCTAGACATTTTTCTTTAATAGTTTTCCTTAAAAAAGAAATGTCTTTCTTATCCTCTCCCTTTTCAGCATAAATGTCCGCATTCTTTTCACACTCAGCAATGTCATTCTGAATCTATCACAATCTTGCAAAATCCACTCCTTGTATTCTTTTTTATCCAGCCATATCTTATTAAAAACGCACTTTCCCTTAGGAGGCATTTTCGATGTATAAAAATACTAATAACTGAACGCCTAAAGAAAAATATTAGCAAAGCGACTAACGGCACGCGACAAAGAATAAATAAGCCGCATGCGACAATCAATAAATAAGCCGTTTGACAGTTCGGCCTGAATCATAATCAGTGATTAAATCCCCTTAAAAAAACATGTCCAGGTGCTTTATCATCGAGCACTTTTTGACGCCCTCTATAGATCATAAATAAAGAGACCAGTATTTTGTTTTCTAGCATTCTCTCCTTTATAAAAACAAACAAAATTCTCTTCTGGATAGAGCATCTGCGATAACAGCAAGTCGGGGGGAGGGGGGATGGTGTGCGGTCACCAATGCTTCCAGAAACAGGGGAGAGAATGTGTGTTGTGGGTAATGAGTTAAATTACAATCTGAATTTATTCTTCCTGCGCGATACGCACGTTAACCATGGAAACTCGGGCGTTTCCGAATCCGAAAGTAAAATACCAAAAATTTTTCAAGGAGTATTTAAGGAGTATTATGTAAAATCAAGGAGTTTTAAGGGTACTTGAAAATGAAAATTCATTTTCAGGAGTTTTCAAGGAGTTTTTAAGGAGCGTGCGAACCCTGTGATATTCCATTTTCATATATCCGTTCTTACCCCGTGGTCAAACCCTACATGTAACCATATTGACAAGTGGTCACTTCCATGTAGGTCACAATCCACTTCCCAATGCACAGAGTCCACAATTGAAGGAGAGCAAAGAGAGAGATCAATGGCAGAGGACGAACCAGAAGCAGTAGTAAAGTGCGTCATCTGACCAGTATTTAAGATGCACAGATCCTCCTGCTCCAATAATCTACAAATCTCTCGACCTCTGGGGCAATTGTTGGTCGAACCCCACAACGCATTATGTGCGTTACAGTCTCAAAATAGGAGAAAAGGCTGAGAGAGTTGCCGAGTGATATCAGCCAGCTGACCACAATCAACTGGTGATCACGGCGGTAGATATATGCAGCAAACAGTTTTTTGCACCGGTCCATGTATTTTAACCGCTACTGCTTGTAAGGGAGAGGAGAGAGCAACAGGTTTGGAGTGGACAGTATTCCATACAAACACCGCCACTCCCCTCTTCGCTCGATCACCCTCGGTATCGTCCTTTCGGTACAGGTCAAAACCTCTTAGCACAGGTTGATGTGTTGGTTTGAAGTGTGTCTCTTGAAGACAGAGACACAAAGGATCAGACCATGCTAAGAGTTGTAACTCCTCTTTGTAAGCCATAAAACTGTTGATGTTCCACCGGAGTATGGAGCCATCCTACCGATTTAATTTCACCCTGGGTTCGGATGGTCAGTCTGTCTGCTGAGGAACGGGACCAGTCTCATCCACCAGCATTGCAGTTTCCTCTGGCTCTGAAGAGTCAGACATCTCCGGCTCAGTGTCCTCATCCACTACTTCCTTGACCTTCTTCTCCCTACTAG